>OY735224.1:48862310-49592310 GCA_963457665.1 Thysanoteuthis rhombus | reverse complement strand
TTCTTCTTGGAAACGAAAACAGTCTCGAATAGACCATTGTGAATATCAACGTTAAGTTCCCTGGAAGCAAAATAAAGTCTTACAGACTATTTTTAGGTTCAATTTCACTGGCTTCTTCCCGAAAACGGAAAGAGTTTTGAAGACACCATTGTGAATTTCAGTCTCATAGACCTCCCAAAAACAAAATAAAGTCTCACAGACGATTTTCAGGATCAATTTCACTGGCTTCCTCCCCAAAACGAAAAGGGCCTTGAAGAAACCATCGTTAATATCAGTGTCACAGGTTCCTGGAAACGAAATAAAGTCTCACGGACTCTTTGTTCAATTTCATTGGCTTCCCCCAAAGACGTAAAAGTTAATGAGGAGACCATCGTCAGTTTTAATCTGACAGGCTTCCTGAAAACAAAACAAACTCCCACATAATATTGCCAGGTTCAATACGGCAAGTTAATCGAAAACATTGTCCAGATTTCAAAGGCAAAAATCGATGTAATAGACATCATTGACAATTCTATTTTTATCATAACATCGACACGCTCAAAAAACCAAATATACGTATTTTCAAGTCAAGATTCACAATTTTCAGAAAAAAACTCAAGCACGCCCATGGTTCAATATTGGTGTAAAAGATATGCAAATACACCATACAATGCCATCATACTTATAATATCAAAAATCAGGGCATATGGAGTAGCTACAATGGCCAAATGTATTGTTAATGTCAATGTAATGGCAACCAACAATGTCTAGAGAATAAGAAAAAGACGCATCTTTAGCTTGATCCTCTGGTTCACTGCAGAAGCATTGCCAGGCAATCTTGGTTGAGGAAGATGAACCTGATTAACTGCCGCTATGGTAGGTGTTGAGGCTTCCTCAATCCTGGGTGGTAGTTGACCGATGTTCACCGGTGAGAAGGAGCCTCTACCATTTGTAGGACAGTACCAACGGATGTTGAGGCTCCCTCTACGCCTGGCAACGGTCTTTCAATATCCAGCGTGCACATTGGAGGACTCATAGCGATGGGTGGGTCCTCACCCACCTGTATGATGAATGGGGTAATGGCCACTAATGGTTCAGTTGGCTGGCTTCTTTTGTTGGTCATTTTGGGCCGTTTTTATTGATATGATATATTCAATTGGTTTTTGTTAACTGCTATTGAATTTGTCGTATTTCCATCTAACATTTTGCCGGCCTCGGTTGCACTTGTGGTCTCGGGGGATCCATGTTGTGAGTCGTAATGTCCAACGATTGTCTGCCATTCTTGCAACATGGCCAGCCCACTGCCATTGGAGATTTTTTAAGGATTCTATGATGTCTCTAACTCTTGTCTTTTCCCGGATGTACTGTGCTGTTTTGTGGTCTCTCCATGTGAGGCCCAGCATTATTTTTTCATGTGCATGTTGCATGGTTCCCACGTCTATGATTAAGGGGGTAATGGCCACTTGGACGCTTTCTGATGCTGCACATGGTTCAGTTGGTTGGCTTGTTTTTGCCCATGTTGGACCGTTTTTCTTGATATGATATGTTCAATTGATTTTTGTTAACTGCTATTGAATTTGTTTTGAAAAGACAAAAACTGGCTTCAATGCAATTTCAACAGTAAATGAAAGAAATCTTTATACTATTGCTGATAAAACAAGAATTTTGCACAGTTTTCATCCGATAAGTCAGAACATTAAGATGACGTTAGGTTGTCATGGTGAGAACGTTTACCGATCATATGGAAATAAGCTTGACCATATTTGGAAACGTTTTCATTGATTAAATTTCATAGCTATGTCATGATGATGATGATGATTATCATCATCATCAGTCTTTTAGCGTCCGTCGTTGGACATAGACCTTCCCCAGGATTTGCCACACTTCTCTATCATGGGCGTCACGGAGCCAGTACTTCCTGAACTTGTCTAGCTCGTCTTTCCATCTAACATTTTGCCGGCCCCGGTTGCACATGTGGTCTCGGGGGATCCATGTTATGAGTCGTGATGTCCATGGATTGTCTGCCATTCTTGCAACATGGCCAGCCCAGCGCCATTTGAGATTTTTTATGGATTCTATGATGTCTCTAGCTCTTGTCTTTTCCCGGATGTACTGTGCTGTTTTGTGGTCTCTCCATGTGAGGCCCAGCATTATTCTTTCATGTGCACGTTGCATGGTTCCCAGCTTACGGGTCTGTCTCTTGGTTAAGTTCCATGTTTCAGCTCCATAAGTGACAATTGGGAGGGTGCATTAGTTATACACTCTTCTCTTTAGGATTAATGGGATCTCATTATTTTTTAAGGTTGAGCTAGCTCTGCCAAAGGCTTGCCATCCTAGTGTGATTCTTCGCTTGATTCCTTCTTCTTTTGAGGGTCTCATGGAGATTCGTTGTCCTAGGTAGATGTAGTGGTCTATTTTCTCGAGTTCTGTGTCCTCGATTTCAATCTTAGTGTTTTTATCTCCAATGTGGTCGTTGCACATGATTTTCGTCTCGCTGAAGTTCATGTTTAAGCCGACTTTCTTTATTTTATCTATAATTAGTTGGAGGTCGTGTAGGTTCTCTGCGAAAAGGGCTATGTCGTCTGCGAATCTGAGGTTGCTCAGATACTTGCCATCTATTTTAATTCCTTTACTCTCCCAGTTTAGCCTTCTGAAGATCATCTCGAGGCAGGCTGTAAAGAGTTTAGGTGAGCTGGTATCACCTTGTCTTACTCCTTTCTGGAGCTGGAAGGGGTCCGAGTCTTTATGTAGCCTGATAAAGGAGCTGCCGTGATTGTAAATATGTTTCAACACTTCTACATATACTGGATCTACACCTTGCCGACTGATGGCCTCCATGACCTTAGGGATTTCTACTGAGTCGAACACCTTTTTGAAGTCGATAAATGATACGGTTGATTTATCGAGTGCAGGTGGTCCATGGTCGAGTAGCTTCTTCTAAGGCCAGCCTGGCTGGTTTTCATCGGGTGTTTTTGTGATTCGATTGGTAATGATCTTTGTGAAAAGTTTGTATACACAGGCTTATGAGCCTATAGTTGTTGAGGTCTTCCGGGTTTCTTTTTTTATATAAAAGCATCATGATGGCAGTGTTCCAATCGTCTGGGACTTTTCTGTGTTTTAGACACAAGTTGAAGAGGACGGCCAGTTTCCTAGTGATGATTTTACCCGCTTTTCGGAGTAGGTCGATGGTGATGTTGTCTGGTCCAGGGGCAGTTCCTTTTTTCGTCTATTTAATGACTTCTTTCACCTCCCACGGGGTTACTTTTGGGAAGTCCTCGAGTTGATTGCTCATGTCTTGTGTATCTTGCTCATTGTTTTATAGTCGTTGTTTGGATGAATAAAGTTTTTGGTAGAATTCTTTGGCACGTTCGACAATCCTGTCTCTGTCTGTTGTTAGGTTTCCATTTTCCTCGAGTATGCTAGTTATTTGCCTTTTTCCCGAGTTGAGGAGTTTGTTTATAGCTTTGAAGCCCCGACCTTTTTCAAGAGTTGATTTAATGACTGCCGTCGTGTATCTCCTTCTATCTTCCCTTCGTTTCTTCTTGATCAATTTGTTTAGTTGAGCCTCTTCGATTTTCTCTCTCGTTGTTGTCGGTGGCTTGAGGTTTCTGCGTTTTTCCATGAGATTTCTAGTTTCATCCGAGATTTTGCTAATGGGTTGTTTGCTCATTGGCTTGAATGTAGAGGCTACTTCAATTATTGACACTGTCATTTTGTTGCTTAGTTCGTTGATTTTGTATGTATTCATTATTTTTTATTAAATAAAATGTCTGTAAGTGCTTATCAATATCTGAAATACATTATATATATATATATGCAATGCTCTTCCATAAGTATAGAGCACTCTGGTGGATGGGGAATTTAACATATAATAAATATATCGCTTAAATTCAACCTTACTGACAGTCCAGTTCCCATGCCCAGAGGTGGGATATCGGCCTATGGGTCTGCAGCAGAGGTTTTAATCCTGCTTCGCGGTACTTAATGGGTTAACGGAAAGTCTATAGCCACACTGAAGAGATGTAATACAGGGAAACAGCCGTCTGTGGATGACACAATAATATATATATATATATACTATAATATATATATAATATCTACACCATTATCACTCCACCTTCTCCGAGATGAACCCCTGATGATCTCCCTCTCTCTATCCCCCTGTCTCACAAGTCACAAACTTTCTGAAATGAAAAATGTAAATACAAAATATGGCGATCTTGAGATTGAGATCAGACATTGGATCAGTGTTTTGCAACATGTTGAAAAATCGGAAAATATATCAATATAATACTAATGTTCACTAAGCTTATCTTAGCGAGGCGCAAGGTCACAAGTGAGGGGAACCCAGTTTGGATCGAATACACTAGAGTTGTAAATTGAAAGTCTCATGTAATACAGGTTCTCCCCGACTTTCTCACTGGCACCGTCCTAAGTCGGACATTTTTTTTTCCTGAAGTGTTTATTCCATAAAAATAGACAAAAAAAGAAACAAAGAAAACAACAACATTGGCACAGCCTTTGCGTGTGATACATACATACATAGCCAGCCTGACTTGAAAACTGAACAAAACTCTGATTAAATTCCTATTGATGGTTATCACAGTTAGAGACACTGTTTCTGTTTTGATTGTTGCTATCAACAACATCACAAATAAATAAAGAACAGTGTCTCATCATCTCAAGTTTAAACTTCTTAAAGAGTTTCATGAAACCAGGTACAGCTTTAGAACAGGCATGCCCTATTTTTACGGGACAAGATTTAATTTTAATATATATATATATAGGATTGGTGACAAGGAGCCCCTATCGGAAATTGATAATAACTTTATTATCTATGGGTTGAGTGTTGTCAAACTAGCTTTACTGATAGAATTTGCCTTCAGTGTTGCATCTACTTACTCGTTGGCCCACTCTCAAAGGAAGAAGTTACAGAAATAAAGGAATGTTTACCAAAGGTACATATAATTTCTGATTGTGAATTCATTATCAGCCACCGTGTACGAGCGGACTAGAGAAATATTGAGTATTACCAAGTATAATCTTTCTGTCTGTGAGTGGATGTGTATGCAGGGAGATAGCTTGACAACTTTACATCATTCGGAGTTGATATTTGCCACTTGTTTTATTGACAATTTCTTTTACTATCATTACTTCCCAGAAAATTATTAAAAACATTGAAACCATTGGTTTTAAAAGCTAAAAGGGCTCTGTTTATAGCTTTTTAGGTTGGTTTTATCACTGACTTGCATATTCTTACAACATTCAAGAAAATTGTTAAAAACCATTGAAACATTGCTTCCGAGGCTACCTTTTAAAACTTGGTTATGAACACTTTGAGAAATCAATCCTTTTTTTTTACCACATTCAAGGAAATTGTTAAAAACCATTGAAACATTGCTTCTGTGGCTACCCTTTGAGGCTTGGTTATGGATACTTTGAAAAATCAATCTTTTTTTTTAGTACATTCAAAAAAGTTATTAAAAACCATAGAAACATTGCTTCTGAGGCTTCCCTTCAAGGCCTGGTTATGAACACTTTGAAAAATCAATCCTTTTTTCTTATTACATTCAAGAAGATTGTTAAAAACCATTGAAACATTGCTTCTGAAGCTTCCCTTCAAGGCTTGGTTATGAACACTTTGGAAAATCAATCCTGTTTTTTTACAACATTCAAGAAAGTTGATAAAAACCATTGGAACAATGCTTACATGGCTACCCTTCAAGGCCAGTTTATGAACACTTTGAAAGATCAATACTATTTTTTTACTACATTCAAAAAAGTTGTCGAAAACCATTGAAACATTGCTTCTGTGGCTGCCCTTTAAGGCTTGATTATGAACACTTTGAAAAATCAACTTTCTTTTTTATTACATTGAAGAAAGTTGTTCATAGGCTTTGAAACATTGCTTCTGTGGCTACCATTCAAGGTTTGGTTATGAACACTGAAAAATGAATACTTTTTTTTTACAACATTCAAGAAAGTTGTTAAAAACCAGTGGAACATTGTTTCTATGGCTACCCTTCAAGGCTTGGTTATGAACATTTTGAAACATCAATCTTTTTTTGTACAACACTCTAAAAAGTTGTTGGAACCTTTGAAACATTGCTTTTCAAGGTTTGGATATGAACACTTTGAAAAATCAATATCATTTTCTACAACATTCAAGAAAATTGTTAAAAACCATTGAAACATTGCTTCGGTGGCTCCCCTTCAAGGCTTGGTTATGAACACTTTGGAAAATCAATCCTATTTTCATACTACATTAAAGAAAGTTATTAAAACCAATGAAACATTGTTTCTCTGTCTTCGAAACTTGGTTATGAACACTTTGGAAGATCAATCGTATTTTTTTAATACATGCAAAAAAGTTGTTAAAACCCATTGAAACATTTCTTGTGTGGCTACCCTTTAAGGCTTTGTTATGAACACTTTCAAAAATCAATCTTAATTTTTATTACATTCAAAGAGTTCTTAGGAACCTTTGGAACATTACTTCAGTGGCTACCCTTCAAGGCTTGGTTATGAACACTTTGGAAAATCAATCTTATTTTTTTACTACATTCAAGAAAGTTGTTAAAAACCTTTGAAACTTTGCTTTTGTGGCTACCCTTCAAGGCTTGGTTATGAACACTTTGAAAAATCAATCCTATTTTTTACTACATTCAAGAAAGTTGTTAAAAACCTTTGAAACATTACTTCTGTGGCTTCCCTTTAAGGATTGGTTATGAACATTTTTGAAAATGAATCTCATTTTTGTACGACCTCCAAGAAAGTTGTTAAAAACGATGAAACATTACTTTGGTGGCTACCCTTCAAGGCTTGGTTATGAACACTTTGGAAAATCAATCTTTTTTTTTTACTACATTCAAGAAAGTTGTTAAAAACCTTTGAAACATTGTTTCTGTGGCTACCCTTCAAGGTTTGGTTATGAACACTTTTGAAAAAAAATCCTTTTTTTTTACTACATTCAAGAAAAGTGTTCAAAACCTTTGGAACATTGTTTCTGTTGCTACCTTTCAAGGGTGGGTCGTGAACACTTTGGAAAATCAATCTTTTTTTCTATTACATTCGAGAAAGTTGTTAAAAAATATTGAAACATTGCTTCTATGGATACCCTTTAAGGCTTGGTTATGAACACTTTGGAAAATCAATCCTTTTTTTGTATGACATTCCAGAAAGTTGTTAAAAACCATTGAATCATTGCTTTTGTGGCTACCCTTTGAGGCTTGGTTTTTTTTTTTTACTACATTCGAGAAAGATGTTGAAAACCATTGAAACATTACTTCTATGGCTACCCTTCAAGTCTTGGTTATGAACACTTCGAAAGATCAACCCTTTTTTTTTGCTACATTCAAGAAAGTTGTTAAAAACCATTGAAACATTGCCTATGTAGCTAACTTTTAAGGATTAGTTATAAACACTTTCAAAAATCAATACTATTTTTTACAAAATTGGAGAGAGTTGCTGAAAACCTTTGAAACATTGCTTCAGTGGCTACCCTTCAAGGCTTGGTTATGAACACTTTGGAAAATCAATCCTTTTTTTTACTACATTCAAGAAAGTTGTTAAAAACCTTTGAAACATTGCTTCTGTGGCTACCCTTCAAGGCTTGGTTATGAACACTTTTGAAAAAAAATCCTATTTTTCTACTACATTCAAGAAAAGTGTTCAATACCTTTGGAACATTGTTTCTGTGGTTACCTTTCAAGGGTGGGTCGTGAACACTTTAGAAAATCAATCCTTTTTTTTTCTTACATTCAAGAAAGTTGTTGGAAAATATTGAAACATTGCTTCTATGGATACCCTTTAAGGCTTGGTTATGAACACTTTGGAAAATCAATCCTTTTTTTGTATGACATTCCAGAAAGTTGTTAAAAACCATTGAATCATTGCTTTTGTGGCTACCCTTTGAGTCTTTGTTATTTTTTTTACTACATTCGAGAAAGATGTTGAAAACCATTGAAACATTACTTCTATGGCTACCCTTCAAGTCTTGGTTATGAACACTTCGAAAGATCAACCCTTTTTTTTTGCTACATTCAAGAAAGTTGTTAAAAACCATTGAAACATTGCCTATGTAGCTAACTTTTGAGGATTAGTTATAAACACTTTCAAAAATCAATACTATTTTTTTACAAAATTGGAGAGTTGCTGGAAACCTTTGAAACATTGCTTCAGTGGCTACCCTTTAAGGCTTGGTTATGAACACTTTGGAAAATCAATCCTGTTTTTTACTACATTCAAGAAAGTTGTTAAAATCCTTTGAAACATTGCTTCTGTGGCTACCCTTTAAGGCTTGGTTATGAACCTTTTTTGAAAATGAATCTCATTTTCGTACGATCTTTAAGAAAGTTGTTAAAAACCATGAAATATTGCTTCTGTGGCTACCCTTAAAGGTTTGGTTATGAACACTTTGAAAAAACATTCCATTTTTTTTACTACATTCAAGAAAATTGTTAAAAACCTTTGAAACATTGCTTCTGTGGCTTCCCTTTAAGGCTTGGTTATAAACACTTTTGAAAATAAATCCTGTTTTTTACTACATTCAAGAAAGTTGTTAAAGACCATCAAAACATTGCTTCTGTGGCTACCTTTTAAGGCTTGGTTATGAACACTTTGAAAAATCAATCCTAATTATTATGACATTCAAAAAATGTTGTTGAAAACCATTGAAACAATGCCTCTGTGGCTACCTTTTAAGGTTTGGTTATGAATATGACACTAGGGGGCCAGGAGTCCCCCGTGTCCTGAAAATTACTATGGCTGTTACTAAAAATTACTATGGTTATTACCAGTAATTACTATTGTTATTACAAAAGGAGTTATCTGTGTTAAAAGGGATCTTATGTTTTCTGAGGATACTGTAGTAAGTTGAGAATTACGTGCTCCCAAGTGCGGGCACCTGCAATCTCTCAATCTAGTGTCATCTGTCAAATCCTGGGTTGCAAAAACAAATACTTTTAGAGAAAGTTTTCTTCCCGATTCGATGACCAGATAAGGGCTTAATGTGTTTTTCGAGATATTATGGGAAGTTGAATCACCTGTACTTTCTCAATTTAATATCTTCCGTCATTTCCCTGGGTTTCAAAAACAAGGCCAGATAAGGGCCAGTGTCTGGGGTTATGAAAGAAAGAGTAAAGCTTATGATAGAAAAGTTATTTGCAGAGTCCTTGAGAGAGGGGGAGACTAATTTATGATCTTGGACAGACCTGCGTCGCGAGATGAATGAGTCAATGTTTGGGGTTTTTCCGGAGAGACCGAGATAACAGGAGAGGGAGAGAAGGGAAGTCAATTACAAGAGATACAGTGTTGATACCAAGGGCTTAAATAAGAGGGATTTTCGATACAAGCAAGCTGAGTAAAACTTGGGCTTGGAGAAGAAAATCGTTGCCAGTCTCTCTCGTATCAGCCGTCCGCCCTTAGTAACCGTCAACCGCTGCAAGCAGAGTAAAATTTGGGCTTGGAGAAGAGAATCGATGCCAGTCTCTCTCTCGTGTCAGCCGTCCGCCCTTAGTAACCGTCAACTGCTGCAAGCAGAGTAAAATTTGGGCTTGGAGAAGAGAATCGTTGCCAGGCTCTCTCGTGTTAAACGCTGCCCTTAGTAACCGTCAACCGCTGCTACCATTCAGTAGACTACTGTTCGTGACATGAGAGACCAGTCGTCAGTTTGACTTAGATGAAAATCGGCCTCCTCTCTTTTCAATTGCAAATAGGCATTTCCCGTCTCCAGAGATATTGATAATCAATATTCTATATAAAACATATTTAAACGAAACTCCGCCTTGTTACCTTCTTTTACTAACCCAGACCCGCAGCTGGTTTAGTATAGTTTGTGGGGCCATCATCACAGTGAACCCCCACATGAACACTGTGAAAAATCAATCCTGTTTTTTACTACATTCAAGAAAGTTGTTAAAAACCTTTCAAACATTGCTTCTGTGGCTACCGTTTGAGGTTTAGTTATGAACACTTTGAAAAAAAAAATACTATTTTTTTGGTACATTCAAGAAAGTTGTAAAAAACCATTGAAACATTGCTTCTATGGCTACCCTTCAAGGTTTGGTTATGAAGACTGTGAAAAATCAATCTTTTTTTTGTACGACATTCAAGAAAGTTGTTAAAGACTATTGAAACATTGCTTCTGTGGCTACTTTTTTTTAGGTTTGATTATGAACACTTTGAAAAATCAATCCTTTTTTTTCATAACATCAAAGGAAGTTGTTAAAAACCATTGAAACATTGCTTCTGTGGCTACACTTTAAGGCTTGGTTACAAACACTTTGGAAAATCAGTCATTTTTTTTACTACATTCAAGAAAGTTTTTAAAAACCTTTGAAACTTTGCTTGCGAGGCTACCCTGGAAGGTTTGGTTATGAACACGGTGAAAAATCAATACTTTTTTTTTTAATTATATTCAAGGAAGTTGTTATAATCTCTGAAATACTTCTTTCAAGGCTACCCATTTAGGCTTGATTATGATGACTTCAAAAAATCAATCTTTTTTTTACTACATTCAAGAAACTTGTTAAAAACCTTCGAAACTTTGCTTCTGTGGCTACCCTTCAAGGCTTGGTTATGAATCCTTTGAAAAATCAATCTTTTTTTTTATTACATTCAAGAAAGTTGTTAAAAACTTTTAAAACATTGCTTCTGTGGCTACCCTTAAAGCTTTAGTTATGAACACATTGAAAAATCAATACTTTTTTTTTTAATTATATTCAAGGAAGTTGTTATAATCTCTGAAATACTTCTTTCAAGGCTACCCATTTAGGCTTGATTATGATGACTTCAAAAAATCAATCTTTTTTTTACTACATTCAAGAAACTTGTTAAAAACCTTCGAAACTTTGCTTCTGTGGCTGCCCTTTAAGGCTTGGTTATGAATCCTTTGAAAAATCAATCTTTTTTTTTTATTACATTCAAGAAAGTTGTTAAAAACTTTTAAAACATTGCTTCTGTGGCTACCCTTAAAGCTTTAGTTATGAACACATTGAAAAATCAATCCTTTTTTTTTACTACATTCAAGGAAGTCGTTGAAAACCATTGAAACATTGCTTTTGTGGCTACTCGTTAAGGCTTGGTTATGAACACTTATGAAAATTTTATAGTTAAGAATCATTGTTTTCTTTAAATCTTTAATCCAGATATTCGTATTAAATTTCACGAGTTAATCAAAGCAAAAATAGATAAAAGTAAACGAAATAATTGATTTTATTTCTTTTCCCTTTAATCTTTCTGCTCTTAAATATCAATGATCAAAACGGATTTTCTTTTAGGACTGGCTGTCCTTTCTTTTCGTTGGTGTTTTAAAAACATTTTTTCTAAAGACGATTGTCAGCTTTAATTCCACTGGCTTCCCGAAAACGAAATTAGTCTCAAAGAGACAATAGTAAGTTTTTTTTTCACTGGCTTCTCGAAAACGAAAAGAGTCTCGAAGAGACTAATGTCATGTAGTGCCCCCTATACTTTTAGTTAGGAATTAAATACGAAACTCTTCTGTTACCTAGATATCCAAAACGTCACTTCCTCTGACGATCCCTATAAAAGCCCTGGACGCACATGGTCCAATGCTCACTAGCTCCCATACCCCTAGCTGGTTACGCTTCTAGCTCGGGCTTCTGCGGTCGGTCACTCTCTCTCTTTCCTTCTCCCTGGTCCAATGCTCATTGGCCACAGAAGTAGTGACTTCATACTTAATATCATACTGAAATACCCAGAAATTCGTACTTTCGAAAAAAAAAAATTCAACCATTACAAACACGTTAGAATTACTATAGAAAAAAGACATTAAACCCAGTTTTATTGAGCATGCACTGTAGATACAACCTCAGCATCTGCTTCCGGCAGAAAGATTCAAACGGGATGAGCTTAGGTTCGTTGTGGGGCGGGGGCGTGCCCACCATTCCCGAATCGAACCTAAAAGAGTTAGACCCACCTTGAAAAGCCCTTAAAATGTTTCAAATCCTCTCAGATTTTGTTTTTTCACTCCTGTATATTTTACAAGTATCTTGAATCATTACATTCGGCTGCAATTCATAGTTTGGGAGCAGAAAGCAGAAAAAGTCATAAAATTTATAAATGAAAAATGAAAATATAAAATATTGCAATCTTGAGATTGTGTTTTCATTAAAATATAAATTAAACATCAATTATTTAAACATTAATCTATTTCAGGAGCCTTTGTGCGATTTTCGAGCCTACTTGGCCATTAAGAGATCTTACTTTGAACTGCAGCGTAAGTTTTTAAGAAAGATAGGAATATATGTCGAAGACCAGAATTAAGTTAGTCAACAGCATTTGTAAGGAATCAGGTGACCCGAAGACAGAATGGTTTAAGAGACATAGACAGCATTCCCAAGAAAGCTGTTATCTTAATAAGAAAGGTGGGTTCAATGAGAGAGGAAAAGAAAATGAAATCATTTTTTTTACTGTACACTACGTCACATTATAGAAAGAATTACCAAGACCTGCGGATTAACATCACAAAGCCATTGGATGATATTATAATCAAGCAGGCTAAGTGAAAAATTCAAACAACGACTAGTTTCATTTGACTCTAAAAAAACAAGACCCAACATTCAAGAGATCTGATTCATTGAAGTGAAAAACTTCAAATATGAATACCTAGAGCGTACTGTACTCTACTGACGGCACAAACAAACAGTGGAGATTTTACTATCCCAAATTTCTGAGGATTGTTGTTGTGGTTGTTGTGGTACAAAAACAAAGTCAACTCTAAACTTGGACGGGAGTTCAGCTAGATCGATAAAACTCACAAAAACAAATACAACATCAATTTATTTTATTCATTCGTTTCTCATTTGACAGAAAATATTTTTATTGTTCCGTCTGTGTTGACTTAGAAATAGCACTACCATAATGCGAACTGTTCAGCGTTGATTCAATATGTTTATGTTTGGAAATATGGATACTAATGATGAAAAATAATTCAAGGGACGCTAAAACCGGTTTTAAATGGTAATGATTTCAGTGGCCGACGACCCACGAGGAAGGGTTTCGAGCACATTCTGAGGGTTCAAAGAATTTGGGTGTGAAGTCCAACAGTGGTAATCATATGAGGGTTGTTGGTAACATGTTATTGCTTCTATTATGTCACATTTTGGTTAAATAAATATATTTTCTATTTTACACAGACCTTCATGTTATCATCAAAAAAATAATTATAACCAATTAAAACATCTGTTGATGCGAATAATTCTGTTTTGTGTTGTTTAATACTTTTTTTTCTTTAGGTGAAACGGTTCAATCAGTTATGAGTAGCCCTGCTTGTCAAGGAGTTTGGAATCTTCCGGCATAATTGTGTTCAATTTGGAATCCTAAGCGTCTCGGCCACAGACAACTGGATTGTGAGAATCCTAATCGTTGTCTGGGATTTCGTAAAACATATAGAGATCAGACATTGGATCAGTATTTTGGAACCTGTTGAAAAATCGGTGAATATATTATTATATCTATATCCAATAACATCAATAATACCTTTTGGATTCAAAACTGAAAAGGCTCTGTTTATACCCTTTTCGGGCACGTTTTTGTCATTTTGAAAAACACCATCATATATAATTGCTCCATTTGTGAGAATTGTTGAAAAACCTTGGATGCATTGGTTTTGGGGACTAAAAAGTCTCTGTTTATACCTTTTTAGGTTCGGTTTTGACATTTTGAGGATTCAATCATATATTACTAAGACATCCACGAAAATCATCGGGAAACCTTGAGGACACTGGTTTGAACTAAAAAGTCTCTGTTTACAACTTTTTAGGCTTAGTTTTTATGCTTTGAATTATTTGATTATATATGATCACTACTTCCCAGAAAAGTGTTAAAAACATTGAAAACATGGGTTTTAGAAGCTAAAAAGACACTGTTTATAGCTTTTAGGCTTGGTTTTCACACATATTCATATGTTATCACTACATTAGAGAAAGCTTTAGCAAAAACCTTTCAAACATTGGTTTTCAAAGATAAAAGGCTTTTTTATACCCTTTTAGAGCTTGGTTTTGACACTGACTCATGCAATATCACTAACTTCAATAGAATTATTAGAAACCTTTGAAAGATTGGTTTCAAAGCTGAAAAGTCCCTGTACATAACCTATTGGGGTAATTGTTAAAAATTCAATCATATACTATTGATACATTCATGAAAATTATTGAAAAATCATTGGGACATTGCTTTCAGAGCTGAAAAGATCTTTTTAGGCTTCGTTTCGACATTTCGAATGCGCAATCATGTATTTTAATTACAGTAAAGAAATTGTTGAAAACATTCGTTTTATGTGCTAAAAAGGCTCTTTTTATGCCCTTTTGGGCTTGGTTTTGACATTTTGAAGATAAAATCACATATTTTACTACATTACTGAAGATTGTTGGAAAACTTTGAAAACATAGGTTTTTTGAAGCTAAGAGGCTCTGTTTATACCCTTTTAGGCTTGGATTCAACACTTTACAATTTTATTTATTTACTATAATTACATTGGAGAAACATCGTTAAAAACATTTAAAACATTCGTTTCAAAGCTAAACATGCTCTGTTTATATCCTCTAAGACTTGGTTTTGACCCTCATACATTATTTCTGCATTCAAGATGATTGATAAAAACCTTGAAAACATTGGATTCAAAGCTAAAAAAAGCTCTACTTTTGATATCTGAATAGTCTACCAAATATCATCACTAAATTGAGGAAAACTGTTGAAAAACCTTGAAAACGTGTTTCACGCTTTAAAAGTCCCTTTTTGTATGATTTTAGGCTTGGTTTCAACACTTTGAATCGTCAATCATATATTATTAGGAAATTTCAGGTAATTGTTAGAAATAGCGTTTCAATTTTTGTTTTTGACACTTCGGAAATTCAATTCTATATTATTACTACATTCAAGTAAATTGTTAAAGACCTTTGAGACATTTGTTTCAAAACTGAAAAGGTTCTCTTTATACCCTTTTAGGCATGGTTTCGGACATTTTGAAAATTCAATAATATATTTTAACTGCATTCAAGAATATTGTTGAAAACCTTTAAGACTTTGGTTCCAGGGCTCAAACTCTCTTCATTTTGCTAATTTAAGTCAATTTTTACAATTAATTCAAATCATATTAAGCATCATCACTAAAGTATGAAAAGCTGAAAACACACACGAAATTATTAATATATCTCGTAATTTCGATTAAAATCATTTCACTTGATATTCAGAAACAAAAACAACACATTTCATTGATTTTGCCATTTCCAGTGTCACCTCAACAATGTAAAATAGGAGACTTGATTAAAATAATAATGATATTACAGATATCTTAAAAGAAAAAAAAAACGCCTTTTTATCAATTTTGGACTTTCCAATATTTTTCACCAAATCTTCCACAAAGTTGCATTTTTTAAAAATCCAAAAAATTATTTAAGTTCGTATTTAAAAAACAACATATTTTATTGATTTGGCCATTTCCATTGTCTCTTCAACAATTTATCGAAGAAATCATGTAATGATGATGATGATGATGATGATGATGATGATAATGATGATGATGATGATGACGATGATGAGGATGACGATGAGGATGACAATGACGATGATGATGATGATGATGATGATGATGACGATGACGATGATGATGATGATATCCCTGATATTTTAAAAGAAAAAAAAAACCTTTTCATTCATTCTGAACTTTCCAATATTTTACACCAAATCTTTCACAAAGTTGCATATTTTTCTCATTCATTCTGATAATATTCAAAGAGGCCAAACCGGAGACTGAAAGGCCCGAAATTGGATTCCCTGTCATAGAAACGTATGTTCGACCAGATGATATGTGGGGTGGGTGGGGGCGGTCAGGGCTCATCGTTGATGATGAAACGCCGATTTACTTTGGATCTCTTACACGGAACGGGTCGGGGATGGAAGGATAAGACAATTTTGAATCGGGTTCGAACTCTAGGAAAAAGGCTAAAAATGCATCTCACCTATTCCCTCTCATTATTACAAGGTGGGGGGGGGGAGATTCCAAGTTGTAATTTGTCGAAATATTCGCCTCTAAATCTTTGCGCTATGATTATAAATGATCGTAAAAAAATCGCCTATGAATTTTACTTGAGCATTGTAGGATAGTTTTGTACTTTAATCTCTATCAAGATAACGAACAATCATCGGGAAGTGGTTTCTAATTAAAAAAAATTAATTATGATTATCAAACAATTATGAAATTAATTTTCAATAAAATGAAACTGATCCGAAATCATTTGCTGCCGTCACACGGTTAATATATCATTGAATTTTCACGACATAAACAGAGGAAACAATGAAAGGCCTAAATACGGCTTCTATCGAACCTGTTAGCAAAAAGTGGTCACTTCAACGTAGCCACACACTTACCATTGGGCTGAACAGTCCGCTGATAAAGGCACAGGCTAAATAACTGCTGTTTGGATATTTTGATAATTCAAAAACCTTTTTAAGCTATTTTCAATATGTCAGTGAATATTTAGATATTCATCTAAAGATATTTTTGCAGTTAGATTTTTTAAAAAACTTTTATATTATTACTACATTCAAGAAAGTTGTTAAAGACCTTTAAAAGAGTGGGTCTGAAGTGAAAAAGCTCTATTCATACCCTTTTAGGCTTGCTTAGGGACATTAAAATCGCATTAGTTTAATGTAAGAAATTCTTCTCTTCTCTAAGATAATTTCTCTTGCAGTCTTAGCATAGAGTTACTTTATTTGATAAATGGGCGTTAAAATAGTATATACCTGAAAAGCTATGAAAAACCTAGATAAAATTTTCAGCTATAGATAAGGAATTAGAGTTAGCAACACCGGTCACTGAATTCTGTCTGCACGGCCAGTTTGTGTGCAAATTTTAGGCTCAACTCCCTCACCCCCAGAGCGCATAAGGGCAACGGCTGCTCGCTGAGAATGCGAGTTGGGACACGTTTGTCCATTTCCAGTGTCATTTTAACAGTTTAACGTGGAAGAATTAACAAATAATGAAGATGATGATGGTGGTGGTGGTGGTGGTGAAGGAGAAGGAGAAGGAGAGGAAGAAGAAGGAAACTTTTTTACAAATTTGGTAATTTCCAATATTTTTGCACCATATCTTTCAGAACTTGGATTTGCCATTCATTTTAATAATTGTTTTAAGGTCACCACGGCCTTGAAAAAGCCCGAAATGGGATTCCCTGTCATAGAAGCGTACACTCGGCCTGACGGTGTATGTTGGGTGGGGTCGTGGTTCATCATAGACTGTAACAAAACAACTTTGAATCGGGGTCAAACTCCAGGGAAAAGGCTAAACGCAGATCTCATCCATTATTCCCTCATATTCTTACATTTGGAGGTAGGGGGGAAGATTCAAAGTTGAATTTTGTTTTCGAAGTATACGCTTCTAAATCATTGTACAATGATTATAAAGGATTGTTAAAAAAAATAAAGAAAATTGCTTGTGAATTTTATTTGAGTATTGTAAGATAGTTTAGTAATTCAATATCTAATAAATACCAAAGAGTCATTGGGAAGTGATTTTTGATAAAATGATATTTTCATTTCTCTTATCGTCCGTGGTTGGATGGAAACCTTCCTCCCAAGATTCGCTACTCCTGTCTATCATTGGTGTGGCGAAGTCAGTAGCTTCTGAATTTCTCGAAGGGACCATTGTGAATTTTATTCTCAGAGGTTTCCCGGAAACAAAATAAAGTCTCACAGAATATTGTCAGGTTCAATGGCACAGGCTTCCCCAAAACAAAATAAACTCTTACAGACTATTTTGAGATCCAATTTCACTTGCATTCCTCCCAAAAACAAAGAGAGTCTTGAAGAGACCATTGTGAATTCCAGTCTCACAGGCTTCCCGAAAACGAAATAAAGTCTCACAGACTATTGGCAGATTCAATTTCACTGGCTTCCTCCCGAATACATAAAGAGTCTTGAAAAAACTATTTTGAATCCCAGTCTGGCAGGCTTCCTGTAAACGAAATGAAGTCTGAAAGAATATTGGTAGATTCAATTTCACTTGCGTTCCTCCCCAAAACGAAAATAGTCATATAGAGACCATTGTGAATTTCAATCTCACAGGCTCCCCAAAAACAAAATACCAACTCACAGAACTCTGCCAGGTTCAATGGTACAGGCTTCCCAAAAACAAAATAAAGTCTCAAAGAATATTGGTAGATTCAATTTCCCTAGCTTCTTCCCGGAAACAAAAAGAGTCTCGAAGAGACCATGGTGAATTTCAGTCTCACAAGTTTCATTGAAGCAAAATAAAGTCTCACAGAATATTGTCAAGTTCAATGGCACAGGCTTCCCGAAAACAAGATAAAGTCTCACAGACTATTGGTAGATCCAATTTCACTGGTTTCCTCCTGAAAACGAAGAGAGACTCGAAGAGTTCATCGTGAATTCCAGTCTCACAGTCTTCCTGAATAAGAAATAAATACTCAGAGAATATTTCCAGGTTCATTGGCATTGGCTTCCATAAAACCAAATAAAGTCACACTGATCATTTTGAGATCCAATTCCACAGTCATAAAGAAACCATTGTGAATTTCAGTTTCACAGGATTCCCGAAAACAAAATACAGTCTCCCAGAATAATACCAGGTTCAATGGTACAGGCTTCCCGAAAACAAAATAATGTCCCACAGACTATTTTGAGATCTAATTTCACTTGCATTCCTCCCAAATACGAAAAAAGTCTTGAAGAGGCCATTGTGAATATCAGTCTCATAGACTTCCCAAAAACAAAATAAAGTCTCACAGACTATTTTCAGGTTCAATTTCACTGTTTTCCTTCCGAAAATTGAAAAGAGTCTTGAAGACACCATTGTGAATTTCAGTCTAATAGAATTCCACAAAACGAAATAAAGTTTCACAGACTATTTTCAGGTTCAATTTCACTGGCTTCCTCCCCCAAAAACGAAAAGAGTTTTAAAGAGACCATTGTGAATATCAGTCTCCAAGGCTCTCTGGGAACAAAATAAAGTCTCACAGACTATTTTTCAGGTTTAATTTCATTGGCTTCCTCCTGGAAACAAAAAGAGTCTTGAAGAGACCATTGTAAATATCAGTCTTAAAGGCTCTCTGGAAACAAAATAAAGTCTCACAGACTATTTTCAGGTTCAATTTCACTGTTTTCCTTCCGAAAACGAAAAGAGTCTTGAATAGACCTTCCTGAATTTCAGTGTTAAAGGCTTCTGGGAAACAAAATAAAGTCTCACGGACTATTTTCAGGTTCAATTTCACTGGCTTCCTCCCGAAAACGAAGAGAGTTTTGAAGAGATCATAGTGAATATCAGTCTTAAAGGCTTAATGTCTTTGAAATTCATTGAGAACTCCTAGAAATATAGTGTGTGCACAAATTTGTATTATCAATTAGGCACAATCAGCACAGTACCTTGGGCCTACGAAAATTTGGTGCCCACTAAAAGTATATTTCGAACCGTTTAAGAAATTTGAATATTATAAGATAATAGAAATATTTCTGTACCTTGCGTAAATGAATCAACATAGCCCACGTGTGTACCAGAACTAATTATCTGAAAAATTATCTAATATCATCTTATGCACTAATAAAGATATTTTATCTAGAATTATCTTTAAAAAGAAATAAAAAGGATCTTTCATCTAAAATTATCTAGAAAATACCTACGCAAGATTCGGGCATTATTCGTCCCAAAATGTCTCAAAAGAAGCTTTTTTTGAAAAAACAAAAATAGGAATTTTTAGATGGTGTCTAGCGGTGCCTTCATACAAGTATCCAAGGTTGTCGCCCTGGAAATGTGACCAAGGGCGCCCGGATACACATGCACACACACACACACAGAGAAAAATCTGTAGCCCACAGGGCTGGGTAGTCGGGTAGGTAGTTCGTGGGGCTACGGTGATTCAATATACATTTCAGAACATTAATGAGACACTGATCTTATCAATGTCCAGGGCCCCTGAATGCCTCAATCCGGCCCTCTATGGGAAAACAAACAAAGTTGAATACATATAGCTCTCTCAACTTCATAGGTAGAGGTGAACAAAGAAAGCGTTTTAAAAAACATGAACGGAATTCAATGTTTTGCATAATGGGACGGAACGAAATCGGGAAAAAAATCGGTGACATGCTTAATACAAAGATCAAACATAGAACTCATTCATTCATCCCGTTGAAATCATCTTGGGGGTCAAATCCGGGTTCAGAAAAATAAATAATTGTTCAAAGAATATCTTTGTATGTAAAGATATGTACGTGTTTTATTCAATTCAATCACTTAAATCTCTGACGTTCATAAAAAGAGATCTCTACACTCATCGTATTGTTAGGTTTTCTTGTTCTGCCATTCCGTTTTTGTAATCCTTTACAGGTTACCACGTTCATTCCATTTTCGCCATTCTACATTTTTTATCGTCTCAAAAATGTTCTATCTCACATTATTTACTTATTTTGAATTTCCGTGACAGACAATCGCTTTTTATTTGTTTTTTTGGTTTGCTTTAGCAGTGAATGAATTTTGATATGGATTTTTTTTAGTGAGAGATTTTTTTTCTTCTTTTTTTTAAATGCTTTTATGTATAAAGTGACGTTCGATCAGACTGACATGGGTCGTCGTGTGGTTTCAAGTCACGTCTCCGTAAAGATCATTATGTTGCTTTTGCAACATATCCAGCCCATTGCCATTTTAGTTTTCTAACTGTTTCTACGATACCTTAACATTAATCTCCAGATGGGTAGAAAAGTCGGATTTTGTCTCTGGGGACCACGGAGATCATGATATATATATTCACCATGTATATTTTTAAACATGATCTCCTTCTTTGTTAATGCTCTTGATTCAGTGGTGAATACTAATCACATAGATCGAACATCACATGGTGAACAAGTATAATACCCATCATAAACGACGATATTATTACGCGTGGATAAATCATGAACATATTATTTGTTTTATTACACGATTAATATTTCTGTTTTTTTTGGGGGGGGTGCAAACCAAGAAAATAGCTGAATTGATTCTACAGCAATGGTAGTAAATTGATTCCAACAGCAGTCACCCACTTAATACCGGCGAAGGTGCACATACAGACGCAAAATAGGTTGCTGCTGGGAAAGAGCAGCAGCCATTTTGTATCGGTGTATTCGCAGTATTCCAGTCCTTTTTTGCATCTGTTTGAGCGTGACAGGAAAGCAACAAACAAACAAAATATCTTATATAATAATACATTTCAGATTAAAATTCAGCAGATAACTACGTTCAAGGAAGGGGACATATGTATACATATGTGTATTCTAGAAACGGACATACTTGGTCCGACAGAGGGAGTCATAAATCGCGTTATATTATATAGAAACTTGTTACACGGTTAATATAAGTCTCAATTTAAACAAGGTAAATAGAATAAACAATTGAAGAGAATGGTGCTGCTACAGGAATCGAACCTGCGACCGATATGGTGGCTTTTTCAGCATACTGATGCACTGATCGTGCTAAACAGCCATTGGGATTGCAAGGCCAAATAACTAAGAAGAGAATAAACGAGATGAGAATTTGAGTTGAAAGCAGTTATTTGACCTTTGCATTACCGGTGGGCTGTTTAGCACAATGGTAAGTGCATTGCTGTATTGAAACGGCTGACTTATCGGTCACAGGTTCGATTTCCCATTTTCATTAATAGTTCATTCTATTTACTTTGTCTAAATTGAATGATACATTAACCGTGTAACGACGGGATATCATCTTTAATAAGTTTCTGTATAATATAATGCGATTTATAATTCATATATATATATATACATATATATATATATATATATATATATATATATATATATATATATATATATATATATACATATATATATATATATGTATATATATATATATATATATATTTATATATATATATATATATATATATATAAACGAAAAAAATGATGTTCATTTAATCCTGTTGTTTGCTTAAAATAATTTCACAAAAATCAATACCTTTGTTTACCCGGAAGGTACCCAAATAAAGGGAAGGATGCTTCAATCATATCTGAATATCTCAATATAAAGCTTCACAACCGTAACATTTTACGATATTAGTATGTAAACAAAATAAATAGAATAAATAAATATATATTTCATATATATATATATATATATATACATATATATATATATATATATTTATAATGAGTAAAGATTTTTTCGATAGTTTATTACAGATTGTACCCTCTGTTTTGCTTGACAAAGACTTTCAGGTAGAACAGTATGTACAATCAGTAATGAACCATTGGGAAATCTTTACTTATTTTATAACCGCTCTGCTGATGGTATTGAGCACTTTCTAAGAATGACAATCTACTAAATGCATTATTACATATACCCACGCTTGTTGTACTATAAATCTTACAAACACCTTCACATAAGAGATATTCTGGGATGAAAAAAAAATTGTGTCAAAATTGTCAATTATCGTTTACAATACTTTATCTCATAGATATATAAAAAATAATGAAAGACAGGGCTGGTTAGTCTATCAATAGAAACTGTCACCCAACTACTGCTTTTGTCAGCATGCAGTGTTTGGGGATGATCAATTGAAATTTGGAAAAAACGTAGATAAACAAGATAATTCTATCACATTTTGCTGGATCAGTAAAAGTCTAGATTTCCTAAAAACAAGGATGGACACAACCGGGCACAATCTAAGGCAACAATTTAGCATAAACTTACATAATAAATTGAGACCCATCCTCACTGAAACCTATTTTGAGGGGTAACTTTCCAAAATGAGAAAAATCTTTTTTTGTAGACATACTAAAAAGTAATGGTTTAATTTTCAGCCCTCTAGTTCCAGCGTCGGAGCCTAGACGGATGATTCTTACATGGAAAGCCAACTAGTCAGCCAGACCGGATTAAAAACTGAAGAAACTTATGCTGATAGTTTTGGTGACAGTTTTCGTTTACAGTTTCTGATAAGAAGGCAATGATTAGAAGAGAGGAGTGAAATTTAGGTTTCTTCAAATATTCATTAGTCAGACAAACCTGCGTTATGAAATTTGTGCAAATTCGTGCAATTTGTGCAAATTTGTGCTAAAACCTCATATCCTGCAATTCGTGCCAATTTCTGCAATTTGTGAAAATCTGTGCAATCTGTGAAAATTTACGAAATGTGTGCAGATTTGTGCAATTTGTGAAGTATATGCACACTGAATGATTGTGCAAAGCAAAACTTGAAATGGTTTAAAAATAATTTGGTACACTTATCTCTCTATGCTAATAAAACTCTTTCGGCAAGATTTTATTTGATGAAAGTAGGATTGCTTTGAACGGAGTAACATATTTACTCAAGATTTTATTCTGTAATTTGAATTACTTTTTAGTTCATTTGGAAAGAAGTAATATTGTCAGAAAAATTCTTTGAAAGCAAATTTTCAGTTTACCCGAATTCTGGATTTTCCCTCGGCTGTAAAAAAAAAGGAGGCGGGGCTTAGTGTGAAAGAAAGAAGTAAGCCTTGTATGAATATATGATTTTAAAGAATACTGGTGCATAGTTGTGTAATGAATACTCCCATAAGTTGATTGTAAATAGCTGGAGTAATGCTGGGAAGAGGAGAGTATCTCTCTTCACAGGTCGGTTGAGTTCGTAAGAAGCTTTTAGAACTATTAAACATCTTTAAAATGCTACCGTCGAATTTGAAACTGCAAACCATTGGCCAAGTTGAAGTTGTTCTCCACAGCGTTAACCCTTTCCTTCCTTTGCAGTGGAATCTTTGCCGAACATGAGATTATAGATATCACAGTTTCAAATACAGAATGGGACAGCAAAAGCAGACCTGTTTTTCTGTTTTTTTTTGTTTTTTTTTTTTGGTGTATTCGAATATTCCTGAAGAGAGCGGACCTAACTTTGCGAGCATGAACAGACCCTCCCCGCTGGGTTGCCCTGGTCGGCAGTGTGACACCATGAAGTGAGCTTCTCTATTGTTTGAGAGTCACATTCACAACTGCCAACCCTGTCCATTCTTCGCGTCTTTTGAGAGGGGTCCTTGGCAGAACATTGAACAAGCCATGTCGGGCACTCTCTCAACCAATCGTCTGAATTTGGCTCACTACAACTGTTGACAGTTTTCGTTGACTGTTTCTAAAGCACACACGCACACACATATTCAAACACACACACACACACACACACACACACACATACAAGAAAAACAGTCCAACATGGGCAACAAAACAAGCCAGCCAACTGAACCATCTGCAGCATCAAAAACAGTCGAAGTGGCCATTACCCCCTTCATCATAGAGGTGGGTAAGGACCCACCGATCGCTATGAATCCTCTAACGTGCACGCTAGATATTGAGAGACCGTTGCCAGGCGTAGAGGGAGCCTCAACATCCGTTGGTACTGTCGTACCGATGGTAGAGGCTCTGTCTCATCTGGTGAACATCGGTCAACAATCACCCAGGATTGAGGAAGCCTCAACACCTACCATAGCGGAAGCTAATCAGGTTCATCTTCCTGGACCAATATTTCCTGGCAACGTTTCAGCCGTGGACAAAAATTGTAGGATGAAACGAAAGGTGTTCAATCTTCAACTTTTCTTGGCGTTGGTGTTTGCCATTACATTTGCATTCACTATAATTTTGGCCATTACAGCTACTCCATATGCCCTGATTAGTGGCATTATAAGTATGATAGCTATGTATTGGTGTGTTGGCTTATCTTTCACTCCATCATTGAACTGAGGGAGTGCTTGAGTTTTTTTCTGAAAATTGTGAATCTTGACTTGAAAATACGGATGTTTGTTTTTCTGAGCGTGTCAATGTTGTGATAAAAATGGAATTGTCAATGATGTCTATTATATATGTCTCTTTTTTTGCCTTTGAAATTAAGATCATGTTTTCGACAAGCCTGCCGTATTGAACCTGGCATTATTCCGTGGGAGTTTATTGCGTTTACAGGAAACCTGTCAGATTAAAAATGACAATGGTCTCCTCATTAACTTTTTCGTCTTTGGGGGGAAGCCAATGGAATTGAACGAATAGTCCGTGAGACTTTATTTCGTTTTGGGGAACCTGTGACACTGATATTCACGATGGTCTCTTCAAGACTCTTTTCGTTTTCGGAAGGAAGCCAGTGAAATTGAACCTGAAAATAGTCTGTGAGACTTTATTTTGTTTCCAGGAAGACTTTAAGACTGATATTCACAATGGTCTCTTCAAGACTCTTTTCATTTCCGGGAGGAAGCAAGTGAAATTGAACCTGTAAATAGTCTATGAGACATTATTTCGTTTCCAGGAAGCCTTTAAGACTGATATTCATAATGGTCTCTTCGAGACTCTTTTCGTTTTCGGGAAGAATCCAGTGAAATTGAACCTGAAAATAGTCTGTGAGACTTTATTTCGTTTCCAGGAAGCCTTTAAGACTGATATTCACAATGGTCTCTCCGATATTCTTTTTGTTTTCGGGAGGAAGCCAGTGAAATTGAGCCTAAAAAACATCTGTGAGACTTTATTCTGTTTCCAGGAAGCCTTTAAGACTGATATTCACAATGGTTTCTCGGAGTAAAATTGAAAGCCAGGGAAATTAAACCTAGTGTTGATCACATGGATAAAACTAACCTGTCTCACAAAAACGTAAAGCTAACTCATGTTCCTGTCAGTGGGTGAACAATCCAACGCTTGGTGAATTCTGCTTTGCAATGATAAGAGGAGCCGACATCGAAGGATCAAAAATCAACGTCGTTACGAACACTTGGCCGCCACAAGCTAATTATCCCCGTTGTAACTTTTCTGACACCTCTTGGCAGAATTGAGCCAGGCCTAAAATGGTCTAAACAGAGCTCTTCAGCTTGGAAACCAATGTTTTTAAAGTTTCTTCAGAAATTTTCAGTGGAAATCTAAATGGCAATGGGCTTGTCATGTTGCAAGAATGGCACACTCCCGATGGACATCACGATTTACCCCATGGATCTCCAGAGATCACATACACAACCGAAGGAGGCTGGCAGAATAGAAGATGAAGTGACGAACTAGAGAAATTCAGAAACTATTGACTTTGCCACACCAATGATAGACAGGAGTAGCGAATCCAGGGAGTAATGTTTTCATCCAACCACGGACAATAAGAGAAATGAAAATATCATTTCATCAAAAATCACTTCCCAATGACTCTTTGGTATTTATTAGATATTGAATTACTAAACTATCTTACAATACTCAAATAAAATTCACAAGCAATTTTCTTTCTTTTTTTTTTAACAATCCTTTATAATCATTGTACAATGATTTAGAAGCGTATACTTCGAAAACAAAATTCAACTTTGAATCTTCCCCCCTACCTCGAAATGTAAGAATAAGAGGGAATAATGGATGAGATCTGCGTTTAGCCTTTTCCCTGGAGTTTGACCCCGATTCAAAGTTGTTTTGTTTCCTACAAGAGTTCAAAGATAAGTCAGTGTTTCATCAGTCAATGATGAACCACGACCCCACCCAACATACACCGTCAGGCTGAGTTTACGCTTCTACGACAGGGAATCCCATTTCGGGCTTTCTCAAGGCCGTGGTGACCTTAAAACAATTATAAAAATGAATGAAAAATCTAAGTTCTGAAAGATATGGTGCAAAAATATTGGAAATTACCAAATTAGTAAAATTGTTTCCTTCTTCTTCTTCTCCATTTTTTTCTTCCTCTCCTTCTTCTTCTTCTTTTCCTTCTTCTTCTTTTCTTTCTTCTTCTTCACCACCATCATCATCATCATCATTTGTTAAATCATCTACGTTAAATTGTTAAAATAACACTGGAAATGGCCAAATGTGTCCCCATTCGCAGTCCTAGCGAGCAGCCGTTGCCCTTATGCGCTCTGGGGGTGCGCGAGTTGACACTAAAATTTGCACACAAACTGGCCGTGCAGACAGAATTCAGTGACCGGTGTTGCTAACTCTAATTCCTTATCTATAGCTGAAAATTTTATCTGGGTATTTCATAGCTTTTCAGGTATATACTATTTTAACGCCCATTTATCAAATAAAGTAACTCTATGCTAAGACTGCAAGAGAAATTATCTTAGAGAAGAGAAGAATTTCTTTCATTAAACTTAGCCGATTTTATTGTCCCTAAGCAAGCCTAAAAGGGTATGAATAGAGCTTTGTCACTTCAGACCCACTCTTTTAAAGGTCTTTAACAACTTTCTTGAATGCAGTAATAATATAAAATTTTTTAAAAAAACCCAACAGCAAAGATATTTTTAGATGAATATCTAAATATTCACTGACATATTGATAATAGCTAGAAAGGTTTTTGAATTATCAAAATATCCAAACAGCCCAACAAATATCGAGACGTGGATGAAAGATAGTGAAAGTGAAAAGAAAAAGTTGTTGTCAAGAACGGTAACTCTGAAATACTCTTGATCGCTTATCTCCCTTGAAAGCTATTTGAACCTTTCAAATCCTAAGCGTTTAACATAACGAGAAAAACAAGAGATTCTCTTGAAAAGCAGCCACGTTATAGAGACGAGTTTGGTGTGGAATGAGATTATCGATAATAGAAAAAAACAAGTTGTTTCCAATTGATTTCCCAGTTCAATCCCGTTAGAACGTCCGAAAGAGTAACGAATAATGAGTGAAATGAAAAATCAAAAAATAGAAACCAGATAAGAATTCGGTTTGAAAGCAGTTATTTAGCCTTTGCCTAACCAGCGGGCTGTTTAGTCTAATGGTAAGTGTGTGGCTACGTAGAAGAAGCCATTTGTTGCTAAGAGGTTCGATGGAAATTATACAAGGAGCCTATTTAACTTTGAAGATGAATATTTACAAGGTTTTTAACAATTGTTCCGAACGTAGAAATGATATATAATTGAATTTTCCATGTGTAAAAAAGCAAGCCTGAAAAGGTATAAACGGAGCCTTGTTAGCTCCAGAGCGAATATTATCAACTATTGATATTCTAATACAAACAAAAATAGCAATGGGCAGGATATGTTGCAGCAATGGTACACATCAAACACACATTATGATCCACATTAGGGATCACCAGAGGAAACATGCGCTACCGAGGGAGTCCGGCAGAATACAACATGGACAGACGAACCAGACATATTCAGAAAGATAATGATGATACCATTATCGATTCTTTTCTTTTTTTAATCATTACTTTATTGGGACTTTTAAAAGAGAACTATCGTTAATATTTACTTTATCACAATAATATTTCAATAGTATGATTTGGATAAATGAAACTATTATTTTATTAAAAAACCACTTCCCAATGACAGTTCATTATCATTATTATTATTAGATATTGAACTACTAAACTAATCTACAATACTCAATGCTTAATAAACATCGTACAATGATTTAGAAGTGAATATTTCGACAAATTTCAACTATGAATCTCCCCCTCCACATTTTTATAATAATAAAGAATAGATGAGATGCACTTTTAGGCTTTTTCCCTGGAGTTCGACCCCGATCCAAAGTTATCTTGTCCTTTCACCCCCAACCCCTTCCGTACAAGAGATCAAAGATAAGTCGGTGTTTCATCAGTTAACGATGAGTCCCGACCCCCATCCGACACACAGACACACCATACGGCCGAACGTACGCTTCTATCACAGGGAATCCAATTTCAGGCCTTCAGTCACCAGTAAGGCCTCATTGATCTTCATCAGAATGAATAGAAAAAAAAATGCATCGTTGTGTAAGAAATTGTGAAAAAAATATTGGAAAGTTCAGAATGAATAAAAATGAGTTTTTTTTTCTTTCAAAATATATTCATTTATGATATATATATATGTATATATCTATTTAACCAAAATGCGACACATTAAACAACAAAAAACAGATTTATTTGCATCAACTGATTTTTTAATTGTTTATGAAATTATTTCTTTGATAATAACATGAAGGACTGTGTGAAATAAAAAACATATTTATTCAACGAAAATGCGACATATTTGAAGCCATAACATATTTCCAGCGACCCTCTCATGATTACCACTGTTGGACTTCCCAGCCGAATTCTCTGAGTCTCAGAATGTGCTCGAAATCCTTACTCATGGGTGGTCGACCACTGAATTCTTTACCTTTTACAACTGGTTATAGCCTCCCTAGAAATATTGTTTATCATCAATATCCATATTTCCAAACATAAACATATTGAATCAACACTGAACAGTTCGCATTGTAGTAGTGCAATTTCTAAGTCAACGCAGATTAAACAATAAAAATATTTTCTGTCAAATGATATACGAATGAATAAAATAAATTGATGTTGTATTTGTTTTTGTGAGTTTTATCAATCTAGCCGAACTCCCGTCCAAGTTTGGGGTTGACTTTGTTTTTGTACCACAACAACCACAACAACAATCCTCAGGAATTTGGGATAGTAAAATCTCCACTGTTAGTCTGCGCTGTCAGTAGAGTACAGTACGCTTTAAGTATTTATATTTGAAGTTTTTCACTTCAATGAATCAGATCTCTTGAATGTTGGGTCTTGTTTTTTTAGAGTCAGATGAAACTAGTCGTTGTTTGAGTTTTCACTCAGCCTGTTTGATTATAATATCATCCAATGGCTTCGTGATGTTAATCCGCAGGTCTTGGTAATTACTGATATATGTATATATATATATATATATATATATATATATATATATATATATATATGTATATATATATATATATATATATATATATATATATATATATATATGTATATATATATATATGTGTGTATATATATATATATATATATATATATATATAAACAAAGTAGATACTTGTGGGAGTTGTAAAGCGATTCAACGGAGAGAGAGAGAGAAGGAGAGAGAGAGAAGGAGAGAGAGAGAAGGAGAGAGAGATAGAGAGAGATCATTAAGGGTTCATCTTGGAGTACATGGAATGATGATGGTGTTAAATATATATATATATATATATATATATATATATATATATATATATATATATATATACATACATATAAATATTTATATAATGTATTTCAGATATTGATAAGCACTTACAGACATTTTATTTAATAAAAAATAATGAATATATACGTAGCTATGAAATATAATCCATGAAAACGTTTCCAAATATGGTCAAGCTTATTTCCATACGATCAGTGAACGTTATCACCATGACAACCGAACGCCATCTTAATATTCTGCCGTATCGGAAGAAAACTTTACGCAAGTCTTGTTTTATCAACAAAACTACAAACATTTCTTTAATTTACTGTTAAAATTTCATTGATCCAAGTTTTTCTCACTTAAAAACAATTAAATAGCTTGACCAAAATTAATTGTATATTTCATAACAAGAAAAACGGCCCAAAATGAGCAACAAAACAAGCCAGCCAACTGAACCATCTGCACCATCAGAAAGCGTCGAAGTGGCAATTACCCCATTTATCATAGAGGTGGGTGAGGACCCACCGATCGCTATGAGTCCTCCAATGTGCACGCTGGATATGGAGAGACCGTTGCCAGGCGTAGAGGGAGCCTCAACATCCGTTGCTACTGTCCTACCGATGGTAGAGGCTCCGTCTCACCGGGTGCACTTCGCTCAACTACCACCCAGGATTGAGGATGCCTCAACACCAACCATAGGGGCAGCTAATCGGGGTCATCTTCCTCGAACAAGATTGCCTGGCAATGCTTCTGCAGTGAACCAGAGGATGAAGCAGAAGCATCGCCTTCTACTCATTGCCTTGGCATTTTTAGTTGTGATTGCATTGATATTAAGTGTAGTATTGGCCGTTGCCGCTAATATATATGTGGTGATTTCAGAGATTATATGTATGCTGGCTGTGAATATTATCATTGTTTATCTTTGCCACCAGGATTTAGGCATTGAGTTGCTTTAGATTTTTTCTCAAAATTATGAATGTTGACTTTTTTTGGAAATTCGGATGTTTGTTCTTTTGAGCGTGTCGATGTTGTGATGAAAATGGAATCGTCAATCAGATACATCTCGTTTTTATGTCTTTGAATGTGGATAATGATTTGTGAAGCCTGTCAGATTGGACCTGACGATTTCAGGTTCAATTTCACTGGTATCCTCCCGGACTAATGTGAATATCATTCTTAAAGGATTCCTGGAAACAAAAAAAAGTCTCATGGACTATTTTCAGGTTCAATTTCACTGTTTTCCTCCCGAAAACAAAAAGAGTCTCAAAGAGATCATAGTGAATTTCAGTCTTAAAGGCTTCGTGGAAACAAAATAAAGTCTCAAAGACGATTTTCAGGCTCAATTTCACTGGTTTCCTCCCGGGGACAAAAAGAGTCTTGAAAACACTTTTGTGAATATCAATGTTGAAGGCTTCCTGGAAACAAGATAAAGTATCAAAGACTATTTTTAAATTCGATTTTACTGGCTTCCTCCCCAAAACGAAAAGAGTCTCGAAGAGACCATAGTGAATTTCAGTCTTAAAAGCTACATGGAAACAAAATGAAGTCTCACAGACTATATCCTGGTTCAATTTCACTGGCTTCCTCCCGGAAACGAAAAAGAGTCTTAAACAGACTATTGTGAGTATCAGTCATAAAAGCTCTCTGGAAACAAAATAGTGACTCACAGACTAATTTCAGGTTAAATTCCACTGGCTACCTCCCGAAAACAAAGAGAGTCTCGAAGAGACCATAGTGAATTTCAGTCTTAAAGGCTTTGTGGAAACAAAATAAAGTCTCAAAGACTATTTTCAGGCTGAATTTCACTGGTTTCGTCCCGGAAACAAAAAGAGTCTTGAAGACACTATTATGAATATCATTCTTAAAGGCTTCCTGGAAACAAGATAATGTCTCACAGACTAATTTCGGGTTAAATTCCACTGGCTTCCTCCCGGAAACAAAAACATTATTGAAGAGACCATTGTGAATAGCATTTCTAAAGGCTTCCTTGAAAGGAAATAAAGTCTCACAGACTATTTCCAGGTTCAATTTCACTGGCTTCCTCAAAAAAACAAGAAGAGTTTCGAAAGGACAATTGTGAATTTCAGTCTCAAAGGCTTCCTGGAAACGAAAAAAATATCAAAGACTATTTTCAGGCTCAATTTCACTGGTTTCCTCCCGGAAACAAAAAGAGTCTTGAAGACACTATTGTGAATATCATTCTTAAAGGCTTCCTGGAAACAAAATAAAGTCTCAAAGACTATTTTCAAGTACAATTTCACTGGCTTCCTCCCCAAAACGAAAAGAGTCTCGAAGAGACCATAGTGAATTTCAGTCTTAAAAGCTACATGGAAACAAAATGAAGTCTCACAGACTATATCCTGGTTCAATTTCACTGGCTTCCTCCCGGAAACGAAAAAGAGTCTTAAACAGACTATTGTGAGTATCAGTCATAAAAGCTCTCTGGAAACAAAATAGTGACTCACAGACTAATTTCAGGTTAAATTCCACTGGCTACCTCCTGAAAACAAAGAGAGTCTCGAAGAGACCATAGTGAATTTCGGTCTTAAAAGCTTCGTGGAAACAAAATAAAGTCTCAAAGACTATTTTCAGGCTCAATTTCACTGGTTTCCTCCTGGAAACAAAAAGAGTCTTGAAGACACTATTGTGAATATCATTCTTAAAGACTTGAAGAGACCATTGTGAATATCATTCCTAAAGGATTCCTGGATAGAAAATAAAGTCTCACAGACTTTTTCCACGTTCAATTTCACTGGTTTCCTCAAAAAAACAAAAAGTGTTTCAAAGGAACAATTATGAATTTCAGTCTCCAAGGCTTCCTGGAAATAAAATAAAGTCTCACAGACTATTTTCAGGTTTAATTTCACTGGCTTCCTCAAAAAAACAAAAAGAGTTTCGAAGGAACAATTGTGAATTTCAGTTTCAAAGGCTTCCTGGAAACAAAATAAAGTCTCACAGACTATTTTCAGGTTCAATTTCACTGTTTTCCTCCCGAAAACAAATAGAGTCTCGAAGAGACCATAGTGAATTTCAGGCTTAAAGGCTTCCCAGAAACAAAATAAAGTCTCAAAGACTTTTTTCAGGCTCAATTTCACTGGTCTCCTCCTGGAAACAGAAAGAGTCTTGAGAACACTATCGTGAATATCGATGTCAAAGGCTTCCTGGAAACAAGATAAAGTATCACAGACTATTTTTGAATTCGATTTTACTGGCTTCCTCCCCAAAACGAATAGTGTCTCGGAGAGACCATACAGAATTTCATCGCTAAAAGCTACATGGAAACAAATTAAAGTCTCACGGACTATATCCTGGTTCAATTTCACTGGTTTCATCCCGGAAACGAAAAGAGTATTGAATAAACCATTGAAAGTATTAGTCTTAAAGGCTTCCTGGGAACGAAATAAAGTCTCACAGACTATTTTCAGGTTCAATTTCACTGGTTTCCTCCCAGAAACGAAAAGAGTCTTGGAGAGACCATTGTGGATATCAATCTCATAAACTTCCCAAAAACGAAATAAAGTCCCACAGAATATTTTCAGGTACAATTTTATGGGCATCCCCCTGGAAACGAAAAGAGTTTTTTTAAGACACGATTGTGAATTTCAGTCTCTCAAACTACACAAAAACGAGATAAAGTCTCACAGACTATTTTTAGTTTCAACTTAATTGGCTTCCTCCCGAAAACAAAAAGAGTGTTGAGGTGACCTATGTGAATATCAGTCTTGAAAGCTTCCTGGGAAAAAAAATTAAAATCTAACTGAATATTTTTAGGTACAATTTTACGGGCTTCCTCCCGGTAACAAAAAGAATCTTGAAGAGACTTTTGTGAATTTAAGTCTCATACACTTCCCATAAACGGAATAAAGTCTCACAGACTATTTTCTGGTTCAATTTCTTGGGTTCCCTCCTGGGAACGAAAAAAGTTTCTTTCAAAGAGATCATTGTGAACCTCAGTCCTAAAGGCTCTCAGTGAACAATGTAGTCTCACAAATTATTTTCAGGTTTGATTTCACAGGCTTCATTCCCGAAACTAAAAAGTGTTTTGAAAAGACCATTGAGAATATCATTCTTAAAGGCTTCCTGGATACAAAATAAATTCTCAGACTCTACTTTCAGTTTCAATTTCACTGGCTTCCTCCCAAAACAAAAAGAGTCTTGAAGGGACAATTGTGAATTTCAATTTATAGGCTTTTTGAAAAGAAAATAAATTTTCATAATTTATTTCAACGTTCAATTTCACAGGCTCCTTTCCGAAAACAAAAAGAGTCTTGAAGAGAACATCGTGAATATCAGTGGTAAAGGCTTCCGAGAAACAAAATAAGATCTAACAGACTATTTCCAGATTTTTATCACTGGCTTCATCCCAGAAACGAAAAGAGTCTTGAAAAAACCATTGTGAATTTCAGTCTCAAAGACTACCCAAAAACGATATAAAGTCTCACAGACTATTTTCAGTTTCAATTTCACTGGCTTCCTCCCAAAAAACAGAAACAGTCTTGAAGTGACCTATGTGAATATCAGTCTTGAAAGCTTCCTGGGAAAAAATTAAAATCTAACTGAATATTTTCAGGTACAATTTTACGGGCTTCCTCCCGGTATGAGAAAGAGTCTTGAAGACACCATTGTAAATTTCAGTCTCATATACTTACCATAAACAAAAAAAGTCTCACAGACGATTTTCAAGTTCGATTTCACTGGCTTCTTCCTGAAAACAAAAGAGGCTTGAAGACACCATTGTGAATTTAAGTCTTCAAGGCTTCTTAGACACAAAATAAAAAGTCACGGACGATTTTGAGGTTCAATTTCACTGTTTTCCTCCCGAAAACAGAAAGAGTCTTGAGAAAAACCATTGTGAATATCATTCTCAAAGGCTTCCTGAAAACAAAATAAAGTCTCACAGACTATTTTCAGGTTCAATTTCACTGTTTTCCTCCCGAAAACAAAAAGAGTCCCTAAAAGACAATTATGAATTTCAGTCTGAAAGGCTTCCTGGAAACTAAATGTAGTCTCACAGACTATTTTCAGGTTGTATTTGACTGTTTTCCTCCCGAAAACAAAAAGAGTCCCTTAAGGACAATTGTGAATTTGAGTCTAAAAAGCTTCATGGAAACTAAATGAAGTCTCACAGACTATTTTCAGGTTCAATTTCAGTTTTCCTCCCAAAAACAAAAAGTGTCCCTAATGGACAATTGTGAATTTTAGTCTAAAAGGCTTCCTGGAAACTAAATAAAGTCTCACAGACTATTTTCAGGTTCAATTTCACTGTTTTCCTCCCGAAAACAAAAAGAGTCCCTAAAGGACAATTGTGAATTTTAGTCTGAAAGGCTTCCTGGAAACTAAATGTAGTCCCACAGACTATTTTCAGGTTCAATTTCATTGTTTTCCTCCCGAAAACAAAAAGAGTCCCTAAAGGACAATTGTGAATTTTAGTCTAAAAGGCTTCCTGGAAATTATATAAAGTCTCACAGATTATTTTCAGGTTAAATTTCACTGTTTTCCTCCCGAAAACAAAAAGAGTCCCTAAAGGACAATTGTGAATTTTAGTCTAGAAGGCTTCCTGGAAACTAAATAAAGTCTCACAGACTATTTTCAGGTTCAATTTCACTGTTTTCCTCCTGAAAACAAAAAGTGTCCCTAAAGGACAATTGTGAATTTTAGTCTAGATGGCTTCCTGGAAACTAAATAAAGTCTCACAGACTATTTTCAGCTTCAATTTCACTGTTTTCCTCCTGAAAACAAAAAGAGTCCCTAAAGGACAATTGTGAATTTTAGTCTAGAAGGCTTCCTGGAAACTAAATAAAGTCTCACAGACTATTTTCAGGTTCAATTTCACTGTTTTCCTCCCGAAAACAAAAAGAGTCCCTAATGGACAATTGTGAATTTTAATCTAAAAGGCTTCCTGGAAACTAAATAAAGTCTCACAGACTATTTTCAGGTTAAATTTCACTGTTTTCCTCCCGAAAACAAAAAGAGTCCCTAAAGGACGATTGTGAATTTTAGTCCAAAAGGCTTCCTGGAAACTAAATAAAGTCTAACAGACTATTTTCAGGTTCAATTTCACTGTTTTCCTCCCGAAAACAAAAAGAGTCCCTAAAGGACAATTGTGAATTTTAGTCTAGAAGGCTTCCTGGAAACTAAATAAAGTCTCACAGACTATTTTCAGGTTCAATTTCACTGTTTTCCTCCTGAAAACAAAAAGAGTCCCTAAAGGACAATTGTGAATTTTAGTCTAGAAGGCTTCCTGGAAACTAAATAAAGTCTTACAGACTATTTTCAGGTTCAATTTCACTGTTTTCCTCCTGAAAACAAAAAGAGTCCCTAAAGGACAATTGTGAATTTTAGTCTAGAAGGCTTCCTGGAAACTAAATAAAGTCTCACAGACTATTTTCAGGTTCAATTTCACTGTTTTCCTCCCGAAAACAAAAAGAGTCCCTAAAGGACAATTGTGAATTTTAGTCTAGAAGGCTTCCTGGAAACTAAATAAAGTCTCACAGACTATTTTCAGGTTCAATTTCACTGTTTTCCTCCCGAAAACAAAAAGAGTCCCTAAAGGACAATTGTGAATTTTAGTCTAGAAGGCTTCCTGGAAACTAAATAAAGTCTCACAGACTATTTTCAGGTTCAATTTCACTGTTTTCCTCCCGAAAACAAAAAAAGTCCCTAAAGGACAATTGTGAGTTTTAATCTAGATAGCTTCCTGGAAACTAAATAAAGTCTCATAGACTATCTTCAGGTTCAATTTCACTGTTTTCCTCCCGAAAACAAGAAAAATCTCTCGAGGTCAATCGTGAATTTTAGTCTAAAAGGCTTCCTGGAAACTAAATGAAAAAAGAGAGTCCCTAAAGGACAATTGTGAATTTTAGTCTAAAAGGCTTCCTGAAAACTAAATGTAGTTTCAAAGACTATTTTCAGGTATAATTTCACTGTTTTCCTCCCCAAAACAAAAAGAGTCCCTAAAGGACGATTGTGAAATTCAGTCTAAAAGGCTTCCTGGAAACTAAATAAAGTCTCACAGACTATTTTCAGGTTCAATTTCACTGTTTTCCTCCTTAAAACAAAAAGTGTCCCTAAAGGACAATTGTGAATTTTAGTCTAAAAGGCTTCCTTGAAACTATAAAAAGTCTCACAGACTATTTTCAGCTTCAATTTCACTGTTTTCCTCCCGAAAACAAAAAGAGTCCCTAAAGGACAATTGTGAATTTTAGTCTAGAAGGCTTTCTGGAAACTAAATAAAGTCTCACAGACTATTTTCAGGTTCAATTTCATTGTTATCTTCCCGAAAACAGAAAGAGTCCCTAAAGGACAATTGTGAATTTTAGTCTAAAAGGCTTCCTGGAAACTAAATAAAGTCTTACGGACTATTTTCAGGTTAAATTCCACGGTTTTCCTCCCGAAAACAAAAAGAGTCCCTAAAGGACAATTGTGAATTTTAGTCGGAAAGACTTCTTAAAAACTGAATAAAGTCTCATAGACTATTTTCAGGTTCAATTTCACTGTTTTCCTCCCGAAAACAAAAAGAGTCCCTAATGGACAATTGTGAATTTTAGTCTAAAAGGCTTCCTGGAAACTAAATAAATTCTAACTGACTATTTTCAGGTTCAATTTCACTGTTTTCCTCCCGAAAACGAGAAGAGTCCCTAATAGACAATCGTGAATTTTAATCTAAATGGCTTCTTGGAGACAAAATAAAGTTTCACAACTATTTTCAGGTTGTATTTTACTGTTTTCCTCCCAAAAACAAAAAGTGTCCCTAATGGACAATCGTGAATTTTAGTTAAAATGGCTTCCTGGAAACTAAATAAAGTCTCACAGACTATTTTCAGTTTCAATTTCACTGTTTTCCTCCCAAAGACAAATAGAGTCCCTAAAGGACGATTGTGAATTTTAGACTAAAAGGCTTCCTTGAAACTAAACAAAGTCTCTCAGACTATTTTCAGGATCAATTTCACTGTATTCCACCCAAAAACAAAAAGAGTCCCTAACGGACAATGTGAATTTCAGTCTTAAAGGCTTCCTGGAAACAAAATAAAGTCTCACAGACTATTTTCAGTTTAAATTTTACTGGCTTTCATCCGAAAACAAAAAGATTACTGGAGAAGCCATTGCATATTTCAGTCTTAGAAGCCCCCTGGAAAAAAAAAAAAAACTCGCAGACTTTTTTCTGGTTCAATTCAACTGGCTCCCTCCCGAAAAAAAAAATGAGTCTTGAAGATATCATTGTTGATATCAATCTTAAGGGTTCCTGGATACAAAATAAAGTGTCACAGACAATTTACAGGTTCAATTTCACTGTTTTCCTCCCGAAAACAAAAAGAAACTCTAAAGGACAATTGTGAATTTTTGTCTGAAAGGACTCATGGAAACTAAATAAAGTCTCACAGACTATTTTCAGGTTCAATTTCACTGTATTCCTCCCAAAAATAAAAAGGGGCTCTAAAGGACAATTTTGAATTTTTGTCTAAAAGGCTTCCTGGAAACTAAATAAAGTCAAAAACACTTTACAGGTTCAATTTCACTGTTTTCCTCCCGAAAAAAAAAAAAAGACTCTAAAGGACAATTGTGAATTTCTGTCTGAAAGGCTTCATGGAAACAAAATTAAGTCTAACAGACTATTTTCAGGTTCAATTTCACTGTTTTCATCCCAAAAACAAAAAGAGTCCCCAAAGGACAATTTGAATTTTAGTCTAAAAGGCTCCCTGGAAACTAAATAAAGTCTCACAGACTATTTTCAGGTTCAGTTTCACTGTTTTCCTCCCAGGAACAAAAAGTGTTTTGAAGAGACAATTGTGAATTTTAGTCTTAAAGGCTTCCTGGGAACAAAATAAAGTCTTAAAGACTATTTTCAGGTTCAATTTCACTTGCTTCCTCCTAAAAACAAAAAATGTCTTGAGTAGACCATTGTGAATTTCAGTCTAAAAGGATTCCTTGGAACAAAATAAAGTCCAGCAGACTATTTCAAGGTTCAATTTCACTGGCTTCCTCTCCAAAACAAAAAGAGTGAATTTTCAGTCTCATAGACTTCCCAAAAACAAAATAGAGTCTCACAGACTATTTTCAGGTTCAATTTCACTGTTTTCCTCCCAAAAACAAAAAGAGACTCTAAAGGACAATTGTGAATTTCTGTCTCATAGACTTCCTAAAAATGAAATAAAGTGTCATAGACTATTTTCACTGGCTTCCTCCTGAAAACAAAAAGAGTGCTGAAGATACCATTGTGAATTTCAGTCTCAAAAGCCCCCTGGAAACAAATTAAAGTATCACAGACTATTTTCAGGTTCAATTTCACTAGTTTCCTCCCAGAAATGAAAAGCATTTTGAAGAGATAATTGTGAATTTCAATCTAAAAGGCTTCCGGGATACAAAATGAAGTCTAACAGACTATTTTCAGGTTTAATTTCATTTGCTTTCTCCTGGAAACAGAAAGAGTCTCGAATAGACCATTTTGGATTTCAGTCTAAAAGGCTTCCTGGATACAAAATAATGTGTCACAGACTATTTTCAAGTTCAATTTCACTGGCTTCCTCCTGGAAAGGAAAAGAGTCTTCAAGAGACCATTGTGAATATCAGCGTTAATGGCTTTGTGGGAACAAAATAAAGTCTAACAAATTATTTTCAACTCAAAACTTGATTCAAAAAATAATTCAAGGGAGGCTAAAACTGGTTGTAAATAGTAAAGAATTCAGTGGCCGACAACCCACAAAGAGGGTTTCGAGCACATTCTGAGGCTCAGAGAATTTTGGTGGGAAGTCCAACAGTGGTAATCATGAGAACGTTGCTGGAAACATGTTATTGCTTCAAATATGTCGCATTTTAGTTAAATAAATATATTTTTTATTTTACCATGTCGTTCATGTTATTATCAAAAAAAATAATTTCATAAAAAATGAAAACATCTGTTGATGCGAATAATTCTGTTTTGTGTTATTCAATACTTATTTTTTCTTTAGGTGGAACGGTTCAATCAGTTTTGCGTAGCACTCCTTGTCAGGGAGTTTTGAATTTTCCGGCTTAATTGTCTTCAATTTGGAATCCTGAGCATCTCAGCCATAGACAACTGGATCGTGAGAATCCTAATCGTTGTCTGGGATTTCGTAAAATATATAGAGATCAGACATTAGATCAGTGTTTTGGAACCTGTTGAAAAATCAGAAAATATATCAATATAATACTAATGTTCACTAAGCTTATCTTAGTGGGGCGCAAGCTCACAAGTGAGGGGGAACCCAGTTTGGATCGAATACACTAGAGTTGTAAATTGAAAGTCTCATGTAATACAGGTTCTCCCCGACTTTCTCACTGGCACCGTCCTAAGTCGGACAATTTTTCTTCCTGAAGTGTTTATTCCTTAAAAAAAGACAAAAAAACAAACAAACAAAAAAACAACAACATTGGCACAGCCCGTACGTGTGATACATACATACATAGCCAGCCTAACTTGAAAACTGAAGAAAACTCTGACTATATTTTGAGTGATGCTTATCACAATTAAGGACACTGTTTCTTTTTTGATTGTTGCTATCAACAACATCACAAATAGATAAACAACAGTGTCTCATCATCTCAAGTTTAAACCTCCTGAAGATTTTCATGAAACCAGGTACAGCATTAGAATAGGCATGCCCTAGTGTCTACGGAACAAGATTTGATTTTAATATATACACACACACACATATATATATATATATATATATATATATATATATATATATATATATATGTATAGGATTGGTGATAAGGAGCCCCCTATTGGAAATTGATAAAACCTTTATTATCTATGGGTTGACAGTAGTCAAACTAGCTTTACTGATAGAATTTGCCTTCAGTGTTGTATCTACTTACTTATTGTCCCACTCTCAAAGGAAGAAGTTTTAGAAATAAAGGAATGTTTACCAAAGGAACATAATATTTCTGATAGGGAATTCATTCTCAGCCATCGTTTACAAGCTAGACTAGAGAAATATTGAGTATTACCAAGGATAATTCATCTGTCTATGGGTGGACATGTATGCAGGGAGATAGCTCGACAACTTTGCATCATACGGAGTTGATATTTGCCACATGTTTTATTGACAACTTCTTTTATTATCATAACTTCACAAAAAATTGTTAAAAATATTAAAAACATTAGTTATAGGAGCTAAAAAGGCTCTGTTTATAGCTTTTTAGGTATATAGCTTTTGAGGCTCATTCGTATATTATTAGTGCATACAAGAAAGTTGTTAAAAACATTTGAAACATTGCTTCTGAGGCTACCCCTTAAGGCTTGGTTATGAACACTTTGAAAAATCAGTACTTATTTTTTTACTACATTCAGTAAGATTGTTGGAAAACCTCTAAAACTTTTGTTTCAAAACTAAAAAGGCTCTGATTATAGCTTTTCAGGTTGGTTTTATGTCTGACTCGTATATTGTTACTACATTCAAGAAAGTTGTTAAAAACCTTTGAAACATTGCTTCTGTGGCTACCCTCTAAGGCTTGGTTATGAACACTTTGAAAAATCAGTACTTATTTTTTTACTACATTCAGTAAAATTGTTGGAAAACCTCTAAATATTTACTTTCAAATATAGAAAATCTCTGATTATAGTTTTTTAGGTTGGTTTTATCACTGACTCATATATTGTTACTATATTCAAAAAAGTTGTTAAAAAACTATGAAACATTGCTTCTCTGGCTACCCTTTAAGGCTTGGTTATGAACACTCTGAAAAATCAGTACTATTTTTCTCTACTACATTCAGGAAAATTGTTGGAAAACCTCTAAAATTTTAGTTTCAAATATAGAAAGGCTATGTTTATATCTTTTTAGGTTGGTTTTATCACTGACTCATATATTGTTACTACATTCAAGAAAGTTGTTAAAAACCTTTGAAACATCGCACCTCTGGCTACCCTTCAAGGCTTGGTTATGAAGACTCTGAAAAATCAGTACTTTTTTCATTACTACATTCACGAAAATTGTTGGAAAACCTATAAAACTTTAGTTTCAAATATAGAAAGGCTCTGATTAAAGCTTATCAGGTTGGTTTTATCAATGACTCGTATATTGTTACTACATTCAAGAAAGTTGTTAAGAACCTTTGAAACATTGCTTCTCTGGCTACCCTTCAAGGCTTAGTCATTAACACTGTGAAAAATCAGTATTATTTTTCACTACATTCAGGAAAATTGTTGGAAAACCTCTGAAACTTTAGTTTAAGACCTAAAGAGGGTCTGATTATATCTTTTTTGGAAAATCAGTACTTTTTTATTCAATTCATTCAGGAGCATTGTTGGAAAACAACTAAAACTTTAGTTTCAATCCTAAAAAAAATCTGATTATAGCTTTTCTGGTCGGTTTTATCACTGACACGTATATTGTTACTAGATTCAAGAAAGTTGTTAAAAACCTTCGAAACATTGCTTCTGTGGCTATCCTTTTAGGGTTAGTTCTTAACACTATGAAAAATCTATACTTTTTTCTCACTACATCCTAGAAAATTGTTGGAAAACCTCTAAAAAAGTGGTTTTGAACCTAAAAAGGTTATGTTTATAGCTTTTTAGGTTAGTTATATCACTTACTTATACAATGTTACCACATTCAAGAAAGTTGTTATAAATCTTTGAAATATTGCTTCTGTGGCTAACCTTTAAAACTTGGTTATGAACGCTTCAAAAAATGAGAACTATTTTTTACAAATTTCAGGGAAATTGTTGGAAAACCTATAAAACTTTAGTTCTGAATATACAAAGGCTATGTTTACAGCTTGTAAAGTTGGTTTTATCACTGACTCATATATTGTTACAACATCCAAAAAGTTGTTAAAAACCTTTGATACATTACTCCTGTGGCTACCCTTTAAGGCTTGGTTGTGAACACTCTGAAAAAACAGTACTATTTTTTTTACTACATTCAGGAAAATTGTTGGAAAACCTCTAAATCTTCACTTTCAAATATAGAAAATCTCTGATTGTAGTTTTTTAGGTTGGTTTTATCACTGACTCGTATATTGTAACTGCATTCAAGAAAGTTGTTAAAAACCTTTGAAACATTGCTTCTCTGGCTACCCTTTGAGACTTGATTATTAACACTGTGTAAAATCAGTACTATTTTTCACTACATTCAGGAAAATTGTTGGAAAACCTCTAAATATTTACTTTCAAATATAGAAAATCTCTGATTGTAGTTTTTTAGGTTGGTTTTATCACTGACTCATATATTGTTACTATATTCAAAAAAGTTGTTAGAAAACTTTGAAACAATGCTTCTCTGGCTACCCTTTAAGGCTTGGTTATGAACACTCTGAAAAATCAGTACTATTTTTCTCTACTACATTCAGGAAAATATTTGGAAAACCTATAAAACTTTAGTTTCAAATATAGAAAAGCTATGTTTATATCTTTTTAGGTTGGTTTTTTCTCTGACTTGTATATTGTTACTACATTCAAGAAAGTTGTTGAAAACTTTTCAAACATTGCTCCTCTGGCTACCCTTTAAGGCTTGGTTATGAAGACTCTGAAAAATCAGTACTATTTTTTACTACATTCACGAAAATTGTTGGAAAACCTCTAAAACTTTTGTTTCAAAACTAAAAAGGCTCTGATTATAGCTATTGAGGTTGGTTTTATCACTGACTCGTATATTGTTACTACATTCAAGAAAGTTGTTAAAAAACCCCTCATGCATTGCTTCTGCGGCTACCTTTTAAGACTTGGTTATGAACACTATGAAAAATTAGTACTATTTTTTTTTCTACATTCAGGAAAATTGTTGGAAAACCTATAAAACTTTAGTTTCAAATATACAAAGGCTATGTTTATAGCTTTTTAGGTTGGTTTTATCACTGACTCGTATATTGTTACTACATTCAAGAAATTGTTAAAAACCTTTGAAACATTGCTTCTGCGGCTACCTTTTAAGGCTTGGTTATGAACACTGTGAAAAATCGGTACTATTTTTCACTACATTCAGGAAAATTGTTGGAAAACCTCTAAATATTTACTTTCAAATATAGAAAATCTCCGATAATAGTTTTTTAGGTTGGTTTTATCACTGACTCATATGTTGTTACTATATTCAAAAAAGTTGTTAAAAAACTATGAAACAATGCTTCTCTGGCTACCCTCTAAGGCTTGGTTATGAACACTTTGAAAAATCAGTACTATTTTTTATACTACATTCAGGAAAATTGTTGGAAAACCTCAAAAACTTTAGTTTCAAATATAGAAAGGCTCTGATTATAGCTTTTCAGGTTAGTTTTATCACTGACTTGTATATTGTTACTACATTCAAGAAAGTTGTTAAAAACCTTTGAAACATTGCTTCTCTGGCTACCTTTTAAGGTTTGGTTATGAACACTTTGTAAAATCAGTACTTTTTTTTTCACTACATTCAGGAAAATTGTTGGAAAACCTCTAAAACTTTAGTTTAAGACCTACAGAGGGTCTGATTATATCTTTTTAGGTTGGTTTTATCTTTGACTTTTATATTGTTACTACATTTAAGAAAGTTGTTAAAAACCTTTGAAACATCGCTTCTCTGGCTACCCTCTGAGGCTTAGTTATGAACACTTTCAAAAATCAGTACTATTTCTTTTTTACCACGTTCAGGAAATTTGTTGGAAAACCTCTAAATGTTTAGTTTCAAATATACAAAGGCTATGTTTATAGCTTTTTAGGTTGGTTTTATCACTGACTCGTATATTGTTACTACATTCAACAAAGTTGTTAAAACCCCCTAAACATTGTTTCTGTTGCTACCCTTCAAGGCTTGGTTATAAACACTTTGAAAAATCAATACTATTTTTCTTCACTACGTTCAGGAAAATTGTTGGAAAACCTCAAAAACTTTAGTTTCAAATATATAAAGGCTATGTTTATAGCTATTGAGGTTGGTTTTATCACTGACTCGTATATTGTAACTATATTCAAGAAAGTTGTTAAAAACCTTTAGAACATTGCTTCTGTGGCTACCCTTTAAGGCTTGGTTATTAACACTTTGAAAAATCAGGACTATTTTTCTCTGCTACATTCAGGAAAATTGTTGGAAAACCTCTAAAACTTTACTCAAAGACCTAAAGAGCGTCTGATTATATCTTTTTAGGTTGTTTTTATCTCTGACTTGTATATTGTTACTACATTCAAGAAAGTTGTTAAAAACCTTTGGAACATTGTTTCTGTGGCTACCTTTTAAGGTTTGGTTATGAACACTTTGAAAAATCGGTACTATTTTTTTTACTATATTTTGGAAAATTGTTGGAAAACCTCTAAATCTTCACTTTCAAATATAGAAACGCTCTGATTATAGCTTTTTAGGTTGGTTTTATCACTGACTCGTATATTGTTACTACATTCAAGAAAGTTGATAAAAAACCCCTCATGCATTGCTTCTGCGGCTACTTTTTAAGACTTGGTTATGAACACTATGAAAAGTTAGTACAATTTTTTTTTCTACATTCAGGAAAATTGTTGGAAAACCTCTAAAACTTTAGTTCCAAATATAGAAAGGCTCTGATTATAGCTTTTTAGGTTGGTTTTATCACTGACTCGTATATTATTACTACATTTAAGAAAGTTGTTAAAAACCTTTGAAACATTGCTTCTCAGGCTTGGTTATGAACACTTTGTAAAATCAGTACTTTTTTTTTTACTACATTCAGGAAAATTGTTGGAAAACTTCTAAAACTTTAGTTTCAGTTTAGTTTCAGACTTAAAAAGGGTCTGATTATAGCTTTTCATGTTCGAAAAATAAATTATTTCAGCTGGTATTTAAAAAAAATGTTTAGTTGATTTGGTCATTTCCAGTGTCTTCTCAACAATCTATAGAGGAAATAAAAGAATCATGTGATGATAATAATGTGTGTGTGTGTGTGTGTGTGTGTGTGTGCGTGTGTGTGTGTGGTGGGGTTTGGGGCACATCATTGTCCGATGAAACGCCCACTTATGTCTGATCTCTTGTATGAAAGGGGTCGGGGACGAAAGGACAAGACAACTTTGAATCAGGGTCAAACTCCAGGGGAGAAGGCTAAAAGTGCCTCTCATCTATTCCCTCTTATTATTACAATTGGAGGGGGGAATATTCAAAGTTGGAATTTGTCGAAATATTCGCTACTAAATCATTTTACAATGATTATAAAGGATTGTAAAAAAATAATACTAAAAATTGCTTATGAATTTCACTCGAGCATAGTAGGATAGTTTTGTAATTTAATGTCTAATAAGATAACAAGCAGTCATTGGGAAGTGGTTTTTGATGAATTAATACTTTCATTTGTCCAAATCAGATTATTTTGAAACAACACCTCTGTATCGTTGGTGTCACGGAGCCAGTACTTTCCGAATATGTCTGCTTCGTCTCTCCATCTTGTATTCTGCTGGACTACCTTGGTAGCACATGTTTTCTCTGCTGATGCCTGTTGTCAATCATAATGTATGTTTTGTGTGTGCCATTCCTGCAATATATCCAGCCCATTGCTATTTTACAGTGCATTAGAATATTAATAGTTGATAACATTCGCTCTGAAGCTAAGAAGGCTCCGTTTATACCTTTTCAGGCTTGCTTTTTTACACCTGGAAAATTCAATTATATATGATAACTACTTTCAAGACAATTGTTCAAAACCTTGTAAACATACATTGTCAAAGCTAAAAAGGCTCCATGTATAATTTCTTTTTACTCATATATTATTAAAGAATGCAAGAAAACTTATTGAAATATTCGATTCAAAGCTAAAAAGGCTCTGTTTATATCTTTTTAGCTTTGCTCTTCATACACATCTATATATTATTTTGAAAAAAAACCTTTCAAACATTAGTTTCAAGGCTAAAAAGGCTCTGTTTATACCCTTCCAGACTTGGTTTTGACACTTTGAAAATTCCATCATATATTATTACTACATTGAAGTAAATTGTTAAAAACCTTCAAAACATTGGTATCGAAGCTAAAAAGACTCTGTTTACAGCATTTTAGGCTCAGTTTTGACACTTTGATTATATATTATTACTACTTCCTTGGAAAGTGTTGAAAATATTGAAAACATTCGTTTTCAAAATTGAAATTAGGCTAGGTTTTAATACTCACTCATATACTATCACTACATGCAAGAAAAGTATTAAAGACCTTTGAAACATTGGTTCCTAATCTAAAAAGGCTCTGTTTATACCTTGTTAGGCTTGGATTGGATATTTTGAAAATTCAAGTATGTGTTATAACAGCATCGTAAAAATTTCATGAAAAACATTGGAAACATTTGTTTCAAAGCTGAAAATGCTTTATTCATACCCTTTTAGGCTTTCTTTATGGTCACTTTGATATTTCAATAATATATTTTGACTACATTCAGACAAATTGATGAGAAACCTCTAAAACATTGTTTTCAAACCTTAAAAGGCTTGGCTTGGTTTTGACACATATTCATCTATTATTACTTCATTCAAGTAAATTGTTTGAAAATTCAAAAATATGGGTTTCAAAGCTAGAAAGACTCTTTTTATACCCTTTCAGTTATGGTTTTGACACATATTCATCTATTATTACTTCATTGAAGTAAATTGTTTGAAAGTTCAAAAATATGGGTTTCAAAGCTAGAAAGGCTCTTTTTAATACCCTTTCAGTTATGGTTTTGACACATATTCATCTATTATTACTTCATTGAAGTAAATTGTTTGAAACTTCAAAAATATGGGTTTCAAAGCTAGAAAGGCTCTTTTTATACCCTTTCAGTTATGGTTTTGACACATATTGATTTATTGTTACTTCATTCAAGTAAATTGTTTGAAAGTTCAAAAATATGGGTTTCAAAGCTAGAAAGGCTCTTTTTATACCCTTTCAGTAATGGTTTTGACACATATTCATCTATTATTACTTATATTCAATAGAATTGTTTGAAACTTCAAAAATATGGGTTTCAAAGCTAGAAAGGCTCTTTTTATACCCTTTCAGTAATGGTTTTGACACATATTGATTTATTGTTACTTCATTCAAGTAAATTGTTTGAAACTTCAAAAATATGGGTCATGAAAATTATTGAGGAACAATGAAGACATGGATTTCAGAGCTGAAAAGACTCTGTATATAGCTTTTTGGGGCTTGGTTTTCACTCAGTGCAATCATATATTCTTACTACATTAGAGAAAATTTAAAAAAAACAAACCTTGAAAACATTGGTTTTGGAAGGTAAAAAAGGATCTGTTTATACCCTCTAGGTCTGCTTTTGGCACTTTCAAGATTCAGTTATACGATAATAATACATTGAAAGGAAATTGTCAAAATACCTTTAGACCATTGCTTGAAAAGTTAAAAAGGCTCATTTCATATCTTTCAAGGCTCAGTTTTAACACTTTGAAACTTCAATCATATATTAGGACTACATTCAAGAAAACTGTTGCAAAACCTTGGAAACACTGATTTCAAGGCCAAAAACGCTCTGCTAATACCTTTTTAGGCTTGCTTTTGACACTTCCAAAGTTCAATCATATCTTATTGATATATTCATGAAAATTATTGAAAAACCATGAAGACATGGCTTTCAGAGCTGAAAAGACTCTGTTTATGGCTCTTTTTGGTTTGGTTTTCACACTTACTCTTGTATTGTTATTATGTTCAAGAAAATTGTCAAAACCTTGGGAAAATTAGTTTTCAAGGTAAGAAAGCTTTGTTTGTAACCTTTTCAGGTTAGGTCTTGACTCTTACTTACGTATTATCACTGCATCTGAGACATTGGTTTCCAAAGTTAAGAATTCCTGTTCACACCTTTTTATGCTTGGTTTAGACATTTTGAAAATACAATCATATATCATTACTGCATGAAAGAAAATTGTAGAAAAATCTTGAAAACATTGCTTTCAAAGCTAAAAAGGCTCTATTTACAAGCTCTTCATCTTGGTTTTGACCCTCCAACCCATATATTATAACTACATTCAAGATTATTGATAAAAACCTTGAAAACATTGCTTTCAAATCTTACAAGGCTCTGTTTTTGATATTTCAATAGTCTAGCATACATTATTTTTCAATACAAGACATTTGTTGAAAATCCTTGAAAACATATATTGCACAGTTTATATGATTTTGAGCTTAATTTGAACACTTTCAATATTCAATCATACAATATAACTGTATTGAAGAAAATTGTTGTAAAACTTTGAAAATATTCTTTTCAAAAGATAAAAGATAAAAATCCTTTAAAACATTGGTTCGTAAACTTGAAGTGTCTTTATTATGCTTATTTGAGTGGGCTTTCTCGTTTTTTTTTTTTCAATATTATAATATGCAAAAAAATTCTCGAAACTAAATATTCAAAACATCTCTTCAAATGTTGGTTCCAAACTGAAACTGTCTTCATTATTCGAATTTAGGTTATTTTAAAAATGAATTTGAATCAAATTACATAGAAATACTACAGCTCTAACAGTTTAAAACACTCTTGAAAATATCAATGTGAATTGTCGTTAAAAAACCGTTTTGCCTGGTATTTAAAAAAAAAGTTTGATTACTTAGGCTATTTCCAGCGTCTCCTTCACAATCTATGGAATAACGTGTAATCATCATCATCATCATCATTTATGGAATAACGTGTAATCATCATCATCATCATCATCATCTATGGGATAACATGTCATCATCATCATCATCATCATCATCACCACCATCATCGTCATCATCATCATCATCATCTATGGAATAACGTGTAATCGTCGTCGTCGTAGCATCATCATCATCATCTATGTAATAACGTGTAATCGTCGTCGTCGTAGCATCATCATCATCATCATCATCTATGTAATAACGTGTAATCGTCATAGCATCATCATCATCATCATCATCATCATCATCTATGTAATAACGTGTAATCGTCGTCGTCGTCATAGCATCATCATCATCATCATCATCCCTGCTAAAAACACCTTTTCACTCATTCTGAACTTTCTGTTATTTTTACACCAGATCTTTCACAAAGTTGCATTTTATTTTTTATTCATTATGATAACATTCATAGAGGCCAAACTGGTGACTGAAAGGCATGAAATTGGATTCCCTGTCATAGAAGTGTACGTTCGGCCAGACAGTGTGTGTGTGTGTGTGTGTGGATTTTCGGAGCTCATCGTTCACTGATGAAACACTGTTTTTGAAACTTTGAAACATTGTTTTTCAAGGTAAAAAAAGCTATGTTTATATCTTTCTAGGCTTGCTTCTCTCACTTACTAATAGATTAATTAATACATCAAAGAGAATAGTTAAGAACCTTTAAAACATTACTTTCAAAGCTGTTTATACCTTTTCAGCCTCGCTTTTTACACTTTAAAATACAATTGTTTATTATTGATAGATTCATGAAAATTATCAAAAAACTTTCAAGACATTGGTGTCAAAGCTAAGAAAACTTTCTTTATACCATTTTAGCTTTGGTTTCAAAATTTTCAAAATCCAATTTTATATTATTACTACATTATTTAGAATTGTTAAAAAAACTTTAAAACATTGCTTTTGAAGCTAAAAAGGCCCTGCTTATATCTTTATATACTAAATTAAGAAAACAAATATTAAAAACCTCCAAAATATTGGTTTATGAGCTTGAAATATCCTTATTACACTTATTTGAGTTGATTTTCACATTTTTCCGTATTAAAATATGTAGAAATATTGTAGCACAAGAAATTTAAAACATCCTTTCAAACGTAGGTTCCAAAAGTGAAAAGTTATTTTCACAATGAATTTGAATCATATTAAGGAGAAATACTACAGAAATAAAAGTTTGAAACACTTTTGAAATTATCAACGTAATTCGTGATTAAAAAAATAAATTATTTCAGCTGGTATTTGAAAAAGAAAAGTTTTATTGATTTGGCAATTTCCATTGTCTCCTCAACAATCTATAGAAGGAATTGAATAATTATATAATAATAATAATCATCATCATCATTGTAGTAGGGAAATAATTACTAATATTACTAGTACTACATTAGTAAAACTAGTAATTATATCACCCGCCCCGAAAAAAAGCTTTCTGTTATTTTTACACCAAATCTTTCAAAAATTAGCATTTCTTTTATTCATTATGCTAATATTTATAGAGGCCAAACCGGTGAATGAAACTTGTTTTTTTCTATTATTAATAATCTCATTCCACACCAAACTCGTCTCTATAACGTGGCTGCTTTTCAAGAGAATCTCTTGTTTTTCTTGTTTTGTTAAACGCTTAGGATTTGAAAGGTTCAAATAGCTTGTAAGGGAGATAAGCGATCAAGAGTATTTCAGAGTTACCGTTCTTGACAACAACTTTTTCTTTTCACTTTCACTATCTTTCATCCACGTCTTGATATTTGTTGGGCTGTTTGGATATTTTGATAATTCAAAAACCTTTCTAGCTATTATCAATATGTCAGTGAATATTTAGATATTCATCTAAAGATATCTATGTTGTTAAGTTTGTTTTAAAACTTTTATATTATTACTTCATTCAAGAAAGTTGAATACCCTTTTAGGCTTGCTTAGGGACAATAAAATCGGCTAAGTTTAATGAAAGAAATTCTTCTTTTCTTTTTTTCTTTTTGGTGGTGGTGGTGGTGGTGGTGGTGGTGGTGGTGATGAAGGAGAAGAAGAAGAAGAAGAAGAACGAGAGGAAAAGGAAAAGAAGGAGAGGAAGGAGGAAAAGAAGAAGAACAAGAAGAAGGAGAGGAAGAAAAAAAAGAAGAAGAAGGAAACAATTTTACTAATTTGGTAATTTCCAATATTTTTGCACCATATCTTTCAGAACTTAGATTTTTCATTCATTTTGATAATTGTTTTAAGGTCACCACGGCCTTGAGAAAGCCCGAAATGGGATTCCCTGTCGTAGAAGCGTAAACTCAGCCTGACGGTGTATGTTGGGTGGGGTCGTGTTTCATCATTGACTGATGAAACACTGACTTATCTTTGAACTCTTGTAGGAAACAAAACAACTTTGAATCGGGGTCAAACTCCAGGGAAAAGGCTAAACGCAGATCTCATCCATTATTCCCTCTTATTCTTACATTTGGAAGGAGGGGGGAAGATTCAAAGTTGAATTTTTTCTCTCGAAGTATACGCTTCTAAATCATTGTACGATGATTATAAAGGATTGTTAAAAAAAAAGAAAGAAAATTGCTTGTGAATTTTATTTGAGTATTGTAAGATAGTTTAGTAATTCAATATCTAATAAATACCAAAGAGTCATTGGGAAGTGATTTCTGATAAAATGATATTTTCATTTCTCCAAATCACTGCATCGAATTAATATGAAAATAATGAAAATAATGAAACATATGTTGACGATAGTTTTTTTTAGTCTCATTGAAGTAATGATTGAAAAAATATCAGTCATGGTATCATCGTCATCTTTATCTGTCTTGAAGAGACCATTGTAAATATCAGTCTTAAAGGCCTCCTGGAATCAAAATGAAGTCTCACAGACTCTTTTTCAGGTTCAATTTCACTGGCTTCCTCCCGAAAACGTAGAGAGTCTTGAAGATACCATTGTGAATATCAGTCTTGAAGGCTTCCTCGAAACAAAATAAAGTTTCACAGACTATTTTCAGGTTCAATTTCACTGGCTTACCGAAAACAAAAAGAGTCTTGAAGAGACCATTGTGAATATCAGTCTTGAAGGCTTCCTGGAAACAAAATAAAGTCTCAATGACTATTTTCAGGTTCAATTTCACTGGCTTCCTCCCGAAATCGAAAAGAGTCTTTAAAAGACCATTGTGAATATCAGTCTCATAGACCTCCCAAAAACAAAATAGAGTCTTACAGACTATTTTCCGGTTCAATTTCACTGTCTCCCTCCCGAAAACAAAAAGAGTCCTGAAGAGACCATTGTGAATATCAGTCATAAAGGCTTCCTGGAAAACAAAATAAAGTCTCACAGACTATTTTCAGGATCAATTTCACTGGTTTCCTCCCAAAAAATGAAAAGAGTCTTGAAGAGACCATCGTGAATATCAGTGTCACAGGTTCCCATCGTCAGTTTTAATCTGACAAGCTTCCTGAAAATGAAATGAACTTCAATAGAATATTGCCAGGCTCAATACAGCAGGCTACTCGAAAACGTATTTTCAAGTCAAGATTCACAATTTTCAGAAAAAAACTCAAGCACGTCCATGGTTCAATATTGGTGTAAAATGCAAATACAACATACAATGCCATCATACTTATAATATCAAAAATCAGGGCATATGGAGTAGCTACAATGGCCAAATATATTGTTAATGTCAATGTAATGACAATCAACAATGCCAAGACAATAAGAAAAAGGCGCATCTTTAGCTTCATCCTCTGGTTAACTGCAGAATTATTGCCAGGCAATCTTGGTCCAGGAAGATGAACCTGATTAGCTGCCCCTATGGTAGGTGTTGAAGCTTCCTCAATCCTGGGTGATAGTTGACCGAAGTTCACCCGGTGAATAGGAGCCTCTATCATAGGTAGAACAGTACCAATGGATGTTGAGGCTCCCTCTACGCCTGGCAACGGTCTCTCAATATCCAGCGTGCACATTGGAGGACTCATAACGATGGGTGGGTCCTTACCCACCTCTATGATGAAGGGGGTAATGGCGACTTCAACGGTCTCTGATGCTGCTGATGGTTTGATTGGCTGGCTTGTTTTGTTGCCCATGTTGGAACGTTTCTCTTGATATGATATTTTCAATTGATTTTTGTTAACTGCTATTGAATTTGTTTTGAAAAGACAAAAACTGAGTTCAATGCAATTTTAACAGTAAATGAAAGCAATCTTTATACTATTGTTGATAAAACAAGAATTTTGCTCAGTTTTCTTCCGATACAGCAGAACATTAAGATGACGTTAAGTTATCATGGTGAGAACGTTTACCGATCATATGGAAATAAGCTTGACCATATTTGGAAACGTTTTCATTGATTATATTTCATAGCTATGTCATAATGATGATGATCATCATCATTATCATCAATCTTTTAGCATCCGTTTTTGACATAGACCTTCCCCAAGATTTGCCACACTTAGTTCCTGAACTTGTCTCGTTCGTCTTCCCATCTAACATTTTGCCGGCCTCGGTTGCACATGTGGTCTCGGGGGATCCATGTTGTGAGTCGTGATGTCTATCGATTCTTTGCCATTCTTACAAGATGGCCAGCCCACCGCCATTTTAGATTTTTCATATATTCTATGATGTCTCTAAGTCTTGTCTGTTTCCGGATGTACTGTGCTGTTTTGTGGTCTCTCCATGTGAGGCTCAGCATTATTTTTTCATGTGCACGTTGCATGGTTCCCACGTCTATGATGAAGGGGGTAATGGCCACTTTTGAGAAAATATTTAAAGCCTCTCAATGTTCAAATCTTGGTGGCAAAGATAAACCAATATAGAATACATAGCCAGCATACATATAATTTCAGAAATCACGACATATATAGTAGCTGCAATGGTCAAAACTATACCTGATGTCAATGTAATGAGAATCAAAAATGCCAAGGCAATAAGTCGAAGGCGATGCTTTAGCTTCATCCTCTGGTTCACTGCAGAAGTATTGCTAGGCAATATTGGTCAAGGAAGATGAACCCGATTAGCTGTTGCTATGGTAGGCGTTGAAGCTTCCTCAATCCTAGGTGATAGTTGACCGAAGTTCACCCGGTAAGTAGGAGCCTCTACCATCGGTAGAACAGTAGCAATGGATGTTGAGGCTCCCTCTACGCCTGGCAACGGTCTCTCAATATCCAGCGTGCACATTGGAGGACTCATAGCGATCGGTGGGTCCTCACCCACCTCTATGATGAAGGGGGGTAATGGCGACTTCGACAGTCTCTGATGTTGCAGATGGTTCGGTTGGCTGGCTTGTTTTGTTGCCCATGTTGGACCGTTTTTCTTGATATGATATTTTCAATTGATTTTTGTTAACTGCTATTGAATTTGTTTTGAAAAGACAAAAACTGGATTCAATGCAATTTTAAAAGTAAATGAAAGAAATCTTCATACTATTGTTGATGAAACAGGAATTTTGCACAGTTTTCATCAGATACAACAGAACATTAAGATGACGTTAAGTTGTCATGGTGAGAACGTTTACCGATCATATGGAAATAAGCTTGACCATATTTGGAAACGTTTTCATGGATTATATTTCATAGCTATGTCATGATGATGATGATGATCATCATCATCATCATCAGTCTTTTATTGTCCGTCGTTGGACATAGACCTTCCCCAGGATATGCCACACTGCTCTATCATTATTTTTTCATGTGCATGTTGCATGGTTCCTAGCTTACGAGTCTGTCTCTTGGTTAAGTTCCATGTTTCAGCTCCATAAGTGATTATTTGGAGGATGTGTTGGTTATACACCCTTCTCTTTAGGATTAATGGGATCCTATTATTTTTTAAGGTTGAGCTAGCTCTGCCAAAGGCCTGCCATCCTGGTGTGATTCTTTGCTTGATTCCTTCTTCTTTTGAGGGTTTTATCGAGATTAGTTGTCCTAGGTAGATGTAGTGGTCTACTTTATCGAGTTCTGTGTCCTCGATTTCGATCTTAGTGTTTTTATCCCGAATGTGGTTGTTGCACATGATCTTCGTCTTGCTGAAGTTCATGTGTAGGCCGACTTTCTTGCTCTCTTAATTTAGCTCATCTATCATAAGTTGGAGGTTGTGTAGGTTCTCTGCTAAAAGGGCTATGTCGTCTGCGAATCTGAGGTTGCTTAGATACTTGCCGTCTATTTTAATTCCTTTACTCTCCCAGGCTAGCTTTCTGAAGATCATATCGAGGCAGGCTGTGAAGAGTTTAGGTGAGCTGGTATCACCTTGTCTTACTCCTTTCTGGAGCTGGAAGGGGTCCGAGTCTTTATGTAGCCTAATAAAAGAGCTGCCGTGATTGTAAATATGTTTCAACAATTCTACATATACTGGATCTACACCTTGCTGAAGAGAGATAGACAGCATTCTCGAGAAAGAAAGCACTACTACAATGCGAACTGTTTAATTTTAATATATATATATAGGATTGGTCACAAGGAGTCCCCTATTGGAAATTGATTATAACTTTATTATCTATGGGTTGACTGTAGTCGAACTACCTTTACTGATAGAATTTGCCTTCAGTATTACATCTACTTACTTCTTGGCCAACACTCACAGGAAGAAGTCACAAAAATAAAGGAATGTTTACCTAAGTACCATAATATTTCTGATAGGGATTTCATTCGCAGCCACCGTGTACGAGCAGAATATAGAAATATTGAAAATTACTAAGTATAATCTATCTATCTATAAGTGGATGTGTATGCAGGTAGATAGCTCGACAACTTAACATCATACGGAGTTGATACTTGCCACTTGTTTGATTGAAAATTTCTTTTCCTATCATTACTTCCAAAAAAATAGTTAAAAACATTCACACCTTTGGTTTTTGAAGCTAAAAAAGAGGCTCTGTTTATAGCTTTTTAGGTTGGTTTTATCACTGACTCGTATATTGTTACTACATTCAAAAAAGTTCTTAAGAACCATTGAAACATTCCTTCTGTGGTTACCCTTTGAGGCTAGTTTATGAACACTTTGGAAAATCAATCCTTTTTTTTATTACATTCAAGAAAGTTGTTGAAAACCAGTGGAACATTGCTTCTGATGCTTCCCTTCAAGGGTTGGTTATGAACACTTTGGAAAATCAATCCTTTTTTTTTATTACATTCAAAAGTGTTGTTGGAAACCATTGAAACATTGCTTCTTAGGCTTCCCTTCAAGGCTTGATTAGGAACACTTTGAAAAATCAAACCTTTTTTTTTTATTACATTCCAGAAAGTTGTTAAAAACCATTGAAACATTGCTTCTGAGGCTTCTCTTCAAGGCTTCTCTTCAAGGCTGGATTATAAACACATTGGAAAATCAATCCTTTTTTTTTATTACATTCAAGAAAGTTGTTTAAAACCATTGAAACATTGCTTCTGAGGCTTCCCTTCGAGGCTTGATTATGAACACTTTGAAAAATCAATCTTTTTTTTTTATTTCATTCAAGATAATTGTTAAAAACCATACAAACATTGCTTCTGAGGCTTCGCTTCAAGGTTGGGTTATGAACACTTTGGGAAACCAATCTTTTTTTCATTTCATTCAAGGAAATTGTTAAAAACCATTGAAACATCGCTTCTGAGGCTTCCCTTCAAGGCTTGGTTATGAACACTTTGGAAAATCAATCTTTTTTTTTTTTTTAAATCCAAGAAAGTTGTTAAAAACCATTGAAACATTGGTTCTGAGGCTTCTCTTCAAGGCTTGGTTATGAACACTTTGGGAAATCAATCCTCTTTTTTTATTACATTCAAGAAAGTTGTTAGAAAACATTGGAATATACCTTCTGAGGCTTTTCTTCAAGGCTTGGATATGGAAACTTTGGAAAATCAATCCTTTCTTTTTATTACATTCAAGAAAGTTGTTAAAAACCATTGGAACATTCCTTCTGAGGTTTCCCTTCAAGGCTTGGTTAAGAACACTTTGGAAAATCAATCCTCTTTTTTTATTACATTCGAAAAAAGTTGTTAAAAACCATTGAAAAATTGGTTCTGAAGCTTTCCTTGAAGGCTGGGTTATGAAATCTTTGGAAAATCAATCTTTTTTTTTTATCACATCCAAAAAGATGTTAAAAAGCATTGAAACATTGCTTCTGAGGCTTCCCTTTAAGGTTTGGTTATGAACACTTTGGATAATCAATCCTTTTTTTTGTTACATTCAAAAAAAATTTAAAAACCATTGAAACATTGCTTCTGAGGTTTCTTTCCAAGGCTGGGTTATGAACACTTTGGAAAATCAATCCTTTCTTTATTACATTCAAAAAAGTTGTTAAAAACCATTGAATCATTGCTTTTAAGGCTTCCCTTTAAGGCTGGGTTATGAATACTTTGGATAATCAATCCTTTCTTTTAATTACATTCAAGAAAGTTGTTAAAAACCATTGAAACATTGCTTCTGAAGCTTCTCTTCAAGGCTTGGTTATGAACACTTTGGAAAATCAATCTTTTTTTTTTATTAGATTCAAGAAATTTGTTAAAACCCATTGAAACATTGCTTCTATGGCTTTTCTTCAAAGCTTGGTTATAAACAGTTTGGAAAATCAATCCTTTTTTTCTTTATTACATTCAAGAAAGTTGTTAAAAACCATTGAAACATTGCTTCTGAGGCTTCCCTTCAAGGCTTGGTTATGAACACTTTTGGAAATGAATTTTTTTTTTTTAATTACATTCAAGAAAGATGTTGAAAACCATTGAAACATTGCTTCTGAGGCTTCCCTTCAACGCTTGGTTATGAACACTTTGGAAAATCCACCCTTTTCTATTCATTACATTCAAGAAAGTTGTTAAAAACCATTGAAACATTTGCTTCTCAGGCTTCCCTTCAAGGCTTGGTTATGAGCACTTTGGAAAATCAATCGTTTCTTTTTATTACATTCAAGAAAGTTGTTAAAAACCATTGAAACAATGCTTCTGAGGCTTCCTGCCAAGGTTTGGTTATGAACACTTTTGAAAATCAATCCTTTTTTTTAATTACATTCAAGAAAGTTGTTAAAAACCATTGAAACATTGCTTCTGAGGCTTCCCTTTAATGCTTGGTTATGAACACTTAGGAAAATCAATCCTTTCTTTTTATTACATTCAAGAGAGTTGTTAAAAACTTTTGAAACATTGCTTCTGAGTCTCCCCTTCAAAGCTTGGTTATGAGCACTTTGGAAAATCAATCTTTTCTTTTTATTTCATTCAAGAAAGTTGTTAAAAACCTTTGAAAGATTGCTTCTGAGGCTTCCCTTCAAGGCTTGGTTATAAACACTTTAGAAAATCAATCCTTTTTTTTAATTACATTCAAGAAAATTGTTAAAAACAATTGAAACATTTCTTCTGAAGCTTCTCTTCAAGGCTTGGTTATGAACAGTTTGGAAAAACAATCCTTTTTTTTTTATTACATTCAAGAAAGTTGTTAAAAACCATGGAAACATTGCTTCTGAGGCTTCCCTACAAGGCTTGGTTATGATCACTTTGGAGAATCAATCCTTTTTTTTTATTACATTCAAAAAAGTTGTTAAAAACCTTTGGAACATTGCTTCTGAAGCTTCCCTTCAAGGCTGGGTTATGAACACTTTGGAAAATCAATCGTTTTTTTTCAATTACATTCCATAAAATTGTTGAAAACCATTGAAACGTTTCTTCTGAGGCTTTCCTTCAAAGTTTGGTTATGAACACTTTTGAAAATCAATTTTTTTTTTTTTATAACATTCAAGAAAGATGTTAAAAACCATTGAAACATTGCTTCTATGGCTTCCCTTCAAAGCTTGGTTACGAGCACTTTAGATAATCAATCCTTTTTTTTGTTACATTAAAAAAAAATTTAAAAACCATTGAAACATTGCTTCTGAGGTTTCCTTCCAAGGCTTGGTTATGAACACTTTGGAAAATCAATCCTTTCTTTATTACATTCAATAAAGTTGTTAAAAACCATTGAAACATTGCTTCTTAGGCTTCCCTTCAAAGGCTTGGTTCTGAACACTTTGGAAAATCAATCCTTTTTTTTTATTACATTCAAGAAAGATGTTAAAAACCATTGAAACATTGCTTCTGAAGCTACTCTTCAAGGCTGGGTTATGAACACTTTGGAAAATCAATCCTTTTTTTTTCATTACATTCCAGAAAATTGTCGAAAATAATTGAACATTGCTTTTGAGGCTTCCCTTCAAGGCTTGGTTATGAGCACTTTGGAAAATCAATCTTTTTCTTTTTATTACATTCAAAAAGATGTTAAAAACCATTGAAACATTGCTTTTGAGGCTTCCCTTCAAAGTTTGGTTATGAACACTTTGGATGATCAATCTTTTTTTTATTACATTCAAAAAAGATTTTAAAAACCTTTGAAACATTGCATCTGAGGCTCTCTTCAAGGCTTGGTTATGAACACTTTGGAAAATCAATCCTTTTTTTTTATTACATTCAAAAAAGTTGTTAAAAACCATTGAAATATTGCTTCTAAGGCTTCTTTTCAAGGCCTGGTTATGGACACTTTGGATAATCAGTCCTTTCTTTTAATTACATTCAAGAATGTTGTTAAAAACCATTTTGAACATTGCTTCTAAGGCTTCTCTTCAAGGCTTGGTTACGAACACTTCGGAAAATCAATCCTTTTTTTTTTATTACATTCCAGAAAATTGTTGAAAACCATTGAAACATTTCTTCTGAGGCTTCCTTTCAAAGCTTGGTTATGAACACTTTGAAAAATCAATCCTCTTTTTTTATTACATTCAAAAAGTTGTTAAAAACCATTGGAACATTCCTTCTGAAGCTACTCTTGAAGGCTTGGTTATGAACACTTTGGAAAATCAATCCTTTTTTTTTATTACATTCAAGAAAGTTGTTAAAAACCATCGAAACATTGCTTTTGAGGCTTCCCTTCAAGGCCTGGTTATGAACACTTTGGACAATCAATCCTTTTATTTATTACATTCGAAAAAGTTTGAAAAAATATTGGAACATTGCTTCTGAGGCTTCCCTTCAAGGCTTGGTTATGAATATTTTAGAAAATCAATCTTTTTTTCTTTATTACATTTGAGAAAGTCGTTAAAAACCATTGAAACATTGCTCTTGACGCTTCCCTTCTAGGATTGGTTATGAAACCTCAGGAAAATCAATCTTTTCTTTTTATTACATTCAAGAAAGTTGTTAAAAACCATTGAAAAATTGCTTCTGAGGCTTCCCTTTAGAGGCCTGGTTATAAACACTTTAGAAAAACAATCTTTTTTTTTTATTACATTCCAGAAAGTTGTTAAAAACCATTGAAACATTGCTTGTGAGGCTCCCCTCCAAGGCTGGGTTATGAACACTTTGGAAAATGAATCCTTCCTTTTTATTACATTCAAGGAAGTTGTTGAAAACCTTCGAAATATTGCTTTTGGGGCTCCCCTTCAAAGCTTGGTTATGACCACTCTGGAAAATCAATCCTTTCTTTTTATTACATTCAAAAAAGTTGTTAAAAACCATTGAAACATTTCTTCTGAGGTTTCTCTTCGAGGCTTAGTTATAAACACTTTAGAAAATGAATCCTTTTTTTTTATGACATTCAAGAAAGATGTTAAAAACCATTGAAACATTGCTTCTGAGGCTTCACTTCAAGGGTTGGTCATGAACACTTTAGGAAATCAACTTTTTTTTTATTACATTCAAGAAAGATGTTGAAAACCATTGAAACATTGCTTCTGAGGCTTCCTTTCAAGGTTGGGCTATGAACACTTTGAAAAATCAATCCTCTTTTTTCATTACATTCAAGAAAGTTGTTAAAAACCATTGAAACATTGTTTCTGAAGCTTCCATTCAAGGCTTGGTTATGAACACTTTAGGAAATCAATTTTTTTTTTCTATTACATTCAAAAAAGTTGTTAAAAACCATTGAAACATTTCTTCTGAGGCTTCTCTTCGAGGATTGGTTATAAACACTTTGGAAAATGAATCCTTTTCTTTTTATTACATTCAAGAAAGTTGTTAAAAACCATTGAATCATTGCTCCTGAGGCTTCCCTTCAAGGCTTGGTTATGAAAACTTTGGAAAATCAATCCTTTTTTTTTCATTACATTCAAGAAATTTATTAAAAACCATTGAAACATTGCTTCTGAGGCTTCCCTTCAAGGCTTGGATTGAACACTTTGGGAAATCAATCCTTTCTTTTTATTATATTCAAAAAAGTTGTTAAAAACCATTGAATCATTGCTTCTATGGCTTCCCTTCAAGGCTTGGTTATGAACACTTTGGATAATCATTCCTCTTTTTTATCTCATTCAAGAAAGTTGTTAAAAACCATTGAAACATTGCTTCTGAGGCTTCCCTTCAACGCTTGGTTATGAACACTTTGGAAAATCAATCCTTTCTTTATTACATTCAAAAAAGTTGTTAAAAACAATTGAATCATTGCTTTTAAGGCTTCCCTTCAAGGCTGGGTTATGAATACTTTAGATAACCAATCTTTTCTTTTAATTACATTCAAGAAAGTTGTTAAAAACTATTGGAACATTCCTTCTGAAGCTTCTCTTCAAAGCTTGGTTATGAACACTTTGGAAAATCAATCCTTTTTTTTTTTTTAAATCCAAGAAAGTTGTTAAAAACCATTGGAACATTCCTTCTGAAGCTACTCTTCAAGGCTTGGTTCTGAACACTTTGGAAAATCAATCCTCTTTTTTTATTACATTCAAGAAAGTTGTTAAAAACCATTGGAACATTCCTTCTGAAGCTATTCTTCAAGGCTTGGTTATGAACACTTTGGAAAATCAATCCTTTCTTTCTATTACATTCAAGAAAGATGTTAAAAAACCATTGAAACATTGCTTCTGAAGCTACTCTTCAAGGCTGGGTTATGAGCACTTTGGAAAATCAATCTTTTTTTTTTTATTACATTCAAGAAAGTTGTTAAAAACCATTGAAACATTGCTTTTGAGGCTTCCCTTCAAAGTTTGATTATGAACACTTTGGATGATCAATCTTTTTTTTGTTACATTCAAAAAAGATTTTAAAAACCTTTGAAACATTGCATCTGAGGCTCCCCTCAAGGCTTGGTTATGAACACTTTGGGAAATCAATCCTTTTTTTTATTACATTCAAGACAATTGTTAATAATCATTGAAATATTGCTTCTGAGGCTTCTTTTCAAGGTTTGGTTATGGACACTTTGGATAATCAGTCCTTTCTTTTAATTACATTCAAGAATGTTGTTAAAAACCATTGGAACATTCCTTCTGAAGCTTGTCTTCAAGGCTTGGTTATGAGCACTTTGGAAAATCAATCCTTTTTTTTTATTACATTCAAGAAAGTTGTTAAAAACCATTGAAACATTGCTTCTAAGGCTTCTCGTCAAGGCTTGGTTATGAACACTTTGGAAAATCAATCCTTTTTTTTTATTACATTCCAGAAAATTGTTGAAAACCATCGAAACAATTCTTCTGAGGCTTCCCTTCAAGGCTTGGTTATGAACACTTTGAAAAATCAATCCTCTTTTTTTATTACATTCAAAAAGTTGTTAAAAACCATCGGAACATTCCTTCTGAAGCCTTTCTTCAAGGCTTGGTTATGAACACTTTGGATAATCAATCCTTTTTCTTATTACATTCAAAAAAGTTTGAAAAAATATTGGAACATTGCTTCTGAAGCTTCCGTTCAAGGCTTGGTTATGAATATTTTGGAAAATCAATCTTTTTTTCTTTATTACATTTGAGAAAGTCGTTAAAAACCATTGAAACATTGCTCTTGACGCTTCCCTTCAAGGCTTGGTTATGAAACCTCAGGAAAATCAATCCTTTCTTTTTATTACATTCATTAAAGTTGTTAAGAACCATTGAAACATTGCTTCTTAGGCTTCCCTTTAGAGGCCTGGTTATAAACACTTTAGAAAAACAATCTTTTTTTTTTTTTACATTCAAGAAAGTTGTTAAAAACCATTGAATCATTGCTTTTAAGGCTTCCCTTCAAGGCTGGGTTATGAATACTTTAGATAATCAATCTTTTCTTTTAATTACATTCAAGAAAATTGTTAAAAACTATTGGAACATTCCTTCTTAAGCTTCTCTTCAAAGCTTGGTTATAAACACTTTAGAAAGACAATCTTTTTTTTTATTACATTCAAGAAAGTTGTTAAAAACTATTGAAACATTGCTTCTGAGGCTTCCCTACAAGGCTGGGTTATGAACACTTTGGAAAATGAATCCTTCCTTTTTATTACATTCAAGAAAGTTGTTGAAAACCTTCAAAACATTGCTTCTGGGGCTCCCCTTTAAGGCTTGGTTATGACCACTCAGGAAAATCAATCCTTTCTTTTTATTGCATTCAAAAAAGTTGTTAAAAACCATTGAAACATTTCTTCTGAGGTTTCTCTTCGAGGGTTAGTTATAAACACTTTGGGAAATCAACCTTTTCTTTTATTACATTCAAGAAAGTTGTTAAAAACCATGAAAACATTGCTTCTGAGGCTTCCCTTCAACGCTTGGTTATGAACACTTTGGAAAATCAATACTTTCTTTATTACATTCAAAAAAGTTGTTAAAAACCATTGAATCATTGCTTTTAAGGCTTCCCTTCAAGGATGGGTTATGAATACTTTAGATAATCAATCTTTTCTTTTAATTACATTCACGAAAATTGTTAAAAACTATTGGAACATTCCTTCTGAAGCTTCTCTTCAAGGCTTGGTTATGAACACTTTGGAAAATCAATCCTTTTTTTTAATTAGATTCAAGAAATTTGTTAAAGGAATTGAAACATTGCTTCTATGGCTTCCCTTCAAGGCTTGGTTATGAACACTTTGGAAAATCAATCCTTTTTTTTAATTATATTCAAGGAAGTTGTTAAAAACCATTGAAACATTGCTTTTGAGGCTTCCCTTCAAGGCTTGGTTATGAACACTTTGGGAAATCCATCCTTTTTTTTTTATTACATTCAAAAAAGTTGTTAATAACCATTGAAACATTGCTTCTATGGCTTCCCTTCAAGGCTTGGTTATGAACACTTTGGGAAATCAATCTTCCCTTTTTATTACATTCAAAAAAGTTGTTAAAAACCATTGAATCATTGCATCTAAGGCTTCCCTTCAAGGCTGGGTTAAGAGCACTCTGGAAAATCAATCCTTTCTTTTCATTACATTCAAGAAAGTTGTTAAAAACCATTTTAACAATGCTTCTGAGGCTTCCTGCCAAGGTTTGGTTATGAACACTTTGGAAAATCAATCCTTTTTTTTTATTACATCAAGAAAGTTGTTAAAAACCATTGGAACATTCCTTCTGAAGCTACTCTTCAAGGCTTGGTTATGAACACTTAGGAAAATCAATCCTTTCTTTTTATTACATTCAAGAGAGTTGTTAAAAACTTTTGAAACATTGCTCCTGAGGCTCCCCTTCAAGGCTTGGTTATGAATACTTTGAAAAATCAATCCTTTCTTTTTATTACATTCAAGAAAGTTGTTGAAAACCTTTGAAAGATTGTTTCCGAGGCTTCCTTTCAAGGCTTGGTTATGAACACTTTGGAAAATCAATCCTTTTTTTTTTTTCAAATCCAAGAAAGTTGTTAAAAACCATTGAAACATTGCTTCTGAGGCTTCTCTTCAAGGCTTGGTTATGAACAGTTTGGAAAATCAATCCTTTTTTTTTATGACATTCAAGAAAGATGTTGAAAACCATTTAAACATTTCTTCTAAGGCTTCCCTTCAAGGCTTGGTTCTGAACACTTTGGAAAATCAATCCTCTTTTTTTATTACATTCAAGAAAAATGTTAAAAACCATTGAAACATTGCTTCTGAAGCTACTCTTCAAGGCTGGGTTATGAACACTTTGGAAAATCAATCCTTTCTTTTTATTACATTCAAGAAAGATGTTAAAAACCATTGAAACATTGCTTCTGAAGCTACTCTTCAAGGCTTGGTTATGAACACTTTGGAAAATAAATCCTTTCTTTTTATTACATTCAAAAAAGTTGTTAAAAACCATTCAAACATTGCTTCTGAGGCTTCACTTCAACGCTTGGTTATGAAGACTTTGGAAAATCAATCCTTTTTTTTTATTACATTCAAGAAAAGTGTTAGAAACCATTGAAACATTGCTTTTGAGGCTTCCCTTCAAGGCCTGGTTATGAACACTTTGGATAATCAATCCTTTTTTTTATTACATTCAAAAAAGTTTGAAAAAATATTGGAACATTGCTTCTGAGGCTTCCGTTCAAGGCTTGGTTATGAATATTTTGGAAAATCAATCTTTTTTTCTTTATTACATTTGAGAAAGTCGTTAAAAACCATTGAAACATTGCTCTTGATGCTTCCCTTCAAGGCTTGGTTATGAAACCTCAGGAAAATCAATCCTTTTTTTTATTACATTCAAGAAAGTTGTTAAGAACCATTGAAACATTGCTTCTGAGGCTTCCCTTTAGAGGCCTGGTTATAAACACTTTAGAAAAACAATCTTTTTTTTTTATTACATTCAAGAAAGTTGTTAAAAACCATTGAAACATTGCTTCTGAGGCTTCCCTCCAAGGCTGGGCTATGAACACTTTGGGAAATGAATCCTCCCTTTTTATTACATTCAAGAAAGTTGTTGAAAACCTTCAAAACATTGCTTCTGGGGCTCCCCTTTAAGGCTTGGTTATGACCACTCAGGAAAATCAATCCTTTCTTTTTATTACATTCAAAAAAATTGTTAAAAACCATTGAAACATTTCTTCTGAGGTTTCTCTTCGAGGGTTAGTTATAAACACTTTGGGAAATCAACATTTTCTTTTATTACATTCAAGAAAGTTGTTAAAAACCATGGAAACATTGCTTCTGAGGCTTCCCTTCAACGCTTGGTTATGAACACTTTGGAAAATCAATACTTTCTTTATTACATTCAAAAAAGTTGTTAAAAACCATTGAATCATTGCTTTTAAGGCTTCCCTTCAAGGCTGGGTTATGAATACTTTAGATAATCAATCTTTTCTTTTAATTACATTCACGAAAATTGTTAAAAACTATTGGAACATTCCTTCTGAAGCTTCTCTTCAAGGCTTGGTTATGAACACTTTGGAAAATCAATCCTTTTTTTTAATTAGATTCAAGAAATTCGTTAAAGGAATTGAAACATTGCTTCTATGGCTTCCCTTCAAGGCTTGGTTATGAACACTTTGGAAAATCAATCCTTTTTTTTTATGACATTCAAGAAAGATGTTGAAAACCATTTAAACATTTCTTCTAAGGCTTCCCTTCAAGGCTTGGTTCTGAACACTTTGGAAAATCAATCCTCTTTTTTTATTACATTCAAGAAAGTTGTTAAAAACCATTGAAACATTGCTTCTGAGGCTTCCCTCCAAGGCTTGGTTATGAACACTTTGGGAAATCCATCCTTTTTTTTTTATTACATTCAAAAAAGTTGTTAATAACCATTGAATCATTGCATCTAAGGCTTCCCTTCAAGGCTGGGTTAAGAGCACTCTGGAAAATCAATCCTTTCTTTTCATTACATTCAAAAAAGTTGTTAAAAACCATTTTAACAATGCTTCTGAGGCTTCCTGCCAAGGTTTGGTTATGAACACTTTGGAAAATCAATCCTTTTTTTTTATTACATCAAGAAAGTTGTTAAAAACCATTGGAACATTCCTTCTGAAGCTACTCTTCAAGGCTTGGTTATGAACACTTAGGAAAATCAATCCTTTCTTTTTATTACATTCAAGAGAGTTGTTAAAAACTTTTGAAACATTGCTTCTGAGGCTCCCCTTCAAGGCTTGGTTATGAATACTTTGAAAAATCAATCCTTTCTTTTTATTACATTCAAGAAAGTTGTTGAAAACCTTTGAAAGATTGCTTCTGAGGCTTCCTTTCAAGGCTTGGTTATGAACACTTTGGAAAATCAATCCTTTTTTTTTTTCAAATCCAAGAAAGTTGTTAAAAACCATTGAAACATTGCTTCTGAGGCTTCTCTTCAAGGCTTGGTTATGAACAGTTTGGAAAATCAATCCTTTTTTTTTATGACATTCAAAAAGATGTTGAAAACCATTTAAACATTTCTTCTAAGGCTTCCCTTCAAGGCTTGGTTCTGAACACTTTGGAAAATCAATCCTCTTTTTTTATTACATTCAAGAAAGATGTTAAAAACCATTGAAACATTGCTTCTGAAGCTACTCTTCAAGGCTGGGTTATGAACACTTTGGAAAATCAATCCTTTCTTTTTATTACATTCAAGAAAGATGTTAAAAACCATTGAAACATTGCTTCTGAAGCTACTCTTCAAGGCTTGGTTATGAACACTTTGGAAAATAAATCCTTTCTTTTTATTACATTCAAAAAAGTTGTTAAAAACCATTGAAACATTGCTTCTGAGGCTTCACTTCAACGCTTGGTTATGAAGACTTTGGAAAATCAATCCTCTTTTTTTATTACATTCAAGAAAGATGTTAAAAACCATTGAAACATTGCTTCTGAAGCTACTCTTCAAGGCTGGGTTATGAACACTTTGGAAAATCAATCCTTTCTTTTTATTACATTCAAGAAAGATGTTAAAAACCATTGAAACATTGCTTCTGAAGCTACTCTTCAAGGCTTGGTTATGAACACTTTGGAAAATAAATCCTTTCTTTTTATTACATTCAAAAAAGTTGTTAAAAACCATTCAAACATTGCTTCTGAGGCTTCACTTCAACGCTTGGTTATGAAGACTTTGGAAAATCAATCCTTTTTTTTTATTACATTCAAGAAAAGTGTTAGAAACCATTGAAACATTGCTTTTGAGGCTTCCCTTCAAGGCCTGGTTATGAACACTGCGGATAATCAATCCTTTTTTTTATTACATTCAAAAAAGTTTGAAAAAATATTGGAACATTGCTTCTGAGGCTTCCGTTCAAGGCTTGGTTATGAATATTTTGGAAAATCAATCTTTTTTTCTTTATTACATTTGAGAAAGTCGTTAAAAACCATTGAAACATTGCTCTTGATGCTTCCCTTCAAGGCTTGGTTATGAACACTTTGGAAAATCAATCTTTTTTTTTATTACATTCAAGAAAGTTGTTAAGAACCATTGAAACATTGCTTCTGAGGCTTCCCTTTAGAGGCCTGGTTATAAACACTTTAGAAAAACAATCTTTTTTTTTTATTACATTCAAGAAAGTTGTTAAAAACCATTGAAACATTGCTTCTGAGGCTTCCCTCCAAGGCTGGGCTATGAACACTTTGGGAAATGAATCCTCCCTTTTTATTACATTCAAGAAAGTTGTTGAAAACCTTCAAAACATTGCTTCTGGGGCTCCCCTTTAAGGCTTGGTTATGACCACTCAGGAAAATCAATCCTTTCTTTTTATTACATTCAAAAAAATTGTTAAAAACCATTGAAACATTTCTTCTGAGGTTTCTCTTCGAGGGTTAGTTATAAACACTTTGGGAAATCAACCTTTTCTTTTATTACATTCAAGAAAGTTGTTAAAAACCATGGAAACATTGCTTCTGAGGCTTCCCTTCAACGCTTGGTTATGAACACTTTGGAAAATCAATACTTTCTTTATTACATTCAAAAAAGTTGTTAAAAACCATTGAATCATTGCTTTTAAGGCTTCCCTTCAAGGCTGGGTTATGAATACTTTAGATAATCAATCTTTTCTTTTAATTACATTCACGAAAATTGTTAAAAACTATTGGAACATTCCTTCTGAAGCTTCTCTTCAAGGCTTGGTTATGAACACTTTGGAAAATCAATCCTTTTTTTTAATTAGATTCAAGAAATTCGTTAAAGGAATTGAAACATTGCTTCTATGGCTTCCCTTCAAGGCTTGGTTATGAACACTTTGGAAAATCAATCCTTTTTTTTTATGACATTCAAGAAAGATGTTGAAAACCATTTAAACATTTCTTCTAAGGCTTCCCTTCAAGGCTTGGTTCTGAACACTTTGGAAAATCAATCCTCTTTTTTTATTACATTCAAGAAAGTTGTTAAAAACCATTGAAACATTGCTTCTGAGGCTTCCCTCCAAGGCTTGGTTATGAACACTTTGGGAAATCCATCCTTTTTTTTTTATTACATTCAAAAAAGTTGTTAATAACCATTGAATCATTGCATCTAAGGCTTCCCTTCAAGGCTGGGTTAAGAGCACTCTGGAAAATCAATCCTTTCTTTTCATTACATTCAAGAAAGTTGTTAAAAACCATTTTAACAATGCTTCTGAGGCTTCCTGCCAAGGTTTGGTTATGAACACTTTGGAAAATCAATCCTTTTTTTTTATTACATCAAGAAAGTTGTTAAAAACCATTGGAACATTCCTTCTGAAGCTACTCTTCAAGGCTTGGTTATGAACACTTAGGAAAATCAATCCTTTCTTTTTATTACATTCAAGAGAGTTGTTAAAAACTTTTGAAACATTGCTTCTGAGGCTCCCCTTCAAGGCTTGGTTATGAATACTTTGAAAAATCAATCCTTTCTTTTTATTACATTCAAGAAAGTTGTTGAAAACCTTTGAAAGATTGCTTCTGAGGCTTCCTTTCAAGGCTTGGTTATGAACACTTTGGAAAATCAATCCTTTTTTTTTTTCAAATCCAAGAAAGTTGTTAAAAACCATTGAAACATTGCTTCTGAGGCTTCTCTTCAAGGCTTGGTTATGAACAGTTTGGAAAATCAATCCTTTTTTTTTATGACATTCAAGAAAGATGTTGAAAACCATTTAAACATTTCTTCTAAGGCTTCCCTTCAAGGCTTGGTTCTGAACACTTTGGAAAATCAATCCTCTTTTTTTATTACATTCAAGAAAGATGTTAAAAACCATTGAAACATTGCTTCTGAAGCTACTCTTCAAGGCTGGGTTATGAACACTTTGGAAAATCAATCCTTTCTTTTTATTACATTCAAGAAAGATGTTAAAAACCATTGAAACATTGCTTCTGAAGCTACTCTTCAAGGCTTGGTTATGAACACTTTGGAAAATAAATCCTTTCTTTTTATTACATTCAAAAAAGTTGTTAAAAACCATTGAAACATTGCTTCTGAGGCTTCACTTCAACGCTTGGTTATGAAGACTTTGGAAAATCAATCCTCTTTTTTTATTACATTCAAGAAAAATGTTAAAAACCATTGAAACATTGCTTCTGAAGCTACTCTTCAAGGCTGGGTTATGAACACTTTGGAAAATCAATCCTTTCTTTTTATTACATTCAAGAAAGATGTTAAAAACCATTGAAACATTGCTTCTGAAGCTACTCTTCAAGGCTTGGTTATGAACACTTTGGAAAATAAATCCTTTCTTTTTATTACATTCAAAAAAGTTGTTAAAAACCATTCAAACATTGCTTCTGAGGCTTCACTTCAACGCTTGGTTATGAAGACTTTGGAAAATCAATCCTTTTTTTTTATTACATTCAAGAAAAGTGTTAGAAACCATTGAAACATTGCTTTTGAGGCTTCCCTTCAAGGCCTGGTTATGAACACTTTGGATAATCAATCCTTTTTTTTATTACATTCAAAAAAGTTTGAAAAAATATTGGAACATTGCTTCTGAGGCTTCCGTTCAAGGCTTGGTTATGAATATTTTGGAAAATCAATCTTTTTTTCTTTATTACATTTGAGAAAGTCGTTAAAAACCATTGAAACATTGCTCTTGATGCTTCCCTTCAAGGCTTGGTTATGAAACCTCAGGAAAATCAATCTTTTTTTTTATTACATTCAAGAAAGTTGTTAAGAACCATTGAAACATTGCTTCTGAGGCTTCCCTTTAGAGGCCTGGTTATAAACACTTTAGAAAAACAATCTTTTTTTTTTATTACATTCAAGAAAGTTGTTAAAAACCATTGAAACATTGCTTCTGAGGCTTCCCTCCAAGGCTGGGCTATGAACACTTTGGGAAATGAATCCTCCCTTTTTATTACATTCAAGAAAGTTGTTGAAAACCTTCAAAACATTGCTTCTGGGGCTCCCCTTTAAGGCTTGGTTATGACCACTCAGGAAAATCAATCCTTTCTTTTTATTACATTCAAAAAAATTGTTAAAAACCATTGAAACATTTCTTCTGAGGTTTCTCTTCGAGGGTTAGTTATAAACACTTTGGGAAATCAACCTTTTCTTTTATTACATTCAAGAAAGTTGTTAAAAACCATGGAAACATTGCTTCTGAGGCTTCCCTTCAACGCTTGGTTATGAACACTTTGGAAAATCAATACTTTCTTTATTACATTCAAAAAAGTTGTTAAAAACCATTGAATCATTGCTTTTAAGGCTTCCCTTCAAGGCTGGGTTATGAATACTTTAGATAATCAATCTTTTCTTTTAATTACATTCACGAAAATTGTTAAAAACTATTGGAACATTCCTTCTGAAGCTTCTCTTCAAGGCTTGGTTATGAACACTTTGGAAAATCAATCCTTTTTTTTAATTAGATTCAAGAAATTCGTTAAAGGAATTGAAACATTGCTTCTATGGCTTCCCTTCAAGGCTTGGTTATGAACACTTTGGAAAATCAATCCTTTTTTTTTATGACATTCAAGAAAGATGTTGAAAACCATTTAAACATTTCTTCTAAGGCTTCCCTTTAGAGGCCTGGTTATAAACACTTTAGAAAAACAATCTTTTTTTTTTATTACATTCAAGAAAGTTGTTAAAAACCATTGAAACATTGCTTCTGAGGCTTCCCTCCAAGGCTTGGTTATGAACACTTTGGGAAATCCATCCTTTTTTTTTTATTACATTCAAAAAAGTTGTTAATAACCATTGAAACATTGCTTCTTAGGCTTCCCTTCAAGGCTGGGTTAAGAGTACTCTGGAAAATCAATCCTTTCTTTTCATTACATTCAAGAAAGTTGTTAAAAACCATTTTAACAATGCTTCTGAGGCTTCCTGCCAAGGTTTGGTTATGAACACTTTGGAAAATCAATCCTTTTTTTTTATTACATCAAGAAAGTTGTTAAAAACCATTGGAACATTCCTTCTGAAGCTACTCTTCAAGGCTTGGTTATGAACACTTAGGAAAATCAATCCTTTCTTTTTATTACATTCAAGAGAGTTGTTAAAAACTTTTGAAACATTGCTTCTGAGGCTCCCCTTCAAGGCTTGGTTATGAATACTTTGAAAAATCAATCCTTTCTTTTTATTACATTCAAGAAAGTTGTTGAAAACCTTTGAAAGATTGCTTCTGAGGCTTCCTTTCAAGGCTTGGTTATGAACACTTTGGAAAATCAATCCTTTTTTTTTTTCAAATCCAAGAAAGTTGTTAAAAACCATTGAAACATTGCTTCTGAGGCTTCTCTTCAAGGCTTGGTTATGAACAGTTTGGAAAATCAATCCTTTTTTTTTATGACATTCAAGAAAGATGTTGAAAACCATTTAAACATTTCTTCTAAGGCTTCCCTTCAAGGCTTGGTTCTGAACACTTTGGAAAATCAATCCTCTTTTTTTATTACATTCAAGAAAAATGTTAAAAACCATTGAAACATTGCTTCTGAAGCTACTCTTCAAGGCTGGGTTATGAACACTTTGGAAAATCAATCCTTTCTTTTTATTACATTCAAGAAAGATGTTAAAAACCATTGAAACATTGCTTCTGAAGCTACTCTTCAAGGCTTGGTTATGAACACTTTGGAAAATAAATCCTTTCTTTTTATTACATTCAAAAAAGTTGTTAAAAACCATTCAAACATTGCTTCTGAGGCTTCACTTCAACGCTTGGTTATGAAGACTTTGGAAAATCAATCCTTTTTTTTTATTACATTCAAGAAAAGTGTTAGAAACCATTGAAACATTGCTTTTGAGGCTTCCCTTCAAGGCCTGGTTATGAACACTTTGGATAATCAATCCTTTTTTTTATTACATTCAAAAAAGTTTGAAAAAATATTGGAACATTGCTTCTGAGGCTTCCGTTCAAGGCTTGGTTATGAATATTTTGGAAAATCAATCTTTTTTTCTTTATTACATTTGAGAAAGTCGTTAAAAACCATTGAAACATTGCTCTTGACGCTTCCCTTCAAGGCTTGGTTATGAAACCTCAGGAAAATCAATCCTTTTTTTTATTACATTCAAGAAAGTTGTTAAGAACCATTGAAACATTGCTTCTGAGGCTTCCCTTTAGAGGCCTGGTTATAAACACTTTAGAAAAACAATCTTTTTTTTTTATTACATTCAAGAAAGTTGTTAAAAACCATTGAAACATTGCTTCTGAGGCTTCCCTCCAAGGCTGGGCTATGAACACTTTGGGAAATGAATCCTCCCTTTTTATTACATTCAAGAAAGTTGTTGAAAACCATTGAAACATTGCTTCTGGGGCTCCCCTTCAAGGCTTGGTTATGACCACTCAGGAAAATCAATCCTTTCTCTTTATTACATTCAACAAAGTTGTTAAAAAACATTGAAACATTTCTTCTGAGGTTTCTCTTTGAGGCTTAGTTATAAACACTTTAGAAAATGAATCCTTTCTTTTTATTACATTCAAGAAAGTTGTTAAAAACCATGGTTCAAATAGCTTGTAAGGGAAATAAGCGATCAAGAGTATTTCAGAGTTACCGTTCTTGATGACAACTTTTCTCTTCACTTTCACTATCTTCCATCCACGTCTCGATATTTGTTGGGCTGTTTGGATATTTTGATAATTCAAAAACCTTTCTAGCTATTATCAATATGTCAGTGAATATTTAGATATTCATCAAAAGATATCTATGTTGTTGAGTTTGTTTTAAAACTTTTATATTATAACTACATTCAAGAAAGTTGAATATCCCTTTAGGCTTTTCAGAGTTACCTACGATGATGATGATGATGATGGTGGTGGTGGTGGTGGTGAAGAAGACGAAGACGGAGAGGAAGAAGAAGAAGAAGGAAACTTTTTTACAAATTTGGTAATTTCCAATATTTTTGCACTATATCTTTCAGAACTTACATTTGTCATTCATTTTAAAATTGTTTTAAGGTCACAACAGTCTCTTAAAAAGCCCAAAATTGGATTCCCTGTCATAGAAGCGTAAACTCAGCCTGAAGGTGTATGTTGGGACGGGGGGGGGGCCGTGGTTCATCATTGACTGATGAAACACTGACTTATCTTTGAACTCTTGTAGGAAACAAAACAACTTTGAATCGGGGTCAAACTCCAGGGAAAAGGCTAAACGCAGATCTCATCCATTATTCCCTCTTATTCTTACATTTGGAAGGAGGGGGGAAGATTCAAAGTTGAATTTTTTCTCTCGAAGTATATGCTTCTAAATCATTGTAAGATGATTATAAAGGATTGTGAAATAAAAGAAAGAAAATTGCTTGTGAATTTTATTTGAGCATTGTAAGAGAGTTCAGTAATTCAATATCTAATAAATACCAAAGAGTCATTGGGAAGTGATTTCTGATAAAATGATATTTTCATTTCTCGAAATCACTGCATCGAATTAATATGAAAATAATGAAAATAATGAAACATATGTTGACGATAGTTTTTTTTAGTCTCATTGAAGTAATGATTGAAAAAATATCAGTCATGGTATCATCGTCATCTTTATCTGTCTTGAAGAGACCATTGTAAATATCAGTCTTAAAGGCCTCCTGGAAACAAAATGAAGTCTCACAGACTATTTTTCAGGTTCAATTTCACTGGCTTCCTCCCGAAAACGTTGAGAGTCTTGAAGATACAATTGTGAATATCAGTCTTGAAGGCTTCCTCGAAACAAAATAAAGTTTCACAGACTATTTTCAGGTTCAATTTCACTGGCTTACTGAAAACAAAAAGAGTCTTGAAGATACCATTGTGAATATCAGTCTTAAAAGCTCCCTTGAACAATATAAAGTCTCACAGACTATTTTCAGGTTCAATTTCACTGGCTTCTTCCCGAAAAGGAAAAGAGTCTTGAAGACACTATTGTGAATTTCAATCTCATAGACTTTCCAAAGACAGAATAACATCTCACAGACTATTTTTCAGGTTCAATTTCACTGGCTTCCTCCCGAAATAGAAAAGAGTCTTGAAGATACCATTGTGAATATCAGTCTTGAAGGCTTCCTCGAAACAAAATAAAGTTTCACAGACTATTTTCAGGTTCAATTTCACTGGCTTACCGAAAACAAAAAGAGTCTTGAAGAGACCATCGTGAATATCAGTCTTAAAATCTCCCTTGAACAATATAAAGTCTCAGAGACTATTTTCAGGTTCAATTTCACTGGCTTCTTCCCGAAAAGAAAAAGAGTCTTGAAGACACCATTGTGAATTTCAATCTCATAGACTTTCCAAAGACAGAATAACGTCTCACAGACTATTTTTCAGGTTCAATTTCACTGGCTTCCTCCCGAAATAGAAAAGAGTCTTGAAGATACCATTGTGAATATCAGTCTTGAAGGCATCCTCGAAACAAAATAAAGTCTCATAGACTATTTTCAGGATCATTTTCACTGGCATCCTCCCGAATGCGAAAAAAGTCTTGTAGGAACCATTGTGACTATCAGTCTCATAGACTTCCTGAAAATGAAATAAAGTCTCACAGACTATTTTCAGGTTCAATTTCACTGGCTTCCTTCCGAAAACAAAAAGAGTCTTGAAGAGACCATTGTGAATATCAGTCTTAAAGGCTTCCTCAAAACAAAATAAAGTTTCACAGACTATTTTCGGGTTCAATTTTACTGGCTTCCTCCCCAAAACGAAAAGAGTCTTGAAGAGACCATCGTGAATATCTGCCTTAAGTTTCTTGGAAGCAAAATAAAGTCTTACAGACTATTTTCAGGTTCAATTTCACTGGCTTCCTCCCGAAAACGAAAAGAGTCTAGAAAACACCATTGTGAATTTCAGTCTCATAGACTTCCGAAAAACGAAATAAAGTTTCACATACTATTTTCGGTTTCAATTTCACTGACTTCCTCCTGAAAACGAAGAGAGTCTCGAAGAGAATATTCTAAATACTAGTCTTAAAGGCTTCCTGGAAACAAAATAAAGTCTCAAAGACTATTTTGAGGTTCATTTTCACTGGCATCATCCCGAAAACGAAAAGAGTCTTGAAGAGACCATTATGAATATCAGTCTTAAAGGCTTCCTGTAATTAAAATAAAGTCTCACAGACTATTTTGAGGTTCAATTTCACTGGCTTACTCCCGAAATTGAAAAGAGTCTTGAATAGACCATTGTCAATATCAGTATCATAAACTTCCCGAAAATGAAATAAAGTTTCACACACTATTTTCAGGTTCAATTCCACTTTCGTCCTCCCGGAAACGAAAAGAGTCTTGAAGAGACCACATTGTGAATATCAGTCTTAAAGTCTTCCTGGAAATAAATTAAAGTCTCACAGACTATTTTCCGGTTCAATTTCACTGGCTTCCTCCCGAATAAAAAGCATTCTTGAAGAGCCCATTGTTAATATCAGTCATAAAGGTTTTGTGGAAACAAAATAAAGTCTAACAGACTATTTTCTGGTTCAATTTCACTGGCTTCCTCCCAAAAAGGAAAAAGAATTTTGTAGACTCAATTGTGAATATGAGTCTAAAAGGCTTCCTGGAAACAAAATAAAGTCTCACAGACTATTTTCAGGTTCTATATCACTGGTTTCCTCCCAAAAACGAAAAAAATCTTGAAAATACCGTTCTGAATATCAGTCTTAAAAGCTTCCTGGAAATAAAATAAAGTCTGACAAACTATTTCCAGGTTCAATTTCACTGGCTTCGTCCAGGAAACGAAAAGATTCTTGAAGACACCATTGTGAATATCAAACTTAAAGGCTCATTGGAAACAAAATAAAGTCTCACGGACTATTTTCAGGTTCAGTTTCACTGTTTTCCTCCTGAAGAGAAAAAAGGGGACCATCGTGAATATCAGTGTCACAGGTTCCCATCGTCAGTTTTAATCTGACAGGCTTCCTGAAAATGAAATAAACTCCCATAGAATATTGCCAGGCTCAATACAGCAGGCTACTCGAAAACATATTTCCAAGTCAAGATTCACAATTTTCAGAAAAAAACTCAAACACGCCCATGGTTCAATATTGGTGTAAAATGCAAATACACCATACAATGCCATCATACTTATAATATCAAAAATCAGGGCATATGGAGTAGCTACAATGGCCAAATATATTGTTAATGTCAATGTAATGGCAACCAACAATGTCTAGAGAATAAGAAAAAGACGCATCTTTAGCTTCATCCTCTTGTTCACTGCCGAAGCATTGCCAGGCAATCTTGGTCCAAGAAGATGAACCTGATTAGCTGCCGCTATGGTAGGTGTTGAAGCTTCCTCAATCCTGGGTGATAGTTGACCGAAGTTCACCCAGGGAGAAGGAGCCTCTATCATCGGTAGGACAGTACCAACGGATGTTGAGGCTCCCTCTACGCCTGGCAACGGTCTCTCAATATCCAATGTACACGTTGGAGGACTCATAGCGATCTGTGGGTCCTTACCTACCTCTAGGATGAAGGGGGTAATGGCGACTTTGAATGTTTCTGATGCTGCATATGGTTCAGTGAGCTGGCTTGTTTTGTTGCTCGTGTAAGACTGTTTTTCTTGATATGATATATTCAATTAGTTTTTGTTAACTGCTATTGAATTTGTCGTCTTTCCATCTAACATTTTGCCGGCCTCGGTTGCACTTGTGGTCTCGGGGGATCCATGTTGTGATTCGTGATGTCCATCGATTGTCTGCCATTCTTGCAAGATGGCCAGCCAACCGCCATTTGAGATTTTTAATGGATTCTATGATGTCTCTAAGTCTTGTCTGTTCCCGGATGTACTGTGTTGTTTTATGGTCTCTCCATGTGAGGCCCAGCATTATTTTTTCATGGGCACGTAGCATGGTTCCCACGTCTATGATGAAGGATGTAATGGCCACTCCGACGGTTTCTGATGCTGAAGATGGTTCAGTTGGCTGGCTTGTTCTGTTGCCCATGTTGGACCGTTTTTCTTGATATGATATGTTTAATTGATTTTTGTTAACTGCTATTGAATTTGTTTTGAAAAGACAAAAACTGGGTTCAATGCAATTTTAACAGTAAATGAAAGCAATCTTTATACTATTGTTGATAAAACAAGAATTTTGCACAGTTCTCTTCGGATACGGCAGAACATTAATATGACGTCAAGTTGTCATGGTGAGAACGTTTACTGATAATATAGAAATAAGCTTGACCATATTTGGAAACGTTTTCATGGATTATATTTCATAGCTATGTCATCATCATCATAATCATCATCATCATCATCATCATGGGCGTCACGGAGCCAGTAGTTCCTGAACTTGTCTACCTAGTCTTTCCATCTAACATTTTGCCGGCCTCGGTTGCACATGTGGTTTCGGTGGATCCATGTTGTGTGTCGTGATGTCCATCGATTGTCTGCCATTCTTGCAAGATGGCCAGCCCACCGCCATTTGAGATTTTTCATAGATTCTATGATGTCTCTAAGTCTTGTCTTTTCCCGGATGTACTGTGTTGTTTTGTGGTCTGTCCATGTGGGGCCCAGCATTATTCTTTCATGTGCACGTTGCATGGTTCCCACGTCTATGATGGAGGGGGCAATGGCCACTTTTGAGAAAATATTCAAAGCCTCTCAATGTTCAAATCTTGGTGGCAAAGATAAACCAATATAGAATACATAGCCAGCATATATATAATTTCAGAAATCACGACATATATAGTAGCTGCAATGGCCAAAACTATACCTAATGTCAATGTAATGACAATCAAATATGCCAAGGCAATAAGTAGAAGGCGATGCTTTAGCTTCATCCTCTGGTTCACTGCAGAAGTATTGCTAGGCAATATTGGTCGAGGAAGATGAACCCGATTAGCTGTTGCTATGGTAGGTGTTGAAGCTTCCTCAATCCTAGGTGATAGTTGACCGAAGTTCATACGTTAAGTAGGAGCCTCTACCTTCGGTAGAACAGTACAAACGGATGTTGAGGCTCCCTCTACGCCTGGCAACGGTCTCTCAATATCCAGCGTGCACATTGGAGGACTCATAGCGATGGGTGGGTCCTCACCCACCTCTATGATGAAGGGGTTAGTGGCCACTTCGATTGTCTCTGATGCTGCGGATGGTTCGTTTGGCTGGCTTCTTTTGTTGCTCATGTTGGACCGTTTTTCTTGATATGATATATACGATTAATTTTTGTTAAGCTATTGAATTGTTTTTGAGAGGAGAAAAACTGGGATCGATGCAATTTTAACAGTAAATGAAAGCAATCTTTATACTATTGTCGATAAAACAAGAATTTTGCATAGTTTTTTTCCGATATGGCAGAACATTAAGATGACGTTAAGTTGTCATGGTGAGAACGTTTACCAATCATAAGGAAATAAGCTTGACCATATTTGGAAACGTTTTCATTGATTAAATTTCATAGCTATGTCATGATGATGATCATCATCATCATTATCATCAGTCTTTTAGCATCAGCTGTTTGACATAGACATCCCCAGGATTTGCCACACTTCTCTATGATGGGCATCACGGAGCCAGTAGTTCCTGAACTTGTCTAGCACGTCTTTCCATTTAACATTTTGCCGGCCTCGGTTTCACATGTGGTCTTGGCGGATCCATGTTGTGAGTCGTGATCTCCATTGATTGTCTGCCATTCTTGCAAGATGGCCAGCCCACCACCATTTGAGATTTTTCATAGATTCTATGATGTCTCTAAGTCTTGTCTTTTCCCCGATGTACTGTGTTGTTTTGTGGTCTCTCCATGTGAGGCCCAGCATTATTCTTTCATGTGCACGTTGCATGGTTCCCACGTCTAAGATGAAGGGGGTAATGGCCACTTTTGAGAAAATATTCAAAGCCGCTCAATGTTCAAATCTTTGTGGCAAAGATAAACCAATATAGAATACATAGCCAGCATACATATAATTTCAGAAATCACGACATATATAGTAGCTGCAATGGCCAAAACTATACCTATTGTCAATGTAATGACAATCAAAAATGCCAAGGCAATAAGTAGAAGGCGATGCTTTAGCTTCATCCTCTGGTTCACTGCAGAAGTATTGCTCGGCAATATTGGTCGAGGAAGATGAACCCGATTAGCTGTTGCTATGGTAGGTGTTGAAGCTTCCTCAATCCTTGGTTATAGTTGACCGAAGTTCACCCGGTAAGTAGGAGCCTCTACCATCAGTAGAGCAGTACCAACGGATGTTGAGGCTCCCTCTACGCCTGGCAACGGTCTCTCAATATCCAGCGTGCACATTGGAGGACTCATAGCGATGGGTGGGTCCTCACTCATCTCTATGATGAAGGGGGTAATGGCCACTTTGATTGTCTCTGATGCTGCAGATGGTTCGGTTGGCTGGCTTCTTTTGTTGCTCATGTTGGACTGTTTTTCTAGATATGATATATACGATTAATTTTTGTTAAGCTATTGAATTGTTTTTGAGAGGAGAAAAACTGGGATCGATGCAATTTTAACAGTAAATGAAAGCAATCTTTATACTATTGTCGATAAAACAAAAATTTTGCATAGTTTTCTTCCGATACGGCAGAACATTAAGATGACGTTAAGTTGTCATGGTGAGAACGTTTACCGATCGTATGGATATAAGCTTGACCATATTTGGAAACGTTTTCATTGATTAAATTTCATAGCTATGTCATGATGATGATGATCATCAACATTATCATCAGTCTTTTAGCATCAGTCGTTTGACATAGACCTTCCCCAGGATTTGCCACACTTCTCTATGATGGGCGTCACGGAGCCAGTAGCTCCTGAACTTGTCTAGCGCGTCTTTCCATTTAACATTTTGCCGGCCTCGGTTTCATATGTGGTCTTGGCGGATTCATGTTGTGAGTCATGATCTCCATTGATTGTCTGCCATTCTTGCAAGATGGCCAGCCCACCACCATTTGAGATTTTTCATAGATTCTATGATGTCTCTAAGTCTTGTCTTTTCCCGGATGTACTGTGTTGTTTTGTGGTCTCTCCATGTGAGGCCCAGCATTATTCTTTCATGTGCACGTTGCATGGTTCCTACGTCTATGATGAAGGGGGTAATGGCCACTTTTGAGAAAATATTCAAAGCCTCTAAATGTTCAAATCTTGGTGGCAAAGATCAACCAATATAGAATACATAGCTAGCATACATATAATTTCAGAAATCACGACATATATAGTAGTTGCAATGGCCAAAACTATACCTAATGTCAATGTAATGACAATCAAATATGCCAAGGCAATAAGTAGAAGGCGATGCTTTAGCTTCATCCTCTGGTTCACTGCAGAAGTATTGCTAGGCAATATTGGTCGAGGAAGATGAACCCGATTAGCTGTTGCTATGGTAGGTGTTGAAGCTTCCTCAATCCTAGGTTATAGTTGACCGAAGTTCACCCGGTAAGTAGGAGCCTCTACCATCGGTAGAACAGTACCAACGGATGTTGAGGCTCCCTCTATGCCTGGCAACGGTCTCTCAATATCCAGCGTGCACATTGGAGGACTCATAGCGATGGGTGGGTCCTCACCCACCTCTATGATGAAGGGGGTAATGGCCACTTCGACGGTCTCTGATGCTGCGGATGGTTTGTTTGGCTGGTTTCTTTTGTTGCTCATGTTGGACTGTTTTTCTTGATATGATATATACGATTAATTTTTGTTAAGCTCTTGAATTGTTTTTGAGAGGAGAAAAACTGGGATCGATGCAATTTTAACAGTAAATGAAAGCAATCTTTATACTATTGTCGATAAAACAAGAATTTTGCACAGTTTTCTTCCAATACGGCAGAACATTGAGACGACGTTAAGTTGTCATGGTGAGAACGTTTACCGATCATAAGGAAATAAGCTTGACCATATTTGGAAACGTTTTCATTGATTAAATTTCATAGCTATGTCATGATGATGATGATTATCATCCTTATCATCAGTCTTTTAGCATCAGTCGTTTGACATAGACCTCCCCAGGATTTGCCACACTTCTCTATGATGGGCGTCACGGAGCCAGTAGTTCCTGAACTTGTCTAGCGCGTCTTTCCATCGAACATTTTTCTGGCCTCGGTTGCACATGTGGTGTTGGGGGATCCATGTTGTGAGTCTTGATCTCAATCGATTGTTGAAGAAAGTTGTTAAAAAAACATTGGAACATTTCTTATGTGGCTTCTCCTCAAGGATTGGTTAAGAACACTTTGGAAAATCCCTCTTTCTTTTATTACATTTAAGAAAGTTGTTAAAAACGATTGAAACATTGTTTCTGAGGCTTCCCTTCCAGGCTTTATTAAGAACACTTTGGAAAATCAATCCTTTTTTTTTATTACATTCAAGAAAGTTGTTAAAAACCATTGAAACATTGCTTCTAGGGCTTCCCTTCATCGCTTGGTTATGAACACTTTGGAAAATCAATCTTTTTTTTTTATTACATTCAAGAAAGTTGTTAAAAACCATGGAAACATTGCTTCTGAGGCTTCCCTTCAACGCTTGGTTATGAACACTTTGGATATTCAATCCTTTATTTTAATTATAATCAAGAAATTTGTTAAAAACGATCGAAACATTTCTTCTGAGGCTTCCCTTCCAGGCTTGGTTAAGAACACTTTAGAAAATCAATCCTTTTTCTTCATTACATTCAAGAAATTTGTTAAAAACGATCGAAACATTTCTTCTGAGGCTTCCCTTCCAGGCTTGGTTATGAACACTTTGGAAAATGTATCCTTTTTTTTTTTATTAAATTCAAGAAAGTTGTTAAAAAACATTGAAACATTTCTTCTGAGGCTTCCATTCAATTCTTGGTTATGAACACTTTGGATATTCAATCCTTTATTTTAATCACATTCAAGAAAGTTGTTAAAAACCATTGAAACATTGTTTCTGAGGCTTCCCTTCCAGGCTTTATTAAGAACACTTTGGAAAATCAATCCTTTTTTTTTATTACATTCAAGAAAGTTGTTAAAAACCATTGAAACATTGCTTCTAGGGCTTCCCTTCATCGCTTGGTTATGAACACTTTGGAAAATCAATCTTTTTTTTTTATCACATTCAAGAAAGTTGTTAAAACCCATGGAAACATTGCTTCTGAGGCTTCCCTTCAATGCTTGGTTATGAACACTTTGGATATTCAATCCTTTATTTTAATTACAATCAAGAAATTTGTTAAAAACGATCGAAACATTTCTTCTGAGGCTTCCCTTCCAGGCTTGGTTAAGAACACTTTAGAAAATCAATCCTTTTTCTTCATTACATTCAAGAAAGATGTTAAAAACCATTGAAACATTGCTTCTAGGGCTTCCCTTCATCGCTTGGTTATGAACACTTTGGAAAATCAATCCTTTTTTTTTATTACATTCAAGAAATTGTTAAAAACTATTGAAACATTTCTTTCCAGGCTTCCTTTCAAGGCTGGGTTATGAACACTTTGGAAAATCAATCCTTTTTTTTTTATTACATTCAAGAAAGTTTTTAAAAACCATTGAAACATTGCTTCTGAGGCTTCTCCTCAAGGCTTGGTTAAGAACACTTTATAAAATCAACCTTTTTTTTAATACATTCAAGGAAGTTGTTAAAAACCATTGAAACATTGCTTCTGAGGCTTCCTTTGAACGCTTGGTTATGAACACTTTGGAAAATAAATCATTTTTCTTATTACATTCAAGAAAGTTTTTACAAACCATTGAAATATTTCTTCTGAGTCTTTTTTCCAAGGCTTGGTTATGAACACTTTTGAGAATCAATCCTTTATTTTTATTACATTCGAAAAAGATGTTAAAAACCATCGAAACATTTATTCTGAAGAGTCCCTTGAAAGCTTGGTTATGAACACTTTGGAAAATCCATCTTTTTTTTTTTATTACATTCAAGAAAGTTGTTAAAAACCATTGAAACATTGCTTCTGAGGCTTCTCCTCAAGGCTTGGTTAAGAACTCTTGGGAAAATCAATCTTTTTTTTTATTACATTCAAGAAAGTTGTTGAAAACCATTAAAACATTTCTTCTGAGGTTTCCTTTCAACGCTTGGTTATGAACACTTTGGAAAATCAATCCTTTTTTTTTATTACATTCAAGGAAGTTTTTACAAACCGTTTACACATTGCTTCTGTGTCTCTTTTCCAAGGCTTGGTTATGAACACTTTTGAGAATCAATCCTTTTTTTTTTTATCACATTCGAAAAAGATGCTAAAAACCATTGAAATATCTTCCATGGCTTCCCTTCAAGGCTTGGATATGGACACTTTGGAAAATCAATCCTTTTTTTATTACATTCAAGAAAGTTGTTAAAAACCATTGAAACATTGCTTCTGAGGCTTCCCTTCAACGCTTGGTTATGAACACTTTGGGAAACCAATCCTTTTTTTTATTACATTCAAAAAAGTTGTTGAAAACCATTGAAACATTGCTTCTGAGGGTTCTCCTCAAGGCTTGGTTCAGAACACTTTGGAAAATCAATCTTTTTTTTTAATACATTCAAGGAAGTTGTTAAAAACCATTGTACCATTGCTTCTGAGGCTTCCCTTCGACGCTTGGTTATGAACACTTTGGAAAATCAATCTTTTTTTTTTATTACATTCAAGAAAGTTTTTACAAACCATTGAAACATTGCTTCTGTGTCTTTTTTCCAAGGCTTGGTTATGACCACTTTTGAGAATCAATCCTTTTTTTTTTATTACATTCGAAAAAGATGTTAAAAACCATTGAAACATTTCTTCTGAGGCATCCCTTGAAAGCTTGGTTATGAACACTTTGGATAATCCATCCTTTTTTTTTATTGCATTCAAGAAAGTTGTTAAAAACCATTGAAACATTTCTTCTGAGGCTTCCCTTCAAAGCTTGGTTATAAACACTTTGGAAAATCAATCCATTCTTTTTATTACATTCAAGAAAGTTGTTAAAAACCATTGAAACATTGCTTCTGAGGCTTCCCTTCAGGGCTTGGTTAAGAACACTTTGGAAAATCAATCTTTTTTTTTTATTACATTCAGGAAAGTTGTTAAAATCCATTGAAACATTGCTTCTAAGGCTTCCCTTCAACGCTTGGTTATGAACACTTGGGGAATCAATCCTTTTTTTTTATTACATTCAAGAAAGTTGTTGAAAACCATTGAAACATTGCTTCTAGGGCTTCCCTTCAACGCTTGGTTATGAACACTTTGGAAAATCAATCATTTTTTTTCTATTACATTCAAGAAAGTTGTTAAAAACCATTGAAACATTTCTTTTGAGGCTTCCCTTCCAGGCTTGGTTAGGAACACTTTGGAAAATCAATCTTTTTTTTTTATTACATTCAAGAAAGTTGTTAAAAACCATTGAAACATTGCTTTTGAGGCTTCCCTTCCAGGCTTGGTTAAGAACACTTTGGAAAATCAATCTTTTTTTTCTATTACATTCAAGAAAGTTGTTAAAAACCATTGAAACATTTCTTCTGAGGCTTCCTTCCAACGCTTGGTTATGAACACTTTGGAAAATCAATCATTTTTTTTTATTACATTCTAGAAAGTTTTTACAAACCATTGAAACATTTCTTCTGAGTCTTTTTTCCAAGGCTTGGTTATAAAAACTTTTGAGAATCAATCTTTTTTTTTTATTACATTCGAAAAATATGTTAAAAACCTATGAAACATTGCTTCTGAGGCTTCTCCTCAAGGCTTGGTTATGGACACTTTGGAAAAACAATCCTTTTTTTTTATTACATTCAAGAAAGTTTTTACAAACCGTTGACACATTGCTTCTGTGTCTTTTTTCCAAGGCTTGGTTATGAACACTTTTGAGAATCAATCCTTTTTTTTTTCATCACATTCGAAAAAGATGCTAAAAACCATTGGAATATCTTCCGTGGCTTCCCTTCAAGACTTGGATATGGACACTTTGGAAAATCAATCCTTTTTTTATTACATTCAAAAAAGTTGTTAAAAACCATTGAAACATTGCTTCCGAGGCTTCTCCTCAAGGCTTGGTTATGAAGACTTTGGAAAATCAATTCTTTCTTTTTATTACATTCAAGAAAGTTGTTAAAAACCGTTGAAACATTGCTTCTGAGGCTTCCCTTCAACGCTTGGTTATGATCACTTCGGGAAACCAATCCTTTTTTTTTATTACATTCAAGAAAGTTGTTAAAAACCATTGAAACATTGCTTCTGAGGCTTCTCCTCAAGGCTTGGTTAAGAACTCTTTGGAAAATCATTTTTTTTTATTACATTCAAGAAAGTTGTTGAAAACCATTGAAACATTTCTTCTGAGGCTTCCCTTCAAGGCTGAGTATGAACACTTTGGAAAATCAATCCTTTTTTTCTTTATTACATTCAAGAAAGTTGTTAAAAACCATTGAAACATTTCTTCTGAGGCTTCCCTTCAAGGTTTGGTTATGAACCCTTTGGAAAATCAATCCTTTTTTTTTATTACATTCAAGAAAGTTGTTGAAAACCATTGAAACATTTCTTCTGAGGCTTCCCTTCAAGGCTTGGTTATGAACACTTTGGAAAAACAATCCTTTTCTTTATTACATTCAAAAAAGTTGTTAAAAACCATTGAAACATTGCTTCCGAGGCTTCTCCTCAAGGCTTGGTTATGAAGACTTTGGAAAATCAATTCTTTCTTTTTATTACATTCAAGAAAGTTGTTATAAACCGTTGAAACATTGCTTCTGAGGCTTCCCTTCAACGCTTGGTTATGAACACTTCGGGAAACCAATCCTTTTTTTTTATTACATTCAAGAAAGTTGTTAAAAACCATTGAAACATTGCTTCTGAGGCTTCTCCTCAAGGCTTGGTTAAGAACTCTTCGGAAAATCATTTTTTTTTATTACATTCAAGAAAGTTGTTAAAAACCATTGAAACATTTCTTCTGAGGCTTCCCTTCAAGACTGAGTATGAACACTTTGGAAAATCAATCCTTTTTTTCTTTATTACATTCAAGAAAGTTGTTAAAAACCATTGAAACATTGCTTCTGAGGATTCCCTTCAAGGTTTGGTTATGAACCCTTTGGAAAATCAATCCTTTTTTTTTATTACATTCAAGAAAGTTGTTGAAAACCATTGAAACATTTTTTCTGAGGCTTCCCTTCAAGGCTTGGTTATGAACACTTTGGAAAATCAATCTTTTTTTTTTATTACATTCAAGAAAGTTGTTAAAAACCATTGAAACATTGCTTCTGAGGCTTCCCTTCAAGGCTTGGTTATGAACTCTTTGGAAAATCCATCTTTTTTTTTTATTACATTCAAGAATGTTATTGAAAACCATTGAAACATTGCTTCTGAGGCTTTCCTTCAAGGCCAAGTTATGAACACTCTGGAAAATCACTCCTTTTTTTTTATTACATTCAAGAAAGTTGTTAAAAACCATTGAAACATTGCTTCTGAGGCTTGGTTAAGAACTCTTTGGAAAATCAATCCTTTTTTTTTATTACATTCAAAAAAGTTGTTAAAAACCATTGAAACATTGCTTCTGAGGCTTCCCTTCAACGCTTGGTTATGAACACTTTGGGAAATCAATCCTTTTTTTTTTATTACATTCAAGAAAGTTGTTAAAAACCATTGAAACATTTCTTTTGAGGCTTCCCTTCCAGGCTTGGTTAAGAACAATTTGGAAAATCAATCTTTTTTTTTTATTACATTCAAGAAAGTTGTTAAAATCCATTGAAACATTGCTTCTGAGGCTTCCCTTCAACGCTTGGTTATGAACACTTTGGAAAATCAATCTTTTTTTTTTATTACATTCAAAAAAGTTGTTAAAACCATTGAAACATTGCTTCTGAGGCTTCTCCTCAAGGCTTGGTTAAGAACTCTTTGGAAAATCATTTTTTTTTTATTACATTCAAGAAAGTTGTTAAAAACCATTGAAACATTTCTTCTGAGGCTTCCCTTCAAGGCTTAGTTATGAACACTTTGGAAAATCAATCCTTTTTTTCTTTATTATATTCAAGAAAGTTGTTAAAAACCATTGAAACATTGCTTCCGAGGCTTCCCTTCAAGGTTTGGTTATGAACACTTTGGAAAATCAATCCTTTTTTTTTATTACATTCGACAAAGATGTTAAAAACCATTGAATCATTTCTTTCGAGGCATCCTTTGAAAGCTTGGTTATGAACACTTTGGATAATCAATCTTTTTTTTTTATTACATTCAAGAAAGTTGTTAAAAACCATTGAAACATTGCTTCTGAGGCTTCCCTTCAACGCTTGGTTATGAACACTTTGGAAAATCAATCTTTTTTTTTTATTACATTCAAGAAAGTTGTTAAAAACCATTGAAACATTGCTTCTGAGGCTTCTCCTCAAGGCTTGGTTATGAACACTTTGGAAAATCAATCATTTTTTTTTATTACATTCAAGAAAGTTTTTACAAACCATTGACACATTGCTTCTGTGTCTTTTTTCCAAGGCTTGGTTATGAACAGTTTCGAGAATCAATCCTTTTTTTTTTTATCACATTCGAAAAAGATGCTAAAAACCATTGAAATATCTTCCATGGCTTCCCTTCAAGGCTTGGATATGGACACTTTGGGAAACCAATCCTTTATTTTATTACATTCAAGAAAGTTGTTGAAAACCATTGAAACATTGCTTCTGAGGGTTCTCCTCAAGGCTTGGTTCAGAACACTTTGGAAAATCAATCTTTTTTTTTAATACATTCAAGGAAGTTGTTAAAAACCATTGTACCATTGCTTCTGAGGCTTCCCTTCGACGCTTGGTTATGAACACTTTGGAAAATCAATCCTTTTTTTTCTATTACATTCAAGAAAGTTTTTACAAACCATTGAAACATTGCTTCTGTGTCTTTTTTCCAAGGCTTGGTTATGACCACTTTTGAGAATCAATCCTTTTTTTTTTATTACATTCGAAAAAGATGTTAAAAACCATTGAAACATTTCTTCTGAGGCATCCCTTGAAAGCTTGGTTATGAACACTTTGGATAACCCATCCTTTTTTTTTATTACATTCAAGAAAGTTGTTAAAAACCATTGAAACATTGCTTCTGAGGCTTCCCTTCAACGCTTGGTTATGAACACTTGGGAAATCAATCCATTCTTTTTATTACATTCAAGAAAGTTGTTGAAAACCATTGAAACATTGCTTCTGAGGCTTCCCTTCAGGGCTTGGTTAAGAACACTTTGGAAAATCAATCTTTTTTTTTTTATTACATTCAAGAAAGTTGTTAAAAACCATTGAAACATTTCTTTTGAGGCTTCCCTTCCAGGCTTGGTTAGGAACACTTTGGAAAATCAATCTTTTTTTTTTATTACATTCAAGAAAGTTGTTAAAAACCATTGAAACATTGCTTCTGAGGCTTCCCTTCAACGCTTGGTTATGAACACTTTGGAAAATCAATCTTTTTTTTTTATTACATTCAAGAAAGTTGTTAAAAACCATTGAAACATTGCTTTTGAGGCTTCCCTTCCAGGCTTGGTTATGAACACTTTGGAAAATCAATCTTTTTTTTCTATTACATTCAAGAAAGTTGTTAAAAACCATTGAAACATTTCTTCTGAGGCTTCCTTCCAACGCTTGGTTATGAACACTTTGGAAAATCAATCATTTTTTTTTATTACATTCAAGAAAGTTTTTACAAACCATTGAAACATTTCTTCTGAGTCTTTTTTCCAAGGTTTGGTTATAAAAACTTTTGAGAATCAATCTTTTTTTTTTATTACATTCGAAAAATATGTTAAAAACCTATGAAACATTGCTTCTGAGGCTTCTCCTCAAGGCTTGGTTATGGACACTTTGGAAAAACAATCCTTTTTTTTTATTACATTCAAGAAAGTTTTTACAAACCGTTGACACATTGCTTCTGTGTCTTTTTTCCAAGGCTTGGTTATGAACACTTTTGAGAATCAATCCTTTTTTTTTTCATCACATTCGAAAAAGATGCTAAAAACCATTGGAATATCTTCCGTGGCTTCCCTTCAAGACTTGGATATGGACACTTTGGAAAATCAATCTTTTTTTTTTATTACATTCAAAAAAGTTGTTAAAAACCATTGAAACATTGCTTCCGAGGCTTCTCCTCAAGGCTTGGTTATGAAGACTTTGGAAAATCAATTCTTTCTTTTTATTACATTCAAGAAAGTTGTTAAAAACCGTTGAAACATTGCTTCTGAGGCTTCCCTTCAACGCTTGGTTATGAACACTTCGGGATATCAATCCTTTTTTTTTATTACATTCAAGAAAGTTGTTAAAAACCATTGAAACATTGCTTCTGAGGCTTCTCCTCAAGGCTTGGTTAAGAACTCTTTGGAAAATCATTTTTTTTTATTACATTCAAGAAAGTTGTTAAAAACCATTGAAACATTTCTTCTGAGGCTTCCCTTCAAGGCTGAGTATGAACACTTTGGAAAATCAATCCTTTTTTTCTTTATTACATTCAAGAAAGTTGTTAAAAACCATTGAAACATTTCTTCTGAGGCTTCCCTTCAAGGTTTGGTTATGAACCCTTTGGAAAATCAATCCTTTTTTTTTATTACATTCAAGAAAATTGTTAAAAAACCATTGAAACATTTCTTCTGAGGCTTCCCTTCAAGGCATGGTTATGAACACTTTGGAAAAACAATCCTTTTTTTTATTACATTCAAAAAAGTTGTTAAAAACCATTGAAACATTGCTTCCGAGGCTTCTCCTCAAGGCTTGGTTATGAAGACTTTGGAAAATCAATTCTTTCTTTTTATTACATTCAAGAAAGTTGTTATAAACCGTTGAAACATTGCTTCTGAGGCTTCCCTTCAATGCTTGGTTATGAACACTTCCGGAAACCAATCCTTTTTTTTTATTACATTCAAGAAAGTTGTTAAAAACCATTGAAACATTGCTTCTGAGGCTTCTCCTCAAGGCTTGGTTAAGAACTCTTTGGAAGATCATTTTTTTTTATTACATTCAAGAAAGTTGTTAAAAACCATTGAAACATTTCTTCTGAGGCTTCCCTTCAAGGCTGAGTATGAACACTTTGGAAAATCAATCCTTTTTTTCTTTATTACATTCAAGAAAGTTGTTAAGAACCATTGAAACATTGCTTCTGAGGCTTCCCTTCAAGGTTTGGTTATGAACCCTTTGGAAAATCAATCCTTTTTTTTTATTACATTCAAGAAAGTTGTTGAAAACCATTGAAACATTTCTTTTGAGGCTTCCCTTCAAGGCTTGGTTATGAACACTTTGGAAAATCAATCCTTTTTTTTTATTACATTCAAGAAAGTTGTTAAAAACCATTGAAACATTGCTTCTGAGGCTTCCCTTCAAGGCTTGGTTATGAACTCTTTGGAAAATCCATCCTTTTTTTTTTATTACATTCAAGAATGTTATTGAAAACCATTGAAACATTGCTTCTGAGGCTTTCCTTCAAGGCCAAGTTATGAACACTCTGGAAAATCACTCCTTTTTTTTTATTACATTCAAGAAAGTTGTTAAAAACCATTGAAACATTGCTTCTGAGGCTTCTCCTCAAGGCTTGGTTAAGAACTCTTTGGAAAATCCATCCTTTTTTTTTATTACATTCAAGAAAGTTGTTAAAAACCATTGAAACATTGCTTCTAAGGGTTCTCCTCAAAGTTTGGTTAAGAACTCTATGGAAAATCAATCTTTTTTTTTATTACATTCAAGGAAGTTGTTAAAAACCATTGAAACATTGCTTCTGAGGCTTCTCCTCAAGGCTTGGTTAAGAACTCTTTGGAAAATCAATCTTTTTTTTTATTTTATTCAAAAAAGTTGTTAAAAACCATTGAAACATTGCTTCTGAGGCTTCCCTTCAACGCTTGGTTATGAACACTTTGGGAAATCAATCCTTTTTTTTTTATTACATTCAAGAAAGTTGTTAAAAACCATTGAAACATTGCTTCTGAGGCTTCCCTTCCAGGCTTGGTTAAGAACAATTTGGAAAATCAATCCTTTTTTTTTATTACATTCAAGAAAGTTGTTAAAATCCATTGAAACATTGCTTCTGAGGCTTCCCTTCAACGCTTGGTTATGAACACTTTGGAAAATCAATCTTTTTTTTTTATTACATTCAAAAAAGTTGTTAAAACCATTGAAACATTGCTTCTGAGGCTTCTCCTCAAGGCTTGGTTAAGAACTCTTTGGAAAATCATTTTTTTTTTATTACATTCAAGAAAGTTGTTAAAAACCATTGAAACATTTCTTCTGAGGCTTCCCTTCAAGGCTTAGTTATGAACACTTTGGAAAATCAATCCTTTTTTTCTTTATTATATTCAAGAAAGTTGTTAAAAACCATTGAAACATTTCTTCTGAGGCTTCCCTTCAAGGTTTGTTTATGAACACTTTGGAAAATCAATCCTTTTTTTTATTACATTCGAAAAAGATGTTAAAAACCATTGAAACATTTCTTTCGAGGCAACCTTTGAAAGCTTGGTTATGAACACTTTGGATAATCAATCTTTTTTTTTTATTACATTCAAGAAAGTTTTTAAAAACCATTGAAACATTGCTTCTGAGGCTTCCCTTCAACGCTTGGTTATGAACACTTTGGAAAATCAATATTTTTTTTTATTACATTCAAGAAAGTTGTTAAAAACCATTGAAACATTGCTTCTGAGGCTTCTCCTCAAGGCTTGGTTATGAACACTTTGGAAAATCAATCATTTTTTTTTATTACATTCAAGAAAGTTTTTACAAACCGTTGACACATTGCTTCTGTGTCTTTTTTCCAAGGCTTGGTTATGAACAGTTTCGAGAATCAATCCTTTTTTTTTTTATCACATTCGAAAAAGATGCTAAAAATCATTGAATCATTTCTTTCGAGGCATCCTTTGAAAGCTTGGTTATGAACACTTTGGATAATCAATCTTTTTTTTTTATTACATTCAAGAAAGTTGTTAAAAACCATTGAAACATTTCTTCTGAGGCTTCCCTTCAACGCTTGGTTATGAACACTTTGGAAAATCAATCTTTTTTTTTTATTACATTCAAGAAAGTTGTTAAAAACCATTGAAACATTGCTTCTGAGGCTTCTCCTCAAGGCTTGGTTATGAACACTTTGGAAAATCAATCATTTTTTTTTATTACATTCAAGAAAGTTTTTAAAAACCGTTGACACATTGCTTCTGTGTCTTTTTTCCAAGGCTTGGTTATGAACAGTTTCGAGAATCAATCCTTTTTTTTTTTATCACATTCGAAAAAGATGTTAAAAACCAATTGAAACATTTCTTCTGAGGCATCCCTTGAAAGCTTGGTTATGAACACTTTGGATAACCCATCCTTTTTTTTTATTACATTCAAGAAAGTTGTTAAAAACCATTGAAACATTTCTTCTGAGGCTTCCCTTCAAAGCTTGGTTATGAACACTTTGGAAAATCAATCCATTCTTTTTATTACATTCAAGAAAGTTGTTAAAAACCATTGAAACATTGCTTCTGAGGCTTCCCTTCAGGGCTTGGTTAAGAACACTTTGGAAAATCAATCTTTTTTTTTTATTACATTCAGGAAAGTTGTTAAAATCCATTGAAACATTGCTTCTGAGGCTTCCCTTCAACGCTTGGTTATGAACACTTGGGAAATCAATCCTTTTTTTTTATTACATTCAAGAAAGTTGTTGAAAACCATTGAAACATTGCTTCTAGGGCTTCCCTTCAACGCTTGGTTATGAACACTTTGGAAAATCAATCATTTTTTTTTTATTACATTCAAGAAAGTTGTTAAAAACAGTTGAAACATTTCTTTTGAGGCTTCCCTTCCAGGCTTGGTTAGGAACACTTTGGAAAATCAATCTTTTTTTTTTATTACATTCAAGAAAGTTGTTAAAAACCATTGAAACATTGCTTCTGAGGCTTCCCTTCAACGCTTGGTTATGAACACTTTGGAAAATCAATCTTTTTTTTTTATTACATTCAAGAAAGTTGTTAAAAACCATTGAAACATTGCTTTTGAGGCTTCCCTTCGACGCTTGGTTATGAACACTTTGGAAAATCAATCTTTTTTTTCTATTACATTCAAGAAAGTTGTTAAAAACCATTGAAACATTTCTTCTGAGGCTTCCTTCCAACGCTTGGTTATGAACACTTTGGAAAATCAATCATTTTTTTTTATTACATTCAAGAAAGTTTTTACAAACCATTGAAACATTTCTTCTGAGTCTTTTTTCCAAGGCTTGGTTATAAAAACTTTTGAGAATCAATCTTTTTTTTTTATTACATTCGAAAAATATGTTAAAAACCATTGAAACATTGCTTCTGAGGCTTCTCCTCAACGCTTGGTTATGGACACTTTGGAAAAACAATCCTTTTTTTTTATTACATTCAAGAAAGTTTTTACAAACCGTTGACACATTGCTTCTGTGTCTTTTTTCCAAGGCTTGGTTATGAACACTTTTGAGAATCAATCCTTTTTTTTTTCATCACATTCGAAAAAGATCCTAAAAACCATTGGAATATCTTCCGTGGCTTCCCTTCAAGACTTGGATATGGACACTTTGGAAAATCAATCCTTTTTTTTATTACATTCAAAAAAGTTGTTAAAAACCATTGAAACATTGCTTCCGAGGCTTCTCCTCAAGGCTTGGTTATGAAGACTTTGGAAAATCAATTCTTTCTTTTTATTACATTCAAGAAAGTTGTTAAAAACCGTTGAAACATTGCTTCTGAGGCTTCCCTTCAACGCTTGGTTATGAACACTTCGGGAAACCAATCCTTTTTTTTTATTACATTCAAGAAATTTGTTAAAAACCATTGAAACATTGCTTCTGAGGCTTCTCCTCAAGGCTTGGTTAAGAACTCTTTGGAAAATCATTTTTTTTTATTACATTCAAGAAAGTTGTTAAAAACCATTGAAACATTTCTTCTGAGGCTTCCCTTCAAGGCTGAGTATGAACACTTTGGAAAATCAATCTTTTTTTTCTTTATTACATTCAAGAAAGTTGTTAAAAACCATTGAAACATTTCTTCTGAGGCTTCCCTTCATGGTTTGGTTATGAACCCTTTGGAAAATCAATCCTTTTTATTTATTACATTCAAGAAAGTTGTTGAAAACCATTGAAACATTTCTTCTGAGGCTTCCCTTCAAGGCTTGGTTATGAACACTTTGGAAAAACAATCCTTTTTTTTATTACATTAAAAAAAGTTGTTAAAAACCATTGAAACATTGCTTCCGAGGCTTCTCCTCAAGGCTTGGTTATGAAGACTTTGGAAAATCAATTCTTTCTTTTTATTACATTCAAGAAAGTTGTTATAAACCGTTGAAACATTGCTTCTGAGGCTTCCCTTCAACTCTTGGTTATGAACACTTCGGGAAACCAATCCTTTTTTTTTATTACATTCAAGAAAGTTGTTAAAAACCATTGAAACATTTCTTCTGAGGCTTCCTTCCAACGCTTGGTTATGAACACTTTGGAAAATCAATCATTTTTTTTTATTACATTCAAGAAAGTTTTTACAAACCATTGAAACATTTCTTCTGAGTCTTTTTTCCAAGGCTTGGTTATAAAAACTTTTGAGAATCAATCTTTTTTTTTTATTACATTCGAAAAATATGTTAAAAACCATTGAAACATTGCTTCTGAGGCTTCTCCTCAACGCTTGGTTATGGACACTTTGGAAAAACAATCCTTTTTTTTTATTACATTCAAGAAAGTTTTTACAAACCGTTGACACATTGCTTCTGTGTCTTTTTTCCAAGGCTTGGTTATGAACACTTTTGAGAATCAATCCTTTTTTTTTTCATCACATTCGAAAAAGATCCTAAAAACCATTGGAATATCTTCCGTGGCTTCCCTTCAAGACTTGGATATGGACACTTTGGAAAATCAATCCTTTTTTTTATTACATTCAAAAAAGTTGTTAAAAACCATTGAAACATTGCTTCCGAGGCTTCTCCTCAAGGCTTGGTTATGAAGACTTTGGAAAATCAATTCTTTCTTTTTATTACATTCAAGAAAGTTGTTAAAAACCGTTGAAACATTGCTTCTGAGGCTTCCCTTCAACGCTTGGTTATGAACACTTCGGGAAACCAATCCTTTTTTTTTATTACATTCAAGAAATTTGTTAAAAACCATTGAAACATTGCTTCTGAGGCTTCTCCTCAAGGCTTGGTTAAGAACTCTTTGGAAAATCATTTTTTTTTATTACATTCAAGAAAGTTGTTAAAAACCATTGAAACATTTCTTCTGAGGCTTCCCTTCAAGGCTGAGTATGAACACTTTGGAAAATCAATCTTTTTTTTCTTTATTACATTCAATAAAGTTGTAAAAAACCATTGAAACATTTCTTCTGAGGCTTCCCTTCATGGTTTGGTTATGAACCCTTTGGAAAATCAATCCTTTTTATTTATTACATTCAAGAAAGTTGTTGAAAACCATTGAAACATTTCTTCTGAGGCTTCCCTTCAAGGCTTGGTTATGAACACTTTGGAAAAACAATCCTTTTTTTTATTACATTAAAAAAAGTTGTTAAAAACCATTGAAACATTGCTTCCGAGGCTTCTCCTCAAGGCTTGGTTAGGAACACTTTGGAAAATCAATCTTTTTTTTTTATTACATTCAAGAAAGTTGTTATAAACCGTTGAAACATTGCTTCTGAGGCTTCCCTTCAACTCTTGGTTATGAACACTTCGGGAAACCAATCCTTTTTTTTTATTACATTCAAGAAAGTTGTTAAAAACCATTGAAACATTTCTTCTGAGGCTTCCTTCCAACGCTTGGTTATGAACACTTTGGAAAATCAATCATTTTTTTTTATTACATTCAAGAAAGTTTTTACAAACCATTGAAACATTTCTTCTGAGTCTTTTTTCCAAGGCTTGGTTATAAAAACTTTTGAGAATCAATCTTTTTTTTTTATTACATTCGAAAAATATGTTAAAAACCATTGAAACATTGCTTCTGAGGCTTCTCCTCAACGCTTGGTTATGGACACTTTGGAAAAACAATCCTTTTTTTTTATTACATTCAAGAAAGTTTTTACAAACCGTTGACACATTGCTTCTGTGTCTTTTTTCCAAGGCTTGGTTATGAACACTTTTGAGAATCAATCCTTTTTTTTTTCATCACATTCGAAAAAGATCCTAAAAACCATTGGAATATCTTCCGTGGCTTCCCTTCAAGACTTGGATATGGACACTTTGGAAAATCAATCCTTTTTTTTATTACATTCAAAAAAGTTGTTAAAAACCATTGAAACATTGCTTCCGAGGCTTCTCCTCAAGGCTTGGTTATGAAGACTTTGGAAAATCAATTCTTTCTTTTTATTACATTCAAGAAAGTTGTTAAAAACCGTTGAAACATTGCTTCTGAGGCTTCCCTTCAACGCTTGGTTATGAACACTTCGGGAAACCAATCCTTTTTTTTTATTACATTCAAGAAATTTGTTAAAAACCATTGAAACATTGCTTCTGAGGCTTCTCCTCAAGGCTTGGTTAAGAACTCTTTGGAAAATCATTTTTTTTTATTACATTCAAGAAAGTTGTTAAAAACCATTGAAACATTTCTTCTGAGGCTTCCCTTCAAGGCTGAGTATGAACACTTTGGAAAATCAATCTTTTTTTTCTTTATTACATTCAAGAAAGTTGTTAAAAACCATTGAAACATTTCTTCTGAGGCTTCCCTTCATGGTTTGGTTATGAACCCTTTGGAAAATCAATCCTTTTTATTTATTACATTCAAGAAAGTTGTTGAAAACCATTGAAACATTTCTTCTGAGGCTTCCCTTCAAGGCTTGGTTATGAACACTTTGGAAAAACAATCCTTTTTTTTATTACATTAAAAAAAGTTGTTAAAAACCATTGAAACATTGCTTCCGAGGCTTCTCCTCAAGGCTTGGTTATGAAGACTTTGGAAAATCAATTCTTTCTTTTTATTACATTCAAGAAAGTTGTTATAAACCGTTGAAACATTGCTTCTGAGGCTTCCCTTCAACTCTTGGTTATGAACACTTCGGGAAACCAATCCTTTTTTTTTATTACATTCAAGAAAGTTGTTAAAAACCATTGAAACATTGCTTCTGAGGCTTCTCCTCAAGGCTTGGTTAAGAACTCTTCGGAAAATCATTTTTTTTTGTTACATTCAAGAAAGTTGTTAAAAACCATTGAAACATTTCTTCTGAGGCTTCCCTTCAAGGCTGAGTATGAACACTTTGGAAAATCAATCCTTTTTTTCTTTATTACATTCAAGAAAGTTGTTAAAAACCATTGAAACATTGCTTCTGAGGCTTCCCTTCAAGGTTTGGTTATGAACCCTTTGGAAAATCACTCCTTTTTTTTTATTACATTCAAGAAAGTTGTTGAAAACCATTGAAACATTTCTTCTGAGGCTTCCCTTCAAGGCTTGGTTATGAACACTTTGGAAAATCAATCTTTTTTTTTTATTACATTCAAGAAAGTTGTTAAAAACCATTGAAACATTGCTTCTGAGGCTTCCCTTCAAGGCTTGGTTATGAACTCTTTGGAAAATCCATCCTTTTTTTTTTATTACATTCAAGAATGTTATTGAAAACCATTGAAACATTGCTTCTGAGGTTTTCCTTCAAGGCCAAGTTATGAACACTCTGGAAAATCACTCCTTTTTTTTTATTACATTCAAGAAAGTTGTTAAAAACCATTGAAACATTGCTTCTGAGGCTTCTCCTCAAGGCTTGGTTAAGAACTCTTTGGAGAATCCATCCTTTTTTTTTATTATATTCAAGAAAGTTGTTAAAAACCATTGAAACATTGCTTCTGAGGGTTCTCCTCAAAGCTTGGTTAAGAACTCTATGGAAAATCAATCTTTTTTTTTATTACATTCAAGGAAGTTGTTAAAAACCATTGAAACATTGCTTCTGAGGGTTCTCCTCAAGGCTTGGTTAAGAACTCTTTGGAAAATCAATCTTTTTTTTTATTTTATTCAAAAAAGTTGTTAAAAACCATTGAAACATTGCTTCTGAGGCTTCCCTTCAACGCTTGGTTATGAACACTTTGGGAAATCAATCCTTTTTTTTTTATTACATTCAAGAAAGTTGTTAAAAACCATTGAAACATTGCTTCTGAGGCTTCCCTTCCAGGCTTGGTTAAGAACAATTTGGAAAATCAATCCTTTTTTTCTTTATTATATTCAAGAAAGTTGTTAAAAACCATTGAAACATTTCTTCTGAGGCTTCCCTTCAAGGTTTGGTTATGAACACTTCGGAAAATCAATCCTTTTTTTTTATTACATTCGAAAAAGATGTTAAAAACCATTGAATCATTTCTTTCGAGGCATCCTTTGAAAGCTTGGTTATGAACACTTTGGATAATCAATCTTTTTTTTTTATTACATTCAAGAAAGTTTTTAAAAACCATTGAAACATTGCTTCTGAGGCTTCCCTTCAACGCTTGGTTATGAACACTTTGGAAAATCAATCTTTTTTTTTTATTACATTCAAGAAAGTTGTTAAAAACCATTGAAACATTGCTTCTGAGGCTTCTCCTCAAGGCTTGGTTATGAACACTTTGGAAAATCAATCCTTTTTTTCTTTATTACATTCAAGGAAGTTTTTACAAACCGTTGACACATTGCTTCTGTGTCTTTTTTCCAAGGCTTGGTTATGAACAGTTTCGAGAATCAATCCTTTTTTTTTTTATCACATTCGAAAAAGATGCTAAAAACCATTGAAATATCTTCCATGGCTTCCCTTCAAGGCTTAGATATGGACACTTTGGGAAACCAATCCTTTTTTTTATTACATTCAAGAAAGTTGTTGAAAACCATTGAAACATTGCTTCTGAGGGTTCTCCTCAAGGCTTGGTTCAGAACACTTTGGAAAATCAATCTTTTTTTTTAATACATTCAAGGAAGTTGTTAAAAACCATTGTACCATTGCTTCTGAGGCTTCCCTTCGACGCTTGGTTATGAACACTTTGGAAAATCAATCTTTTTTTTTTATTACATTCAAGAAAGTTTTTACGAACCGTTGAAACATTGCTTCTGTGTCTTTTTTCCAAGGCTTGGTTATGACCACTTTTGAGAATCAATCCTTTTTTTTTTATTACATTCGAAAAAGATGTTAAAAACCATTGAAACATTTCTTCTGAGGCATCCCTTGAAAGCTTGGTTATGAACACTTTGGATAACCCATCCTTTTTTTTTATTACATTCAAGAAAGTTGTTAAAAACCATTGAAACATTTCTTCCGAGGCTTCCTTTCAAAGCTTGGTTATGAACACTTTGGAAAATCAATCCATTCTTTTTATTACATTCAAGAAAGTTGTTAAAAACCATTGAAACATTGCTTCTGAGGCTTCCCTTCAGGGCTTGGTTAAGAACACTTTGGAAAATCAATCTTTTTTTTTTATTACATTCAGGAAAGTTGTTAAAATCCATTGAAACATTGCTTCTGAGGCTTCCCTTCAACGCTTGGTTATGAACACTTGGGGAATCAATCTTTTTTTTTTTATTACATTCAAGAAAGTTGTTGAAAACCATTGAAACATTGCTTCTAGGGCTTCCCTTCAACGCTTGGTTATGAACACTTTGGAAAATCAATCATTTTTTTTTTATTACATTCAAGAAAGTTGTTAAAAACCATTGAAACATTTCTTCCGAGGCTTCCTTTCAAAGCTTGGTTATGAACACTTTGGAAAATCAATCCATTCTTTTTATTACATTCAAGAAAGTTGTTAAAAACCATTGAAACATTGCTTCTGAGGCTTCCCTTCAGGGCTTGGTTAAGAACACTTTGGAAAATCAATCTTTTTTTTTTATTACATTCAGGAAAGTTGTTAAAATCCATTGAAACATTGCTTCTGAGGCTTCCCTTCAACGCTTGGTTATGAACACTTGGGGAATCAATCCTTTTTTTTTATTACATTCAAGAAAGTTGTTGAAAACCATTGAAACATTGCTTCTAGGGCTTCCCTTCAACGCTTGGTTATGAACACTTTGGAAAATCAATCATTTTTTTTTTATTACATTCAAGAAAGTTGTTAAAAACCATTGAAACATTTCTTCCGAGGCTTCCTTTCAAAGCTTGGTTATGAACACTTTGGAAAATCAATCCATTCTTTTTATTACATTCAAGAAAGTTGTTAAAAACCATTGAAACATTGCTTCTGAGGCTTCCCTTCAGGGCTTGGTTAAGAACACTTTGGAAAATCAATCTTTTTTTTTATTACATTCAGGAAAGTTGTTAAAATCCATTGAAACATTGCTTCTGAGGCTTCCCTTCAACGCTTGGTTATGAACACTTGGGGAATCAATCCTTTTTTTTTATTACATTCAAGAAAGTTGTTGAAAACCATTGAAACATTGCTTCTAGGGCTTCCCTTCAACGCTTGGTTATGAACACTTTGGAAAATCAATCATTTTTTTTTTATTACATTCAAGAAAGTTGTTAAAAACCATTGAAACATTTCTTTTGAGGCTTCCCTTCCAGGCTTGGTTAGGAACACTTTGGAAAATCAATCTTTTTTTTTTATTACATTCAAGAAAGTTGTTAAAAACCATTGAAACATTGCTTCTGAGGCTTCCCTTCAACGCTTGGTTATGAACACTTTGGAAAATCAATCTTTTTTTTTTATTACATTCAAGAAAGTTGTTAAAAACCATTGAAACATTGCTTTTGAGGCTTCCCTTCGACGCTTGGTTATGAACACTTTGGAAAATCAATCTTTTTTTTCTATTACATTCAAGAAAGTTGTTAAAAACCATTGAAACATTTCTTCTGAGGCTTCCTTCCAACGCTTGGTTATGAACACTTTGGAAAATCAATCATTTTTTTTTATTACATTCAAGAAAGTTGTTAAAAACCATTGAAACATTTCTTCTGAGTCTTTTTTCCAAGGCTTGGTTATAAAAACTTTTGAGAATCAATCTTTTTTTTTTATTACATTCGAAAAATATGTTAAAAACCATTGAAACATCGCTTCTGAGGCTTCTCCTCAACGCTTGGTTATGGACACTTTGGAAAAACAATCCTTTTTTTTTATTACATTCAAGAAAGTTTTTACAAACCGTTGACACATTGCTTCTGTGTCTTTTTTCCAAGGCTTGGTTATGAACACTTTTGAGAATCAATCCTTTTTTTTTTCATCACATTCGAAAAAGATCCTAAAAACCATTGGAATATCTTCCGTGGCTTCCCTTCAAGACTTGGATATGGACACTTTGGAAAATCAATCCTTTTTTTTATTACATTCAAAAAAGTTGTTAAAAACCATTGAAACATTGCTTCCGAGGCTTCTCCTCAAGGCTTGGTTATGAAGACTTTGGAAAATCAATTCTTTCTTTTTATTACATTCAAGAAAGTTGTTAAAAACCGTTGAAACATTGCTTCTGAGGCTTCCTTTCAACGCTTGGTTATGAACACTTCGGGAAACCAATCCTTTTTTTTTATTACATTCAAGAAAGTTGTTAAAAACCATTGAAACATTGCTTCTGAGGCTTCTCCTCAAGGCTTGGTTAAGAACTCTTTGGAAAATCCTTTTTTTCTTTATTACATTCAAGAAAGTTGTTAAAAACCATTGAAACATTTCTTCTGAGGCTTCCCTTCAAGGTTTGGTTATGAACCCTTTGGAAAATCAATCCTTTATTTATTACATTCAAGAAAGTTGTTGAAAACCATTGAAACATTTCTTCTGAGGCTTCCCTTCAAGGCTTGGTTATGAACACTTTGGAAAAACAATCCTTTTTTTTATTACATTCAAAAAAGTTGTTAAAAACAATTGAAACATTGCTTCCGAATCTTCTCCTCAAGGCTTGGTTATGAAGACTTTGGAAAATCAATTCTTTCTTTTTATTACATTCAAGAAAGTTTTTATAAACCGTTGAAACATTGCTTCTGAGGCTTCCCTTCAACGCTTGGTTATGAACACTTCGGGAAACCAATCCTTTTTTTTTATTACATTTAAGAATGTTATTGAAAACCATTGAAACATTGCTTCTGAGGCTTTCCTTCAAGGCCAAGTTATAAACACTCTGGAAAATAACTCCTTTTTTTTTATTACATTCAAGAAAGTTGTTAAAAACCATTGAAACATTTCTTCTGAGGCTTCCCTTCAACGCTTGGTTATGAACACTTTGGAAAATCAATCCTTTTTTTTTATTACATTCAAGAAAGTTGTTAAAAACCATTGAAACATTGCTTCTGAGGCTTCCCTTCAACGCTTGGTTATGAACACTTTGGAAAATCAATCTTTTTTTTTATTACATTCAAGAAAGTTGTTAAAAACCATTGAAACATTTCTTCTGAGGCTTCCCTTCAAGGCTTAGTTATGAACACTTTGGAAAATCAATCCTTTTTTTCTTTATTATATTCAAGAAAGTTGTTAAAAACCATTGAAACATTTCTTCTGAGGCTTCCCTTCAAGGTTTGGTTATGAACACTTCGGAAAATCAATCCTTTTTTTTTATTACATTCGAAAAAGATGTTAAAAACCATTGAATCATTTCTTTCGAGGCATCCTTTGAAAGCTTGGTTATGAACACTCTGGAAAATCAATCATTTTTTTTTTTTACATTCAAGAAAGTTGTTGAAAACCATTGAAACATTGCTTCTTAGGCTTCCGTTCAAGGCTTGGTTATGAACACTTCGGAAAATCAATCATTTTTTTTTATTACATTCAAGAAAGTTTTTACAAACCGTTGACACATTGCTTCTGTGTCTTTTTTCCAAGGCTTGGTTATGAACACTTTCGAGAATCAATCCTTTTTTTTTTTATCAGATTCGAAAAAGATGCTAAAAACCATTGAAATATCTTCCGTGGCTTCCCTTCGAGGTTTGGTTATGAACACTCTGGAAAATCAATCTTTTTTTTATTACATTCAAGAAAGTTGTTAAAAACCATTGAAACATTGCTTCTGAGGCTTCTCCTCAAGGCTTGGTTATGAAGACTTTGGAAAATCAATTCTTTTTTTTTATTTTATTCAAAAAAGTTGTTAAAAACCATTGAAACATTGCTTCTGAGGCTTCCCTTCAACGCTTGGTTATGAACCCTTTGGGAAACCAATCCTTTTTTTTATTACATTCGAGAAAGTTGTTAAAAACCATTGAAACATTGCTTCTGAGGCTTCTCCTCAAGGCTTGGTTAAGAACTCTTTGGAAAATCATTTTTTTTTTATTACATTCAAGAAAGTTGTTAAAAACCATTGAAACATTTCTTTTGAGGCTATCCTTCAAGGCTTAGTTATGAACACTTTGGAAAAATAATCCTTTTTTTCTTTATTACATTCAAGAAAGTTGTTAAAAACCATTGAAACATTTCTTCTGAGGCTTCCCTTCATGGTTTGGTTATGAACACTTTGGAAAATCAATCCTTTTTTTTTATTACATTCAAAAAAGTTGTTAAAAACCATTGAAACATTGCTTCTGAGGCTCCTCCTCAAGGCTTGGTTAAGAACCCTTTGGAAAATCCATCTTTTTTTTTATTACATTCAAAAAGTTGTTAAAAACCATTGAAACATTTCTTTTGAGGCTATCCTTCAAGGCTTAGTTATGAACACTTTGGAAAAATAATCCTTTTTTTCTTTATTACATTCAAGAAAGTTGTTAAAAACCATTGAAACATTTCTTCTGAGGCTTACCTTCATGGTTTGGTTATGAACACTTTGGAAAATCAATCCTTTTTTTTTATTACATTCAAGAAAGTTGTTAAAAACCATTGAAACATTTCTTCTGAGGCTTTTCCTCAAGGCTTGGTTAAGAACTTTATGGAAAATCAATCTTTTTTTTTATCACATTCAAGAAAGTTTTTACAAACCATTGAAACATTGCTTCTGAGGCTTCTCCTCAAGGCTTGGTTAAGAACACTTTGGAAAATCAATCTTTTATTTTTATTACATTCAAGAAAATTGTTAAAAACCATTGAAACATTTCTTCTGAGGCTTCCCTTCAACGCTTGGTTATGAACACTTTGGAAAATAAATCATTTTTTTTTATTACAATAAAGAAAGTTGTTAAAAAACCATTGAAACATTTCTTCTGAGGCTTCCATTCAACGCTTGGTTATGAACACTTTGTAAAATCAATCCTTTCTTTTTATCACATTCAAGAAAGTTGTTAAAAACCATTGAAACATTGCTTCTGTGTCTTTTTTTCAAGGCTTGGTTATAAACACTTTTGAGAATCCATCTTTTTTTTATTACATTCAGGAAAGTTGTTATAAACCATTGAAACATTGCTTTTGAGGCTTCCCTTCAACGCTTGGTCATGAACACTTTGGAAAATCATTCCTTTCTTTTTATTACATTCAAGAAAGTTGTTAAAAACCATTGAAACATTGCTTCTGAGGCTTCTCCTCAAGGCTTGGTTAAGAACTCTATGGAAAATCAATCATTTTTTTTATTACATTCAAGAAAGTTGTTAAAAACCATTGAAACATTTCTTCTGAGGCTTCTCCTCAAGGCTTGGTTATGAACACTTTGGAAAATCAATCATTTTTTTTATTACATTCGAGAAAGTTGTTAAAAACCATTGAAACATTGCTTCTGAGGCTTCTCCTCAAGGCTTGGTTAAGAACTCTTTGGAAAATCATTTTTTTTTTATTACATTCAAGAAAGTTGTTAAAAACCATTGAAACATTTCTTTTGAGGCTATCCTTCAAGGCTTAGTTATGAACACTTTGGAAAAATAATCCTTTTTTTCTTTATTACATTCAAGAAAGTTGTTAAAAACCATTGAAACATTTCTTCTGAGGCTTACCTTCATGGTTTGGTTATGAACACTTTGGAAAATCAATCCTTTTTTTTTATTACATTCAAGAAAGTTGTTAAAAACCATTGAAACATTTCTTCTGAGGCTTCCCTTCAACGCTTGGTTATGAACACTTTAGAAAATAAATCATTTTTTTTTATTACATTCAAGAAAGTTGTTAAAAACCATTGAAACATTGCTTCTGAGGCTTCTCCTCAACGCTTGGTTATGAACACTTTGGAAAATCAATCTTTTATTTTTATTACATTCAAGAAAGTTGTTAAAAACCATTGAAACATTGCTTCTGAGGCTTCTCCTCAAGGCTTGGTTAAGAACTCTATGGAAAATCAATTTTTTTTTTATTACATTCAAGAAAGTTGTTAAAAACCATTGAATTATTGCTTCTGAGGCTTCTCCTCAAGGTTTGGTTAAGAACCCTTTGGAAAATCCATCTTTTTTTTTATTACATTCAAAAAGTTGTTAAAAACCATTGAAACATTGCTTCTGAGGCTTCCCTTCAACGCTTGGTTATGAACACTTTGGAAAATCATCCCTTTCTTTTTATCACATTCAAGAAAGTTGTTAAAAACCATTGAAACATTTCTTCTAGAGGCTTTTCCTCAAGGCTTGGTTAAGAACTTTATGGAAAATCAATCTTTTTTTTCATCACATTCAAGAAAGTTTTTACAAACCATTGAAACATTGCTTCTGAGGCTTCTCCTCAAGGCTTGGTTAAGAACACTTTGGGAAATCAATCTTTTATTTTTATTACATTCAAGAAAATTGTTAAAAACCATTGAAACATTTCTTCTGAGGCTTCCCTTCAACGCTTGGTTATGAACACTTTGGAAAATAAATCATTTTTTTTTATTACAATAAAGAAAGTTGTTAAAAAACCATTGAAACATTTCTTCTGAGGCTTCCATTCAACGCTTGGTTATGAACACTTTGGAAAATCATCCCTTTCTTTTTATCACATTCAAGAAAGTTGTTAAAAACCATTGAAACATTGCTTCTGAGGCTTCTCCTCAAGGCTTGGTTAAGAACTCTATGGAAAATCAATCATTTTTTTTATTACATTCAAGAAAGTTGTTAAAAACCATTAAAACATTTCTTCTGAGGCTTCTCCTCAAGGCTTGGTTATGAACACTTTGGAAAATCAATCCTTTTTTTTTATTACATTCAAGAAAATTGTTAAAAACCATTGAAACATTGCTTCTGAGTCTTCCCTTCAACGCTTGGTTATTAACACTTTGGAAAATCAATCCTTTTTTTTTATTACATTCAAGGAAGTTGTTAAAAACCATTGAAACATTTCTTCTGAGGCTTCCCTTCAAGGCTTGGTTATGAACACTCTGGAAAATCAATCTTTTTTTCTTATTACATTCAAGAAAGTTGTTAAAAACCATTGAAACATTGCTTCTGAGGCTTCTCCTCAAGGCTTGGTGAAGAACTCTTTAGAAAATCAATCTTTTTTTTTATCACATTCGAGAAAGTTGTTAAAAACCATTGAAACATTGCTTCCTAGGCTTCCCTTCAACGCTTGGTTATGAAAACTTTGGAAAATCAATCCTTTTTTTTTATTACAATAAAGGAAGTTGTTAAAATACCATTGAAACATTTCTTCTGAGGCTTCCCTTCAACGCTTGGTTATGAACACTTTGGAAAATCATTCCTTTCTTTTTATTACATTCAAGAAAGTTTTTAAAAACCATTGAAACATTGCTTCTGTGTCTTTTTTTCAAGGCTTGGTTATAAACACTTTTGAGAATCCATTTTTTTTTTATCACATTCGAGAAAGTTGTTAAAAACCATTGAAACATTGCTTCTTAGGCTTCCCTTCAACGCTTGGTTATGAACACTTTGGAAAATCAATCCTTTTTTTTTATTACAATAAAGGAAGTTGTTGAAATACCATTGAATCATTTTTTCTGAGGCTTCCCTTCAACGCTTGGTTATGAACACTTTGGAAAATCATTCCTTTCTTTTTATTACATTCAAGAAAGTTTTTAAAAACCATTGAAACATTGCTTCTGTGTCTTTTTTTCAAGGCTTGGTTATAAACACTTTTGAGAATCCATTTTTTTTTTTATCACATTCGAGAAAGTTGTTAAAAACCATTGAAACATTGCTTCTTAGGCTTCCCTTCAACGCTTGGTTATGAACACTTTGGAAAATCAATCCTTTTTTTTTATTACAATAAAGAAAGTTGTTAAAATACCATTGAAACATTTCTTCTGAGGCTTCCCTTCAACGCTTGGTTATGAACACTTTGGAAAATCATTCCTTTCTTTTTGTTACATTCAAGAAAGTTGTTAAAAACCATTGAAACATTTCTTCTGAGGCTTCTCCTCAAGGCTTGGTTATGAACACTTTGGAAAATCAATCATTTTTTTTTATTTCATCCAAGAAAATTGTTAAAAACCATTGAAACATTGCTTCTGAGTCTTCCCTTCAACGCTTGGTTATTAACACTTTGGAAAATCCATCCTTTTTTTTTATTACATTCAAGAAAGTTGTTAAAAACCATTGAAACATTTCTTCTGAGGCTTCCCTTCAAGGCTTGGTTATGAACACTCTGGAAAATCAATCTTTTTTTTATTACATTCAAGAAAGTTGTTAAAAACCATTGAAACATTGCTTCTGAGGCTTCCCTTCAACGCTTGGTTATGAACACTCTGGAAAATCAATCTTTTTTTCTTATTACATTAGAGAAAGTTGTTAAAAACCATTGAAACATTTCTTCTGAGGCTTCCCTTCAACGCTTGGTTATGAACACTTTGGAAAATCATCCCTTTCTTTTTATTACATTCAAAAAAGTTGTTAAAAACTATTGAAACATTGCTTCTGAGGCTTCCCTTCAACGCTTGGTTATGAACACTCTGGAAAATCAATCTTTTTTTTTATTACATTCAAGAAAGTTGTTAAAAACCATTGAAACATTTCTTCTGAGGCGTCCCTTCAAAGCATGGTTATTAACACTTTGGAAAATCCATCCTTTTTTTTTTATTACATTCAAGAAAGTTGTTGAAAACCATCGAAACATTGCTCCTGAGGCTTCCCTTCAACGCTTGGTTATGAACACTTTGGAAAATCAATCCTTTTTTTAATTACATTCAAAGAAGTTGTTGAAAACCATTGAAACATTCCTTCCGAGGCTTCCCGTCAAGGCTTGGTTATGAACACTCTGAAAAATCAATCTTTTTTTTTTATTACATTCAAAAAAGTTGTTAAAAACCATTGAAACATTGCTTCTGAGGCTTCCCTTCGAGGTTTGGTTATGAACACTCTGGAAAATCAATCTTTTTTTTTTATTACATTGAAGAAAGTTGTTAAAAACCATTGAAACATTGCTTCTGAGGCTTCCCTTCAACGCTTGGTTATGAACACATTGGAAAATCAATCCTTTTTTTTTATCACATTCAAGAAAGTTGTTAAAAACCATTGAAACATTGCTTATTAGGCTTCTCCTCAAGGCTTGGTTAAGAACTCTTTGGAAAATCAATTTTTTTTTTTATTACATTCAAAAAGGTGTTAAAAACCATTGAAACATTGCTTCTGAGGCTTCTCCTCAAGGCTTGGTGAAGAACTATTTGGAAAATCAATCTTTTTTTTTATTTTATTCGAGAAAGTTGTTAAAAACCATTGAAACATTGCTTCTGAGGCTTCCCTTCAACGTTTGGTTATGAACACTTTGGAAAATCCATCTTTTTTTTTTATTACATTCAAGAAAGTTGTTAAAAACCATTGAAACATTTCTTCTGAGGCTTCCTTTCAAGGCTTGGTTATGAACACTCTGGAAAATCAATCTTTTTTTTTTATTACATTCAAGAAAGTTGTTGAAAACCATTGAAACATTGCTTCTGAGGCTTCCCTTCAACGCTTGGTTATGAACACTCTGGAAAATCAATCTTTTTTTCTTATTACATTCAAGAAAGTTTTTAAAAACTATTGAAACATTGCATCTGAGGTTTCCATTCAACGCTTGGTTATGAACACTTTGGAAAATCAATCCATTTTCTTTATTACATTCAAGAAAGTTGTTAAAAACCATTGAAACATTTCTTCTGAGGCTTCCCTTCCAGGCTTGGTTATGAACACTTTGGAAAATCAATCCTTTTTTTTTTATTACATTCAAGAAAGTTGTTAAAACCAATGAAACATTTCTTATGAGGCTTCCCTTCAACGCTTGGTTATGAACACTTTGGAAAATCAATCTTTTTTTTATATTACATTCAAGAAAGTTAAAAACCATTGAAACATTGCTTTTGAGGCTTCCCTTCAAAGATTGGTTATGAACACTTTGGAAAATCAATCTTTTTTTTATTACATTCAAGAAATTTGTTAAAAACCATTGAAACATTGCTTCTGAGGCTTCTCCTCAAGGCTTGGTTGAGAACTCTTTGGAAAATCAATTTTTTTTTTATTACATTCAAGGGAGTATTTAAAAACCATTGAAACATTTCTTCTGAGGCTTCCTTTCAACGCTTGGTTATGAACATTTTGGAAAATCAATCCTTTTTTTTTTTACATTCAAGAAAGTTTTTACAAACCATTGACACATTGCTTCTGTGTCTTTTTTCAAAGGCTTGGTTATGAACACTTATGAGAATCAATCCTTTTTTCTTATTACATTCGAAAAAGATGTTAAAAACCATTGAAATATCATCTATGGCTTCCCTTCAAGACTTGGATATGGACATTTTGGAAAATCAATCTTTTTTTTATTACATTCAAGAAAGTTGTTAAAAACAATTGAAACATTGCTTCTGAGGCTTCCCTTCAACGCTTGGTTATGAACACTTTGGAAAATAAATCATTTTTTTTTATTACATTCAAGAAAGTTGTTAAAAACAATTGAAACATTGCTTCTGAGGCTTCCCTTCAACGCTTGGATATGGACACTTTGGAAAATCAATTTTTTTTTTATTACATTCAAGAAAGTTGTTGAAAACCATTGAAACATTGCTTCTGAGGCTTCCCTTCAAAACTTGGATATGGACACTTTGGAAAATCAATCTTTTTTTATTACATTCAAAAAAGTTGTTAAAAACCATTGAAACATTGCTTCTGAGGCTTCCCTTCAACGCTTGGTTATGAACACTTTGGGAAATCAATCCTTTTTTTTATTACATTCAAGGAAGTTGTTAAAAACCATTGAAACATTGCTTATGAGGCTTCTCCTCAAGGCTTGTTTAAGAACTCTTTGGAAAATCAATCTCTTTTTTCTATTACATTCAAGGAAGTTGTTAAAAACCATTGAAACATTTCTTCTGAGGCTTCGTTTGAACGCTTGGTTATAAACACTCTGGAAAATCAATCTTTTTTTTTTATTACATTCAAGAAAGTTGTTAAAAACCATTGAAACATTGCTTCTGAGGCTTCCCTTCAACGCTTGGTTATGAACACTTTGGAAAATCAATCTTTTTTTTTATTACATTCAAGTAAGTTTTTACAAACCATTGAAACATTGCTTCTGTGTCTTTTTTCCAAGGCTTGGTTATGAACACTTTTGAGAATCAATCCTTTTTTTTTATTACTTTCGAAAAAGATGTTAAAAACCATTGAAATATCTTCTATGGCTTCCCTTCAAGGATTGGATATGGACACTTTGGAAAATCAATCCTTTTTTTTATTACATTCAAGAAAGTTGTTAAAAACCATTGAAACATTGCTTCTGAGGCTTCTCCTCAAGGCTTGGTTATGAACACTTCGGAAAATCAATCCTTTTTTTTATTACATTCAAGAAAGATGTTAAAAACCATTGAAACATTGCTTCCATGGCTATCCTTCAAGGTTTGGTTAGGAACACTTCGGAAAATCAATGTTTATTTTTCATTACAATCAAGAAAGATGTTAAAAACCATTGATACATTTCTTCTAAGGCTACCCTTGAATGTTTGGTTATGAACACTTTGGAAAATCAATCCTTTTTTTTTTTTTATATTCAAAAAAGGTGTTAAAAACCATTGGAACATTGCTTCAGAGTTTTCCCTTTAAGGTTCAGTTATGAACACTTTAGAAAAACAATCACTTTTTTTTTTATTACATTCAAGAAAGTTGTTGAAAACCATTGAAACATTGCTTCTGAGGCTTCCTTTTCAGGCTTGGTTCTGAACACTTTGGAAAAACAATTTTTTTTACTACATTCAAGAGAGATGTTGAAAATCATTGAAACATTTCTTCTAAGCCTTTATTTCAAGGTTCGGTTATGAACACTTTGGAATATCAATCCATTTTTATATCACATTCAAGAAAGTTGTTAAAAACCATTGAAACATTGCTTCTGAGGCTTCTCCTCAAGGCTTGGTTAAGAATTCTTTGGAAAATCAATCTTTTTTTTTTATTACATTCAAGAAAGTTGTTAGAAACCATTGAAACATTGCTTCTGAGGCTTCTCCTCAAGGCTTGGTGAAGAACTATTTGGAAAATCAATCTTTTTTTTTATTTTATTCGAGAAAGTTGTTAAAAACCATTGAAACATTGCTTCTGAGGCTTCCCTTCAACGCTTGGTTATGAACACTTTGGAAAATCCATCTTTTTTTTTTATTACATTCAAGAAAGTTGTTAAAAACCATTGAAACATTTCTTCTGAGGCTTCCTTTCAAGGCTTGGTTATGAACACTCTGGAAAATCAATCTTTTTTTTTTATTACATTCAAGAAAGTTGTTGAAAACCATTGAAACATTGCTTCTGAGGCTTCCCTTCAACGCTTGGTTATGAACACTCTGGAAAATCAATCTTTTTTTCTTATTACATTCAAGAAAGTTTTTAAAAACTATTGAAACATTGCATCTGAGGTTTCCATTCAACGCTTGGTTATGAACACTTTGGAAAATCAATCCATTTTCTTTATTACATTCAAGAAAGTTGTTAAAAACCATTGAAACATTTCTTCTGAGGCTTCCCTTCCAGGCTTGGTTATGAACACTTTGGAAAATCAATCCTTTTTTTTTTATTACATTCAAGAAAGTTGTTAAAACCAATGAAACATTTCTTATGAGGCATCCCTTCAACGCTTGGTTATGAACACTTTGGGAAATCAACCTTTTTTTTTTATTACATTCAAGAAAGTTAAAAACCATTGAAACATTGCTTTTGAGGCTTCCCTTCAAAGCTTGGTTATGAACACTTTGGAAAATCAATCTTTTTTTTATTACATTCAAGAAATTTGTTAAAAACCATTGAAACATTGCTTCTGAGGCTTCTCCTCAAGGCTTGGTTGAGAACTCTTCGGAAAATCAATCTTTTTTTTTATTACATCCAAGGGAGTATTTAAAAACCATTGAAACATTTCTTCTGAGGCTTTCTTTCAACGCTTGGTTATGAAAACTTTGGAAAATCAATCCTTTTTTTTTATTACATTCAAGAAAGTTTTTACAAACCATTGACACATTGCTTCTGTGTCTTTTTTTCAAGGCTTGGTTATAAACACTTTTGAGAATCAATCTTTTTTTTTTATTACATTTGAAAAAGATGCTAAAAACCATTGAAATATCTTCTATGGCTTCCTTTCAAGGCTTGGATATGGACACTTTGGAAAATCAATCCTTTTTTTTATTACATTCAAGAAAGTTGTTAAAAACCATCGAAACATTGCTTCTGAGGCTTCCCTTCCAGGCTTGGTTATGAACACTTTTGAAAATCAATCTTTTTTTTTATTACATTCAAGAAAGTTGTTAAAAACCATTGAAACATTACTTCTGAGGCTTCCCTTCAACGCTTGGTTATGAACACTTTGGGAAATCAATCCTTTTTCTTTATTACATTCAAGAAAGTTGTTAAAAACCATTGAAACATTGCTTCTGAGGTTTCTCCTCAAGGCTTGGTCAAGAACTCTTTGGAAAATCATTTTTTTTTTATTACATTCAAGAAAGTTGTTAAAAACCATTGAAACATTTCTTTTGAGGCTATCCTTCAAGGCTTAGTTATGAACACTTTGGAAAATCAATCTTTTTTTTCTTTATTACATTCAAGAAAGTTGTTAAAAACCATTGAAACATTTCTTCTGAGGCTTCCCTTCATGGTTTGGTTATGAACACTTTGGAAAATCAATCTTTTTTTTTTATTACATTCAAGAAAGTTGTTAAAAACCATTGAAACATTTCTTCTGAGGCTTCCCTTCAAGGCTTGGTTATGAACACTTTGAGAAATCAATTTTTTTTTTATTACATTCAAGAAAGTTGTTAAAAACCATTGAAACATTGCTTTTGAGGCTTCCCTTCCAGGCTTGGTTAAGAACTCTTTGGAAAATCAATTTTTTTTTTTTATTACATTCAAGGGAGTATTTAAAAACCATTGAAACATTTCTTCTGAGGCTTCCTTTCAACGCTTGGTTATGAACATTTTGGAAAATCAATCCTTTTTTTTTATTACATTCAAGAAAGTTTTTACAAACCATTGAAACATTGCTTCTGTGTCTTTTTACAAAGGCTTGGTTATGAACACTTATGAGAATCAATCCTTTTTTCTTATTACATTCGAAAAAGATGTTAAAAACCATTGAAATATCATCTATGGCTTCCCTTCAAGACTTGGATATGGACATTTTGGAAAATCAATCTTTTTTTTATTACATTCAAGAAAATTGTTAAAAACGATTGAAACATTGCTTCTGAGGCTTCCCTTCAACGCTTGGTTATGAACACTTTGGAAAATAAATCATTTTTTTTTATTACATTCAAGAAAGATGTTGAAAACCATTGAAACATTGCTTCTGAGGCTTCCCTTCAACGCTTGGATATGGACACTTTGGAAAATCAATTTTTTTTTTATTACATTCAAGAAAGTTGTTAAAAACCATTGAAACATTGCTTCTGAGGCTTCCGTTCAAGACTTGGATATGGACACTTTGGAAAATCAATCTTTTTTTTATTACATTCAAGAAAGTTGTTAAAAACCTTTGAAACATTGCTTCTGAGGCTTCCCTTCAACGCTTGGTTATGAACACTTTGGGAAATCAATCCTTTTTTTTATTACATTCAAGAAAGTTGTTAAAAACCATTGAAACATTGCTTTTGAGGCTTCCCTTCCAGGCTTGGTTAAGAACTCTTTGGGAAATCAATTTTTTTTTTTATTACATTCAAGGGAGTATTTGAAAACCATTGAAACATTTCTTCTGAGGCTTCCTTTTAACGCTTGGTTATGAACACTTTGGAAAATCAATCCTTTTTCTTTATTACATTCAAGAAAGTTTTTACAAACCATTGAAACATTGCTTCTGTGTCTTTTTTTAAAAGCTTGGTTATGAACACTTATGAGAATCAATCTTTTTTTCTTATTACATTCGAAAAAGATGTTAAAAACCATTGAAATATCATCTATGGCTTCCCTTCAAGACTTGGATATGGACACTTTGGAAAATCAATCTTTTTTTTATTACATTCAAGAAAGTTGTTAAAAACGATTGAAACATTGCTTCTGAGGCTTCCCTTCAACGCTTGGTTATGAACACTTTGGAAAATCAATCTTTTTTTTATATTACATTCAAGAAAAATGTTAAAAACCATTGAAACATTGCTTCTGAGGCTTCCCTTCAACGCTTGGATATGGACACTTTGGAAAATCAATCTTTCTTTTATTACATTCAAGAAAGTTGTTAAAAACCATTGAAACATTGCTTTTGAGGCTTCCCTTCCAGGCTTGGTTGAGAACTCTTTGGAAAATCAATTTTTTTTTTATTACATTCAAGGGAGTATTTAAAAACCATTGAAACATTTCTTCTGAGGCTTCCTTTCAACGCTTGGTTATGAACATTTTGGAAAATCAATCCTTTTTTTTTATTACATTCAAGAAAGTTTTTACAAACCATTGAAACATTGCTTCTGTGTCTTTTTACAAAGGCTTGGTTATGAACACTTATGAGAATCAATCCTTTTTTCTTATTACATTCGAAAAAGATGTTAAAAACCATTGAAATATCATCTATGGCTTCCCTTCAAGACTTGGATATGGACATTTTGGAAAATCAATCTTTTTTTTATTACATTCAAGAAAATTGTTAAAAACGATTGAAACATTGCTTCTGAGGCTTCCCTTCAACGCTTGGTTATGAACACTTTGGAAAATAAATCATTTTTTTTTATTACATTCAAGAAAGATGTTGAAAACCATTGAAACATTGCTTCTGAGGCTTCCCTTCAACGCTTGGATATGGACACTTTGGAAAATCAATTTTTTTTTTATTACATTCAAGAAAGTTGTTAAAAACCATTGAAACATTGCTTCTGAGGCTTCCGTTCAAGACTTGGATATGGACACTTTGGAAAATCAATCTTTTTTTTATTACATTCAAGAAAGTTGTTAAAAACCTTTGAAACATTGCTTCTGAGGCTTCCCTTCAACGCTTGGTTATGAACACTTTGGGAAATCAATCCTTTTTTTTATTACATTCAAGAAAGTTGTTAAAAACCATTGAAACATTGCTTTTGAGGCTTCCCTTCCAGGCTTGGTTAAGAACTCTTTGGGAAATCAATTTTTTTTTTTATTACATTCAAGGGAGTATTTGAAAACCATTGAAACATTTCTTCTGAGGCTTCCTTTTAACGCTTGGTTATGAACACTTTGGAAAATCAATCCTTTTTCTTTATTACATTCAAGAAAGTTTTTACAAACCATTGAAACATTGCTTCTGTGTCTTTTTTTAAAAGCTTGGTTATGAACACTTATGAGAATCAATCTTTTTTTCTTATTACATTCGAAAAAGATGTTAAAAACCATTGAAATATCATCTATGGCTTCCCTTCAAGACTTGGATATGGACACTTTGGAAAATCAATCTTTTTTTTATTACATTCAAGAAAGTTGTTAAAAACGATTGAAACATTGCTTCTGAGGCTTCCCTTCAACGCTTGGTTATGAACACTTTGGAAAATCAATCTTTTTTTTATATTACATTCAAGAAAAATGTTAAAAACCATTGAAACATTGCTTCTGAGGCTTCCCTTCAACGCTTGGATATGGACACTTTGGAAAATCAATCTTTCTTTTATTACATTCAAGAAAGTTGTTAAAAACCATTGAAACATTGCTTTTGAGGCTTCCCTTCCAGGCTTGGTTGAGAACTCTTTGGAAAATCAATTTTTTTTTTATTACATTCAAGGGAGTATTTAAAAACCATTGAAACATTTCTTCTGAGGCTTCCTTTCAACGCTTGGTTATGAACATTTTGGAAAATCAATCCTTTTTTTTTATTATATTCAAGAAAGTTTTTTCAAACCATTGAAACATTGCTTCTGTGTCTTTTTTCAAAGGCTTGGTTATGAACACTTATGAGAATCAATCCTTTTTTCTTATTACATTCGAAAAAGATGTTAAAAACCATTGAAATATCATCTATGGCTTCCCTTCAAGACTTGGATATGGACACTTTGGAAAATCAATCTTTTTTTTATTACATTCAAGAAAGTTGTTAAAAACAATTGAAACATTGCTTCTGAGGCTTCTCTTCAACGCTTGGTTATGAACACTTTGGAAAATCAATCTTTTTTTTTAATTACATTCAAGAAAGTTGTTAAAAACAATTGAAACATTGCTTCTGAGGCTTCCCTTCAACGCTTGGATATGGACACTTTGGAAAATCAATCTTTTTTTTTTATTACATTCAAGAAAGTTGTTAAAAACCATTGAAACATTGCTTCTGAGGCTTCCCTTCAAAACTTGGATATGGACACTTTGGAAAATCAATCTTTTTTTATTACATTCAAAAAAGTTGTTAAAAACCATTGAAACATTGCTTCTGAGGCTTCCCTTCAACGCTTGGTTATGAACACTTTGGGAAATCAATCCTTTTTTTTATTACATTCAAGGAAGTTGTTAAAAACCATTGAAACATTGCTTATGAGGCTTCTCCTCAAGGCTTGTTTAAGAACTCTTTGGAAATTCAATCTCTTTTTTCTATTACATTCAAGGAAGTTGTTAAAAACCATTGAAACATTTCTTCTGAGGCTTCGTTTGAACGCTTGGTTATAAACACTCTGGAAAATCAATCTTTTTTTTTTATTACATTCAAGAAAGTTGTTAAAAACCATTGAAACATTGCTTCTGAGGCTTCCCTTCAACGCTTGGTTATGAACACTTTGGAAAATCAATCTTTTTTTTTATTACATTCAAGTAAGTTTTTACAAACCATTGAAACATTGCTTCTGTGTCTTTTTTCCAAGGCTTGGTTATGAACACTTTTGAGAATCAATCCTTTTTTTTTATTACTTTCGAAAAAGATGTTAAAAACCATTGAAATATCTTCTATGGCTTCCCTTCAAGGATTGGATATGGACACTTTGGAAAATCAATCCTTTTTTTTATTACATTCAAGAAAGTTGTTAAAAACCATTGAAACATTGCTTCTGAGGCTTCTCCTCAAGGCTTGGTTATGAACACTTCGGAAAATCAATCCTTTTTTTTATTACATTCAAGAAAGATGTTAAAAACCATTGAAACATTGCTTCCATGGCTATCCTTCAAGGTTTGGTTAGGAACACTTCGGAAAATCAATGTTTATTTTTCATTACAATCAAGAAAGATGTTAAAAACCATTGATACATTTCTTCTAAGGCTACCCTTGAATGTTTGGTTATGAACACTTTGGAAAATCAATCCTTTTTTTTTTTTTATATTCAAAAAAGGTGTTAAAAACCATTGGAACATTGCTTCAGAGTTTTCTCTTTAAGGTTCAGTTATGAACACTTTAGAAAAACAATCACTTTTTTTTTTATTACATTCAAGAAAGTTGTTGAAAACCATTGAAACATTGCTTCTGAGGCTTCCTTTTCAGGCTTGGTTCTGAACACTTTGGAAAAACAATTTTTTTTACTACATTCAAGAGAGATGTTGAAAATCATTGAAACATTTCTTCTAAGCCTTTATTTCAAGGTTCGGTTATGAACACTTTGGAATATCAATCCATTTTTATATCACATTCAAGAAAGTTGTTAAAAACCATTGAAACATTGCTTCTGAGGCTTCTCCTCAAGGCTTGGTTAAGAATTCTTTGGAAAATCAATCTTTTTTTTTTATTACATTCAAGAAAGTTGTTAGAAACCATTGAAACATTGCTTCTGAGGCTTCCCTTCAACGCTTGGTTATGAACACTTTGGAAAATCAATTTTTTTTTTTATTACATTCAAGAAAGATTTTACAAACCATTGAAACATTGCTTCTGTGTCTTTTTTCCAAGTCTTGGTTATGAACACTTTTGAGAATCAATCCTTTTTTTTTATTACATTCGAAAAAGATGTTAAAAACCATTGAAATATCTTCTATGGCTTCCCTTCAAGGATTGGATATGGACACTTTGGAAAATCAATCCTTTTTTTTATTACATTCAAGAAAGTTGTTAAAAACCATTGAAACATTGCTTCTGAGGCTTCTCCTCAAGGCTTGGTTATGAACACTTCGGAAAATCAATCCTTTTTTTAATTACATTCAAGAAAGATGTTAAAAACCATTGAAACATTGCTTCCATGGCTATCCTTCAAGGTTTGGTTAGGAACACTTCGGAAAATCAATGTTTATTTTTCATTACAATCAAGAAAGATGTTAAAAACCATTGATACATTTCTTCTAAGGCTACCCTTGAATGTTTGGTTATGAACACTTTGGAAAATCAATCTTTTTTTTTTTTTATATTCAAAAAAGGTGTTAAAAACCATTGGAACATTGCTTCAGAGTTATCCCTCTAAGGTTCGGTTATGAACACTTTGGAAAAACAATCACTTTTTTTTTTATTACATTCAAGAAAGTTGTTGAAAACCATTGAAACATTGCTTCTGAGGCTTCCCTTTCAGGCTTGGTTCTGAACACTTTGGAAAAACAATTTTTTTTACTACATTCAAGAAAGATGTTGAAAATCATTGAAACATTTCTTCTAAGCCTTTATTTCAAGGTTCGGTTATGAACACTTTGGAAAATCAATCCATTTTTTTATCACATTCAAGAAAGTTGTTAAAAACCATTGAAACATTGCTTCTGTGGCTATCCTTCAAGGCTTGGTTATGAACACTTTGGAAAATCAATCCTTTTTTAATTACATTCAAGAAAGTTGTTAAAAACCATTGAAACATTGCTTCCGTGGCTATCCTTCAAGGCTTGGTTATGAACACTTTGGAAAATCAATCCTTTTTTTTCCTATAACATTCAAGAAATTTTTCAAAAACCATTGAAACAAATCTTCCATGGCTATCCTTCAAGGCTTGATTATGAACACTTTGGAAAATCAATCTCTTTTTTTTATTACATTCAAAAAAGATGTTAAAAACCATTTAAACATTGCTTTTGAGGCTTCCTTTTAAGGCTCGGTTATGAACACTTTGGAAAGTCAATCCTTTTTTTTATTACATTCAACAAAGTTGTTAAAAACCATTGAAACATTGCTTCTGTGGCTTTCCCTTTATGGCTTGATTATTAACACGTGTTGATTCCTGAGCCGTGAACGCTATAACTAAACCAATAGCTTTCCCCCTTCCCTTGATTGATGTCCATAGTGTTGGCAGGGATGGAACAATACGCTATGGCATATATTGACGATTTTTTAATATTTTCAAAAACGGCAGATGAACACCTTCGGTACTTGCAACTAGTATTCGACAAATTAAGGGAGCACGGACTAAAATTGAAACTGCCAAAATGTCAGTTCATGAAAAAAAAACGAAGTACCTCGGGTTTATTATTAGTCAGGAGGGAGTTAAAGCTGACATGGACAAGGTGGAAGTAATAAGAAATATGCCAGTACCTAACTCAGTAAGGCCGGATAGAGGTTTTATCGGGGCGATAGGGTACTACCGGCGATTTGTGCCTGTGTTCTCTTAGATTGCAGCACCCATAATAGCCTTCACAAGGAAGTACGCCCGGTTTAGGTGGTCCGAAGAATGCCAGAAGGCCTTTGAGACATTAAAATAAAGATTGACAAAGGTACCGTTGTTGGCGTACCCCGACATGAACCAACCCATGAATCTCTATACAGACGCGAGTGTGGACTGTATAGGGGCCTGTTTAACGCAGCCCTGTCCAGCTAAGGAGGGTCCCATCCCGGGAATCCTGGAGGAAATTCCATTATATTTCCTGTCACATAAGCTGTCGCCAACCCAGCGGAGGTGGCCAGTGGTGGAAAGGGAGGCATATGCTATTGTCTATGCCATCCAGAAATTAGACTACTATCTGAACGGGGCCACCTTCATTATTAAAACGGATCATGAGCCTCTAAAATATTTATTTGAAGCAAACTGCGAAAATAAGAAAGTTAATCAGTGGGCCTTGAAGTTAGCCAATTATAACTGCAAGATAGAATATCTGGCTGGTAAGGAGAATAAATGCACAGACTTGCTGTCAAGGATACCCGAACAACTAGAATCTGACCCAATTGAAAATGTAGAGGAGATGGACGATAGAGCATATACTATAAATGTTATTAACTCGAATGTCCTGAAGGGAGGGCCAGAAGAAGAAGAGGAAATAGTGAAAGGAGAAGGAGAAGAAGTAGAAAACAAATTGGGAACCCTGCAACGGGAAGAGGTTGAGAGAGAATATGGGGACGATAAAGAATTACAGAAAATCAGACGGGAAATAGAAAAAGAAGGATACGCAGGCAAATACATATTACAGGATGGGATGGTGTATCGCATAGCTGAAAAAGAAGGGGAGACTAGACTTCGGTTATATGTTCCTAATAAAATTAGAATGAAAGTGCTAGATGTATGCCACGACAGACTGGGGCACATGGGAGTAGACAAAACATATGATTTGATCAGTGAAAGATATTATTGGCCGGGAGTCTATAAAGAAGTGCTGCTCTATGTGGGGAAGTGTACTACATGCCAAAGTAGATCTAGCCGACAGGATAAGGCGCCTGTCGAAGAGATGGATGTACCATCTTTTCCGTTTGAAAAAAATCAGTCTGGATATCTCAGGACCATACGGAAAATCGAGAAGTGGCAATATGTATATCGTCGGTTTTGTGGACTGGCTGACCAATTGGCCTGAAATATTTGCGATCAGTGATAAAAAGGCTGTACCAATATCGAACTTGCTGCTGACTGAGATATTCCCTAGATATGGGACTCCGAGAGTAGTAGTGACGGATAACGGTCTGGAGAATGTAAACAAAGTTATGAGAGAAACGTTTGAAAAATCGGAATTGGAGACGCCATTTGCTATCATTAACACAGGTATCACAGATCTGTGTGACACTGAACACGAACTACAAACTGTCGAGCAACATGACATTGAAAAGCAAGACGTTGCTCGGAAACCGATATTTTCTGCACATGAGAAGTGAGGAAAACTGAAAAAAAAATGAGAATGATTTATTGATTGTCAAGAGATGCTGCAAGTCTCGATAATGAAAAACATATGAAAAAAAAGAGGAAGGAAAGAGAACAATACTGCTTATTTTAAATGTTTCATACTTTTCACAGACAATTAAAAACGAGGGACCCACTTTTTTTAAAAGTACATATGAATGATTTTTTTAAGTGGCAGTAGCTACCAAATTAAAGTGTTGAATAATCGTAGCTTGCATGCAAAGAACGAAAAAAAAAAGAAAAGAAAAGACAATCCCAGAAAATAATCCGATCCGTCGGATATAATCTTTGATCGACAAGACAGAAATCTGTCTATTTTGTTGTATTCAAAATGTTTTGTTTCTTTTTGCATGTCTCTCTGGAGTTCGTACACCTTGCATGTAAAAGATTTTTTCTATAAAACACAAGAGAAGTGGCCGATGTTTTAGATGACTTTTACTGGGGTAAAAGTCAGGTAACAAAGGGGTGGGGAGTGATGTGACACTAGGGGACCAGGAGTCCCCCGTGTCCTAAAAATTACTATGGTTATTACCAATGGAGTTATCTGTATTAAAGGCTTAATATGTTTTTGGAAGATACTGTAGGAAATTGAGAATTACGTGCTTCCAAGTGCGGGCACCTGCAGTTTCTCAATTTAATGTCTTCTGTCAAATCCCTGGGTTGCAAAAACAAGTACTTTTAGAGAAGTTCTCTTCCCGATTTGATGTCTAGATAGGGGCTTGATATGTTTCTTGAAGATACCGTAGGAAGTGAGAATTACGTGCTTCCAAGTGCAGGCGCCCGCAGTTTCTCAATTTAATGTCTTCTATCGGATTCCTGGGTTGCAAAAACAAGCACTCTTAGAGAAGTTCTCCTCCTGGTTCGATGGCCAGATGGGGGCCAATGTCTGGGGTCTTGAGAGAAAGAGTAAAGCTTTTGAAAGAAAAGTAATTTGCAGAGTTCTTGGAATAGGGGGGAGGCTAATTTATGATCTTGGACGGACTTGCGTCGTGAGACGGATGAGGTTCAATATTTGGGATTTTCTGGAAGGATCGAGATAACAGGAAAAGAAAGAAAGGAAGTCAATTACAAAGAAATACAGTGTTGATACCCAGGGCTTAAATAGAAGGGATTTTCGTAACAGCAATAGAGTAGAGTTGGGGGTTCGAGAAGTGAACGCTACCAGTCCCTCAGGTCAGCCGTCCACCTTCGTAACCATCAACCGCTGCTACCATCCAGTAGACTACCGTTCGTGACATGAGAGACCAGTCAGTTTGACTTAGATGAAAATTGGCCACCTCTCTTTTCAACAGCGGATAAGCATTTCCCGTCTCCAGAGATATTGATAATCAATACTCTATATAAAACAGTTAAACGAAATTTCAACTTGTTGCCTTCTTTTACTAACCCAGAACCACGGCTGGTTTAGTATAGTTTGTGAGACCATCACACAGACGCTGAGGAAGGTCCACATCAGTCTTAAAGGCTTCCTGGATACAAAATAAGGTCTCATAGACTATTTTCAGGTTCAATTTTACTGGCTTCCTCCCGAAAACGAAGAGAGTCTTGAAGACAACATTGTGAATTTCAGTCTCATAGACTTCCCCAAAACGAAATAAAGTCTCACACACTATTTTCAGGTTCAATTTCACTGGCTTCCTCCCGGAAACGAAAAGAGTCTCGAAGAGACCATTTTGGATATGGTTTCTCCGAGACTCTATTCGTTTCTGGGATTGAAATTGAAAGCCAGGGAAATTAAACCTAGTGTTGATCACAGGAAGAAAACTAACCTGTCACACAAAAGCGTAAAGCTAACTCATGTTCCTGTCAGTGGGTGAACAATCCAACGTTTGGTGAATTTTGCTTTGCAATGATAAGAGGAACCGACATCGAAGGATCAAAAATGGATGTTGTTACGAACACTTGGCTGCCACAAGCTAATTATCCCCGTTGTAACTTTTCAGACACCTCTTGGCAGAATTGAGCCAGGCCTAAAGTGGTCTAAACAGAGCTCTTCAGCTTGGAAACCAATGTTTTTGAAGTTACTTTGGAAATTTTCCGTGGAAATCTAAATAACAATGGGCTTGTCATGGTGCAAGAATAGCAGACTCCCGATGGACATCACGATTTGCCCCATGGATCTCCAGAGATCACATACACAACCGAAGGAGGCTGGCAGAATAGAAGATGAAGTGACGAACTAGAGAAATTCAGAAACTATTGACTTCGCCACACCAATGATAGACAGGAGTAGCGAATCCTGGGAGGAAGGTTTCCATCCAACCACGGACGATAAGAGAAATGAAAATATCATTTTATCAAAAATCACTTCCCAATGACTCTTTGGTATTTATTAGATATTGAATTACTAAACTATCTTACAATACTCAAATAAAATTCACAAGCAATTTTCTTTTTTTTTTTTTTAACAATCCTTTATAATCATTGTACAATGATTTAGAAGCGTATACTTCGAAAACAAAATTCAACTTGGAATCTTCCCCCCTACCTCCAAATGTAAGAATAAGAGGGAATAATGGATGAGATCTGCGTTTAGCCTTTTCCCTGGAGTTTGACCCCGATTCAAAGTTGTTTTGTTTCCTACAAGAGTTCAAAGATAAGTCAGTGTTTCATCAGTCAATGATGAACCACGACCCCACCCAACATACACCGTCAGGCTGAGTTTACGCTTCTACGACAGGGAATCCCATTTCGGGCTTTCTCAAGGCCGTGGTGACCTTAAAACAATTATAAAAATGAATGAAAAATCTAAGTTCTGAAAGATATGGTGCAAAAATATTGGAAATTACCAAATTAGTAAAATTGTTTCCTTCTTCTTCTTCTCCATTTTTTTCTTCCTCTCTTTCTTCTTGTTCTTCCTCTCCTTCTTCTTCTTCTTCTTCTTCTTCTTTTTCTTCTTCTTCTTCTTCTTCTTCTTCTTCTCCTTCTCCTTCTTTTTCTTCTTCTTCATCATCATCATCATCATCATCATCATCATCATCATCATCTGTTAATTCTTCCTCGTTAAATTATTAAGATGACACTGGAAATGGCCAAATGTGTCCCCATTCGCAGTCCCAGCGAGCAGCCGTTGCCCTTATGCGCTCTGGGGGTGGGGGAGTTGAGCCTAAAATTTGCACACAAACTGGCCGTGCAGACAGAATTCAGTGACCGGTGTTGCTAACTCTAATTCCTTATCTATAGCTGAAAATTTTATCTAGGTATTTCATAGCTTTTCAGGTATATACTATTTTAACGCCCATTTATCAAATAAAGTAACTCTATGCTAAGACTGCAAGAGAAATTATCTTAGAGAAGAGAAGAATTTCTTTCATTAAACTAATGCGATTTTATTGTCCCTAAGCAAGCCTAAAAAGGTATGAATAGAGCTTTTTGACTTCAGACCCACTCTTTTAAAGGTCTTTAACAACTTTCTTGAATGCAGTAATAATATAAAAGTTTTTTTAAAAAAACCCAACAGCAGAGATATCTTTAGATGAATATCGAAATATTCACTGACATATTGATAATAGCTAGAAAGGTTTTTGAATTATCAAAATATCCAAACAGCCCAACAAATATCGAGACGTTGATGAAAGATAGTGAAAGTGAAAAGAAAAAGTTGTTGTCAAGAACGGTAACTCTGAAATACTCTTGATCGCTTATCTCCCTTGCAAGCTATTTGAACCTTTCAAATCCTAAGCGTTTAACATAACGAGAAAAACAAGAGATTCTCTTGAAAAGCAGCCACGTTATAGAGACGAGTTTGGTGTGGAATGAGATTATTAATAACAGAAAAAAACAAGTTTCATTCACCGGTTTGGCCTCTATGAATGTTAACATAATGAATAAAAGAAATGCTAATTTTTGAAAGATTTGGTGCAAAAATCACAGAAAGCTTGGGGGGGGGGCGGGGGATATAATTACTAGTTTTACTAATGTAGTACTAGTAATATTTGTAATTATTTCCCTACTACAATGATGATGATGATTATTATTATTACATAATTATTCAATTCCTTCTATAGATTGTTGAGGAGACAATGGAAATTGCCAAATCAATAAAACTTTTCTTTTTCAAATACCAGCTGAAATAATTTATTTTTTTAATCACGAATTACGTTGATAATTTCAAAAGTGTTTCAAACTTTTATTTCTCTAGTATTTCTCCTTAATATGATTCAAATTCATTGTGAAAATAACTTTTCACTTTTGGAACCTACGTTTGAAAGGATGTTTTAAATTTCTTGTGCTACAATATTTCTACATATTTTAATAGGGAAAAATGTGAAAATCAACTCAAATAAGTGTAATAAGGATATTTCAAGCTCATAAACCAATGTTTTGGAGGTTTTTAATATTTGTTTTCTTAATTTAGTATATAAAGATATAAGCAGGGCCTTTTTAGCTTCAAAAGCAATGTTTTAAAGTTTTTTTAACAATTCTAAATAATGTAGTAATAATATAAAATTGGATTTTGAAAATGTTGAAACCAAAGCTAAAATGGTATAAAGAAAGTTTTCTAAGCTTTGACACCAATGTCTTGAAAGTTTTTTGATAATTTTCATGAATCTATCAATAATAAACGATTGAATTTTAAAGTGTAAAAAGCGAGGCTGAAAAGGTATAAACAGCTTTGAAAGTAATGTTTTAAAGGTTCTTGACTATTCTCTTTGATGTATTAATTAATCTATTAGTAAGTGAGAAAAGCAAGCCTAGAAAGATATAAACATAGCTTTTTTTACCTTGAAAAACAATGTTTCAAAGTTTCAAAAACAGTGTTTCATCGGTGAACGATGAGCTCCGAAAATCCACACACACACACACACACTGTCTGGCCGAACGTACGCTTCTATGACAGGGAATCCAATTTCATGCCTTTCAGTCACCAGTTTGGCCTCTATGAATGTTATCATAATGAATAAAAAATAAAATGCAACTTTGTGAAAGATCTGGTGTAAAAATAACAGAAAGTTCAGAATGAGTGAAAAGGTGTTTTTAGCGGGGATGATGATGATGATGATGATGATGATGCTACGACGACGACGACGATTACACGTTATTACATAGATGATGATGATGATGATGATGATGATTACACGTTATTCCATAGATTGTAAAGGAGACGCTGGAAATAGCCTAAGTAATCAAACTTTTTTTTTAAATACCAGGCAAAACGGTTTTTTAACGACAATTCACATTGATATTTTCAAGAGTGTTTTAAACTGTTAGAGCTGTAGTATTTCTATGTAATTTGATTCAAATTCATTTTTAAAATAACCTAAATTCGAATAATGAAGACAGTTTCAGTTTGGAACCAACATTTGAAGAGATGTTTTGAATATTTAGTTTCGAGAATTTTTCTGCATATTATAATATTGAAAAAAAAAAGCGAGAAAGCCCACTCAAATAAGCATAATAAAGACACTTCAAGTTTACAAACCAATGTTTTAAAGGATTTTTATCTTTTATCTTTCGAAAAGAATATTTTCAAAGTTTTACAACAATTTTCTTCAATACAGTTATATTGTATGATTGAATATTGAAAGTGATCAAATTAAGCCCCAAATCATATAAACTGTGCAATATATGTTTTCAATGATTTTCAACAAATGTCTTGTTTTGAAAAATAATGTATGCTAGACTATTGAAATATCAAAAGCAGAGCCTTCTAAGATTTGAAAGCAATGTTTTCAAGGTTTTTATCAATAATCTTGAATGTAGTTATAATATATGGGTTGGAGGGTCAAAACCAAGATGAAGAGCTTGTAAATAGAGCCTTTTTAGCTTTGAAACCAATGTTTTCAAGGTTTTTCAATAAGTTCCATGAATGTATCAATCTGATATGATTGAATTCTCAAAGTGTCACAGCTGAGCCGGAAACGTTGTAAACAGCTTTGAAAACAATGTGCGTTTTTTTTCTAACAATTCTCCCAAACGTAATGATATATGAGAAGTGGCAAAGCCCAGCCTAAAAAGGTATGAACAGGGCCTTTTTAGCTTTGAAAAGCAATGCTTCCAAGATTTTTCTACAATTTTCTTTCATGCAGTAATGATATATGATTTTATTTTCAAAATGTCTAAACCAAGCATAAAAAGGTGTAAACAGGAATTCTTAACTTTGGAAACCAATGTCTCAGATGCAGTGATAATACGTAAGTAAGAGTCAAGACCTAACCTGAAAAGGTTACAAACGAAGCTTTTTTACCTTAAAAACTAATTTTCCCAAGGTTTTGACAATTTTCTTGAACATAATAACAATACAAGAGTAAGTGTGAAAACCAAACCAAAAAGAGCCATAAACAGAGTCTTTTCAGCTCTGAAAGCCATGTCTTCATGGTTTTTCAATAATTTTCATGAATATATCAACAAGATATGATTGAACTTTGGAAGTGTCAAAAGCAAGCCTAAAAAGGTATTAGCAGAGCGTTTTTGGCCTTGAGACCAGTGTTTCCAAGGTTTTGCAACAGTTTTCTTGAATATAGTCCTAATATATGATTGAAGTTTCAAAGTGTTAAAACTGAGCCTTGAAAGATATGAAATGAGCCTTTTTAACATTTCAAGCAATGGTCTAAAGGTATTTTGACAATTTCTTTTCAATGTATTATTATCGTATAACTGAATCTTGAAAGTGCCAAAAGCAGACCTAGAGGGTATAAACAGAGCCTTTTTTAGCTTCCAAAATCAATGTTTTCAAGGTTTGTTTTTTTAAAATTTTCTCTAATGTAGTTAGAATATATGATTGCACTGAGTGAAAACCAAACCCCAAAAAGCTATATACAGAGTCTTTTCAGCTCTGAAATCCATGTCTTCATTGTTCCTCAAAAATTTTCATGAATATATCAATGAGATATGATTGAACATTGGAAGTGTGAAAACCGAACCGAAAAGGGTATACACAGGGACTTTTCAGCTTTGAAACCCATATTTTAAGGTTTTATAACAATTCTATTGAATGAAGTAATAATAGATGAATATGTGTCAAAACCATAACTGAAAGGGTATAAAAAGAGTCTTTCTAGCTTTGAAACCCATATTTTTGAAGTTTCAAACAATTTACTTCGATGAAGTAATAATAGATGAATATGTGTCAAAACCATAACTGAAAGGGTATTAAAAAGAGCCTTTCTAGCTTTGAAACCCATATTTTTGAAGTTTCAAACAATTTACTTGAATGAAGTAATAATAGATGAATATGTGTCAAAACCATTACTGAAAGGGTATAAAAAGAGTCTTTCTAGCTTTGAAACCCATATTTTTGAAGTTTCAAACAATTTACTTCAATGAAGTAATAATAGATGAATATGTGTCAAAACCATAACTGAAAGGGTATAAAAAGAGTCTTTCTAGCTTTGAAACCCATATTTTTGAAGTTTCAAACAATTTACTTCAATGAAGTAATTATAAATGAATATGTGTCAAAACCATACCTGAAAGGGTATAAAAAGAGCCTTTCTAGCTTTGAAACCCATATTTTTGAAGTTTCAAACAATTTACTTGAATGTAGTAATAATATATGAATATGTGTCAAAACCATAACTGAAAGGGTATTAAAAAGAGCCTTTCTAGCTTTGAAACCCATATTTTTGAAGTTTCAAACAATTTACTTCAATGAAGTAATAATAGATGAATATGTGTCAAAACCATAACTGAAAGGGTATTAAAAAGAGCCTTTCTAGCTTTGAAACCCATATTGTTGAAGTTTCAAACAATTTACTTGAATGAAGTAATAATAAATGAATATGTGTCAAAACCATAACTGAAAGGGTATAAAAAGAGTCTTTCTAGCTTTGAAACCCATATTTTTGAAGTTTCAAACAATTTACTTCAATGAAGTAATAATAGATGAATATGTGTCAAAACCATAACTGAATGGGTATAAAAAGAGCCTTTCTAGCTTTGAAACCCATATTTTTGAAGTTTCAAACAATTTACTTGAATGAAGTAATAATAGATGAATTTGTGTCAAAACTATAACTGAAAGGGTATAAAAAGAGCCTTTCTAACTTTGAAACCAATATTTTTGAAGTTTCAAACAATTTACTTCAATGAAGTAATAATAGATGAATATGTGTCAATACCATAACTGAAAGAGTATCAAAAAGAGCCTTTCTAGCTTTGAAACCCATATTTTTGAAGTTTCAAACAATTTACTTCAATGAAGTTATAATAGATGAATATGTGTCCAAACCATAACTGAAAGGGTATTAAAAAGAGCTTTTCTAGCTTTCAAACCAATATTTTTGAAGTTTGAAACAATTTACTTCAATGAAGTAATAATAGATGAATTTGTGTCAAAACCATAACTGAAAGGGTATTAAAAAAAGCCTTTCTAGCTTTGAAACCCATATTTTTGAAGTTTCAAACAATTTACTTCAATGAAGTAATAATAGATGAATATGTGTCAAAACCATAACTGAAAGGGTATTAAAAAAAGCCTTTCTAGCTTTGAAACACATATTTTTGAAGTTTCAAACAATTTACTCGAATGAAGTAATAATAGATGAATATGTGTCAAAACCATAACTGAAAGGGAATTAAAAAAAGCCTTTCTAGCTTTGAAACACATATTTTTGGAGTTTGAAACAATTTACTTCAATGAAGTAATAATAGATGAATATGTGTCAAAACCATAACTGAAAGGGTATAAAAAGAGCCTTTCTAGCTTTGAAACCCATATTTTTGAAGTTTCAAACAATTTACTTGAATGAAGTAATAACAAATGAATATGTGTCCAAACCATAACTGAAAGGGTATTAAAAAGAGCCTTTCTAGCTTTGAAACCCATATTTTTGAAGTTTCAAACAATTTACTTGAATGAAGTAATAATAGATGAATATGTGTCAAAACCATTACTGAAAGGGTATAAAAAGAGCCTTTCTAGCTTTGAAACCCATATTTTTGAAGTTTCAAACAATTTACTTGAATGAAGTAATAATAGATGAATATGTGTCAAAACCATAACTGAAAGGGTATTAAAAAAAGCCTTTCTAGCTTTGAAACCCATATTTTTGAAGTTTGAAACAATTTACTTCAATGAAGTAATAATAGATGAATATGTGTCAAAACCATAACTGAAAGGGTATTAAAAAAAGCCTTTCTAGCTTTGAAACCCATATTTTTGAAGTTTCAAACAATTTACTTCAATGAAGTAATAATAGATGAATATGTGTCAATACCATAACTGAAAGAGTATCAAAAAGAGCCTTTCTAGCTTTGAAACCCATATTTTTGAAGTTTCAAACAATTTACTTCAATGAAGTAATAATAGATGAATATGTGTCCAAACCATAACTGAAAGGGTATTAAAAAGAGATTTTCTAGCTTTCAAACCAATATTTTTGAAGTTTGAAACAATTTACTTGAATGAAGTAATAATAGATGAATTTGTGTCAAAACCATAACTGAAAGGGTATTAAAAAAAGCCTTTCTAGCTTTGAAACCCATATTTTTGAAGTTTCAAACAATTTACTTCAATGAAGTAATAATAGATGAATATGTGTCCAAACCATAACTGAAAGGGTATTAAAAAAAGCCTTTCTAGCTTTGAAACACATATTTTTGAAGTTTCAAACAATTTACTCGAATGAAGTAATAATAGATGAATATGTGTCAAAACCATAACTGAAAGGGTATTAAAAAAAGCCTTTCTAGCTTTGAAACACATATTTTTGGAGTTTGAAACAATTTACTTCAATGAAGTAATAATAGATGAATATGTGTCAAAACCATAACTGAAAGGGTATAAAAAGAGCCTTTCTAGCTTTGAAACCCATATTTTTGAAGTTTCAAACAATTTACTTCAATGAAGTAATAACAAATGAATATGTGTCCAAACCATAACTGAAAGGGTATTAAAAAGAGCCTTTCTAGCTTTGAAACCCATATTTTTGAAGTTTCAAACAATTTACTTGAATGAAGTAATAATAGATGAATATGTGTCAAAACCATAACTGAAAGGGTATAAAAAGAGTTTTTCTAGCTTTGAAACCCATATTGTTGAAGTTTCAAACAATTTACTTGAATGTAGTAATAATATATGAATATGTGTCAAAACCATTACTGAAAGGGTATAAAAAGAGCCTTTTTAGCTTTGAAACCCATATTTTTGAAGTTTCAAACAATTTACTTGAATGAAGTAATAATAGATGAATATGTGTCAAAACCATAACTGAAAGGGTATAAAAAGAGTCTTTCTAGCTTTGAAACCCATATTTTTGAAGTTTCAAACAATTTACTTGAATGAAGTAATAATAGATGAATATGTGTCAAAACCATAACTGAAAGGGTATAAAAAGAGTCTTTCTAGCTTTGAAACCCATATTTTTGAAGTTTCAAACAATTTACTTCAATGAAGTAATTATAAATGAATATGTGTCAAAATCATACCTGAAAGGGTATAAAAAGAGCCTTTCTAGCTTTGAAACCCATATTTTTGAAGTTTCAAACAATTTACTTGAATGTAGTAATAATATATGAATATGTGTCAAAACCATAACTGAAAGGGTATTAAAAAGAGCCTTTCTAGCTTTGAAACCCATATTTTTGAAGTTTCAAACAATTTACTTCAATGAAGTAATAATAGATGAATATGTGTCCAAACCATAACTGAAAGGGTATTAAAAAGAGCTTTTCTAGCTTTCAAACCAATATTTTTGAAGTTTGAAACAATTTACTTGAATGAAGTAATAATAGATGAATTTGTGTCAAAACCATAACTGAAAGGGTATTAAAAAAAGCCTTTCTAGCTTTGAAACCCATATTTTTGAAGTTTCAAACAATTTACTTCAATGAAGTAATAATAGATGAATATGTGTCCAAACCATAACTGAAAGGGTATTAAAAAAAGCCTTTCTAGCTTTGAAACACATATTTTTGAAGTTTCAAACAATTTACTCGAATGAAGTAATAATAGATGAATATGTGTCAAAACCATAACTGAAAGGGTATTAAAAAAAGCCTTTCTAGCTTTGAAACACATATTTTTGGAGTTTGAAACAATTTACTTCAATGAAGTAATAATAGATGAATATGTGTCAAAACCATAACTGAAAGGGTATAAAAAGAGCCTTTCTAGCTTTGAAACCCATATTTTTGAAGTTTCAAACAATTTACTTGAATGAAGTAATAACAAATGAATATGTGTCCAAACCATAACTGAAAGGGTATAAAAAGAGCCTTTCTAGCTTTGAAACCCATATTTTTGAAGTTTCGAACAATTTACTTGAATGAAGTAATAATAGATAAATATGTGTCAAAACCAAGCCAAGCCTTTCAAGGTTTGAAAACTATGTTTTAGAGGTTTCTCATCAATTTGTCTGAATGTAGTCAAAATATATTATTTAAATATCAAAGTGACCATAAACAAAGCCTAAAAGGGTATGAATAAAGCATTTTCAGCTTTGAAACCAATGTTTCCAATGTTTTTCATGAAATTTTTACGATGCTGTTATAACACATAGTTGAATTTTCAAAATGTCCAAACCAAGCCTAAAAAGGTATAAACAGAACCTTTTTAGATTAGGAACCAATGTTTAAAAGGTCTTTAATACTTTTCTTGCATGTAGTGATAGTATATGAGTGAGTATTAAAAACAAATGTTTTCAATATTTTCAACACTTTCCAAGGAAGTAGTAATAATATATAATCAAAGTGTCAAAACTGAGCCTAAAATGCTGTAAACAGAGTTTTTTTTAGCTTTGATAGCAATGTTTTGAAGGTTTTTAACAATTTACTTCAATGTAGTAATAATATATGATGGAATTTTCAAAGTGTCAAAACCAAGTCTGGAAGGGTATAAACAGAGCCTTTTTAGCCTTGAAACTAATGTTTGAAAGGTTTTTTCAAAATAATATATAGATATGTATGAAGAGCAAAGCTAAAAAGATATAAACAGAGCCTTTTTAGCTTTGAATCGAATATTTCAATAAGTTTTCTTGCATTCTTTAATAATATATGAGTAAAAAGAAATTATACATGGAGCCTTTTTAGCTTTGACAATGTATGTTTACAAGGTTTTTAACAATTGTCTCGAAAGTAGTTATCATATATAATTGAATTTTGCAGGTGTAAAAAACCAAGCCTGAAAAGGTATAGACGGAGCCTTCTTAGCTTCAGAGCGAATGTTATCAACTATTAATATTCTAATGCACTGTAAAATTGCAATGGGCTGGATATATTGCAGGAATGGCACACACCAAACATACATTATGATTCACAACAGGCATCAGCAGAGAAAACATGTGCTACCGAGGTAGTCCGGCAGAATGCAAGATGGAGAGACGAAGCAGACATATTCGGAAAGTACTGGCTCCGTGACACCAACGATAGAGAGGTGTTGTTTCAAAATAATCTGATTTGGACAAATGAAAGTATTAATTCATCAAAAACCACTTCCCAATGACTGCTTGTTATCTTATTAGACATTAAATTACAAAACTATCCTACTATGCTCGAGTGAAATTCATGAGCAATTTTTAGTATTATTTTTTTACAATCCTTTATAATCATTGTAAAATGATTTAGTAGCGAATATTTCGACAAATTCCAACTTTGAATGTTCCCCCCTCCAATTGTAATAATAAGAGGGAATAGATGAGAGGCACTTTCAGCCTTCTCCCCTGGAGTTTGACCCTGATTCAAAGTTGTCTTGTCATTTCGTCCCCGACCCCTTTCATAAAAGAGATCAGACGTAAGTGGGCGTTTCATCGGACAATGATGTGCCCCAAACCCCACACACACACACACACACACACACACACACACATTATTATCATCACATGATTCTTTTATTTCCTCTATAGATTGTTGAGAAGACACTGGAAATGACCAAATCAACTAAACATTTTTTTTAAATACCAACTGAAATAATTTATTTTTCGATCACGAAAAGCTATAATCAAACCCTTTTTAAGTCTGAAACTAAACTGAAACTAAAGTTTTAGAGGTTTTCCCAATATTTTCCTGAATGTAGTAAAAAAAAAAGTACTGATTTTACAAAGTGTTCATAACCAAGCCTGAGAAGCAATGTTTCAAAGGTTTTTAACAACTTTCTTAAACGTAGTAACATTATACGAGTCAGTGATAAAACCAACCTGAAAAGCTATAATCAGAGCCTTTCTATATTTGAAACTAAAGTTTTAGAGGTTTTCCAACAATTTTCCTGAATGTAGAAAAAAAAATAGTTCTAACTTTTCAGAGTGTTCATAACCAAGTCTTAAAAGGTAGCCGCAGAAGCAATGCATGAGGGGTTTTTTAACAACTTTCTTGAATGTAGTAACAATATACGAGTCAGTGATAAAACTAACCTAAAAAGCTATAATCAGAGCGTTTCTATATTTGAAAGTGAAGATTTAGAGGTTTTCCAACAATTTTCCAGAATATAGTAAAAAAAATAGTACCGATTTTTCAAAGTGTTCATAACCAAACCTTAAAAGGTAGCCACAGAAACAATGTTCCAAAGGTTTTTAACAACTTTCTTGAATGTAGTAACAATATACAAGTCAGAGATAAAAACAACCTAAAAAGATATAATCAGACCCTCTTTAGGTCTTAAACTAAAGTTTTAGAGGTTTTCCAATAATTTTCCTGAATGTAGCAGAGAAAAATAGTCCTGATTTTTCAAAGTGTTAATAACCAAGCCTTAAAGGGTAGCCACAGAAGCAATGTTCTAAAGGTTTTTAACAACTTTCTTGAATATAGTTACAATATACGAGTCAGTGATAAAACCAACCTCAATAGCTATAAACATAGCCTTTATATATTTGAAACTAAAGTTTTAGAGGTTTTCCAAATATTTTCCTGAACGTAGTGAAGAAAAATAGTATTGATTTTTCAAAGTGTTTATAACCAAGCCTTGAAGGGTAGCAACAGAAACAATGTTTAGGGGGTTTTAACAACTTTGTTGAATGTAGTAACAATATACGAGTCAGTGATGGGACCAACCTAAAAAGCTATAAACATAGCCTTTGTATATTTGAAACTAAAGATTTAGTGGTTTTCCAACAAATTTCCTGAACGTGGTAAAAAAGAAATAGTACTGATTTTTTAAAGTGTTCATAACTAAGCCTCAGAGGGTAGCCAGAGAAGCGATGTTTCAAAGGTTTTTAACAACTTTCTTAAATGTAGTAACAATATACAAGTCAGAGATAAAACCAACCTAAAAAGATATAATCAGATCCTCTTTAGGTCTTAAACTAAAGTTTTAGAGGTTTTCCAACAATTTTCCTGAATGTAGTGAAAAATAGTATTGATTTTTCACAGTGTTCATAACCAAACCTTAAAAGGTAGCCGGAGAAGCAATGTTTCAAAGGTTTTCAACAACTTTCTTGAATGTAGTAACAATATACAAGTCAGTGATAAAACTAACCTGAAAAGCTATTATCAGAGCCTTTCTATATTTGAAACTAAAGTTTTAGAGGTTTTCCAACAATTTTCCTGAATGTAGAAAAAAAAATAGTACTAACTTTTCATAGTGTTCATAACCAAGTCTTAAAAGGTAGCCGCAGAAGCAATGCATGAGGGGTTTTTTAACAACTTTCTTGAATGTAGTAACAATATACGAGTCAGTGATAAAACCAACCTAAAAAGCTATAATCAGAGCGTTTCTATATTTGAAAGTGAAGATTTAGAGGTTTTCCAAAAAATTTTCCAGAATATAGTAAAAAAAATAGTACCGATTTTTCAAAGTGTTCATAACCAAACCTTAAAAAGTAGCCACAGAAACAATGTTCCAAAGGTTTTTAACAACTTTCTTGAATGTATTAACAATATACAAGTCAGAGATAAAAACAACCTAAAAAGATATAATCAGACCCTCTTTAGGTCTTAAACTAAAGTTTTAGAGGTTTTCCAACAATTTTCCTGAATGTAGCAGAGAAAAATAGTCCTAATTTTCAAAGTGTTAATAACCAAGCCTTAAAGGGTAGCCACAGAAGCAATGTTCTAAAGGTTTTTAACAACTTTCTTGAATATAGTTACAATATACGAGTCAGTGATAAAACCAACCTGGAAAGCTTTAATCAGAGCCTTTCTATATTTGAAACTAAAGTTTTTGAGGTTTTCCAACAATTTTCGTGAATGTAGTAAAAAATAGTACTGATTTTTCAGAGTCTTCATAACCAAGCCTTAAAGGGTAGCCAGAGAAGCAATGTTCCAAAGGTTTTTAACAACTTTCTTGAATGTATTAACAATATATAAGTCAGAGAAAAAACAAACCTAAAAAGCTCTTATCAGAGCCTTTTTAGGTTTGAAACTGAAGTTTTAGAGGTTTTCCAGCAATTTGCCTGAATGTAGTAAAAAAATAATACTGATTTTTTAAAGTGTTCACAACCAAGCCTTAAAGGGTAGCCACAGGACTATATATCAAAGGTTTTTAACAACTTTTTGGATGTTGTAACAATATATGAGTCAGTGATAAAACCAACTTTACAAGCTGTAAACATAGCCTTTGTATATTCAGAACTAAAGTTTTATAGGTTTTCCAACAATTTTCCTGAAATTTGTAAAAAATAGTTCTCATTTTTTGAAGCGTTCATAACCAAGTTTTAAAGGTTAGCCACAGACGCAATATTTCAAAGATTTGTAACAACTTTCTTGAATGTGGTAACATTGTATAAGTAAGTGATATAACTAACCTAAAAAGCTATAAACATAACCTTTTTAGGTTCAAAACCACTTTTTTAGAGGTTTTCCAACAATTTTCTAGGATGTAGTGAGAAAAAAGTATAGATTTTTCATAGTGTTAATAACCAACCCTTAAAGGATATCCACAGAAGCAATGTTTCGAAGGTTTTTAACAACTTTCTTGAATCTAGTAACAATATACGTGTCAGTGATAAAACCGACCAAAAAAGCTATAATCAGATTTTTTTTAGGTTTGAAACTAAAGTTTTAGTTGTTTTCCAACAATGCTCCTGAATGAATTGAATAAAAAAGTACTGATTTTCCAAAAAAGATATAATCAGACCCTCTTTAGGTCTTAAACTAAAGTTTCAGAGGTTTTCCAACAATTTTCCTGAATGTAGTGAAAAATAGTACTGATTTTTCACAGTGTTAATAACTAAGCCTTGAAGGGTAGCCAGAGAAGCAATGTTTCAAAGGTTTTTAACAACTTCTTGAATTTAGTAACAATGTACAAGTCAGAGATGAAACCAACCTAAAAAGATATAAACATAGCCTTTCTATATTTGAAACTAAAATTTTGGAGGTTTTCCAACAATTTTCCTTAATGTAGTAGAGAAAAATAGTACTGATTTTTCACAGTGTTAATAACTAAGCCTTGAAGGGTAGCCAGAGAAGCAATGTTTCAAAGGTTCTTAACAACTTTCTTGAATGTAGTAACAATATACGAGTCAGACATAAAACCAACCTGAAAAGCTCTAATCAGAGCCTTTTTAGGTTTGAAACTGAAGTTTTAGAGGTTTTCCAGCAATTTGCCTGAATGTGGTAAAAAAATAATACTGATTTTTTAAAGTGTTCACAACCAAGCCTTAAAGGGTAGCCACAGGACTATGTATCAAAGGTTTTTAAAAACTTTTTGGATGTTGTAACAATATATGAGTCAGTGATAAAACCAACTTTACAAGCTGTAAACATAGCCTTTGTATATTCAGAACTAAAGTTTTATAGGTTTTCCAACAATTTTCCTGAAATTTGTAAAAAATAGTTCTCATTTTTTGAAGCGTTCATAACCAAGTTTTAAAGGTTAGCCACAGACGCAATATTTCAAAGATTTGTAACAACTTTCTTGAATGTGGTAACATTGTATAAGTAAGTGATATAACTAACCTAAAAAGCTATAAACATAACCTTTTTAGGTTCAAAACCACTTTTTTAGAGGTTTTCCAACAATTTTCTAGGATGTAGTGAGAAAAAAGTATAGATTTTTCATAGTGTTAATAACCAACCCTTAAAGGATATCCACAGAAGCAATGTTTCGAAGGTTTTTAACAACTTTCTTGAATCTAGTAACAATATACGTGTCAGTGATAAAACCGACCAAAAAAGCTATAATCAGATTTTTTTTAGGTTTGAAACTAAAGTTTTAGTTGTTTTCCAACAATGCTCCTGAATGAATTGAATAAAAAAGTACTGATTTTCCAAAAAAGATATAATCAGACCCTCTTTAGGTCTTAAACTAAAGTTTCAGAGGTTTTCCAACAATTTTCCTGAATGTAGTGAAAAATAGTACTGATTTTTCACAGTGTTAATAACTAAGCCTTGAAGGGTAGCCAGAGAAGCAATGTTTCAAAGGTTTTTAACAACTTCTTGAATTTAGTAACAATGTACAAGTCAGAGATGAAACCAACCTAAAAAGATATAAACATAGCCTTTCTATATTTGAAACTAAAATTTTGGAGGTTTTCCAACAATTTTCCTTAATGTAGTAGAGAAAAATAGTACTGATTTTTCACAGTGTTAATAACTAAGCCTTGAAGGGTAGCCAGAGAAGCAATGTTTCAAAGGTTCTTAACAACTTTCTTGAATGTAGTAACAATATACGAGTCAGACATAAAACCAACCTGAAAAGCTCTAATCAGAGCCTTTTTAGGTTTGAAACTGAAGTTTTAGAGGTTTTCCAGCAATTTGCCTGAATGTGGTAAAAAAATAATACTGATTTTTTAAAGTGTTCACAACCAAGCCTTAAAGGGTAGCCACAGGACTATGTATCAAAGGTTTTTAAAAACTTTTTGGATGTTGTAACAATATATGAGTCAGTGATAAAACCAACTTTACAAGCTGTAAACATAGCCTTTGTATATTCAGAACTAAAGTTTTATAGGTTTTCCAACAATTTTCCTGAAATTTGTAAAAAATAGTTCTCATTTTTTGAAGCGTTCATAACCAAGTTTTAAAGGTTAGCCACAGACGCAATATTTCAAAGATTTGTAACAACTTTCTTGAATGTGGTAACATTGTATAAGTAAGTGATATAACTAACCTAAAAAGCTATAAACATAACCTTTTTAGGTTCAAAACCACTTTTTTAGAGGTTTTCCAACAATTTTCTAGGATGTAGTGAGAAAAAAGTATAGATTTTTCATAGTGTTAATAACCAACCCTTAAAGGATATCCACAGAAGCAATGTTTCGAAGGTTTTTAACAACTTTCTTGAATCTAGTAACAATATACGTGTCAGTGATAAAACCGACCAGAAAAGCTATAATCAGATTTTTTTTAGGTTTGAAACTAAAGTTTTAGTTGTTTTCCAACAATGCTCCTGAATGAATTGAATAAAAAAGTACTGATTTTCCAAAAAAGATATAATCAGACCATCTTTAGGTCTTATGTTTCAATAATGTTGCAATGTTTCAAAGGTTTTTAACAACTTCTTGAATGTAGTAACAATGTACAAGTCAGAGATAAAACCAACCTAAAAAGATATAAACATAGCCTTTCTATATTTGAAACTAAAATTTTAGAGGTTTTCCAACAATTTTCCTTAATGTAGTAGAGAAAAATAGTACTGATTTTTCAGAGTGTTCATAACCAAGCCTTAAAGGGTAGCCAGAGAAGCAATGTTTCATAGTTTTTTAACAACTTTTTTGAATATAGTTACAATATATGAGTCAGTGATAAAACTAACCTAAAAAACTATAATCAGAGATTTTCTATATTTGAAAGTAAATGTTTAGAGGTTTTCCAACAATTTTACTGAAGGTTCTTGAATGTAGTAACAATATACGAGTCAGACATAAAACCAACCTGAAAAGCTATAATCAGAGCCTTTTTAGTTTTGAAACAAAAGTTTTAGAGGTTTTCCAACAATTTTACTGAATGTAGTAAAAAAATAAGTACTGATTTTTCAAAGTGTTCATAACCAAGCCTTAAAGGGTAGCCACAGAAGCAATGTTTCAAATGTTTTTAACAACTTTCTTGTATGCACTAATAATATACGAATGAGCCTCAAAAGCTATAAACCTAAAAAGCTATAAACAGAGCCTTTTTAGCTCCTATAACTAATGTTTTTAATATTTTTAACAATTTTTTGTGAAGTTATGATAATAAAAGAAGTTGTCAATAAAACATGTGGCAAATATCAACTCCATATGATGCAAAGTTGTCGAGCTATCTCCCTGCATACATGTCCACCCATAGACAGATGAATTATCCTTGGTAATACTCAATATTTCTCTAGTCCGCCTGTAAACGATGGCTGAGAATGAATTCCCTATCAGAAATATTATGTTCCTTTGGTAAACATTCCTTTATTTCTAAAACTTCTTCCTTTGAGAGTGGGACAATAAGTAAGTAGATACAACACTGAAGGCAAATTCTATCAGTAAAGCTAGTTTGACTACTGTCAACCCATAGATAATAAAGGTTTTATCAATTTCCAATAGGGGGATCCTTATCACCAATCCTATACATATATATATATATATATATATATATACATATATATATATATATATATGTGTGTGTATATATTAAAATTAAATCTTGTTCCGTAGACACTAGGGCATGCCCATTCTAATACTGTACCTGGTTTCATGAAAATCTTCAGGAGGTTTAAACTTGAGATGATGAGACACTGTTGTTTATTTATTTGTGATGTTGTTGATAGCAACAATCAAAACAGAAACAGTGTCCTTAATTGTGATAAGCATCAATCGAAATATAATCAGAGTTTTGTTCAGTTTTCAAGTAAGGCTGGCTATGTATGTATGTATCACACGTACTGGCTGTGCCAATGTTGTTGTTTTTTTGTTTGTTTGTTCTTTTGTCTTTTTTTAAGGAATAAACACTTCAGGAAAATAAATTGTCCGACTTAGGACGGTGCCAGTGAGAAAGTCGGGGAGAACCTGTATTACATGAGACTTTCAATTTACAACTCTAGTGTATTCGATCCAAACTTGGTTCCCCCTCACTTGTGACCTTGCGCCCCACTAAGATAAGCTTAGTGAACATTAGTATTATATTGATATATTTTCCGATTTTTCAACAGGTTCCAAAACACTGATCTAATGTCTGATCTCTATATGTTTTACGAAATCCCAGACAACGATTAGGATTCTCACGATCCAGTTGTCAATGGCTGAGATGCTCAGGATTCCAAATTGAAGACCATTAAGCCGGAAAATTCAAAACTCCCTGACAAGGAGTGCTACGCAAAACTGATTGAACCGTTCCACCTAAAGAAAAAATAAGTATTGAATAACACAAAACAGAATTATTCGCATCAACAGATGTTTTCATTGTTTATGAAATTATTTTTTTGATAATAACATGAACGACATGGTAAAATAAAAAATATATTTATTTAACTAAAATGCGACATATTTGAAGCAATAACATGTTTCCAGCAACGTTCTCATGATTACCACTGTTGAACTTCCCACCGAAATTCTCTGAGCCTCAGAATGTGCTCGAAACCCTCTTTGTGGGTTGTCGGCCACTGAATTCTTTACTATTTACAACCAGTTTTAGCCTCCCTTGAATTATTTTTTGAATCAAGTTTTGAGTTGAAAATAATCTGTTAGACTTTATTTTGTTCCCACAAAGCCATTAACGCTGATATTCACAATGGTCTCTTCAAGACTCTTTTCCTTTCGAGGAGGAAGCCAGTGAAATTGAACCTGAAAATAGTCTGTGACACATTATTTTGTATCCAGGAAGCTTTTTAGACTGAAATCCAAAATGGTCTATTCGAGACTCTTTCTGTTTCCTGGAGAAAGCAAATGAAATTAAACCTGAAAATAGTCTGTTAGACTTCATTTTGTATCCCGGAAGCCTTTTAGATTGAAATTCACAATTATCTCTTCGAGATGCTTTTCATTTCTGGGAGGAAACTAGTGAAATTGAACCTGAAAATAGTCTGTGAGACTTTAATTTGTTTCCAGGGGGTTTTTGAGACTGAAATTCACAATGGTCTCTTCAGCACTCTTTTTGTTTTCAGGAGGAAGCCAGTGAAAGTAGTCTATGACACTTTATTTCATTTTTAGGAAGTCTATGAGACAGATATTCACAATTGTCCTTTAGAGTCTCTTTTTGTTTTCAGGAGGAAAACAGTGAAATTGAACCTGAAAATAGTCTGTGAGACTTTATTTTGTTTTTGGGAAGTCTATGAGACTGAAAATTCACTAAGGTTTTGTCAATACTCTTTTTGTTTTGGAGAGGAAGCCAGTGAAATTGAACCTTGAAATAGTCTGCTGGACTTTATTTTGTTCCAAGGAATCCTTTTAGACTGAAATTCACAATGGTCTACTCAAGACATTTTTTGTTTTTGGGAGGAAGCAAGTGAAATTGAACCTGAAAATAGTCTTTAAGACTTTATTTTGTTCCCAGGAAGCCTTTAAGACTAAAATTCACAATTGTCTCTTCAAAACACTTTTTGTTCCTGGGAGGAAAACAGTGAAACTGAACCTGAAAATAGTCTGTGAGACTTTATTTAGTTTCCAGGGAGCCTTTTAGACTAAAATTCACATTGTCCTTTGGGGACTCTTTTTGTTTTCGGGATGAAAACAGTGAAATTGAACCTGAAAATAGTCTGTTAGACTTTATTTAGTTTCCATGAAGCCTTTCAGACAGAAATTCACAATTGTCCTTTAGAGTCTCTTTTTTTTTTTCGGGAGGAAAACAGTGAAATTGAACCTGTAAAGTGTCTGTTAGACTTTATTTAGTTTCCAGGAAGCCTTTTAGACAAAAATTCAAAATTGTCCTTTAGAGTCTCTTTTTTTTTTCGGGAGGAAAACAGTGAAATTGAACCTGTAAAGTGTCTGTTAGACTTTATTTAGTTTCCAGGAAGCCTTTTAGACTAAAATTCACAATTGTCCTGCAGGGACTCTTTTTGTTCTCGGGAGGAATACAGTGAAATTGAACCTGAAAATAGTCCGTGAAACTTTATTTAGTTTCCATGAGTCCTTTCAGACAAAAATTCACAATTGTCCTTTAGAGTTTCTTTTTGTTTTTGGGAGGAAAACAGTGAAATTGAACCTGTAAATTGTCTGTGACACTTTATTTTGTATCCAGGAACCTTTAAGATTGATATCAACAATGGTCTCTTCAAGACTCTTTTTTTGTTCGGGAGGGAGCCAGTTGAATTGAACCAGAAAAAAGTCTGCGAGACTTTATTTTTTTTCCAGGAAGCTTCTAAGACTAAAATATGCAATGGTTTCTCCAGTAATCTTTTTGTTTTCGGATGAAAACCAGTGAAATTGAACCTGAAAATAGTCTGCGAGACTTTATTTTGTTTCCAGGAAGCTTTCTAGACTAAAATTCACAATCGTCCTTTAGGGACTCTTTTTGTTTTCGGGAGGAAAACAGTGAAATTGAACCTGAAAATAGTCTGTGAGACTTTTTAAAGTTTCCAGGAAGCCTTTTAGTCCAAAATTCACAATTGTCCTTTAGGGACTCTTTTTGTTTTCGGGAGGAAAACAGTGAAATTGAACCTGAAAATAGTCTGTTAGACTTTATTTTGTTTCCAGGAAGCCTTGTAGACTATGATTCACAATTGTCCTTTAGGGACTCTTTTTGTTTTCAGGAGGAAAACAGTGAAATTGAACATGAAAATAGTTGTGAGACTTTATTTAGTTTCCAGGAAGCCTTTTCGTCTAAAATTCACAACTGTCCTTTAGGGACTCTTTTTGTTTTTTGGAGGAAAACAGTGAAATTGAACCGGAAAATAGTTGTGAGACTTTATTTAGTTTCCAGGAAGCCTTTTCGTCTAAAATTCACAATTGTCCTTTAGGGACTCTTTCTGTTTTCGGGAAGAAAACAATGAAATTGAACCTGAAAATAGTCTGTGAGACTTTATTTAGTTTCCAGGAAGCATTCTAGACTAAAATTCACAATTGTCCTTTAGGGACTCTTTTTGTTTTCGGGAGGAAAACAGTGAAATTGAACCTGAAAATAGTCTGTGAGACTTTTTAAAGTTTCCAGGAAGCCTTTTAGTCCAAAATTCACAATTGTCCTTTAGGGACTCTTTTTGTTTTCGGGAGGAAAACAGTGAAATTGAACCTGAAAATAGTCTGTTAGACTTTATTTTGTTTCCAGGAAGCCTTGTAGACTATGATTCACAATTGTCCTTTAGGGACTCTTTTTGTTTTCAGGAGGAAAACAGTGAAATTGAACATGAAAATAGTCTGTGAGCCTCAATTTTGTTTTTGGGAAGTCTATGAGACTGAAAATTCACTAAGGTTTTGTCTATACTCTTTTTGTTTTCTGGAGGAAGCCAGTGAAATTAAACCTTGAAATAGTCTGCTGGACTTCATTTTGTTCCAAGGAATCCTCTCAGACTGAAATTCACAATGGTCTCTTCAAGACTCTTCCCGTTTTCAGAAGGAAACCAGTGTAATTAAACCTGAAAATAGTCTGTGACACTTTATTTTGTTTCCAGGAACCTTTAAGATTGATATCAACAATGGTCTCTTCAAGACTCCTATCGTTTTCGGGAGGAAGCCAGTTGAATTGAACCTGAAAAAGTCTGCGATACTTTATTTTGTTTCCAGGAAGCTTTTAAGACTGAAATTTGCAATGGTTTCTCCAATACTCTTTTTGTTTTCGGATGGAAGCCAGTTAAATTGAAACTGAAAATAGTCTGTGAGACTTTATTTTGTATCCAGGAAGCCTTTTAGATTGAAATTCATAATTATATCTTCGAGATGCTTTTCATTTCTGGGAGGAAACTAGTGAAATTGAACCTGAAAATAGTCTGTGAGACTTTAAATTGTTTCAAGGGGGCTTTTGAGACTGAAATTCACAATATTCTCTTCAGCACTCTTTTTGTTTTCAGGAGGAAGCCAGTGAAAATAGTCTATGACACTTTATTTCGTTTTTAGCAAGTCTATGAGACTGAAATTCACAATGGTCTCTTCAAGACTCTTTTCGTTTTCAGGGAAAAGCCAGTGAAATTGAACCTGAAAATAGTCTGAAAGACTTTATTTTGTTTACAGAAAGCCTTTAAGACTTATATTCACAATGGTCTCTTCAAGACCTTTTCCGTTTTCAGTAGGAAACCAGTGATATTGAACCTGAAAATAGTCTTTAAGTCTATATTTCGTTTTTGGGAAATCTATGAGACTGAAATTCACAAAGGTCTCTTAGAGACTTTTTTTTTTTTCAGGAGGAAGCCAGTGAAATTGAACCCGAAAATAGTATGTGAGACTTTATTTTTTCTCTTCAAGACTCTTTTTGTTTTCGGGACGTAACCAGTGAGATCAAACTTGAGAATAATCTTTGGGACTTCATTTTGTTTTCAGGAAACCTTTAAGACTGAAATTCGAAATGGTGAAAAAAGTCTGCGAGACTTTATTTTGTTTCCAGGAAGCTTTTAAGACTGAAATTTGCAATGGTTTTTCCAATACTCTTTTTGTTTTCGGATGGAAGCCAGTTAAATTGAAACTGAAGATAGTCTGTAAGACTTAATTTTGTTTCCAGGAAGCTTTTAAGACTGAAATTCACAAATGTCTTTTCAAAACTGTTTTTATTTTAGGGGGTGGGGCTAGTAAAATTGAACCAGAAAAATGTCGGTGAGACTTTATTTTGTTCCCGGGATGCCTTTAAGACGGATATTCACACTTGTCTCTTCGAGATTCTTTTCAATTTTGGGGGGAAGCCAGTGAAATAGAACTTGAAAATAGTCTGAGAGACTTTATTTTGTTTCCAGGATGCCTTTTAGACTGAAATTCACAATGGTCTATACAAGACACTTTTCGTTTTTGGGAGGAAAAAAGTGAAATTGAACCTGAAAATAGTCTTTAAGACTTTATTTTGTTCCCAGGAAAACATTAAGACTGAGATTCACAATCGACTCTTTGAAATACTTTTTGTTCCTGGAAGAAAAACAGTGAAATTGAACCTGAAAATAGTCTGTGAGGCTTTATTTAGTTTCCAAGAAGACTTTTAGACTAATTTTCACAATCGTCCTTTAGGGACTCTTTTTGTTTTCTGGAGGAAAACAGTGAAATTGAACCTGAAAATAGTCTGTGAGACTTTATTTAGTTTCCAGGAAGCCTTCTGGACTAAAATTCACAATTGTCCATTAGGGACACTTTTTGTTTTCTGGAGGAAAACAGTGAAATTGAACCTGAAAATAGTCTGTTAGACTTTATTTAGTTTCAAGGAAGCCTTTTAGTCTAAAATTCACAATCATCCTTTAGGGACTCTCTTTGTTTTCGGGAGGAAAACAGTGAAATTAATCCCAAAAGTAGTCTGCGAGACTTTATTTAGTTTCCAGGAAGCCTTTTAGTCTAAAATTCACAATCGTCCTTTAGGGACACTCTTTGTTTTCGGGAGGAAAACAGTGAAATTGAACCTGAAAATAGTCCGTGAGACTTTATTTAGTTTCCAGGAAGCCTTCTAGACTAAAATGCACAATTGTCCATTAGGGACACTTTTTGTTTTCTGGAGTAAAACAGTGAAATTGAACCTGAAAATAGTCCGTGAGACTTTATTTAGTTTCCAGGAAGCCTTCTGGACTAAAATTCACAATTGTCCATTAGGGACACTTTTTGTTTTCTGGAGGAAAACAGTGAAATTGAACCTGAAAATAGTCTGTTAGACTTTATTTAGTTTTAAGGAAGCCTTTTAGTCTAAAATTCACAATCATCCTTTAGGGACTCTCTTTGTTTTCGGGAGGAAAACAGTGAAATTAATCCCAAAAATAGTCTGCTAGACTTTATTTAGTTTCCAGGAAGCCTTTTAATCTAAAATTCACAATCGTCCTTTAGGGACACTTTTTGTTTTCGGGAGGAAAACAGTGAAATTGAACCTGAAAATAGTCCGTGAGACTTTATTTAGTTTCCAGGAAGCCTTCTAGACTAAAATGCACAATTGTCCATTAGGGACACTTTTTGTTTTCTGGGGTAAAACAGTGCAATTGAACCTGAAAATAGTCTGTTAGACTTTATTTAGTTTCCAGGAAACCTTTTAGATTAAAATTCCCGATTGTCCATTAGGGACTCTTTTCGTTTTCGGGAGGAAAACAGTGAAATTGAACCTGAAAATAGTCTGTGAGACTTTATTTAGTTTCTATGAAGCCTTTTAGACTAAAATTCACAATTATCCTTTAGGGACTCTATTTGTTTTCGGGAAGAAAACAGTGAAATTGAACCTGAAATTAATCTTTTAGACTTTATTTAGTTTCCGGGAAGCCTTTTAGACTAAAATTCACAATTGTCCTTTAGGGACTCTTTTTGTTTTTGGGAGGAAAACAGTAAAATACAACCTGAAAATAGTTGTGTAACTTTATATTGTCTCCAAGAAGCCATTTAGATTAAAATTCACGATTGTCCATTAGGGATTCTTTTCGTTTTCGGGCGGAAGACAGTGAAATTGAATCTGAAAGTAGTCTTTGAGACTTTATTTAGTTTCCATGAAGCCTTTTAGACTAAAATTCACAATTATCCTTTAGGGACTCTATTTGTTTTCGGGAAGAAAACAGTGAAATTGAACCTGAAATTAATCTGTTAGACTTTATTTAGTTTCCAGGAAGCCTTTTGGACTGAAATTCACAATCGTCCTTTAGGGACTCTCTTTGTTTTCGGGAGGAAAACAGTGAAATTGAACCTGAAAATAGTCTGTTGGACTTTATTTATTTTCCAGGAAGCTTTTTAGACTAAAATTCACAATTGACCTTGAGGGACTCTTTTTGTTTTCGGGAGGAAAACGGTGAAATTGATCCTGAAAATAGTCTGTGAGACTTTATTTAGTTTCCAGGAGGCCTTTTAGACTAAAATGCACAATTGTCCTTCAGGGACTCTTTTTGTTTTCGGGAGGAAAACAGTGAAATTGAACCTGAAAATAGTCTATGAGACTTTATTCAGTTTCTAGGAAGTTTTTCCGACTAAAATTCACAACTGTCCTTTAGGGACTCTTTTTGTTTTTGGGAGGAAAACAGTGAAATTGAACATGAAAATAGTCTGTGAGACTTTATTTAGTTTCCAGGAAACCTTTTAGACTAAAATGCACAATTGTCCATTAGGGACTCTTTTTGTTTTCGGGAGGAAAACAGTGAAATTGTACCTGAAAATAGTCTGTGAGACTTTATTTAGTTTCCAGGAAGCCTTTTAAACTCAAATTCACAATTGTCCATTAGGGACTCTTTTTGTTTTCGGGAGGAAAACAGTGAAATTGAACCTGAAAATAGTCCATTAGACTTTATTCAGTTTCCAGGAATTTTTTCCGACTAAAATTCACAACTGTCCTTTAGGGACTCTTTTTGTTTTTTGGAGGAAAACAGTGAAATTGAACCTGAAAATAGTCCGTGAGACTTTATTTAGTTTCCAGGAAGCCTTCTGGACTAAAATTCACAATTGTCCATTAGGGACACTTTTTGTTTTCTGGAGGAAAACAGTGAAATTGAACCTGAAAATAGTCTGTTAGACTTTATTTAGTTTTAAGGAAGCCTTTTAGTCTAAAATTCACAATCATCCTTTAGAGACTCTCTTTGTTTTCGGGAGGAAAACAGTGAAATTAATCCCAAAAATAGTCTGCTAGACTTTATTTAGTTTCCAGGAAGCCTTTTAATCTAAAATTCACAATCGTCCTTTAGGGACACTTTTTGTTTTCGGGAGGAAAACAGTGAAATTGAACCTGAAAATAGTCTGTGAGACTTTATTTAGTTTCCAGGAAACCTTTTAGACTAAAATGCACAATTGTCCATTAGGGACTCTTTTTGTTTTCGGGAGGAAAACAATGAAATTGAACCTGAAAATAGTCTGTGAGACTTTATTTAGTTTCCAGGAAGCCTTTTAGACTAAAATTCACAATTGACCATTAGGGACTCTTTCTGTTTTTGGGAGGAAAACAGTGAAATTGAACCTAAAAATAGTCTGCGAGACTTTATTTATTTTCCAGGAAGCCTCCTGGACTAAAATTCACAACTGTCCTTTAGGGACTCTTTTTGTTTTTGGGAAGAAAACAGTGAAATTGAACCTGAAATTAATCTGTTAGACTTTATTTAGTTTCCAGGAAGCCTTTTGGACTGAAATTCACAATCGTCCTTTAGGGACTCTTTTTGTTTTCGGGAGGAAAACGGTGAAATTGATCCTGAAAATAGTCTGTGAGACTTTATTTAGTTTCCAGGAAGCCTTTTAGACTAAAATGCACAATTGTCCTTCAGGGACTCTTTTTGTTTTCGGGAGGAAAACAGTGAAATTGAACCTGAAAATAGTCTATGAGACTTTATTCAGTTTCTAGGAAGTTTTTCCGACTAAAATTCACAACTGTCCTTTAGGGACTCTTTTTGTTTTTGGGAGGAAAACAGTGAAATTGAACCTGAAAATAGTCTGTGAGACTTTATTTAGTTTCCAGGAAGCCTTTTAGACTCAAATTCACAATTGTCTATTAGGGACTCTTTTTGTTTTCGGGAGGAAAACAGTGAAATTGAACCTGAAAATAGTCTGTGAGACTTTATTTAGTTTCCAGGAAGCCTTTTAGACTCAAATTCACAATTGTCCATTAGGGACTCTTTTTGTTTTCGGGAGGAAAACAGTGAAATTGAACCTGAAAATAGTCCATTAGACTTTATTCAGTTTCCAGTAATTTTTTCCGACTAAAATTCACAACTGTCCTTTAGGGACTCTTTTTGTTTTTTGGAGGAAAACAGTGAAATTGAACCTGAAAATAGTCTGTGAGACTTTATTTAGTTTCCAGGAAGCCTTTTAGACTAAAATGCACAATTGTCCATTAGGGACTCTTTTTGTTTCCGGGAGGAAAACAGTGAAATTGAACCTGAAAATAGTCTGTGAGACTTTATTTAGTTTCCAGGAAGCCTTTTAGACTAAAATTCACAACCTTCCTTTAGGTACTCTTTTTGTTTTTTGGAGGAAAACAGTGAAATTGAACCTGAAAATAGTCTGCGAGACTTTATTTATTTTCCAGGAAGCCTTCTGGACTAAAATTCACAATCGTCCATTAGGGACTCTTTTTGTTTTCGGGAGGAAAACAGTGAAATTGAACCTGAAAATAGTCTGTGAGACTTTATTTAGTTTCCAGGAAGCCTTTTAGACTAAAATTCACAATTGACCATTAGGGACTCTTTTTGTTTTTGGGAGGAAAACAGTGAAATTGAACCTGAAAATAGTCTGCGAGACTTTATTTATTTTCCAGGAAGCCTTCTGGACTAAAATTCACAACTGTCCTTTAGGGACTCTTTTTGTTTTTGGGAGGAAAACAGTAAAATACAACCTGAAAATAGTTGTGAAACTTCATATCGTCTCCAAGAAGCCATTTAGATTAAAATTCACGATTGTCCATTTGGGACTCTTTTCGTTTTCGGGAAGAAGACAGCGAAATTGAATCTGAAAGTAGTCTTTGAGACTTCATTTAGTTTCCATGAAGCCTTTTAGACTAAAATTAACAATTATCCTTTAGGGACTCTATTTGTTTTCGGGAAGAAAACAGTGAAATTGAACCTGAAATTAATCTGTTAGACTTTATTTAGTTTCCAGGAAGCCTCTTGGACTGAAATTCACAATCGTCCTTTAGGGACTCTTTTTGTTTTCGGGAGGAAAACAGTGAAATTGAACCTGAAAATAGTCTGTTGGACTTTATTTATTTTCCAGGAAGCCTTTTAGACTAAAATTCACAATTGACCTTTAGGGACTCTTTTTGTTTTCGGGAGGAAAACGGTTAAATTGATCCTGAAAATAGTCTGTGAGACTTTATTTAGTTTCCAGGAAGCCTTCCAGACTCAAATTCACAATTGTCCATTAGGGACACTTTCTGTTTTCGGGAGGAAAACAATGAAATTGAATCCGAAAATAGTCCATTAGACTTTATTTAGTTTCCATGAGGCCTTTTAGACTAAAATGCACAATTGTCCTTCAGGGACTCTTTTTGTTTTCGGGAGGAAAACAGTGAAATTGAACCTGAAAATAGTCTATGAGACTTTATTCAGTTTGTAGGAAGTTTTTCCGACTAAAATTCACAACTGTCCTTTAGGGACTCTTTTTGGTTTTGGGAGGAAAATAGTAAAATACAACCTGAAAATAGTCTGTGAGACTTTATTTAGTTTCCAGGAAACCTTTTAGACTAAAATGCACAATTGTCCATTAGGGACTCTTTTTGTTTTCGGGAGGAAAACAGTGAAATTGAACCTGAAAATAGTCTCTGAGACTTTATTTAGTTTCCAGGAAGCCTTTTAAACTCAAATTCACAATTGTCTATTAGGGACTCTTTTTGTTTTCGGGAGGAAAACAGTGAAATTGAACCTGAAAATAGTCTGTAAGACTTTATTTAGTTTCTAGGAAGCCTTTTAGACTAAAATTCACAATTGTCCTTTAGAGACACTTTTTGTTTTTGGGAGGAGAACAGTGAAATTGAACCTGAAAATAGTCCATTAGACTTTATTCAGTTTCCAGGAATTTTTTCCGACTAAAATTCACAATTGTCCACTAGTGACTTTTTTTGTTTTCGGGAGGAAAACAGTGGAATTGAACCTAAAAATAGTCCATTAGACTTTATTCAGTTCCCAGGAAGCCATTTATATTAAAATTCACAATTGTCCATTAGGGACTCTTTTTGTTTTCGGGAGGAAAACAGTGAAATTGAACCTGAAAATAGTCTGTGAGACTTTATTTAGTTTCCAGGAAGCCTTTTAGACTAAAATTCACAATTAACCATTTGGGACGCTTTTTGTTTTTGGGAGGAAAACAGTGAAATTGAACCTGAAAATAGTATGCGAGACTTTATTTATTTTCCAGGAAGCCTTCTGGACTAAAATTCACAACTGTCCTTTAGGGACTCTTTTTGTTTTTGGGAGGAAAACAGTGAAATTGAACCTGAAAATAGTCTGTGAGACTTTATTTAGTTTCCATGAAGCCTTTTAGATTGAAATTCATAATTGTCTTTTAGGGACTCTTTTTGTTTTCGGGAGGAAGACAGTCAAATACAACCTGAAAATCTTCTCTGAGACTACATTTTGTTCCCAGGAAGCCTTTCAGACTCGAATTCACAATTGTCCACTAGGGACTTTTTTTGTTTTTGGGAGGAAAACAGTGAAATTGAACCTGAAAATAGTCTGTTAGACTTTATTTAGTTTCCATGAAGCCTTTTAGACTCAAATTCACAATTGTCCTTGAGGGATTCTTTTTGTTTTCGGGAGGAAGACAGTCAAATACAACCTGAAAATAGTCTGTGAGACTACATTTAGTTTCCAGGAAGCCTTTCAGACTGAAATTCATAATTATCCTTTAGGGACTCTTTTTGTTTTCGGGAGGAAAACAGTGAAATTGAACCTCAAAATAGTCTGTGAGACTTTATTTTGTGTCTAAGAAGCCTTGAAGATTTAAATTCACAATGGTGTCTTCAAGCCTCTTTTGTTTTCAGGAAGAAGCCAGTGAAATCGAACTTGAAAATCGTGTGTGAGACTTTTTTTGTTTATGGTAAGTATATGAGACTGAAATTTACAATGGTGTCTTCAAGACTCTTTCTGTTACCGGGAGGAAGCCCGTAAAATTGTACCTGAAAATATTCAGTTAGATTTCAATTTTTTCCCAGGAAGCTTTCAAGACTGATATTCACATAGGTCACTTCAAGACTGTTTCTGTTTTTCGGGAGGAAGCCGGTGAAATTGAAACTGAAAATAGTCTGTGAGACTTTATATCGTTTTTGGGTAGTCTGTGAGACTGAAATTCACAATGGTTTTTTCAAGACTCTTTTCGTTTCTGGGATGAAGCCAGTGATAAAAATCTGGAAATAGTCTGTGAGATCTTATTTTGTTTCCCGGAAGCCTTTACCACTGATATTCACGATGTTCTCTTCAAGACTCTTTTTGTTTTCGGAAAGGAGCCTGTGAAATTGAACGTTGAAATAAATTATGAAAATTTATTTTGTTTTCAAAAAGCCTATAAATTGAAATTCACAATTGTCCCTTCAAGACTCTTTTTGTTTTTGGAGGAAGCCAGTGAAATTGAAACTGAAAATAGAGTCTGAGAATTTATTTTGTATCCAGGAAGCCTTTAAGAATGATATTCTCAATGGTCTTTTCAAAACACTTTTTAGTCTCGGGAATGAAGCCTGTGAAATCAAACCTGAAAATAGTTTGTGAGACTACATTGTTCACTGAGAGCCTTTAGGTCTGAGGTTCACAATGATCTCTTCGAAACTTTTTTCGTTCCCAGGAGGGAACCCAAGAAATTGAACCAGAAAATAGTCTGTGAGACTTTATTCCGTTTATGGGAAGTGTATGAGACTTAAATTCACAAAAGTCTCTTCAAGATTCTTTTTGTTACCGGGAGGAAGCCCGTAAAATTGTACCTAAAAATATTCAGTTAGATTTTAATTTTTTTTCCCAGGAAGCTTTCAAGACTGATATTCACATAGGTCACCTCAACACTCTTTTTGTTTTCGGGAGGAAGCCAATTAAGTTGAAACTAAAAATAGTCTGTGAGACTTTATCTCGTTTTTGTGTAGTTTGAGAGACTGAAATTCACAATCGTGTCTTCAAAACTCTTTTCGTTTCCAGGGGGATGCCCATGGAATTGTACCTGAAAATATTCTGTGGGACTTTATTTTGTTTTTGGGAAGTTTATGAGATTGATATCCACAATGGTCTCTCCAAGACTCTTTTCGTTTCTGGGAGGAAACCAGTGAAATTGAACCTGAAAATAGTCTGTGAGACTTTATTTCGTCCCCAGGAAGCCTTTAAGACTAATACTTTCAATGGTTTATTCAAGACTCTTTTCGTTTCCGGGATGAAACCAGTGAAATTGAACCAGGATATAGTCCGTGAGACTTTAATTTGTTTCCATGTAGCTTTTAGCGATGAAATTCTGTATGGTCTCTCCGAGACACTATTCGTTTTGGGGAGGAAGCCAGTAAAATCGAATTCAAAAATAGTCTGTGATACTTTATCTTGTTTCCAGGAAGCCTTTGACATCGATATTCACGATAGTGTTCTCAAGACTCTTTCTGTTTCCAGGAGGAGACCAGTGAAATTGAGCCTGAAAAAAGTCTTTGAGACTTTATTTTGTTTCCGGGAAGCCTTTTAGACTAAAATGCACAATTGTCCTTCAGAGACTCTTTTTGTTTTCGGGAGGAAAACAGTGGAATTGATCCTGAAAATAGTCTGTGAGACTTTATTTTGCTTCCAGGAAGCCTTTGAAACTGAAATTCACAATTGTTCCTCCGAAACTCTTTTTGTTTTTTTGAGGAAGCCAGTGAAATTAAACCTGAAAATAGTCTGTGAGACTTTATTTTGTTTCCAGGAAGCCTTGGAGACTGAAATTCACAATTGTTCCTTTGAAACACTTTTTGTTTTTTTGAGGAAACCAGTGAAATTGAACCTGGAAAAAGTCTGTGAGACTTTATTTTCTATCCAGGAATCCTTTAGGAATGATATTCACAATGGTCTCTTCAAGTCTTTAAGAATGATATTCACAATAGTGTCTTCCAGACTCTTTTTGTTTCCAGGAGGAAACCAGTGAAATTGAGCCTGAAAATAGTCTTTGAGTCTTTATTTTGTTTCCACGAAGCCTTTAAGACCGAAATTCACTATGGTCTCTTCAAGACTCTCTTTGTTTTCGGGAGGTAGCCAGTGGAATTTAACCTGAAATCAGTCTGTGAGTCACTATTTTGTTTCCAGAGAGCTTTTATGACTGATACTCACAATAGTCTCTTTAAGACTCTTTTTCGTTTTCGGGAGGAAGCCAGTGAAATTGAACCAGGATATAGTCTGTGAGACTTTATTTTGTTTCCATGTAGCTTTTAAGACTGAAATTCACTATGGTCTCTTCGAGACTCTTTTCGTTTTGGGGAGGAAGCCAGTGAAATTGTACTTGAAAATAGTCTTTGAGACTTTATTTTGTTTCCAGGAAGCCTTTAAGAATGATATTCACAATAGTGTCTTCAAGACTCTTTTTGTTTCCGGGAGGAAACCAGTGAAATTGAGCCTGAAAATCGTCTTTGAGACTTTATTTTGTTTCCACGAAGCCTTTAAGACTGAAATTCACAATTGTTCCTTCGAAACTCTATTTGTTTTTTTGAGGAAGCCAGTGAAGTTGAACCTGGAAATAGTCTGTGAGACTTTATTTTCTTTCCAGGAAGCCTTTAGGAATGATATTCACAATGGTCTCTTCAATACTGTTTTTTGTTTCCGGGAGGAAGCCAGTGGAATTTAACCTGAAATTAGTCTTTGAGACATTATTTTGTTTCCAGAGTGCTTTTATGACTGATATTCACAATAGTGTCTTCAAGAATCTTTTCATTTTCTGGAGGAAAACTGTGAAATTGAACCAGGAAATAATCTGTGAGACTTTATTTTGTTTCCATGTAGCTTTTAAGACTGAAATTCACTATGGTCTCTGCGAGACTCTTTTCGTTTTGGGGAGGATCCAGTGAAATTGTACTTGAAAATAGTCTTTGAGACTTTATCTTGTTTCCGGGAAGCCTTTAAGAATGATATTCACAATAGTGTCTTCAAGACTCTTTTTGTTTCCGGGAGGAAACCAGTGAAATTGAGCCTGAAAATAGTCTTAGATATTTTTTTCGTTTCCAGGAAGCCTTTGAGACTGAAATTCACAATTGTCCCTTCGAAACTCTTCTTGTTTTTTTGAGGAAGCCAGTGAAATTGAACCTGGAAATAGTCTGTGAGACTTTATTTCCTTTCAAGGAAGCCTTTAGAAATGATATTCACAATGGTCTCTTCAATAATGTTTTTGTTTCCGGGAGGAAGCCAGTGGAATTTAACCCGAAATTAGTCTGTGAGACATTATCTTGTTTCCAGGAAGCCTTTAAGAATGATATTCATAATAGTGTCTTCAAGACTCTTTTTGTTTCCGGGAGGAAACCAGTGAAATTGAGCCTGAAAATCGTCTTTGAGACTTTATTTTGTTTCCACGAAGCCTTTAAGACTGAAATTCACAATTGTTCCTTCGAAACTCTATTTGTTTTTTTGAGGAAGCCAGTGAAGTTGAACCTGGAAATAGTCTGTGAGACTTTATTTTCTTTCCAGGAAGCCTTTAGGAATGATATTCACAATGGTCTCCTCAATACTGTTTTTTGTTTCCGGGAGGAAGCCAGTGGAATTTAACCTGAAATTAGTCTTTGAGACATCATTTTGTTTCCAGAGAGCTTTTATGACTGATATTCACAATAGTCTCTTCAAGAATCTTTTCATTTTCGGGAGGAAAACTGTGAAATTGAACCAGGAAATAATCTGTGAGACTTTATTTTGTTTCCATGTAGCTTTTAAGACTGAAATTCACTATGGTCTCTGCGAGACTCTTTTCGTTTTGGGGAGGAAGCCAGTGAAATTGTACTTGAAAATAGTCTTTGAGACTTTATCTTGTTTCCGGGAAGCCTTTAAGAATGATATTCACAATAGTGTCTTCAAGACTCTTTTTGTTTCCGGGAGGAAACCAGTGAAATTGAGCCTGAAAATAGTCTTAGATATTTTTTTCGTTTCCAGGAAGCCTTTGAGACTGAAATTCACAATTGTCCCTTCGAAACTCTTCTTGTTTTTTTGAGGAAGCCAGTGAAATTGAACCTGGAAATAGTCTGTGAGACTTTATTTCCTTTCAAGGAAGCCTTTAGAAATGATATTCACAATGGTCTCTTCAATAATGTTTTTGTTTCCGGGAGGAAGCCAGTGGAATTTAACCCGAAATTAGTCTGTGAGACATTATCTTGTTTCCAGGAAGCCTTTAAGAATGATATTCATAATAGTGTCTTCCAGACTCTTTTTGTTTCCGGGACGAAACCAGTGAAATTGAGCCTGAAAATAGTCTTTGAGACTTTATTTTGTTTCCACAAAGCCTTTAAGACTGAAATTCACTATGGTCTCTTCGAGACTCTCTTTGTTTCCGGGAGGTAGCCAGTGGAAATTTACCTGAAATTAGTCTGTGAGTCACTATTTTGTTTCCAGAGAGCTTTTATTACTGATACTCACAATAGTCTGTTTAAGACTCTTTTTCGTTTCCGGGAGGAAGCCAGTGAAATTGAACCAGGATATAGTCTGTGAGACTTCATTTTGTTTCCATGTAGCTTTTAAGACTGAAATTGACTATGGTCTCTTCGAGAATCTTTTCGTTTTGGGGAGGAAGCCAGTAAAATCGAATTTAAAAATAGTATTTGATACTTTATCTTGTTTCCAGGAAGCCTTCAACATTGATATTCACAAAAGTGTTTTCAAGACTCTTTTGGTTCCCGGGAGGAAACCAGTGAAATTGAGCCTGAAAATCGTCTTTGAGACTTTATTTTGTTTCCACGAAGCCGTTAAGACTGAAATTCACTATGATCTCTTTTAGACTCTTTTTGTTTTCGGGAGGAAAACAGTGAAATTGAACCTGAAAATAGTCCATGAGACTTTTTTTTGTTTCCAGGAATCCTTTAAGAATGATATTCACATTAGTCCGGGAGGATACCAGTGGAATTGAACCTGAAATCGTCAGGTCCAATCTGACAGGCTTCACAAATCATTATCCACATTCAAAGACATAAAAACGAGATGTATCTGATTGACGATTCCATTTTCATCACAACATCGACACGCTCAAAAGAACAAACATCCGAATTTCCAAAAAAAGTCAACATTCATAATTTTGAGAAAAATCTAAAGCAACTCAATGCCTAAATCCTGGTGGCAAAGATAAACAATGATACTATTCACCGCCAGCATACATATGATCTCTGAAATCACCACATATATATTAGCGGCAACGGCCAATACTACACTTAATATCAATGCAATCACAACTAAAAATGCCAAGGCAATGAGTAGAAGGCGATGCTTCTGCTTCATCCTCTGGTTCACTGCAGAAGCATTGCCAGGCAATCTTGTTCGAGGAAGATGACCCCTATTAGCTGCCCCTATGGTTGGTGTTGAGGCATCCTCAATCCTGGGTGGTAGTTGAGCGAAGTGCACCCGGTGAGACGGAGCCTCTACCATCGGTAGGACAGTAGCAACGGATGTTGAGGCTCCCTCTACGCCTGGCAACGGTCTCTCCATATCCAGCGTGCACATTGGAGGACTCATAGCGATCGGTGGGTCCTCACCCACCTCTATGATAAAGGGGGTAATTGCCACTTCGACGCTTTCTGATGGTGCAGATGGTTCAGTTGGCTGGCTTGTTTTGTTGCTCATTTTGGGCCGTTATTCTTGTTATGAAATATACAATTAATTTTGGTCAAGCTATTTAATTGTTTTTAAGTGAAAAAAACTTGGATCAATGAAATTTTAACAGTAAATTAAAGAAATGTTTGTAGTTTTGTTCATAAAACAAGACTTGCGTATAGTTTTCTTCCGATACGGCAGAATATTAAGATGGCGTTCGGTTGTCATGGTGATAACGTTCACTGATCGTATGGAAATAAGCTTGACCATATTTGGAAACGTTTTCATGGATTATATTTCATAGCTACGTATATATTCATTATTTTTTATTAAATAAAATGTCTGTAAGTGCTTATCAATATCTGAAATACATTATATAAATATTTATATGTATGTATATATATATATATATATATATATATATATGCATATATATATATATATATCTAACACCATCATCATTCCATGTACTCCAAGATGAACCCTTAATGATCTCTCTCTATCTCTCTCTCCTTCTCACTCTCTCTCTCTCTCTCTCCTTCTCTCTCTCTCTCCGTTGAATCGCTTACAACTCCCACTGGTATCTACTTTGTTTATATATATATATATATATATATATATATATATATATATATATATATATATATATATATATATATATATATATATATATATATATCAGTAATTACCAAGACCTGCAGATTAACATCACGAAGCCATTGGATGATATTATAATCAAGCAGGCTAAGTGAAAACTCAAACAACGACTAGTTTCATCTGACTCTAAAAAAACAAGACCCAACATTCTAGAGATCTGATTCATTGAAGTGAAAAACTTCAAATATGAATACCTAAAGCGTACTGTACTCTACTGACAGCGCAGACTAACAGTGGAGATTTTACTATCCCAAATTCCTGAGGATTGTTGTTGTGATTGTTGTGGTACAAAAACAAAGTCAACCCCAAACTTGGACGGGAGTTCGGCTAGATTGATAAAACTCACAAAAACAAATACAACATCAATTTATTTCATTCATTCGTTTATCACTTGACAGAAAATATTTTTATTGTTTAATCTGCGTTGACTTAGAAATTGCACTACTACAATGCGAACTGTTCAGTGTTGATTCAATATGTTTATGTTTGGAAATATGGATATTGATAATAAACAATATTTCTAGGGAGGCTATAACCAGTTGTAAAAGGTAAAGAATTCAGTGGTCGACCACCCATGAGTAAGGATTTCGAGCACATTCTGAGACTCAGAGAATTCGGCTGGGAAGTCCAACAGTGGTAATCATGAGAGGGTCGCTGGAAATATGTTATGGCTTCAAATATGTCGCATTTTCGTTGAATAAATATGTTTTTTATTTTACACGGTCCTTCATGTTATTATCAAAGAAATAATTTCATAAACAATTAAAAAATCAGTTGATGCAAATAAATCTGTTTTTTGTTGTTTAATGTGTCGCATTTTGGTTAAATAGATATATACATATATATATATCATAAATGAATATATTTTGAAAGAAAAAAAAACACATTTTTATTCATTCTGAACTTTCCAATATTTTTCACAATTTCTTACACAACGATGCATTTTTTTTTCTATTCATTCTGATGAAGATCAATGAGGCCTAACTGGTGACTGAAGGCCTGAAATTGGATTCCCTGTCATAGAAGCGTACGTTCGGCCGTATGGTGTGTCTGTGTGTCAGATGGGGGTCGGGACTCATCGTTAACTGATGAAACACCGACTTATCTTTGATCTCTTGTACGGAAGGGGTTGGGGGTGAAAGGACAAGATAACTTTGGATCGGGGTCGAACTCCAGGGAAAAAGCCTAAAAGTGCATCTCATCTATTCTTTATTATTATAAAAATGTGGAGGGGGAGATTCATAGTTGAAATTTGTCGAAATATTCACTTCTAAATCATTGTACGATGTTTATTAAGCATTGAGTATTGTAGATTAGTTTAGTAGTTCAATATCTAATAATAATAATGATAATGAACTGTCATTGGGAAGTGGTTTTTTAATAAAATAATAGTTTCATTTATCCAAATCATACTATTGAAATATTATTGTGATAAAGTAAATATTGAAGATAGTTCTCTTTTAAAAGTCCCAATAAAGTAATGATTAAAAAAAGAAAAGAATCGATAATGGTATCATCATTATCTTTCTGAATATGTCTGGTTCGTCTGTCCATGTTGTATTCTGCCGGACTCCCTCGGTAGCGCATGTTTCCTCTGGTGATCCCTAATGTGGATCATAATGTGTGTTTGATGTGTACCATTGCTGCAACATATCCTGCCCATTGCTATTTTTGTTTGTATTAGAATATCAATAGTTGATAATATTCGCTCTGGAGCTAACAAGGCTCCGTTTATACCTTTTCAGGCTTGCTTTTTTACATATGGAAAATTCAATTATATATCATTTCTACGTTCGGAACAATTGTTAAAAACCTTGTAAATATTCATCTTCAAAGTTAAATAGGCTCCGTGTATAATTTCCATCGAACCTCTTAGCAACAAATGGCTTCTTCTACGTAGCCACACACTTACCATTAGGCTAAACAGCCCGCTGGTTAGGCAAAGGCTAAATAACTGCTTTCAAACCGAATTCTTATCTGGTTTCTATTTTTGATTTTTCATTTCACTCATTATTCGTTCCTCTTTCGGACGTTCTAACGGGAATGAACTGGGAAATCAATTGGAAACAACTTGTTTTTTCCCTTATTAATAATCTCATTCCACACCAAACTCGTCTCTATAACGTGGCTGCTTTTCAAAAGAATCTCTTGTTTTTCTCGTTATGTTAAACGCTTAGGATTTGAAAGGTTCAAATAGCTTGTAAGGGAGATAAACGATCAAGAGTATTTCCGAGGTACCCTTGTTGACGACAACTTTTTCTCTTCACTTTCACTATCTTTCATCCACGTCTCGATATTTGTTGGGCTGTTTGGATATTTTGATAATTCAAAAACCTTTCTAGCTATTATCAATATGTCAATGAATATTTAGATATTCATCTAAAGATATCTTTGCTGTTGGGTTTTTTTAAAAACTTTTATATTATTACTGCATTCAAGAAAGTTGTTAAAGACCTTTAAAAGAGTGGGTCTGAAGTGACAAAACTCTATTCATACCCTTTTAGGCTTGCTTAGGGACAATAAAATCGCATTAGTTTAATGAAAGAAATTCTTCTCTTCTCTAAGATAATTTCTCTTGCAGTCTTAGCATAGAGTTACTTTATTTGATAAATGTGCGTTAAAATAATATATACCTGAAAAGCTATGAAATACCCAGATAAAATTTTCAGCTATAGATAAGGAATTAGAGTTAGCAACACCGGTCACTGAATTCTGTCTGCACGGCCAGTTTGTGTGCAAATTTTAGTGTCAACTCCCGCACCCCCAGAGCGCATAAGGGCAACGGCTGCTCGCTGGGACTGCGAATGGGGACACATTTGGCCATTTCCAGTGTCATTTTAACAATTTAACGTGGATGATTTAACAAATGATGATGATGATGATGGTGGTGAAGAAGAAGAAAGAAAAGAAGAAGAAGGAAAAGAAGAAGAAGAAGGAGAGGAAGAAAAAAATGGAGAAGAAGAAGAAGAAGGAAACAATTTTACTAATTTGGTAATTTCCAATATTTTTGCACCATATCTTTCAGAACTTAGATTTTTCATTCATTTTTATTATTGTTTTAAGGTCACCACGGCCTTGAGAAAGCCCGAAATGGGATTCCCTTTCGTAGAAGCGTAAACTCAGCCTGACGGTGTATGTTGGGTGGGGTCGTGGTTCATCATTGACTGATGAAACACTGACTTATCTTTGAACTCTTGTAGGAAACAAAACAACTTTGAATCGGGGTCAAACTCCAGGGAAAACGCTAAACGCAGATCTCATCCATTATTCCCTCTTATTCTTACATTTGGAGGTAGGGGGGAAGATTCAAAGTTGAATTTTGTTTTCGAAGTATACGCTTCTAAATCATTGTACAATGATTATAAAGGATTGTTAAAAAAAAAGAAAGAAAATTGCTTGTGAATTTTATTTGAGTATTGTAAGATAGTTTAGTAATTCAATATCTAATAAATACCAAAGAGTCATTGGGAAGTGATTTTTGATGAAATGATATTTTCATTTCTCTTATTGTCCGTGGTTGGATGAAAACATTACTCCCAGGATTCGCTACTCCTGTCTATCATTGGTGTGGCGAAGTCAATAGTTTCTGAATTTCTCTAGTTCGTCACTTCATCTTCTATTCTGCCTCCTTCGGTTGTGTATGTGATCTCTGGAGATCCATGGGGCAAATCGTGATATCCATCGGGAGTCTGCCATTCTTGCAACATGACAAGCCCATTGCCATTTAGATTTCCACTGAAAATTACTGAAGAAACTTTAAAAACATTGGTTTCCAAGCTGAAGAGCTCTGTTTAGACCATTTTAGGCCTGGCTCAATTCTGCCAAGAGGTGTCAGAAAAGTTACAACGGGGATAATTAGCTTGTGGCGGCCAAGTGTTCGTAACGACGTCGATTTTTGATCCTTCGATGTCGGCTCCTCTTATCATTGCAAAGCAGAATTCACCAAGCGTTGGATTGTTCACCCACTGACAGGAACATGAGTTAGCTTTACGCTTTTGTGAGACAGGTTAGTTTTATCCCTGTGATCAACACTAGCTTTAATTTCCCTGGCTTTCAATTTCACTCCGAGAAACCATTGTGAATATCAGTCTTAAAGGCTTCCTGGAAACAGAATAAAGTCTCACAGATGTTTTTTAGGCTCAATTTCACTGGCTTCCTCCCGAAAACAAAAAGAATATCGGAGAGACCATTATGAATATCAGTCTTAAAGGCTTCCTGGAAACGAAATAATGTCTCATAGACTATTTACAGGTTCAATTTCACTTGCTTCCTCCCGGAAATGAAAAGAGTCTTAAAGAGACCATTGTGAATATCAGTCTTAAAGACTTCCTGGAAACAAAATAAAGTCTCACAGACTATTTTCAGGTTCAATTTCACTGGCTTCCTTCCGAAAACGAAAAGAGTCTTGAAGAGACCATCGTGAATATCAGTGTCACAGGTTCCCCAAAACGAAATAAAGTCTCACGGACTATTCGTTCAATTCCATTGGCTTCCCCCCAAAGACGAAAAAGTTAATGAGGAGACCATTGTCATTTTTAATCTGACAGGCTTCCTGTAAACGCAATAAACTCCCACGGAATAATGCCAGGTTCAATACGGCAGGCTTCTCGAAAACATGATCCTAATTTCAAAGGCAAAAAAAGAGACATATATAATAGACATCTTTGACAATTCCATTTTTATCACAACATTGACACGCTCAGAAAAACAAACATCCGTATTTTCAAGTCAAGATTCACAATTTTCAGAAAAAAACTCAAGCACTCCCTTAGTTCAATGATGGAGTGAAAGATAAGCCAACACACCAATACATAGCTATCATACTTATAATGCCACTAATCAGGGCATATGGAGTAGCTGCAATGGCCAAAATTATAGTGAATGCAAATGTAATGGCAAACACCAACGCCAAGAAAGTTGAAGATTGAACACCTTTCGTTTCATCCTACAATTTTTGTCCACGGCTGAAACGTTGCCAGGAAATATTGGTCCAGGAAGATGAACCTGATTAGCTTCCGCTATGGTAGGTGTTGAGGCTTCCTCAATCCTGGGTGATAGTTGACTGATGTTCACCAGATGAGACGGAGCCTCTACCATCGGTACGACAGTACCAACGGATGTTGAGGCTCCCTCTACGCCTGGCAACGGTCTCTCAATATCTAGCGTGCACGTTAGAGGATTCATAGCGATCGGTGGGTCCTTACCCACCTCTATGATGAAGGGGGTAATGGCCACTTCGACTGTTTTTGATGGTGCAGATGGTTCAGTTGGCTGGCTTGTTTTGTTGCCCATGTTGGACTGTTTTTCTTGTATGTGTGTGTGTGTGTGTGTGTGTGTGTGTGTGTGTGTGTTTGAATATATGTGTGCGTGTGTGCTTTAGAAACAGTCAACGAAAACTGTCAACAGTTGTAGTGAGCCAAATTCAGACGATTGGTTGAGAGAGTGCCCGACATGGCTTGTTCAATGTTCTGCCAAAGACCCCTCTCAAAAGACGCGAAGAATGGACAGGGTTGGCAGTTGTGAATGTGACTCTCAAACAATAGAGAAGCTCACTTCATGGTGTCACACTGCCGACCAGGGCAACCCAGCGGGGAGGGTCTGTTCATGCTCGCAAAGTTACGTCCGCTCTCTTCAGGAATATTCGAATACACAAAAAAAAAAACAAAAAAAAAAAACAGAAAAACAGGTCTGCTTTTGCTGTCCCATTCTGTATTTGAAACTGTGATATCTATAATCTCATGTTCGGCAAAGATTCCACTGCAAAGGAAGGAAAGGGTTAACGCTGTGGAGAACAACTTCAACTTGGCCAATGGTTTGCAGTTTCAAATTCGACGGTAGCATTTTAAAGATGTTTAATAGTTCTAAAAGCTTCTTACGAACTCAACCGACCTGTGAAGAGAGATACTCTCCTCTTCCCAGCATTACTCCAGCTATTTACAATCAACTTATGGGAGTATTCATTACACAACTATGCACCAGTATTCTTTAAAATCATATATTCATACAAGGCTTACTGCTTTCTTTCACACTAAGCCCCGCCTCCTTTTTTTTTTTACACCTGAGGGAAAATCCAGAATTCGGGTAAACTGAAAATTTGCTTTCAAAGAATTTTTCTGACAATATTACTTCTTTCAAAATGAACTAAAAAGTAATTCAAATTACAGAATAAAATCTTGAGTAAATATGTTACTCCGTTCAAAGCAATCCTACTTTCATCAAATAAAATCTTGCCGAAAGAGTTTTATTAGCATAGAGAGATAAGTGTACCAAAATTATTTTTAAACCATTTCAAGTTTTGCTTTGCACAATCATTCAGTGTGCATATACTTCACAAATTGCACAAATCTGCACACATTTCGTAAATTTTCACAGATTGCACAAATTTTCACAAATTGCAGAAATTGGCACGAATTGCAGGATATGAGGTTTTAGCAGAAATTTGCACAAATTGCACGAATTTGCACAAATTTCATAACGCAGGTTTGTCTGACTAATGAATATTTGAAGAAACCTAAATTTCACTCCTCTCTTCTAATCATTGCCTTCTTATCAGAAACTGTAAACGAAAACTGTCACCAAAACTATCAGCATAAGTTTCTTCAGTTTTTAATCCGGTCTGGCTGACTAGTTGGCTTTCCATGTAAGAATCATCCGTCTAGGCTCCGACGCTGGAACTAGAGGGCTGAAAATTAAACCATTACTTTTTAGTATGTCTACAAAAAAAAATTTTTCTCATTTTGGAAAGTTACCCCTCAAAATAGGTTTCAGTGAGGATGGGTCTCAATTTATTATGTAAGTTTATGCTAAATTGTTGCCTTAGATTGTGCCCAGTTGTGTCCATCCTTGTTTTTAGAAAATCTAGACTTTTACTGATCCAGCAAAATGTGATAGAATTATCTTGTTTATCTAGGTTTTTTCCAAATTTCAATTAATCATCCCCAAACACTGCATGGTGACAAAAGCAGTAGTTGGGTGACAGTTTCTATTGAGAGACTAACCAGCCCTGTCTTTCATTATTTTTTATATATCTATGAGATAAAGTATTGTAAACGATAATTGACAATTTTGACACAATTTTTTTTTCATCCCAGAATATCTCTTATGTGAAGGTGTTTGTAAGATTTATAGTACAACAAGTGTGGGTATATGTAATGATGCATTTAGTAGATTGTCATTCTTGGAAAGTGCTCAATACCATCAGCAGAGCGGTTATAAAATAAGTAAAGATTTTCCAATGGTTCATTACTGATTGTACATACTGTTCTACCTGAAAGTCTTTGTCAAGCAAAACAGAGGGTACAATCTGTAATAAACTATCGAAAAAATCTTTACTCATTATAAATATATATATATATATGTATATATATATATATATATATGAAATATATATTTATTTATTCTATTTATTTTGTTTACATACTAATATCGTAAAATGTTACGGTTGTGAAGCTTTATATTGAGATATTCAGATATGATTGAAGCATCCTTCCCTTTATTTGGGTACCTTCCAGGTAAACAAAGGTATTGATTTTTGTGAAATTATTTTAAGCAAACAACAGGATTAAATGAACATCATTTTTTTCGTTTATATATATATATATATATATATATATATATATATATATATATATATATATATATATATGTATATATATATATGAATTATAAATCGCATTATATTATATAGAAACTTATTAAAGATGATATCCCGTCGTTACACGGTTAATGTATCATTCAATTTAGACAAAGTAAATAGAATGAACTATTAATGAAAATAGGAAATCGAACCTGTGACCGATAAGTCAGCCGTTTCAATACAGCAATGCACTTACCATTGTGCTAAACAGCCCACCGGTAATGCAAAGGTCAAATAACTGCTTTCAACTCAAATTCTCATCTCGTTTATTCTCTTCTTAGTTATTTGGCCTTGCAATCCCAATGGCTGTTTAGCACGATGTGAAGTGCATCAGTATACTGAAAAAGCCACCATATCGGTCGCAGGTTCGATTCCTGTTGCAGCACCATTCTCTTCAATTGTTTATTCTATTTACCTTGTTTAAATTGAGACTTATATTAACCGTGTAAGAAGTTTCTATATAATATAACGCGATTTATGACTCCCTCTGTCGGACCAAGTATGTCTGTTTCTAGAATACATATATGTATACATATGTCCCCTTCCTTGAACGTAGTTATCTGCTGAATTTTAATCTGAAATGTATTATTATATAAGATATTTTGTTTGTTTGTTGCTTTCCTGTCACGCTCAAACAGATGCAAAAAAGGACTGGAATACTGCGAATACACCGATACAAAATGGCTGCTGCTCTTTCCCAGCAGCAACCTATTTTGTGTCTGTATGTGCACCTTCGCCGGTATTAAGTGGGTGACTGCTGTTGGAATCAATTTACTACCATTGCTGTAGAATCAATTCAGCTATTTTCTTGGTTTGCACCCCCCCCCAAAAAAAAACGGAAATATTAATCGTGTAATAAAACAAATTATATGTTCATGATTTATCCACGCGTAATAATATCGTCGTTTATGATGGGTATTATACTTGTTCACCATGTGATGTTCGATCTATGTGATTAATATTCACCACTGAATCAAGAGCATTAACAAGGAAGGAGATCATGTTTAAAAATATACATGGTGAATATATATATCATGATCTCCGTGGTCCCCAGAGACAAAATCCGACTTTTCTACCCATCTGGAGATTAATGTTAAGGTATCGTAGAAACAGTTAGAAAACTAAAATGGCAATGGGCTGGATATGTTGCAAAAGCAACATAATGATCTTTATGGAGACGTGACTTGAAACCACACGACGACCCATGTCAGTCTGATCGAACGTCACTTTATACATAAAAGCATTTTAAGAAAAAGAAGAAAAAAATCTCTCACTAAGAAAAATCCACATCAAAATTCATTCACTGCTAAAGCAAACCAAAAAAACAAATAAAAAGCGATTGTCTGTCACGGAAATTCAAAATAAGTAAATAATGTGAGATAGAACATTTTTGAGACGATAAAAAATGTAGAATGGCGAAAATGGAATGAACGTGGTAAACTGTAAAGGATTACAAAAACGGAATGGCAGAACAAGAAAACCTAACAATACGATGAGTGTAGAGATCTCTTTTTATATAAGATATGATTGAACTTTGGAAGTGTCAAAAGCAAGCCTAAAAAGGTATTAGCAGAGCGTTTTTGGCCTTGAAATCAGTGTTTCCAAGGTTTTGCAACAGTTTTCTTGAATGTAGTCCTAATATATGATTGAAGTTTCAAAGTGTTAAAACTGAGCCTTGAAAGATATGAAATGAGCCTTTTTAACTTTTCAAGCAATGGTCTAAAGGTATTTTGACAATTTCCTTTCAATGTAGTATTATCGTATAATGTTTTCAAGGTTTGTTTTTTTTAAATTTTCTCTAATGTAGTAAGAATATATGATTGCACTGAGTGAAAACCAAGCCCAAAAAAGCTATATACAGAGTCTTTTCAGCTCTGATTTCCATTTCTTCATTGTTCCTCAATAATTTTCATGAATATATCAATGATATATGATTGAACATTGGAAGTGTGAAAACCGAACCGAAAAGGGTATACACAGGGACTTTCCAGCTTTGAAACCAGTATTCTAAGGTTTTATAACAATTCTATTGAATGTAGTAATAATAGATGAATATGTGTCAAAACCATTACTAAGAGGGTATTAAAAAGAGCCTTTCTAGCTTTGAAACCCATATTTTTGAAGTTTCAAACAATTTACTTCAATGAAGTAATAATAGATGAATATGTGTCAAAACCATTACTAAGAGGGTATTAAAAAGAGCCTTTCTAGCTTTGAAACCCATATTTTTGAAGTTTCAAACAATTTACTTCAATGAAGTAATGATAAATGAATATGTGTCAATACCATTACTGAAAGGGTATAAAAAGAGCCTTTCTAGCTTTGAAACCCATATTTTTGAAGTTTCAAACAATTTACTTGAATGAAGTACTAATAGATGAATATGTGTCAAAACCATTACTGAAAGGGTATAAAAAGAGCCTTTCTAGCTTTGAAACCCATATTTTTGAAGTTTCAAACAATTTACTTCAATGAAGTAATAATAGATGAATATGTGTCAAAACCATAACTGAAAGGGTATAAGAAGAGCTTTTCTAGCTTTGAAACCCATATTTTTGAAGTTTCAAACGATTTACTTCAATGAAGTAATAATAGATGAATATGTGTCAAAACCATTACTGAAAGGGTATAAAAAGAGCCTTTCTAGCTTTGAAACCCATATTTTTGAAGTTTCAAACAATTTACTTGAATGAAGTAATAATAAATGAATATGTGTCAAAACCATAACTGAAAGGGTATAAAAAGAGCCTTTCTAGCTTTGAAACCCATATTTTTGAAGTTTCAAACAATTTACTTCAATGAAGTAATAATAAATGAATATGTGTCAAAACCATAACTGAAAGGGTATAAAAAGAGCCTTTCTAGCTTTGAAATCAGTATTTTTGAAGTTTCAAACAATTTACTTCAATGAAGTAATAATAAATAAATATGTGTCAAAACCATTACTCAATGGGTATAAAAAAAGCCTTTCTAGCTTTGAAACCCATATTTTTGAAGTTTCAAACAATTTACTTCAATGAAGTAATAATGAATGAATATGTGTCAAAACCATAACTGAAAGGGTATTAAAAAAAGCCTTTCTAGCTTTGAAACCCATATTTTTGAAGTTTCAAACAATTTACTTCCATGAAGTAATAATAGATGAATATGTGTCAAAACCATAACTGAAAGGGTATTAAAAAGAGCTTTTCTAGCTTTAAAACCCATATTTTTGAAGTTTCAAACAATTTACTTCAATGAAGTAATAATAGATGAATATGTGTCAAAACCATAACTGAAAGGGTATAAAAAGAGCCTTTCTAGCTTACAAACCCATATTTTTGAAGTTTCAAACAATTTACTTGAATGAAGTAATAATAGATGAATATGTGTTAAAACCATAACTGAAAGGGTATAAAAAGAGCCTTTCTAGCTTTGAAACCCATATTTTTGAAGTTTCAAATAATTTACTTGAATGAAGTAATAATAAATGAATATGTGTCAAAACCATAACTGAAAGGGTATAAAAAGAGCCTTTCTAGCTTTGAAACCCATATTTTTGAAGTTTCAAACAATTTACTTCAATGAAGTAATAATAGATGAATATGTGTCAAAACCATAACTGAAAGGGTATAAAAAGAGCCTTTCTAGCTTTGAAACCCATATTTTTGAAGTTTCAAACAATTGACTTCAATGAAGTAATAATAGATGAATATGTGTCAAAACCATAACTGAAAGGGTATAAAAAGAGCCTTTTTTAGCTTTGAAACCCATATTTTTGAAGTTTCAAACAATTTACTTCAATGAAGTAATAATAAATGAATATGTGTCAAAACCATAACTGAAAGGGTATAAAAAGAGCCTTTCTAGCTTTGAAATCCATATTTTTGAAGTTTCAAATAATTTACTTCCATGAAGTAATAATAAATGAATATGTGTCAAAACCATAACTGAAAGGGTATAAAAAGAGCCTTTCTAGCTTTGAAACCCATATTTTTGAAGTTTCAAACAATTTACTTCAATGAAGTAATAATAAATGAATATGTGTCAAAACCATAACTGAAAGGGTATAAAAAGAGCCTTTCTAGCTTTGAAACCCAAATTTCTAAGTTTCAAACAATTTACTTGAATGAAGTAATAATAGATAAATATGTGTTAAAACCAAGCCAAGCCTTTTAAGGTTTGAAAACAATGTTTTAGAGGTTTTTCATCAATTTGTCTGAATGTAGTCAAAATATATTATTGAAATATCAAAGTGACCATAAACAAAGCCTAAAAGGGTATGAATAAAGCATTTTCAGCTTTGAAACCAATGTTTCCAATGTTTTTCATGAAATTTTTACGATGCTGTTATAACACATAGTTGAATTTTCAAAATGTCCAATCCAAGCCTAACAAGGTATAAACAGAGCCTTTTTAGATTAGGAACCAATGTTTAAAAGGTCTTTAATACTTTTCTTGCATGTAGTGATAGTATATGAGTGAGTATTAAAACCTAGCCTAATTTCAATTTTGAAAACGAATGTTTTCAATATTTCAACACTTTCCAAGGAAGTAGTTATAATATATAATCAAAGTGTCAAAACTGAGCCTAAAATGCTGTAAACGGAGTCTTTTTAGCTTTGATAGCAATGTTTTGAAGGTTTTTAACAATTTACTTCAATGTAGTAATAATATATGATGGAATTTTCAAAGTGTCAAAACCAAGTCTGGAAGGGTATAAACAGAGCCTTTTTAGCCTTGAAACTAATGTTTGAAAGGTTTTTTTCAAAATAATATATAGATGTGTATGAAGAGCAAAGCTAAAAAGATATAAACAGAGCCTTTTTAGCTTTGAATCGAATATTTCAATAAGTTTTCTTGCATTCTTTAATAATATATGAGTAAAAAGAAATTATACATGGAGCCTTTTTAGCTTTGACAATGTATGTTTACAAGGTTTTTAACAATTGTCTCGAAAGTAGTTATCATATATAATTGAATTTTGCAGGTGTAAAAAACCAAGCCTGAAAAGGTATAGACGGAGCCTTCTTAGCTCCAGAGCGAATGTTATCAACTATTAATATTCTAATGCACTGTAAAATAGCAATGGGCTGGATATATTGCAGGAAAGGCACACACCAAACATACATTATGATTGACAACAGGCATCAGCAGAGAAAACATGTGCTACCGAGGTAGTCCGGCAGAATGCAAGATGGAGAGATGAAGCAGACATATTCGGAAAGTACTGGCTCCGTGACACCAACGATAGAGAGGTGTTGTTTCAAAATAATCTGATTTGGACAAATGAAAGTATTAATTCATCAAAAACCACTTCTCAATGACTGCTTGTTATCTTATTAGACATTAAATTACAAAACTATCCTACTATGCTCGAGTGAAATTCATAAGCAATTTTCAGTATTATTTTTTTACAATCCTTTATAATCATTGTAAAATGATTTAGTAGCGAATATTTCGACAAATTCCAACTTTGAATGTTCCCCCCTCCAGTTGTAATAATAAGAGGGAATAGATGAGAGGCACTTTTAGCCTTCTCCCCTGGAGTTTGACCCTGATTCAAAGTTGTCTTGTCCTTTCGTCCCCGACCCCTTTCATAAAAGAGATCAGACGTAAGTGGGCGTTTCATCGGACAATGATGTGCCCCAAACCCCACCACACACACACACACACACACACACACACACACACACACACATTATTATCATCACATGATTCTTTTATTTCCTCTATAGATTGTTGAGAAGACACTGGAAATGACCAAATCAACTGAACATTTTTTTTAAATACCAGCTGAAATAATTTATTTTTCGATCACGAAAAGCTATATTCAAACCCTTTTTAAGTCTGAAACTAAACTGAAACTAAAGTTTTAGAGGTTTTCCCAATATTTTCCTGAATGTAGCAGAGAAAAATAGTCCTGATTTTTCAAAGTGTTAATAACCAAGCCTTAAAGGGTAGCCACAGAAGCAATGTTCTAAAGGTTTTTAACAACTTTCTTGAATATAATTACAATATACGAGTCAGTGATAAAACCAACCTCAATAGCTATAAACATAGCCTTTATATATTTGAAACTAAAGTTTTAGAGGTTTTCCAACAATTTTCGTGAAATAGTAAAAAATAGTGCTGATTTTTCTGAGTCTTCATAACCAAGCCTTAAAGGGTAGCCAGAGGAGCAATGTTCCAAAGGTTTTTAACAACTTTCTTGAATGTAGTAACAATATACAAGTCAGAGAAAAAACAAACCTAAAAAGCTCTAATCAGAGCCTTTTTAGGTTTGAAACTGAAGTTTTAGAGGTTTTCCAGCAATTTGCCTGAAAGTAGTAAAAAAATAATACTGATTTTTTAAAGTGTTCACAACCAAGCCTTAAAGGGTAGCCACAGGACTATGTATCAAAGGTTTTTAACAACTTTTTGGAGTTTGTAACAATATATGAGTCAGTGATAAAACCAACTTTACAAGCTGTAAACATAGCCTTTGTATATTCAGAACTAAAGTTTTATAGGTTTTCCAACAATTTTCCTGAAATTTGTAAAAAATAGTTCTCATTTTTTGAAGCGTTCATAACCAAGTTTTTAAGGTTAGCCACAGAAGCAATATTTCAAAGATTTGTAACAACTTTCTTGAATGTGGTAACATTGTATAAGTAAGTGATATAACTAACCTAAAAAGCTATAAACATAACCTTTTTAGGTTCAAAACCACTTTTTTTAGAGGTTTTCCAACAATTTTCTAGGATGTAGTGAGAAAAAAGTATAGATTTTTCATAGTGTTAATAACCAAGCCTTAAAGGATAGCCACAGAAGGAATGTTTCGAAGGTTTTTAACAACTTTCTTGAATCTAGTAACAATATACGTGTCAGTGATAAAACCGACCAGAAAAGCTATAATCAGATTTTTTTTAGGTTTGAAACTAAAGTTTTAGTGGTTTTCCAACAATGCTCCTGAATGAAGTAAATAAAAAAGTACTGATTTTCCCAAAAAGATATAATCTGACCCTCTTTAGGTCTTAAACTAAAGTTTTAGAGGTTTTCCAACAATTTTCCTGAATGTAGTGAAAAATAGCACTGATTTTTCACAGTGCTAATAACTGAGCCTTGAAGGGTAGCCAGAGAAGCAATGTTTCAAAGGTTTTTAACAACTTTCTTGAATGTAGTAACAATATACGAGTCATTGATAAAACCAACCCGAAAAGCTATAATCAGAGATTTTCTATATTTGAAACTAAAATTTTAGAGGTTTTCCAACAATTTTCCTGAATGTAGCAAGGAAAAAAGTACTGATTTTTCAGAGTCTTCATAACCAAGCCTTAAAGGGTAGCCAGAGAAGCATTGTTTCAAAGTTTTTTAACAACTTTTTTGAATATAGTAACAATATATGAGTCAGTGATAAAACCAACCTAAAAAACTATAATCAGAGATTTTCTATATTTGAAAGTAAATATTTAGAGGTTTTCCAACAATTTTCCTTAATGTAGTGAAAAATAGTACTGATTTTTCAAAATGTTCATAACCAAGCCTTAAAGGGTAGCCAGAGAAGCAATGTTTCATAGTTTTTTAACAACTTTTTTGAATATAGTTACAATATATGAGTCAGTGATAAAACTAACCTAAAAAACTATAATCAGAGATTTTCTATATTTGAAAGTAAATATTTAGAGGTTTTCCAACAATTTTACTGAATGTAGTAAAAAAATAAGTACTGATTTTTCAAAGTGTTCATAACCAAGCCTTAAAGGGTAGCCACAGAAGCAATGTTTCAAAGGTTTTTAACAACTTTCTTGTATGTTCTAATAATAAACGAATGAGCCTAAAAAGCTATAAACCTAAAAAGCTATAAACAGAGCCTTTTTAGCTCCTATAACTAATGTTTTTAATATTTTTAACAATTTTTTGTGAAGTTATGATAATAAAAGAAGTTGTCAATAAAACATGTGGCAAATATCAACTCCGTATGATGCAAAGTTGTCGAGTTATCTCCCTGCATACATGTCCACCCATAGACAGATGAATTATCCTTGGTAATACTCAATATTTCTCTAGTCCGCTTGTAAACGATGGCTGAGAATGAATTCCCTATCAGAAATATTATGTTCCTTTGGTAAACATTCCTTTATTTCTCTAACTTCTTCTTTTGAGAGTGGGACAACGAGTAAGTAGATGCAACACTGAAGGCAAATTCTATCAGTAAAGCTAGTTTGACTACTGTCAACCCATAGATAATAAAGGTTTTATCAATTTCCAATAGGGGGCTCCTTATCACCAATCCTATATATATATATATATATATATATATATATATATATATATATATATATATATGTGTGTGTATATATTAAAATTAAATCTTGTTCCGTAGACACTAGGGCATGCCCATTCTAATACTGTACCTGGTTTCATGAAAATCTTCAGGAGGTTTAAACTTGAGATGATGAGACACTGTTGTTTATTTATTTGTGATTTTGTTGATAGCAACAATCAAAACAGAAACAGTGTCCTTAATTGTGATAACCATCAATCGAAATATAATCAGAGTTTTCTTCAGTTTTCAAGTTAGACTGGCTATGTATGTATGTATCACACGCACGGGCTGTGCCAATGTTGTTGTTTTTTTGTTTGTTTGTTTTTTGTCTTTTTTAAGGAATAAACACTTCAGGAAAAAAAATTGTCCGACTTATGACGGTGCAAGTGAGAAAGTCGGGGAGAACCTGTATTACATGAGACTTTCAATTTACAACTCTAGTGTATTCGATCCAAACTGGGTTCCCCCTCACTTGTGAGCTTGCGCCCCACTAAGATAAGCTTAGTGAACATTAGTATTATATTGATATATTTTCTGATTTTTCAACAGGTTCCAAAACACTGATCTAATGTCTGATCTCTATATGTTTTACGAAATCCCAGACAACGATTAGGATTCTCACGATATAGTTGTCTATGGCTGAGATGCTCAGGATTCCAAATTGAAGACAATTAAGCCGGAAAATTCAAAACTGATTGAACCGTTTCACCTAAAGAAAAAATAAATATTGAATAACACAAAACAGAATTATTCCCATCAACAGATGTTTTCATTGTTTATGAAATTATTTTTTTGATAATAACATGAACGACATGGTAAAATAAAAAATATATTTATTTAACTAAAATGCGACATATTTGAAGCAATAACATGTTTCCAGCAACGTTCTCATGATTACCACTGTTGGACTTCCCACCAAAATTCTCTGAGCCTCAGAATGTGCTCGAAACCCTCTTTGTGGGTTGTCGGCCACTGAATTCTTTACTATTTACAACCAGTTTTAGCCTCCCTTGAATTATTTTTTGAATCAAGTTTTGAGTTGAAAATAATCTGTTAGACTTTATTTTGTTCCCACGAAGCCATTAACGCTGATATTCACAATGGTCTCTTCAAGACTCTTTTCCTTTCCAGGAGGAAGCCAGTGGAATTGAACCTGAAAATAGTCTGTGACACATTATTTTGTATCCAGGAAGCCTTTTAGACTGAAATCCAAAATGGTCTATTCGAGACTCTTTCTGTTTTCGGGAAAAGGCCAGTGAAATTAAACCTGAAAATAGTCTGTTGGACTCCATTTTGTATCCCGGAAGCCTTTTAGATTGAAATTCACAATTATCTCTTCGAGATGCTTTTCATTTCTGGGAGGAAAACAGTGAAATTGAACCTGAAAATAGTCTGTGAGACTTTAATCTGTTTCCAGGGGGGTTTTGAGACTGAAATTCACAATGGTCTCTTCAGCACTCTTTTTGTTTTCAGGAGGAAGCCAGTGAAAATAGTCTATGACACTTTATTTCATTTTTAGGAAGTCTATGAGACAGAAAATCACAATTGTCCTTTAGAGTCTCTTTTTGTTTTTGGGAGGAAAACAGTGAAATTGAACCTGGAAATAGTCTGTGAGACTCTATTTTGGTTTTGAGAAGTCTATGAGACTGAAAATTCACTAAGGTTTTGTCAATACTCTTTTTGATTTGGGGAGGAAGCCAGTGAAATTGAACATTGAAATAGTCTGCTGGACTTTATTTTGTTCCAAGGAATCCTTTTAGACTGAAATTCACAATGGTCTCTTCAAAACACTTTTTGTTCCTGGGAGGAAAACAGTGAAACTGAACCCGGAAATAGTCTGTGAGACTTTATTTAGTTTCCAGGAAGCCTTTCGGACTATAATTCACAATTGTCCATGAGGGACTCTTTTCGTTTTCGGGAGGAAAACAGTGAAATTGAACCTGTAAATTGTCTGTGAGACTTTATTTAGTTTCCATGAAGCCTTTTAGACAAAAATTCAAAATTGTCCTTTAGAGTCTCTTTTTGTTTTCGGGAGAAAAACAGTGAAATTGAACCTGTAAATTGTCTGTGACACTTTATTTTGTATCCAGGAAAAATTGAGATTGATATCAACAATGGTCTTTTCAAGACTCTTTTTTTTTTGGGGAGGGAGCCAGTTGAATTGAACCAGAAAAAAGTCTGCGAGACTTTATTTTGTTTCCAGGAAGCTTTTAAGACTGAAATATGCAATGGTTTCTCCAATACTCTTTTTGTTTTTGGATGGAAGCCAGTTAAATTTAAACTGAGAATAGTCTATGAGACTTTATTTTGTTTCCAGGAAGCCTTTAAGACTGAAATTCACACTTGTCTTTTAGGGACTCTTTTTGTTTTCGGGAGGAAAACAGTGAAATTAAACCTGAAAATAGTCTATGAGACTTTATTCATTTTCCAGGAAGCCATTTAGATTAAAATTCACAATTGTCCATTAGGGACTCTTTTTGTTTTCGGGAGGAAAACAGTGAAATTGAACCTGTAAATTGTCTGTGAGACTTTATTTAGTTTCCATGAAGCCTTTCAGACAAAAATTCACAATTGTCCTTTAGAGTTTCTTTTTGTTTTCGGGAGGAAAACAGTGAAATTGAACCTGTATATTGTCTGTGACACTTTATTTTGTATCCAGGAAACGTTGAGATTGATATCAACAATGGTCTTTTCAAGACTCTTTTTTTTGGGGGGAGGGAGCCAGTTGAATTGAACCAGAAAAAAGTCTGCGAGACTTTATTTTGTTTCCAGGAAGCTTTTAAGACTGAAATATGCAATGGTTTCTCCAATACTCTTTTTGTTTTTGGATGGAAGCCAGTTAAATTTAAACTGAGAATAGTCTATGAGACTTTATTTTGTTTCCAGGAAGCCTTTAAGACAAAAATTCAAAATTGTCCTTTAGAGTCCCTTTTTGTTTTCGGGAGGGAAACAGTGAAATTGAACCTGTAAATTGTCTGTGAGACTTTATTCAGTTTCCAGGGAGCCTTTCAGACTGAAATTCACAATTGTCCTTTAGGGACTCTTTTTGTTTTCGAGAGGAAAACAGTGAAATTGAACCTGAAAATAGTCTGTGAGACTTTATTTAGTTTCCAGGAAGCCTTTTAGACTGAAATTCACAATTGTCCTTTAGGGACTCTTTTTGTTTTCGGGAGGAAAACAGTGAAATTGAACCTGAAAATAGTCTGTGAGACTACATTTAGTTCCCAGGAAGCCTTTTAGACAAAAATTCACAATTGTCCTTTACGGACTCTTTCTGTTTTCAGGAGGAAAACAGTAAAATTGAACCTGAAAATAGTCTGTGAGACTTTATTCAGTTTCCAGGGAGCCTTTTAGACTGAAATTCACAATTGTCCTTTAGGGACTCTTTTTGTTTTCGGGAGAAAAACAGTGAAATTGATCCTGAAAATAGTCTGTGAGACTTTATTTAGTTTCCAGGAAGCCTTTTTGACTGAAATTCACAATTGTCCTTGAGGGATTCTTTTTGTTTTCGGGAGGAAAACAGTGAAATTGAACCTGAAAATAGTCTGTGAGACTACATTTAGTTTCCATGAAGCCTTTCAGACAAAAATTCACAATTGTCCTTTAGAGTTTCTTTTTGTTTTCAGGAGGAAAACAGTAAAATTGAACCTGAAAATAGTCTGTGAGACTTTATTCAGTTTCCAGGGAGCCTTTTAGACTAAAATTTACAATTGTCCTTTAGGGACTCTTTTTGTTTTCGGGAAGAAAACAGTGAAATTGAACCTGAAAATAGTCTATGAGACTTTATTTAGTATCGAGGAAACCTTTTAGACTATAATTCACAATTGTCCTTTAGGGACTCTTTTTGTTTTCGGGAGGAAAACAGTGAAATTGAACCTGAAAATAGTCTATGAGACTTTATTTAGTTTCCAGGAAGCCTTTTAGACTAAAATTCACTATTGTCCTTTAGGGACTCTTTTTGTTTTCGAGAGGAAAACAGTGAAATTGAACCTGAAAATAGTCTATGAGACTTTATTTAGTTTCCAGGAAGCCTTTCAGACTAAAATTCACAATTGTCCTTTACGGACTCTTTCTGTTTTCAGGAGGAAAACAGTAAAATTGAACCTGAAAATAGTCTGTGAGACTACATTTAGTTTCCAGGAAGCCTTTTAGACTAAAATTTACAATTGTCCTTCAGGGACTCTTTTTGTTTTCGGGAAGAAAACAGTGAAATTGAACCTGAAAATAGTCTATGAGACTTTATTTAGTTTCCAGGAAGCCTTTTAGACTAAAATTCACAGTTGTCCATGAGGGACTCTTTTTGTTTTCGGGAGGAAAACAGTGAAATTGAACCTGAAAATAGTCTATGAGACTTTATTTAGTTTCCAGGAAGCCTTTTAGACTAGAATTCACTATTGTCCTTTAGGGACTCTTTTTGTTTTCGGGAGGAAAACAGTGAAATTGAACCTGAAAATAGTCTGTGAGACTACATTTAGTTTCCAGGAAGCCTTTTAGACTAAAATTCACAATTGTCCTTTACGGACTCTTTCTGTTTTCAGGAGGAAAACAGTGAAATTGAACCTGAAAATAGTCTGTGAGACTTTATTCAGTTTCCAGGAAGCCTTTTAGACTAAAATTAACAATTGTCCACTAGGGACTCTTTTTGTTTTCGGGAAGAAAACAGTGAAATTGAACATGAGACTTTACTTAGTTTCCAGGAAGCCTTTTAGACTAAAATTCACAGTTGTCCATTAGGGACTCTTTTTGTTTTCGGGAGGAAAACAGTGAAATTGATCCTGAAAATAGTTTATGAGACTTTATTTAGTTTCCAGGAAGCCTTTTAGACTAAAATTCACAATTGTCCTTTAGGGACTCTTTTTGTTTTCGGGAGGAAAACAGTGGAATTGAACCTGAAAATAGTCTATGAGACTTTATTTAGTTTCTACGAAGCCTTTTAGAGTAGAATTCACAATTGTCCTTAAGGGACTCTTTTTGTTTTCGGGAGGAAAACAGTGAAATTGAACCTGAAAATAGTCTATGAGACTTCATTTAGTTTCCATGAAGCCTTTCAGACTAAAATTCACAATTGTCCTTTAGGGACTCTTTTTGTTTTCGGGGGGAAAACAGTGAAATTGAACCTGAAAATAGTCTGTGAGACTTCATTTAGTTTCCAGGAAGCCTTTCAGACTAAAATTCACAATTGTCCTTTAGGGACTCTTTTTGTTTTCGGGAGGAAAACAGTGAAATTGAACCTGAAAATAGTCTCCGAGTCTTTATTTAGTTTCCAGGAAGCCTTTTGGACTAAAATTCACAATCGTCCTTTAGGGACTCTTTTTGTTTTCGGGAGGAAAACAGTGAAATTGAACCTGAAAATAGTCTGTGAGACTTCATTTAGTTTCCAGGAAGCCTTTCAGACTAAAATTCACAATCGTCATTTAGGGACTCTTTTTGTTTTCGGGAAGAAAACAGTGAAATTGAACCTGAAAATAGTCTATGAGACTTTATTTAGTTTCCAGGAAGCCTTTTAGACTAAAATTTACAATTGTCCTTTAGGGACTCTTTTTGTTTTCGGGAGGAAAACAATGAAATTGAACCTGAAAATAGTCTATGAGACTTTATTTAGTTTCTAGGAAACCTTTCAGACTATAATTCACAATTGTCCATTAGGGACTCTTTTTGTTTTCGGGAGGAAAACAATGAAATTGAACCTGAAAATAGTCTGTGAGACTACATTTAGTTTCCAGGAAGCCTTTTAGACTTAAATTCACAATTGTCCTTAAGGGACTCTTTTTGTTTTCGGGAGGAAAACAGTGAAATTGAACCTGAAAATAGTCTATGAGACTTTATTTAGTTTCCAGGAAGCCTTTCAGACTCAAATTCACAATTGTCCATGAGGGACTCTTTCCGTTTTCGGGAGGAAAACAGTGAAATTGAACCTGAAAATAGTCCGTTAGACTTTATTTAGTTTCCATGAAGCCTTTTAGACTCAAATTCACAATTGTCCTTTAGGGACTCTTTTTGTTTTCGGGAGGAAAACAGTGAAATTGAACCTGAAAATAGTCTGTGAGACTTTATTTAGTTTCCAGGGAGCCTTTTAGACTAAAATTCACAATTGTCCTTTAGAGTTTCTTTTTGTTTTCGGGAGGAAAACAGTGAAATTGAACCTGAAAATAGTCCGTTAGACTTTATTTAGTTTCCATGAAGCCTTTTAGACTAAAATTCACAATTGTCCTTTAGGGACTCTTTTTGTTTTCGGGAGGAAAACAGTGAAATTGAACCTGAAAATAGTCTATGAGACTTTATTTAGTTTCTAGGAAACCTTTCAGACTATAATTCACAATTGTCCATTAGGGACTCTTTTTGTTTTCGGGTGGAAAACAATGAAATTGAACCTGAAAATAGTCTGTGAGACTACATTTAGTTTCCAGGAAGCCTTTTAGACTATGATTCACAATTGTCCTTTAGGGACTCTTTTTGTTTTCGGGAGGAAAACAATGAAATTGAACCTGAAAATAGTCTGTGAGACTACATTTAGTTTCCAGGAAGCCTTTTAGACTATGATTCACAATTGTCCTTTAGGGACTCTTTTTGTTTTTGGGAGGAAAACAGTGAAATTGAACCTGAAAATAGTCTGTGAGACTTTATTTAGTTTCCAGGAAGCCTTTTAGACTAAAATTCACAATTGTCCTTTACGGACTCTTTCTGTTTTCGGGAGGAAAACAGTGAAATTAAACCTGTATATTGTCCATGGGTTCTTATTTAGTTTCCAAGCAGCTTTTTAGACTTATATTCACAATTGTCCTTTAGGGACACCTGTTGTTTTCGGGAGGAAAACAGTGAAATTGAACTTAAAAATAGTCCCTGAGACTTTATTTAGTTTCCAGGAAGCCTTTGAGAATGACATTCACAATGGTTTTTTTCAAGACTTTTTTTGTTTTCGGGAGGAAAACAGTGAAATTGAACATCAAAATCGTCTGTGAAAATTTATTTTGTGTCTAAGAAGCCTTAAAGACTGAAATTCACAATGGTGTCTTCAAGCCTCTTTTGTTTTCAGGAAGAAGCCAATGAAATTGAACGTGAAAATCTTCTGTGAGACTTTATTTTGTTTATGGTAAGTATATGAGACTGAAATTTACAATGGTGTCTTCAAGACTCTTTCTGTTACCGGGAGGAAGTCCGTAAAATTGTACCTGAAAATATTCAGTTAGATTTTTTCCCAGGAAGCTTTCAAGACTGATATTCACATAGGTCACTTTAAGACTGTTTTTGTTTTCCGGGAGGAAGCCAGTGAAATTGAACGTGAAAATCCTCTGTGAGACTTTATATCGTTTTTGGGTAGTTTATGAGACTGAAATTCACAATGGTCTTTTCAAGATTCTTTTCATTTCTGGGATGAAGCCAGTGATAAAAATCTGGAAATAGTCTGTGAGATCTTATTTTGTTTCCCGGAAGCCTTTACCACTGATATGCACGATGTTCTCTTCAATAGTCTTTTTGTTTTTGGAAGGGAGCCTGTGAAATTGAACCTTGAAATAAATTATGAAAATTTATTTTGTTTTCAAAAAGCCTATAAACTGAAATTCACAATTGTCCCTTCAAAACTCTTTTTGTTTTGGGAGGAAGCCAGTGAAATCGAACCTGAAAATAAAGTTTGAGACTTTATTTTGTATCCAGGAAACCTTTAAGAATGATATTCTCAATGGTCTTTTCAAAACACTTTTTAGTTTCGGGAACGAAGCCTGTGAAATTAAACCTGAAAATAGTTTGGGAGACTACGTTGTTTCCTGAGAGCCTTTAGGACTGAGGTTCACAATGATCTCTTCGGAACTTTTTTCGTTCCCGGGAGAGAACACAGAGAAATTGAACCAGAAAATTGTCTGTGAGACTTTATTTCGTTTATGGGAAGTGTATGAGACTGAAATTCACAATGGTCTCTTCAAGACTCTTTTTGTTAACGGGAGGAAGCTCGTAAAATTGTACCTAAAAATATTCTGTGAGACTTTAATTTTTTCCCAGGAAGCCTTCAAGATTGAAATTCACATAGGTCACTTCAACACTCTTTTTGTTTTCGGGAGGAAGCTAGTGAAGTTGAAACTAAAAATAGTCTGTGACACTTCTCGTTTTTGGGTAGTTTATGAGACTGAAATTCACAATCGTGTCTTCAAGATTCTTTCCGTTTCCAGGAGAAGCCCGTGAAATTGTACCTGAAAATATTCTGTGAGACTTTATTTTGTTTTTGGGAAGTCTATGAGACTGATATCCACAATGGTCTCTCCAAGACTGTTTTCGTTTCTGGGAAGAAACCAGTGAAATTGAGCCTGAAAATAGTCTGTGAGACTTCATTTTGTTTCCAGGAAGTCTTTTAGACTGAAATTCACCATGGTCTTTTCAAGACTCTTTTTGTTTTCAGAAGGAACACAGTGAAATTGAATTTTAAAATAGTCTGTGAGACTTCATTTTATTTCCAGACTGATATTCACAATGGTCTCTTCAAAAATCTTTTCTCTTTTTAGGGGAGGGGGGATGCCATTAAATTTGAATCTGGAAATAGTCTGTGAGACTTTATTCTGCTTCAAGGTAGCCTTTAAGACTGATATTTAGAATGGTCTCTTCAAGACTCTTTTTGTTTTCGGGAGGAAAACAGTGGAATTGAACCTGAAAATAGTCTGTGAGACTTTATTTTGTTTCCAGGAAGACTTTGAGACTGAAATTCACAATTGTCCTTTCGAAACTCTTTTTGTTTTTTTTGAAGAAACCGGTGAAATGGAACCCGGAAATAGTCTGTGAGACTTTATTTTCTTTCAAGGAAGCCTTTAAGAATGATATTCACAATAGTGTCTTAAAGACTCTTTTTGTTTCCGGGAGGAAACCAGTGAAATTGAGCCTGAAAATAGTCTTTGAGACTTTATTTTGTTTCCACGAAGCCTTTAAGACTGAAATTCACTATGGTCTCTTCGAGACTCTTTTTGTTTTCGGGAGGAAGCCAGTGGAATTTAACCTGAAATTAGTCTGTGAGACTTTATTTTGTTTCTAGAGAGCTTTCATGACTGACATTCACAATAGTCTCTTTAAGAATCTTTTCGTTTTCGGGAGGAAAACAGTGAAATCGAACCAGGATATAGTCTGTGAGACTTTATTTTGTTTCCAGAGAGCTTTCATGACTGATATTCGCAATAGTCTCTTTAACAATCTTTTCGTTTTCGGGAGGAAAACAGTGAAATCGAACCAGGATATAGTCTGTGAGACTTTATTTTGTTTCCATGTAGCTTTTAAGACTGAAATTCTTTATGGTCTCGTCGAGACTCTTCTCGTTTTGGGGAGGAGGCCAGTGAAATTGTACTTGAAAATAGTCTGTGAGACTTTATTTTGTTTCCAGAGAGCTTTTATGACTGATATTAACGATAGTCTCTTCAAGAATCTTTTCGTTTTCGGGAGGAAAACAGTGAAATTTAACCAGGAAATAGTCTGTGAGACTTTATCTTGTTTCCAGGAAGTCTTTAAAAATGATATTCACAATAGTGTCTTCCAAACTCTTTTTGTTTTCGGGAGGAAACCAGTGGAATTTAACCTGAAATTAGTCTGTGAGTCACTATTTTGTTTCCAGAGAGCTTTTATGACTGATACTCACAATAGTCTCTTTAAGACTCTTTTCGTTTTCGGGAGGAAGCCAGTGAAATTGAACCAGGATATAGTCAGTGAGACTTTAATTTGTTTCCATGTAGCGTTTAACGATGAAATTCACTATGGTCTCTTCGAGAATCTTTTCGTTTTGGGGAGGAAGCCAGTAAAATCGAATTTAAAAATAGTCTGTGATACTTTATGTTGTTTCCAGGGAGCCTTCAACATTGATATTCACAAAAGTGTTTTCAAGACTCTTTTTGTTCCCGGGAGGAAACCAGTGAAATTGAGCCTGAAAATAGTCAGTGAGACTTTATTTTGTTTCCAGGAAGTCTTTAAGAATAATATTCACTATGGTCTCTTGGAGACTCTATTTGTATTCGGGAGGAAAACAGTGAAATTGAACCTGAAAATAGTCTGTGAGACTTTATTTTGTTTCCAGAGAGCTTTTATGACTGATATTAACGATAGTCTCTTCAAGAATCTTTTCGTTTTCGGGGGGAAAACAGTGAAATTTAACCAGGAAATAGTCTGTGAGACTTTATTTTGTTTCCATGTAGCTTTTAACGATGAAATTCACTATGGTCTCTTCGAGATTCTTTTCGTTTCGGGGAGGAAGCCAGTGAAATTGAACCAGGAAATAGTCTGTGAGACTTTATCTTGTTTCCAGGAAGTCTTTGAGAATGATATTCACAATAGTGTCTTCAAGACTCTTTTTGTTTCCGGGAGGAAACCATTGAAATTGAGCCCTGAAAATAGTCTGTGAGACTTTATTTTGTTTCCAGGAAGCCTTTGAGACTGGAATTCACAATTGTCCCTTCGAAACTCTTTTCGTTTTTGGGAGGAAGCCAGTGAAATTGAACCTGGAAATAGTCTGTGAGACTTTTTTTTCTTTCAAAGAAGCCTTTAGGAATGATATTCACAATGGTCTCTTCAATACTGTTTTTGTTTCCGGGAGGAAGCCAGTGGAATTTAACCTGAAATTAGTCTGTGAGACATTATTTTGTTTCCAGAGAGCTTTTATGACTGATATTCACAATAGTCTCTTCAAGAATATTTTCGTTTTCGGGTGGAAAACAGTGAAATTGAACCAGGAAATAGTCTGTGAGACTTTATTTTGTTTCCATGTAGCTTTTAAGACTGAAATTCACTATGGTCTCTTCGAGACACTTTTTCGGGAAGGAAGCCAGTGAAATTGAACTTGAAAATAGTCTTTGAGACATCATCTTGTTTCCAGGAAGCCTTTAAGAATGATATTCACAATAGCGTCTTCCAGACTCTTTTTTTTTTCGGGAGGAAGCCAGTGAAATTGAACTTGAAAATAGTCTGTGAGACTTTATTTTATTTCCAGGAAGCCTTTAAGAATGATATTCACAATGGTCCGGGGGGATACCAATGAAATTGAACCTGCAATCGTCAGCTCCCATCTGACTGGCTTCACAAAAACATTATCCACGTTCATAGACAAAAAAACGAGATGTATCTGATAGACGATTCCATTTTCATCACAACATCGACACGCTCAAAAGAACAAACATCCGAATTTCTAAAAAAAGTCAACATTCATAATATTCAGAAAAAAACTCAAGCACTCTCATGGTTCGATATTGGAGTGAAAGATAAGCCAACACACCAATACATAGCTATCATACTTATAATGCCACTAATCAGGGCATATGGAGTAGCTGCAATGGCCAAAATTATAGTGAATGCAAATGTAATGGCAAACACCAACGCCAAGAAAAGTTGAAGATTGAACACCTTTCGTTTCATCCTACAATTTTTGTCCACTGCTGAAACGTTGCCAGGAAATATTGGTTCAGGAAGATGAACCTGATTAGCTTCCGCTATGGTAGGTGTTGAGGCTTCCTCAATCCTGGGTGATTGTTGACCGATGTTCACCAGATGAGACGGAGCCTCTACCATCGGTAGGACAGTAGCAACGGATGTTGAGGCTCCCTCTACGCCTGGCAACGGTCTCTCAATATCCAGCGTGCACGTTAGAGGATTCATAGCGATCGGTGGGTCCTCACCCACCTCTATGATGAAGGGGGTAATGGCCACTTCGACTGTTTTTGATGGTGCAGATGGTTCATTTGGCTGGCATGTTTTGTTGCTCATTTTGGACCGTTTTTCTTGTTATGAAATATGCAATTAATTTTTGTCCAGCTATTTAATTATTTTTGAGGGGAGAAAAACTTGGATCGATGAAATTTTAACAGTAAATTAAAGAAATGTTTGTAGTTTTGTTAATAAAACAAGACTTGCGTACAGTTTTCTTCCGATACGGCAGAATATTAAGATGGCGTTCGGTTGTCATGGTGATAACGTTCACTGATCGTATGGAAATAAGCTTGACCATATTTGGAAACGTTTTCATGGATTATATTTCATAGCTACGTATATATTCATTATTTTTTATTAAATAAAATGTCTGTAAGTGCTTATCAATATCTGAAATACATTATATATACATTTATATGTATGTATATATATATGTATATATATATATACATATATATATATATATATATATATATATATATATATATATATATATATTTAACACCATCATCATTCCATGTACTCCAAGATGAACCCTTAATGATCTCTCTCTATCTCTCCCTCCTTCTCTCTCTCTCTCTCTCTCTCTCTCTGTCCTTCTCTCTCTCTCTCTCTCCTTCTCTCTCTCTCACTCCGTTGAATCGCTTTACAACTCCCACAGGTATCTACTTTGTTATATATATATATATATATATATATATATATATATATATATATATATATATATATATATATATATATATATTAGTAATTACCAAGACCTGCAGATTAACATCACGAAGCCATTGGATGATATTATAATCAAGCAGGCTAAGTGAAAACTCAAACAACGACAAGTTTCATCTGACTCTAAAAAAACAAGACCCAACATTCAAGAGATCTGATTCATTGAAGTGAAAAACTTCAAAAATAAATACTTAAAGCGTACTGTACTCTACTGACAGCGCAGACAAACAGTGGAGATTTTACTATCCCAAAGATGAGGATTGTTGTTGTGGTTGTTGTGGTACAAAAACAAAGTCAACCCCAAACTTGGACGGGAGTTCGGCTAGATTGATAAAACTCACAAAAACAATTACAACATCAATTTATTTTATTCACTTGTTTATCATTTGACAGAAAATATTTTTATTGTTTAGTCTGCGTTGACTTAGAAATAGCACTACTACAATGCGAACTGTTCAGCGTTGATTCAATATGTTTATGTTTGGAAATATGGATATTGATAATAAACTATATTTCTTGGGAGGCTATAACCAGTTGTAAAAGGTGAAGAATTCAGTGGCGGACGACCCATGAGTAAGGATTTCGAGCACATTCTGAGACTCAGAGAATTCGGCTGGGAAGTCCAACAGTGGTAATCATGAGAGGGTCGCTGGAAATATGTTATGGCTTCAAATATGTCGCATTTTCGTTGAATAAATATGTTTTTCATTTCACACAGTCCTTCATGTTATTATCAAAGAAATAATTTCATAAGCAATTAAAAAATCAGTTGATGCAAATAAATCTGTTTTGTGTTGTTTAATGTGTCGCATTTTGGTTAAATAGATATATACATATATATATATATCATAAATAAATATATTTTGAAAGAAAAAAAAACTCATTTTTATTCATTCTGAACTTTCCAATATTTTTCACAATTTCTTACACAACGATGCATTTTTTTTTCTATTCATTCTGATGAAGATCAATGAGGCCTAACTGGTGACTGAAGGCCTGAAATTGGATTCCCTGTCATAGAAGCGTACGTTCGGCCGTATGGTGTGTCTGTGTGTCGGATGGGGGTCGGGACTCATCGTTAACTGATGAAACACCGACTTATCTCTGATCTCTTGTACGGAAGGGGTTGGGGGTGAAAGGACAAGATAACTTTGGATCGGGGTCGAACTCCAGGGAAAAAGCCTAAAAGTGCATCTCATCTATTCTTTATTATTATAAAAATGTGAAGGGAGAGATTCATAGTTGAAATTTGTCGAAATATTCTCTTCTAAATCATTGTACGATGTTTATTAAGCATTGAGTATTGTAGATTAGTTTAGTAGTTCAATATCTAATAAGATAATGAACTGTCATTGGGAAGTGGTTTTTTAATAAAATAATAGTTTCATTTATCCAAATCATACTATTGAAATATTATTCTGATAAAGTAAATATTAACGATAGTTCTCTTTTAAAAGTCCCATTAAAGTAATGATTAAAAAAAGAAAAGAATCGATAATGGTATCATCATTATCTTTCTGAATATGTCTGGTTCGTCTGTCCATGTTGTATTCTGCCGGACTACCTCGGTAGCGCATGTTTCCTCTGGTGATCCCTAATGTGGATCATAATGTGTGTTTGATGTGTACCATTGCTGCAACATATCCTGCCCATTGCTATTTTTGTTTGTATTAGAATATTAATAGTTGATAATATTCGCTCTGGAGCTAACAAGGCTCCGTTTATACCTTTTCCGGCTTGCTTTTTTACACATGGAAAATTCAATTATATATCATTTCTACGTTCGGAACAATTGTTAAAAACCTTGTAAATATTCATCTTCAAAGTTAAATAGGCTCCGTGTATAATTTCCATCGAACCTCTTAGCAACAAATGGCTTCTTCTACGTAGCCACACACTTACCATTAGGCTAAACAGCCCGCTGGTTAGGCAAAGGCTAAATAACTGCTTTCAAACCGAATTCTTATCTGGTTTCTATTTTTTGATTTTTCATTTCACTCATTATTCGTTCCTCTTTCGGACGTTCTAACGGGAATGAACTGGGAAATCAATTGGAAATAACTTGTTTTTTTCTATTATCAATAATCTCATTCCACACCAAACTCGTCTCTATAACGTGGCTGCTTTTCAAAAGAATCTCTTGTTTTTCTCGTTATGTTAAACGCTTAGGATTTGAAAGGTTCAAATAGCTTGTAAGGGAGATAAGTGATCAAGAGTATTTCCGAGGTACCCTTGTTGACGACAACTTTTTCTCTTCACTTTCCCGATCTTTCATCAACGTCTCGATATTTGTTGGGCTGTTTGGATATTTTGATGATTCAAAAACCTTTCTAGCTATTATCAATATGTCAGTGAATATTTAGATATTCATCTAAAGATATCTTAGCTGTTGGGTTTTTTTAAAAACTTTTATATTATTACTGCATTCAAGAAAGTTGTTAAAGACCTTTAAAAGAGTGGGTCTGAAGTGAAAAAGCTCTATTCATACCCTTTTAGGCTTGCTTAGGGACAATAAAATCGGCTAAGTTTAATGAAAGAAATTCTTCTCTTCTCTAAGATAATTTCTCTTGCAGTCTTAGCATAGAGTTACTTTATTTGATAAATGGGCGTTAAAATAGTATATACCTGAAAAGCTATGAAATACCTAGATAAAATTTTCAGCTATAGATAAGGAATTAGAGTTAGCAACACCGGTCACTGAATTCTGTCTGCACGGCCAGTTTGTGTGCAAATTTTAGTGTCAACTCCCCCACCCCCAGAGCGCATAAGGGCAACGGCTGCTCGCTGGGACTGCGAATGGGGACCAATTTGGCCATTTCCAGTGTCATTTTAACAATTTAACGTGGATGATTTAACAAATGATGATGATGATGATGGTGGTGAAGAAGAAGAAGGAAAAGAAGAAGAAGAAGGAGAGGAAGAAAAAAATGGAGAAGAAGAAGAAGGAAATAATTTTATCAATTTGGTAATTTCCAATATTTTTGCACCATATCTTTCAGAACTTAGATTTGTCATTCATTTTTATAATTGTTTTAAGGTCACCACGGCCTTGAGAAAGCCCGAAACGGGATTCCCTGTCGTAGAAGCGTAAACTCAGCCTGACGGTGTATGTTGGGTGGGGTCGTGGTTCATCATTGACTGATGAAACACTGACTTATCTTTGAACTCTTGTAGGAAACAAAACAACTTTGAATCGGGGTCTAACTCCAGGGAAAACGCTAAACGCAGATCTCATCCATTATTCCCTCTTATTCTTACATTTGGAGGTAGGGGGGAAGATTCCAAGTTGAATTTTGTTTTCGAAGTATACGCTTCTAAATCATCGTACGATGATTATAAAGGATTGTTAAAAAAAAAAGAAAGAAAATTGCTTGTGAATTTTATTTGAGTATTGTAAGATAGTTTAGTAATTCAATATCTAATAAATACCAAAGAGTCATTGGGAAGTGATTTTTGATGAAATGATATATTCATTTCTCTTATTGTCCGTGGTTGGATGAAAACATTACTCCCAGGATTCGCTACTCCTGTCTATCATTGGTGTGGCAAAGTCAATAGTTTCTGAATTTCTCTAGTTCGTCACTTCATCTTCTATTCTGCCAGCCTCCTTCGGTTGTGTATGTGATCTCTGGAGATCCATGGGGCAAATCGTGATATCCATCGGGAGTGTGCTTTTCTTGCAACATGACAAGCCCATTGCCATTTAGATTTCCACTGAAAATTTCTGAAGAAACTTTAAAAACATTGGTTTCTAAGCTGAAGAGCTCTGTTTAGACCACTTTAGGCCTTGCTCAATTCTGCCAAGAGGTGTCAGAAAAGTTACAACGGGGATAATTAGCTTGTGGCGGCCAAGTGTTCGTAACGACGTTGATTTTTGATCCTTCGATGTCGGCTCCTCTAATCATTGCAAAGCAGAATTCACCAAGCGTTGGATTGTTCACCCACTGACAGGAACATGAGTTAGCTTTAGGCTTTTGTGAGACAGGTTAGTTTTATCCCTGTGATCAACACTAGGTTTAATTTCCCTGGCTTTCAATTTCACTCCCAGAAACGAAAGAAGTCTCCGAGAAACCATTGTGAATATCAGTCTTAAAGGCTTCCTGGAAACAGAATAAAGTCTCACAGATTTTTTTCAGGTTCAATTTCACTGGCTTCCTCCCGGAAATGAAAAGAGTCTTGAATAGAGAATCCGGAAGAGACCATTGTGAATATCAGTGTCACAGGTTCCCCAAAACGAAATAAAGTCTCACGGACTATTCGTTCAATTCCATTGGCTTCCCCCCAAAGACGAAAAAGTTAATGAGGAGACCATTGTCAGTTTTAATCTGACAGGCTTCCTGAAAACGCAATAAACTCCCACGGAATATTGCCAGGTTCAATACGGCAGGCTTCTCGAAAACATGATCCTAATTTCAAAGGCAAAAAAACGAGACGTATATGATAGACATCATTGACAATTCCATTTTTATCACTACATCGACACGCTCAAAAAAACAAACATCCGTATTTTCAAGTCAAGATTCACAATTTTCAGAAAAAACTCAAGCACTCCCATGGTTCAATATTGGAGTGAAATATAAGCCAACACACCAATACATAGCTATCATACTTATAATGCCACTAATCAGGGCATATGGAGTAGCTGTAATGGCCAAAATTATAGTGAATGCAAATGTAATGGCAAACACCAACGCCAAGAAAAGTTGAAGATTGAACACCTTTCGTTTCATCCTACAATTTTTGTCCACTGCTGAAACATTGCCAGGTAATATTGGTCCAGGAAGATGAACCTGATTAGCTGCCGCTATGGTAGGTTGGGTGATAGTTGACTGATGTTCACCAGATGAGACGGAGCCTCTACCATCGGTAGGACAGTAGCAACGGATGTTGAGGCTCCCTCTACGCCTGGCAACGGTCTCTCAATATCTAGCGTGCACGTTAGAAGATTCATAGCGATCGGTGGGTCCTTACCCACCTCTATGATGAAGGGGGTAATGGCCACTTCGACTGTTTTTGATGCTGCAGATGGTTCAGTTGGCTGGCTTGTTTTGTTGCCCACGTTGGACCGTTTTTCTTGATATGATATTTTCAATTGATTTTTGTTAACTGCTATTGAATTTGTTTTGAAAAGACAAAAACTGGGTTCAATGCAATTTTAACAGTAAATAAAAGTAATCTTTATACTATTGTTGATAAAACAAGAATTTTGCACAGTTTTCTTCCGATACAGCAGAATATTAAGATGACGTTCGGTTGTCATAGTGATAACGTTTACCGATCGTATGGAAATAAGCTTGACCATATTTGGAAACGTTTTCATGGATTATATCTCATAGCTAAGTATATATTCATTATCTTTTTATTGAATAAAATGTCTGTAAGTGCTTATCAATATCTGAAATACGACACAAAAAAACAAATAAAAAAGCGACTGGAATACCCAGAGATGAAACACTTATACTGTCCCACAATAACAAACCTAACTGCATACCCCTCATAACAACCTCCAACAACACACTCCCACCCTTAGCACACATCATCAATAATAGATGGAACATTCTCACGATCAAAATAGATCTAAAAGAAACATTCACAGACCCATGTGTTATCTCCTACCGCAGACCCCAAAACATCAGAGACATGATCAGTAGCAATAATATCGTTAACAATAAAGTCGTACACAAAAATACACCAAGAAAAATTAAATCCTGCACACCCTGAAACATAAGAAACAGTCTATGTTGCAACCACCTCAAGTACACCAACACATTCACAAGCACTACCAGAAAAGAGAGTTACCACATATATCACAAAAGCAACTGCTGCAGTAAGAACATTATATACCTTCTAGCATGCAATAGATGTAAGTTACAGTACATAGGCAAGTCCGAGTGGCAATTTAATATTAGACTCAACAATTATAGACATAGGATCAAGTAAAAAAATAATCGTAGCCCGCTTCCCGTAGAACTATTCTTTTGCACACCTGACCACAATTTTGCCACTGACGCTAGCTTCACCATCATAGAAAAAATAGAAAAAAACTACTCCAATTGACATAACTAAAGTTCTGGGAGAGAAACACGAAGATATGTGGATCAACAAACTTAAAACCCTATATCCTAATGGATTAAACACTAAACTGAACAACCCTCACCACACAGAACACTAATATACACAACTGCTATCATTATTATCCTCACACCCACATCTAAGACACATCTAATAATGGAAGCTTCAAAGTCACCCAGACCCATAGGAAAACTTCGCTTTAGCCTGTTATAACCCCTGTCCAAATAATAGCCAAAACGTTTTCAATAACTTTTAAGGTTGATACCTATGTACCTTCTTGACCTCACTACCCCTCCATCTACTCTACCCCAAACATACCAAAAAATCTAACTCCACATCACTACCCCCTACCTTGACACACTCTGTCCTCCCCAAGATCAACTGCTGCTGCTTTACCAAACACCTGATACCTACTGGACATTCTTCCATTCAGCAGGAGGCCTCCTGCAGCCCTGACAACAAAACTCACCCACCATGCATAGCTCCTGGCAGTGGACTGGTTCCACATGGTACATTTTAATACACACTCACACAGCACACACCACTGATGATGGGAAGAATCCTGAAACATGTATGGACTATTGACTTATAAGGATTAATAAACCTTACCACCAAACACTTCACTCCCGAGTCCGTCTCACTCTCTAAAGTACACATTATATATATATATATATATATATATATATATATATATATATATATATATATATTTTGTTTCAAATGCTCAAAACCGTCTCTATAGTAGGAGAGATAAAGTTCATTTCCAAATTGCCCATTCTAAAATTAACCCCATGACGTCATCGTAGATTCAAATTAATTTTCTCCACAGAGGTACTCGACTACAACTCTCTGCTGATAGTTGCGACCCCAGGTGCAGTTTTTCTCACATTGTAGTGACTTCATAACCATAACCATACTGAAATATCCATAATTTTGTACCTTCTTTCACATGTTTTAGTCAGCGCACCAGCCACTGCAGTGTTGCGTTTGAAGTTGTTTGGATTAGCGGTCCTTAAAAAATCTAATGTGCCACAACTACTTGGTGATGGGTAATAGTGCAAAATCGACATTCACTCGATATATTAGTCAGCACTCAAGGCTGTGTACTGTCAAGTTTAAAGTATTTTTGGTCTGTGCTTCTCCAGCAATATAATAAAATATATGAAAGATTATTGATCTTTCTCCATAGTTTCTATAAATTATCTCCCCGAGACTTCAGCAATTTAGAATCATCTAAATTTAAATATAGAATGTATAAATTGGCAACACGGAAGAGAAGTGAACGATATACTTCGAATCGGTAGTTTTGTACGACGGACCTGAAAATTACTTCATATTACAATTGGGACAGACAATTGAGACAGGCTGTTTCACAAAAGCATAAAGTCTGGGCCCTTCCAAACATGCTCTGCCTTAGTATTTATGAACTGTGAATACCTTAAGTTGTTTTAATATTTTCCATATAAATACACATAAACACACACACACACATAAACACACACACACACACACACACACACACACATAGACACACATAAGAGCAAGTACTTACCCGAATTTCACAATCTTGTCAGTAGGGTTGGTTAGAGTGCAACGCATCACCTGAAATTAGTTTTGAGAATCTGCAAAGAAATTTGATAGAATATATGATAGATATATAAATATATATTGATTGAGTGAGATAGATAGAAATAAATACTCAGAGAATATTTCCAGGTTCATTGGCATTGGCTTCCATAAAACCAAATAAAGTCACACAGACTATTTTGAGATCCAATTCCACAGTCATGAAGAAACCATTGTGAATTTCAGTCTCACAGGATTCCCGAAAACAAAATACAGTCTCCCAGAATATTACCAGGTTCAATGGTACAGGCTTCCTGAAAACAAAATAATGTCCCACAGACTATTTTGAGATCTAATTTCACTTGCATTCCTCCCGAATACGAAAAAAGTCTTGAAGAGGCCATTGTGAATATCAGTCTCATAGACTTTCCAAAAACAAAATAAAGTCTCACAGACTATTTTCAGGTTCAATTTCACTGGCTTCCTCCCGAAAACGAAAAGAATTTTAAAGAGACCATCGTGATTATCAGTCTCCAAGGCTCTCTGGGAACAAAATAAAGTCTCACAGACTATTCTTCAGGTTTAATTTCTCTGGCTTCCTTCCTAAAACGAAAAGAGTCTTGAATAGAGAATCCTGAATTTCAGTGTTAAAGGCTTCCGGGAAACAAAATAAAGTCTCACAGACTATTTCCAGGTTCAATTTCACTGATTTCCTCCCGAAAACAAAAAGAGTCTTGGAGAAACCATCGTGAATATCTGTGTTAAAGGCTTCATGAAACAAAATACCTCAATACAAAGCTTCACTACCGTAACATTTTACGATATTAGTATGTAAACAATATATATATATAATATGAGTAAAGATTTTTTTCGATAGTTTATTACAGATTGTACATTCTGTTTCGCTTGACAAAGATTTTCAAGTAGAACAGTATGTACAATCAGTAATGAACCATTGGAAAATCTTTACTTATTTTATAACCGCTCTGCTGATGGTATTGAGCACTTTCTCAAAATGACAATCTACTAAATGCATTATCACATATACCCACGCTTGTTGTACTATAAATCTTACAAACACCTTCACAAGAAATATATTGGGATGAAAGAAATAGTAGTCAAAGTTGTCAATTATGGTTTACAATACTTTATCTCATAAAAATATTTTCCAAAATAATGAAAGACAGGACTGGTTAGTCTCTAAATAAAAACTGTCACCCAACCAATGCTTTTGTCAGTATGCTGTGTTAGGGATGATCAATTGAAAAAACGTTGATAAACAAGATAATTCTCTCACATTTTGTTGGATCAGTAAAAGTCTAGATTTTCAAAAAACAAGCATGGACACGACCGGGCACAATCTAAGGCAACAATTTAGTATAAACTTACTTAGTAAATTGAGACCCATTCTCACTGAAACCTATTTTGAGGAGGAGCTTTCAAAAATGAGAAAAATCTTTTTTTGTAGACGTACTAAAAAGTAATTGTTTTAATTTTCAGCCCTCTAGTTCCACCGTCGGAGCTTAGATGTATGATACTTACATGCAAAGCCAACTAGTCAGCCAGACCGGATTAAAAACTGAAGAAACTTAGGCTGAAAGTTTTTGTAACAGTTTTCGTTTACAGTCTCTGATAAGAAGACAATAATTGGAACAGAGAAGTGAAATTTAGGTTTCCTCTAATATTTATTAGTCAGAAAATCCTGTGTTGTAAAATTTGTGCAAATTCGTGCTATTTGTGCAAATTTGTGCTAAAACCCCATGTCCTGCAATTCATGCCGATTTCTGCAATTTCTGCACATTTAAGCAATTTGTGCAAATTTATGCAATTTGTGAAAATTTGTGCAATTTGTGAAAATTTATGAAATGTGTGCAGATTTGTGCTATCCATGAAGAATATGCACACTGAATGATTGTGCAAAGCAAAACTTGAAATGTTTTTTAAATAATTTTGGTACACTTATCTCTCTTTGATAATAAAACTCTATCGGCAAGATTTTATTTGATGAAAGTAGGATTGCTTTGAACGGAGTAACATATTTACTCAAGATTTTATTCTGTAATTTGAATTACTTTTTAGTTCATTTTGAAAGAAGTAATATTGTCAGAAAAATTCTTTGAAAGCAAATTTTCAGTTTACCCGAATTCTGGATTTTCCCTTGGGTGTAAAAAAAAGGAGGCGGGGCTTAGTGTGAAAGAAAGAAGTAAGCCTTGTATGAATATACGATTTTAAAGAATACTGGTGCATAGTTGTGTAATGAACACTCCCATAAGTTGAATGTAAATAGCTGGAGTAATGCTGGGAAGAGGAGAGTATCTCTCTTCACTGGTCGGTTGAGTTCGTAAGAAGCTTTTAGAACTATTAAACATCTTTAAAACGCTACCGTCAAATTTGAAACTGCAAACCATTGGCCAAGTTGAAGTTGTTCTCCACAGCGTTGACCCTTTCCTTCCTTTGCAGTGGAACATTTGCCGAACATGAGATTATAGATATCACGGTTTCAAATGCAGAATCGGACAGCAAAAGTAGACCTGTTTTTCTGTTTTTTTTTTTTGTTTTTTTTTTTGTGTATTCGAATATTCCTGAAGAGAGCGGACGTAACTTTGCGAGCATGAACAGACCCTCCCCGCAGGGTTGCCGTGGTCAGCAGTGTGACGCCATCGAGTGAGCTTCTCTATTGTTTGAGAGTCACATTCACAACTGCCGACCCTGTCCATTCTTTGCATCTTTTGAGAGGGGTCTTTGGCAGAACATTGAACCAGCCATGTCGGGCACTCTCTCAACCAATCGTCTGAATTTGGCTCACTACGACTGTTGACAGTTGTCGTTGACTGTTTCTAAAGCACACACGCACACACATATAAAAACACACATACACACACACACGAACACACACACACATACAAACACACACGCACACACATACAAACATACATACATACACACATACAAACACACACACATACAAACACATGGACATGCAAAAACACACACAGACACACAAACGCACACGCAAACACATACAAAGACACACACACATACAAAGACACACACACATACAAACACACACACACACACACACACACACACACACACACACACACACACACACACACACAAAATGGGGATAGCTCTTGAAATTGATTTGAATATTATTATCAGCTACGTTTCATACCATCCGCTAAAACACACAGAATCTCCTTTCATATCATACCTTGCTTCTCACGGGCCTCTTAATGGTTATTTCTAATCAATAGCATGTGTGACGTTTTCAATATTCCAACATAAAAAAATTTCTCTGGGAAGAATATCAAAGAACTTGACTCACTATATTCTCTCCCAAAACCATAATTTTTCTCACCTACGATAAATGGACATCCATTGGGGTGCCAACCGGGTATTTGCCCTCCTCCTGAAAATCACAGCCTAACTGCCCTTAAAGGATGGTGGTGCAATACAATTATTTTATGTAACGCCAAGGTAATGTTATCATTATTTGCTGATGCTCACTCCATCGTAGGCAGTTTCTAACGCGCACGCACACACACACACACACACACACACACACACACATACACACACACATACACACATACGAACACAAAATGGGAATAGGTAGGAGGGGAGAAGAAAGAAAAAGTTAGTTTAATAAAGTTATCAGGAAGGCTAATGGAGAAAGCTAGGTAGTTTACTGGGGAGCAGGAATACTTTTGTGAATAAAACTAATTTACTTTTGAATAACATCAGACTAATAAACATGGACGGGAGATGAAGATTGGAAAGGATAAGGGAAGGAAAGAAAAGATAAATGCAAAGGGCGAGAGAAGAGCAAATGTATGAGATAATGGATCATCTGAATTGTCAATACCCGAGGAATTTCCTCGGATTAAGCCAGTTGTAAAATGAATTCCTGACATTGGATTATTCTTCTTTATATTTCAGGCGATAATTGACTTTTCTGATCGGAAACTTATCCTTAAGAATGGCGATAGCGTGGTACGTATCTATCAGTCTATTTGTCTGTTTATCCATCTCAGGTTGTTCATCTCTCTCTCTCTCTCTCTCTCTCTATATATATATATATATATATATATATATATATATATATATATATATATATATATATATATGTGTGTGTGTGTGTGTGTGTGTGTGTGTGTGTGTTCTTCTATATCTATCTACCTATTTATCTATTAATCTGTTCGTATCTATATATCTATCTATCTATCTATCTATCTATCTATCTATCTTTATTCTTTCAGACTTCATTTCGTTTACGGGAAGCCTGCCAGACTGGAATTCAAAATAGTTTTTTCAAGACTCTTTATGTATTCGGGAGGAAGCCAGAGAAATTGAATCTGCCAATAGTCTGTGAGACTTTATTTCGTTTTCGGGAAGCCTGTGAGACTGGAATTCACAATGGTCTCTTCAAGACTCTCTTTTTTTTTGGGAGGAATGCAAGTGAAATTGGATCTCAAAATAGTCTGTAAGAGTTTATTTTGTTTTTGGGAAACCTGTGCCATTGAACCTGACAATATTCCGTGAGACTTTATTTTGTTTTCGGGAAACCTCTCAGAATAAAATTCACAATGGTCCCTTGGAGAAATTCAGAAGCTACTGACTTCGCCACACCAATGATAGACAGGAGTAGCGAATCTTGGGAGGAAGGTTTCCATCCAACCACGGACGATAAGAGAAATGAAAATATCATTCTATCAAAAATCACTTCCCAATGACTCTTTGGTATTTATTAGATATTGAATTACTAAACTATCTTACGATACTCAAATAAAATTCACAAGCAATTTTCTTTCTTTTTTTTTTTTAACAATCCTTTATAATCATTGTACAATGATTTAGAAGCGTATACTTCGAAAACAAAATTCAACTTTGAATCTTCCCCCCTACCTCCAAATGTAAGAATAAGAGGGAATAATGGGCGAGATCTGCGTTTAGCCTTTTCCCTGGAGTTTGACCCCGATTCAAAGTTGTTTTGTTACAGTCAATGATGAACCACGACCCCCCTGCCCCAACATACACCGTCAGGCTGAGTGTATGCTTCTATGACAGGGAATCCCATTCGGGCTTTTTCAAGGCCGTGGTGACCTTAAAACAATTATTAAAATGAATGGAAAATCCAAGTTCTGAAAGATATGGTGCAAAAATATTGGAAATTACCAAATTTGTAAAAGTTGTAAAAAAGTTTCCTTCTTCTTCTTCTTCTTCCTCTCCTTCCCATTCACCACCACTACCACCACCACCACCACAACCACCACCACCACCACCACCACCACCATCATCATCATCATCATCATCATCATCATCATCATCATCATCATCATCATCATCATCATTTGTTAATTCTTCCACGTTAAACTGTTAAAATGACACTGGAGATGGCCAAATGTGTCCCCATGCGCAGTCCCAGCGAGCAACCGATGCCCTTATGCGCTCTGGGGGTGGGGGAGTTGAGCCTAGAATTTGCAGACAAACTGGCCGTGCAGACAGAATTCAGTGACCGGTGTTGCTAACTCTAATTCCTTATCTATAGCTGAAAATTTTATCTAGGTATTTCATAGCTTTTCAGGTATATACTATTTTAACGCCCATTTATCAAATAAAGTAACTCTATGCTAAGACTGCAAGAGAAATTATCTTAGAGAAGAGAAGAATTTCTTTCATTAAACTTAGCCGATTTTATTGTCCCTAAGCAAGCCTAAAAGGGTATGAATAGAGCTTTTTCACTTCAGACCCACTCTTTTAAAGGTCTTTAACAACTTTCTTGAATGCAGTAATAATATAAAAGTTTTTAAAAAAATCGAACTGCAAAAATATCTTTAGATGAATATCTAAATATTCACTGACATATTGAAAATAGCTTAAAAAGGTTTTTGAATTATCAAAATATCCAAACAACAGTTATTTAGCCTTTGCCTTTATGAGCGGGCTGTTTAGCCCAATGGTAAGTGTGTCGCTACGTTGAAGTGACCACTTTTTGCTAACAGGTTCGATGGAAGCCCTATTTAGGCCTTTCATTGTTTCCTCTATTTATGTCGTGAAAATTCAATGATATATTAACCGTGTGACGGCAGCAAATGATTTCGGATCAGTTTCATTTTATTGAAAATTAATTTCATAATTGTTTGATAATCATAATTAATTTTTTTATTAAAAACCACTTCCCGATGATTGTTCGTTATCTTGATAGAGATTAAAGTACAAAACTATCCTACAATGCTCAAGTAAAATTCATAGGCGATTTTTTTACGATCATTTATAATCATAGCGCAATGATTTAGAGGCGAATATTTCGACAAATTACAACTTGGAATCTCCCCCCCCCCACCTTGTAATAATGAGAGGGAATGGGTGAGATGCATTTTTAGCCTTTTTCCTAGAGTTCAAACCCGATTCAAAATTGTCTTGTCCTTCCATCCCCGACCCGTTCCGTGTAAGAGATCGAAAGTAAGTCGGCGTTTCATCATCAACGATGAGCCCTGACCGCCCCCACCCCACCCACATATCATCTGGTCGAACATACGTTTCTATGACAGGGAATCCAATTTCGGGCCTTTCAGTCTCCGGTTTGGCCTCTTTGAATATTATCAGAATGAATGAGAAAAATATGCAACTTTGTGAAAGATTTGGTGTAAAATATTGGAAAGTTCAGAATGAATGAAAAGGTTTTTTTTTTCTTTTAAAATATCAGGGATATCATCATCATCATCGTCATCGTCATCATCATCATCATCATCATCATCATCATCATCATCGTCATCATCATCATTACATGATTTCTTCGATAAATTGTTGAAGAGACAATGGAAATGGCCAAATCAATAAAATATGTTGTTTTTTAAATACGAACTTAAATAATATTTTGGATTTTTAAAAAATGCAACTTTGTGGAAGATTTGGTGAAAAATATTGGAAAGTCCAAAATTGATAAAAAGGCGTTTTTTTTTTTCTTTTAAGATATCTGTAATATCATTATTATTTTAATCAAGTCTCCTATTTTACATTGTTGAGGTGACACTGGAAATGGCAAAATCAATAAAATGTGTTGTTTTTGTTTCTGAATATCAAGTGAAATGATTTTAATCGAAATTACGAGATATATTAATAATTTCGTGTGTGTTTTCAGCTTTTCATACTTTAGTGATGATGCTTAATATGATTTGAATTAGTTGTAAAAATTGACTTAAATTAGCAAAATGAAGAGAGTTTCAGCCCTGGAACCAAAGTCTTAAAGGTTTTCAACAATATTCTTGAATGCAGTTAAAATGTATTATTGAATTTTCAAAATGTCCGAAACCATGCCTAAAAGGGTATAAAGAGAACCTTTTCAGTTTTGAAACAAATGTCTCAAAGGTCTTTAACAATTTACTTGAATGTAGTAATAATATAGAATTGAATTTCCGAAGTGTCAAAAACAAAAATTGAAACGGTATTTCTAACAATCACATGAAATTTACTAATAATATATGATTGACTATTCAAAGTGTTGAAACCAAGCCTAAAATCATACAAAAAGGGACTTTTAAAGCGTGAAACACGTTTTCAAGGTTTTTTAACAGTTTTCCTCAATTTAGTGATGATATTTGGTAGACTATTCAGATATCAAAAGTAGAGCTTTTTTTAGCTTTGAATCTGATGTTTTCAAGGTTTTTATCAATCATCTTGAATGCAGAAATAATGTATGAGGGTCAAAACCAAGTCTTAGAGGATATAAACAGAGCATGTTCAGCTTTGAAACGAATATTTTAAATGTTTTTAACAATTTTTCTCCAATGTAATTATAGTAAATAAATAAAATTGTAAAGTGTTGAATCCAAGCCTAAAAAGGTATAAACAGAGCCTCTTAGCGTCAAAAAACCTATGTTTTCAAAGTTTTCCAATAATCTTCAGTAATGTAGTAAAATATGTGATTTTATCTTCAAAATGTCAAAACCAAACCCAAAAGGGCATAAAAAGAGCCTTTTTAGTACATAAAACGAATGTTTTCAACAATTTCTTGACTGTAATTAAAATACATGATTGTGCATTCGAAATGTCAAAACGAAGCCTAAAAAGATCTTTTCAGCTCTGAAAGCAATGTCCCAATGATTTTTCAATAATTTTCATGAATGTATCAATAGTATATGATTGAATTTTTAACAATTACCCCAATAGGTTATGTACAGGGACTTTTCAACTTTGAAACCAATCTTTCAAAGGTTTCTAATAATTCTATTGAAGTTAGTGATATTGCATGAGTCAGTGTCAAAACCAAGCTCTAAAAGGGTATAAAAAAAGCCTTTTTAGCTTTGAAAATCAATGTTTGAAAGTTTTTTGCTAAAGCTTTCTCTAATGTAGTGATAACATATGAATATGTGTGAAAACCAAGCCTAAAAGCTATCAACCGAGTCTTTTTAGCTTCTAAAACCCATGTTTTCAATGTTTTTAACACTTTTCTGGGAAGTAGTAATCATATATAATCAAATAATTCAAAGCATAAAAACTGAGCCTAAAATGTTGTAAACAGAGACTTTTTAGTTCAAACCAATGTCCTCAAGGTTTCCCGATGATTTTCATGGATGTCTTAGTAATATATGATTGAATCCTCAAAATGTCAAAACCGAACCTAAAAAGGTATAAACAGAGACTTTTTAGTCCCCAAAACCAATGCATCCAAGGTTTTTCAACAATTCTCACAAATGGAGCAATTATGTATGATGGTGTTTTTCAAAATGACAAAAACGTGCCCGAAAAGGGTATAAACAGAGCCTTTTCAGTTTTGAATCCAAAAGGTATTATTGATGTTATTGGATATAGATATAATAATATATTCATCGATTTTTCAACAGGTTCCAAAATACTGATCTAATGTCTGATCTCTATATGTTTTACGGAATCCCAGACGACGATTATGATTCTCACGATACAGTTGCCTGTGGCCGAGACGCTCAGGATTCCAAATTGAACACAATTATGCCTGAAGATTCCAAACTCCCTGACAAGCAGGGCTACACAAAACTGATTGAACCGTTCCACCTAAAGAAAAATTATTAAACAACACAAAACAGAATTATTCGCATCAACAGATGTTTAAATTGGTTATGAAATTATTTTTTTGATAATAACGTGAAGGTCTGTGTAAAATAGAAAATATATTTATTTAACCAAAATGTGACATAATAGAAGCAATAACATGTTACCAACAACCCTCACATGATTACCACTGTTGGACTCCACACCCCAATTCTTTGAGCCCTCAGAATGTGCTCAAAACCCTTCCTCGTGGGTCGTCGGCCACTGAAATCATTACCATTTAAAACCGGTTTTAGCGTCCCTTGAATTATTTTTCATCATTAGTATCCATATTTCCAAGCATAAACATATTGAATCAACGCTGAACAGTTCGCATTGTAGTAGTGCTATTTCTAAGTCAACGCAGATTAAACAATAAAAATATTTTCTGTCAAATGATAAACGAATGAATAAAATAAATTGATGTTGTATTTGTTTTTGTGAGTTTTATCAATCTGGCCGAACTCCCGTCCAAGTTTGGGGTTGACTTTGTTTTTGTACCACAACAACCACAACAACAATCCTCGGCAAATTTGGGATTGTAAAATCTCCACTGTTTGTCCGTGCCGTCAGTACAGTACAGTACGCTTTAGGTATTCATATTTGAAGTTTTTCACTTCAATGAATCAGATCTCTTGAATGTTGGGTCTTGTTTTTTTAGAGTCAGATGAAACTAGTCGTTGTTTGAGTTTTCACTTAGCCTGCTGGATTATAATATCATCCAATGGCTTCGTGGTGTTAATCTGTGGCTCTTAGTAATAACTAGTGTATATATATATATATATATATATATATATATATATATATATATATATATATATACACACACAAAGTCTATGCCTTAGTTACAGACATGATTAAGTCTTCTTTCAATAATGTGACGTAGTGTACAGTAAAAAAAAATGATTTCATTTTCTTTTCCTCTCTCATCGGACCCACCATTCTTATTAAGATAACAGCTTTCTTGAGAGTGCTGTCTATGTCTCTTAAACCATTCTGTCTTCGGGTCACCTGATTCCTTACAAATGCTGTTGACCAACTTAATTCTGGTCTTCGACATAAATTTCCGTCTTTCTTAAAAACTTACGCTGCAGTTCAAAGTAAGATCTCTTAATGGCCAAGTAGGCTCGAAAATTGCACAAAGGCTCCTGAAATAGATTAATGTTTAAATAATTGATGTTTAATTTATATTTTAATGAAAACACAATCTCAAGATTGCAATATTTTATATTTTCATTTTTCATTTATAAATTTCATGACTTTTTCTGCTTTCTGCTCCCAAACTATGAATTGCAGCCGAATGAAATGATTTAAGATACTTCAACGTCCACAAGTACCGCCGTGCCGATGGTACAGACAGCGCCTCAACAAGTAAACATTGGTGAACCGTCACAAAGCGGAGAGGAAGCCTCAACGTCCACTGATATTGCCGAACCAATGGTAGAGGTGCTGCCTCAACTGATGAACACTGGTGAACCATCTCAAAGCGTAGAGGAACCCTCAACACCTTGCATAACGAAAGCTGATGAAGCTCAACTTTCTCGGCCAATAATGCCATGCTGCGGATCTGCGGTAAACGAGAATTGTAGGGTAAAGCAAGAGAAGTGCATTTTCCAACTATTCCTTGGACTGGTGTCTGCTATCGCATTCATAATACATATAATTCTGTCGCTCGCTGCTATTCCATACGCTATCATACCATGTATCATAAGTATTTTGGCTGTGTTATGGTGTGTTGGCTTGATTTTTTCACCAACATTGTAAATTGAGACAACTTGAGTTTTTCCACACAAAACGTGGATCTTGGACTTTTCCTCTTTTGAAAATACGGATGTTGGATATTTTTACAGTTTTGATCTTGTGACATTATAATATGCCTCGATTTTGTGCTATGGTTTTTTCCTTTGCAAATTGAATAAATTCAATCAAATCAGACAGTCGTCTGTCTCTTTGAAATCTTTTTTATTTTTCGAAAGCAAGCGAAGATGTATCAAACAATAGGATGTAGAGTCTCTTTTGTTGAGTCCGGACAGCAATGGATTGTTGAGAGACGAGGGGATTTGGTCCTCGTTGTGGTTTGACAGTAGCACGCGTGCAGCCCTGTAGATGTAGAAGGGAAGGATGCTGTACGAAGAGAATGGAATGTGCGCCAAGTATGAAGTTGGACGCGCATTGAAATAAAGAGGAATGAACACACATATGAATTATGGCCAGACAAGAGACGTACGTTTAATACCAAAATGAAGATTAGGTACATGTAAAGATAACATTAATACGATCAATCATGAGAAGTAATGTTAGGAGAAGAGATAGTAAAAGGTGGGAGCTTTCTTGTCTTGATATTGCTGGCGTCGGAGTTGTAGCGGAGTTGTCTGAACGCATGGATTCCGTATGGTTGGACTGCTCCCAGATACGTGGAAACCGGGTTCAGTGTTCGAGCCTTACTGCCAAATAAGTGAGTCAACTTGGGGGCTATTCCCAGACGCTGTTAGACTCTCGACGAACAGACTATGAAAGACAGAGATAATGGAATTTCATCCATGCGTGTTTCCCGAAGTGTGGATGGTGGTTAAGATCGGATCAGCCAGTAAGTTGACGAAATGATAACGATCTTAAAGAGAAGGAAAGAGTATGGCCGGCCGCAAAGGCCGGGGCCAGAGGCATGACCAGCTAGGGGTCCTGGCGCCAATTAGCATTGGACCAGGAAGAAGGAAAGAAAGAGAGTGACCGGAGCTAGAAGCGTAACCAGCTAGGGGTATGGGAGCTAGTGAGCATTGGACCATGTGCGTCCAGGGCTTTTATAGGGATCGTCAGAGGAAGTGACGTTTTGGATTTCTAGGTAACAGAAGAGTTTCGTATTTAATTCCTAACTAAAAGTATAGGGGGCACTACATGACATTAGTCTCTTCGAGACTCTTTTCGTTTTCGAGAAGCCAGTGAAAAAAAAACTTACTATTGTCTCTTTGAGACTAATTTCGTTTTCGGGAAGCCAGTGGAATTAAAGCTGACAATCGTCTTTAGAAAAAATGTTTTTAAAACACCAACGAAAAGAAAGGACAGCCAGTCCTAAAAGAAAATCAGTTTTGATCATTGATATTTAAGAGCAGAAAGATTAAAGGGAAAAGAAATAAAATCAATTATTTCGTTTACTTTTATCTATTTTTGCTTTGATTAACTCGTGAAATTTAATACGAATATCTGGATTAAAGATTTAAAGAAAACAATGATTCTTAACTATAAAATTTTCATAAGTGTTCATAACCAAGCCTTAACGAGTAGCCACAAAAGCAATATTTCAATGGTTTTTAACAACTTTCTTGAATGTAATAAAAAAAAAAAAAGATTGATTTTTCAAAGTGTTCATAACCAACCTTTGAAGGGCAGCCACAGAAGCAATGTTTCAATGGTTTTAACAACTTTCTTTAATGTCCTAAAGAAATAAGATTGATTATCCAAAGTGTTCATAACCAAGCCATGAAGGGTAGCGACAGAAGCAATGTTTCAATGGTTTTTAACAACTTTCTCGAATTTAGTAAAAAAAATAGTATTGATTTTTCAAAGTGTTCATAACCGAGCCTCGAAGGGCAGCCACATAAGCAATGTTTCAATGGTTTTGAACAACTTCCTTGAATGTACTAAAAAAATTGTATTGATTTTTCAAAGTGCTCATAACCAAACCTTAAAGGGTAGCCACAGAAGTAATGTTTCAATGGTTTTGAACAACTTTTTTGAATGTACAAAAAAAATAGGATTGATTTTTCAAACTGTTCATAACCAAGCCTCAAAGGGTAGCCACAGAAGCAATTTTTCAATGGTTTTTAATAACTCTTTTGAATGTAGTAACAATATACGAGTCAGTGATAAAACCAACCTAAAAAGCTATAAACAGAGCCCTTTTAGCTTTTAAAACCAATGGTTTTAATGTTTTTAACAATTATCTGGGAAGTAGTGATAGTAAAAGAAGTTGTCAATAAAACAAGTGGCAAATATCAACTCCATATGATGTCAAGTTGTCGAGCTATCTCCCTGCATACATGTCCACCCATGGACAGATAGATTATCCTTGGTAATACTCAATATTTCTCTAGTCTGCTTGTAAACGATGGCTGAGAATGAATTCCCTATCAGAAATATTATGTTCCTTTGGTAAACATTCCTTCATTTTCGTGACTTCTTCCTGTGAGTGTTGGTCAAGAAGTAAGTAGATGTAATATGGAAGGCAAATTCAATCAGTAAAGGTAGTTTAACTACAGTCAACCCATAGATAATAAAGTTATTATCAATTTCCTATTGGGGGCTCTTAGTCACCAATCCTACATATATATATATATATATTAAAATTAAATCTTGTTCCGTAGACACTAGGGCATACCCGTTCTAAAGCTGTACCTGGTTTCATAAAAATCTCCAAGAAGTGTAAACTTGAGATGATGAGACACTGTTGTTTATTTATTTCTGATGTTGTTGATAGCAACAATCAAAACAGAAACAGTGTCCTTAATTGTGATAACTATCAATAGAAATATAGTCAGAGTTTTGTTCAGTTTTCAAGTTAGGCTGGCTATTTATGTATGTATCACACGCACAGGCTGTGCCAATGTTGTTGTTTTTTTGTTTGTTTGTTTTTTGTCTGTTTTTAAGGAATAAACATTCCAGGATAAAAAAAATGCCCGACCTAGGACCGTGCCAGTAAGAAAGAGAGCCAGCCGTAAAGTCGGGGAGAACCTGTATTACATGAGACTTTCAATTTACAACTCTAGTGTATTCGATCCAAACTGGGTTCCCCTCACTTGTGACCTTGCGCCTCGCTAAGATAAGCTTAGTGAACATTAGTATTATATTGATATATTTTCCGATTTTTCAACAGGTTCCAAAACACTGATCCAATGTCTGATCTCTATATGTTTTACGGAATCCCAGACGACGATTATGATTCTCACGATCCAGTTGCCTGTGGCCGAGACGCTCAGGATTCCAAATTGAACACAATTATGCCGGAAGATTCCAAACTCCCTGACAAGCAGGGCTACGCAAAACTGATTGAACTACATGCAAGAAAAGTATTAAAGACCTTTGAAACATTGGTTTCTAGTCTGAAAAGGCTCTCTCAATACCTTTTTGGATTAGTTTGGACACTTTGAGAATTTACTATGATGTGAAAATTTAAGTATATGTTATAACAGCATCCCCAAAATTTTGGACTTTGATACCAATGTTTTGAAGGTTTTTTAACAATTTACTTGACTGTAGTAATAATAGGTGATTGAATTTTCAAAGTGTCCAAACCAAGCCTGGAAGAGTATAAACAGGGCCTTTTTGGCCTTAAAACTAGTGTTTCAAAGGGTTTTTTACACAATTTGCTTGAATGTAGAAATAATATATAGATATATGTCAAAAGCAAACCTAAAAAGTTATGAACAGAGCCTTTTCAGCTTTAAATCCAATGTTTCAATACGTTTTCATGCATTTTTTTAATAATATATGAGTAAGAGTCCAAGAAATTATACATGGTGCCTTTTTAGCTTTGACAAAGAATGTTCACAAGGTTTTCAACAATTGTCTCGAAAGTAGTAGTCATATATAATTGAATTTTCCATATGTAAAAAAAAACAAGCCTGAAAAGGAATAAACAGAGCCTCCTTAGCTCCAGTGCCAATATTATCAACTATTAATATTCTAATACAAACAAAAATAGCAATGGGCAGGATATGTTGCAGCAATGGTACACATCAAACACACATTATGATCCACATTAGGGATACCAGAGGAAACATGCGCTACCGAGTGAGTCCGGCAGAATACAACATGGACAGACGAACCAGACATATTCAGAAAGATAATGATGATACCATTATCGATTCTTTTCTTTTTTTAATCATTACTTTAATGGGACTTTTAAAAGAGAACTATCGTTAATATTTACTTTATCAGAATAATATTTCAATAGTATGATTTGGATAAATGAAACTATTATTTTATTAAAAAACCACTTCCCAATGACAGTTCATTATCTTATTAGATATTGAACTACTAAACTAATCTACAATACTCAATGCTTAATAAACATCGTACAATGATTTAGAAGTGAATATTTCGACAAATTTCAACTATGAATCTCCCCCTCCACATTTTTATAATAATAAAGAATAGATGAGATGCACTTTTAGGCTTTTTCCCTGGAGTTCGACCCCGATCCAAAGTTATCTTGTCCTTTCACCCCCAACCCCTTCCGTACAAGAGATCAAAGATAAGTCGGTGTTTCATCAGTTAACGATGAGTCCCGACCCCCATCCGACACAGAGACACACCATACGGCCGAACGTACGCTTCTATGACAGGGAATCCAATTTCAGGCCTTCAGTCACCAGTTAGGCCTCATTGATCTTCATCAGAATGAATAGAAAAAAAAAAGCATTGTTGTGAAAGAATTTGTGAAAAATATTGGAAAGTTCAGAATGAATAAAAATGAGTTTTTTTTTCTTTCAAAATATATTCATTTATGATATATATATATGTATATATCTATTTAACCAAAATGCGACACATTAAACAACAAAAAACAGATTTATTTGCATCAACTGATTTTTTAATTGTTTATGAAATTATTTCTTTGATAATAACATGAAGGACTGTGCGAAATAAAAAACATATTTATTCAACGAAAATAAGAAATATTTGAAGCCATAACATATTTCCAGCGACCCTCTCATGATTACCACTGTTGGACTTCCCAGCCCAATTCTCTAAGTCTCAGAATGTGCTCGAAATCCTTACTCATGGGTGGTCGACCACTGAATTCTTTACCTTTTACAACTGGTTATAGCCTCCCTAGAAATATTGTTTATTATCAATATCCATATTTCCAAACATAAATATATTGAATCAACACTGAACAGTTCGCATTGTAGTAGTGCAATTTCTAAGTCAACGCAGATTAAACAATAAAAATATTTTCTGTCAAATGATAAACGAATGAATAAAATAAATTGATGTTGTATTTGTTTTTGTGAGTTTTATCAATCTAGCCGAACTCCCGTCCAAGTTTGGGGTTGACTTTGTTTTTGTGCCACAACAACCACAACAACAATCCTCAAGAATTTGGGATAGTAAAATCTCCACTGTTAGTCTGCGCTGTCAGTAGAGTACAGTACGCTTTAAGTATTTATATTTGAAGTTTTTCACTTCAATGAATCAGATCTCTTGAATGTTGGGTCTTGTTTTTTTAGAGTCAGATGAAACTAGTCGTTGTTTGAGTTTTCACTTAGCCTGCTTGATTATAATATCATCCAATGGCTTCGTGATGTTAATCCGCAGGTCTTGGTAATTACTGATATATATATATATATATATATATATATATATATATATATATATATATATATATATATATATATATACATATATATATATATGTGTGTGTGTATATATATATATATATATATATATATATATATATATAAACAAAGTAGATACCTGTGGGAGTTGTAAAGCGATTCAACGGAGAGAGAGAGAGAGAAGGAGAGAGAGAGAGAGAGAAGGAGAGAGAGATAGAGAGAGATCATTAAGGGTTCATCTTGGAGTACATGGAATGATGATGGTGTTAAATATATATATATATATATATATATATATATATATACATATATATATATATATATATATATATATATATATATATATATACATATATATATACATACATATAAATATTTATATAATATATTTCAGATATTGATAAGCACTTACAGACATTTTATTTAATAAAAAATAATGAATATATACGTAGCTATGAAATATAATCCATGAAAACGTTTCCAAATATGGTCAAGCTTATTTCCATACGATCAGTGAACGTTATCACCATGACAACCGAACGCCATCTTAATATTCTGCCGTATCGGAAGAAAACTATACGCAAGTCTTGTTTTATCAACAAAACTACAAACATTTCTTTAATTTACTGTTAAAATTTCATTGATCCAAGTTTTTTTCATTTAAAAACAATTAAATAGCTTGACCAAAATTAATTGTATATTTCATAACAAGAATAACGGCCCAAAATGAGCAACAAAACAAGCCAGCCAACTGAACCATCTGCACCATCAGAAAGCGTCGAAGTGGCAATTACCCCCTTTATCATAGAGGTGGGTGAGGACCCACCCATCGCTATGAGTCCTCCAATGTGCATGCTGGATATGGAGAGACCGTTGCCAGGCGTAGAGGGAGCCTCAACATCCGTTGCTACTGTCCTACCGATGGTAGAGGCTCCGTCTCACCGGGTGCACTTCGCTCAACTACCACCCAGGATTGAGGATGCGTCAACACCAACCATAGGGGCAGCTAATAGGGGTCATCTTCCTCGAACAAGATTGCCTGGCAATGCTTCTGCAGTGAACCAGAGGATGAAGCAGAAGCATCGCCTTCTACTCATTGCCTTGGCATTTTTAGTTGTGATTGCATTGATATTAAGTGTAGTATTGGCCGTTGCCGCTAATATATATGTGGTGATTTCAGAGATCATATGTATGCTGGCGGTGAATAGTATCATTGTTTATCTTTGCCACCAGGATTTAGGCATTGAGTTGCTTTAGATTTTTCTCAAAATTATGAATGTTGACTTTTTCTGGAAATTCGGATGTTTGTTCTTTTGAGCGTGTCGATGTTGTGATGAAAATGGAATCGTCAATCAGATACATCTCGTTTTTATGTCTTTGAATGTGGATAATGATTTGTGAAGCCTGTCAGATTGGACCTGACGATTTCAGGTTCAATTCCACTGGTATCCTCCCGGACTAATGTGAATATCATTCTTAAAGGATTCCTGGAAACAAAAAAAAGTCTCATGGACTATTTTCAGGTTCAATTTCACTGTTTTCCTCCCGAAAACAAAAAGAGTCTCGAAGAGATCATAGTGAATTTCAGTCTTAAAGGCTTCGTGGAAACAAAATAAAGTCTCAAAGACTATTTTCAGGCTCAATTTCACTGGTTTCCTCCCGGAAACAAAAAGAGTCTTGAAGACACTATTGTGAATATCATTCTTAAAGGCTTCCTGGAAACAAAATAAAGTCTCAAAGACTATTTTCAAGTACAATTTCACTGGCTTCCTCCCCAAAACGAAAAGAGTCTCGAAGAGACCATAGTGAATTTCAGTCTTAAAAGCTACATGAAAACAAAATAAAGTCTCACAGACTATATCCTGGTTCAATTTCACTGGCTTCCTCCCGAAAACGAAAAAGAGTCTTAAAGAGACTATTGTGAGTATCAGTCATAAAAGCTCTCTGGAAACAAAATAGTGACTCACAGACTAATTTCAGGTTAAATTCCACTGGCTACCTCCCGAAAACAAAGAGAGTCTCGAAGAGACCATAGTGAATTTCGGTCTTGAAGGCTTCGTGGAAACAAAATAAAGTCTCAAAGACTATTTTCAGGCTCAATTTCACTGGTTTCCTCCTGGAAACAAAAAGAGTCTGGAAGACACTATTGTGAATATCATTCTTAAAGACTTGAAGAGACCATTGTGAATATCATTCCTAAAGGATTCCTGGATAGAAAATAAAGTCTCACAGACTTTTTCCAGGTTCAATTTCACTGGTTTCCTCAAAAAAACAAAAAGAGTTTCAAAGGAACAATTGTGAATTTCAGTCTCCAAGGCTTCCTGGAAACAAAAAAAAGTCTCACAGACTATTTTCAGGTTTAATTTCACTGGCTTCCTCAAAAAAACAAAAATAGTTTCGAAGGAACAATTGTGAATTTCAGTTTCGAAGGCTTCCTGGAAACAAAATAAAGTCTCACAGACTATTTTCAGGTTCAATTTCACTGTTTTCCTCCCGAAAACAAATAGAGTCTCGAAGAGACCATAGTGAATTTCAGGCTTAAAGGCTTCCCGGAAACAAAATAAAGTCTCAAAGGACTTTTTTCAGGCTCAATTTCACTGGTTTCCTCCTGGAAACAGAAAGAGTCTTGAAAACACTATCGTGAATATCGATGTCAAAGGCTTCCTGGAAACAAGATAAAGTATCACAGACTATTTTTGAATTCGATTTTACTGGCTTCCTCCCCAAAACGAATAGTGTCTCGGAGAGACCATACAGAATTTCATCGCTAAAAGCTACATGGAAACAAATTAAAGTCTCACGGACTATATCCTGGTTCAATTTCACTGGTTTCATCCCGGAAACGAAAAGAGTCTTGAATAAACCATTGAAAGTATTAGTCTTAAAGGCTTCCTGGGAACGAAATAAAGTCTCACAGACTATTTTCAGGTTCAATTTCACTGGTTTCCTCCCAGAAACGAAAAGAGTCTTGAAGAGACCATTGTGGATATCAATCTCATAAACTTCCCAAAAACGAAATAAAGTTCCACAGAATATTTTCAGGTACAATTTCATGGGCATCCCCCTGGAAACAAAAAGAGTTTTGAAGACACGATTGTGAATTTCAGTCTCTCAAACTACACAAAAACGAGATAAAGTCTCACAGACTATTTTTAGTTTTAACTTAATTGGCTTCCTCCCGAAAACAAAAAGAGTGTTGAGGTGACCTATGTGAATATCAGTCTTGAAAGCTTCCTGGGAAAAAAAATTAAAATCTAACTGAATATTTTTAGGTACAATTTTACGGGCTTCCTCCCGGTAACAAAAAGAATCTTGAAGAGACTTTTGTGAATTTAAGTCTCATACACTTCCCATAAAGGGAATAAAGTCTCACAGACTATTTTTGGTTCAATTTCTTGGGTTCCCTCCCGGGAACGAAAAAAGTTTCGAAGAGATCATTGTGAACCTCAGTCCTAAAGGCTCTCAGTGAACAATGTAGTCTCACAAACTATTTTCAGGTTTGATTTCACAGGCTTCGTTCCCGAAACTAAAAAGTGTTTTGAAAAGACCATTGAAAATATCATTCTTAAAGGCTTCCTGGATACAAAATAAATTCTCAGACTCTATTTTCAGTTTCAATTTCACTGGCTTCCTCCCAAAACAAAAAGAGTCTTGAAGGGACAATTGTGAATTTCAGTTTATAGGCTTTTTGAAAACAAAATAAATTTTCATAATTTATTTCAACGTTCAATTTCACAGGCTCCCTTCCGAAAACAAAAAGAGTCTTGAAGAGAACATCGTGAATATCAGTGGTAAAGGCTTCCGGGAAACAAAATAAGATCTCACAGACTATTTCCAGATTTTTATCACTGGCTTCATCCCAGAAACGAAAAGAGTCTTGAAAAAACCATTGTGAATTTCAGTCTCAAAGACTACCCAAAAACGATATGAAGTCTCACAGACTATTTTCAGTTTCAATTTCACTGGCTTCCTCCCGAAAAACAGAAACAGTCTTGAAGTGACCTATGTGAATATCAGTCTTGAAAGCTTCCTGGGAAAAAAAATTAAAATCAAACTGAATATTTTCAGGTACAATTTTACGGACTTCCTCCCAGTAACAAAAAGAGTCTTGAAGACACGATTGTAAATTTCAGTCTCATATACTTACCATAAACAAAATAAAGTCTCACAGACGATTTTCACGTTCGATTTCACTGGCTTCTTCCTGAAAACAAAAGAGGCTTGAAGACACCATTGTGAATTTCAGTCTTCAAGGCTTCTTAGACACAAAATAAAAAGTCACAGACGATTTTGAGGTTCAATTTCACTGTTTTCCTCCCAAAAACAGAAAGAGTCTTGAGAAAAACCATTGTGAATATCATTCTCAAAGGCTTCCTGAAAACAAAATAAAGTCTCACGGACTATTTTCAGGTTCAATTTCACTATTTTCCTCCCGAAAACAAAAAGAGTCCCTAAAGGACAATTATGAATTTCAGTCTGAAAGGCTTCCTGGAAACTAAATGTAGTCTCACAGACTATTTTCAGGTTGTATTTGACTGTCTTCCTCCCGAAAACAAAAAGAGTCCCTCAAGGACAATTGTGAATTTCAGTCTAAAAGGCTTCATGGAAACTAAATAAAGTCTCACAGACTATTTTCAGGTTCAATTTCACAGTTTTCCTCCCGAAAACAAAAAGAGTCCCTAGAGGACAATTGTGAATTTTAGTCTAAAAGGCTTCCTGGAAACTAAATAAAGTCTCACAGACTATTTTCAGGTTCAATTTCACTGTTTTCCTCCCGAAAACAAAAAGAGTTCCTAATGGACAATTCTGAATTTTAATCTAAATGGCTTCCTGGGAACTGAATAAAGTCTTAAAGACTATTTTCAGGTTCAATTTCACTGTTTTCCTCCCAAAAACAAAAAAAGTCCCTAATGGACAATTGTGAATATGAGTCTAAAAGGCTTCCTTGAAACTAAATAAAGTCTCACAGACTATTTTCAGGTTCAATTTCACTGTTTTCCTCCCGAAAACAAAAAGAGTCCCTAAAGGACAATTATGAATTTCAGTCTGAAAGGCTTCCTGGAAACTAAATGTAGTCTCACAGACTATTTTCAGGTTGTATTTGACTGTCTTCCTCCCGAAAACAGAAAGAGTCCCTAAAGGACAATTGTGAATTTTAGTCTGAAAGACTTCCTGGAAACTAAATAAAGTCTCACAGATTATTTTCAGGTTCAATTCCACTGTTTTCCTCCCGAAAACAAAAAGAGTTCCTAATGGACAATTCTGAATTTTAATCTAAATGGCTTCCTGGGAACTGAATAAAGTCTAACAGACTATTTTCAGGTTCAATTTCACTGTTTTCCTCACAAAAACAAAAAAAGTCCCTAATGGACAATTGTGAATATGAGTCTAAAAGGCTTCCTTGAAACTAAATAAAGTCTCACAGACTATTTTCAGGTTCAATTTCACTGTTTTTCTCCCGAAAACAAAAAGAGTCCCTAAAGGACAATTATGAATTTCAGTCTGAAAGGCTTCCTGGAAACTAAATGTAGTCTCACAGACTATTTTCAGGTTGTATTTGACTGTCTTCCTCCCGAAAACAGAAAGAGTCCCTAAAGGACAATTGTGAATTTTAGTCTAAAAGACTTCCTGGAAACTAAATAAAGTCTCACAGATTATTTTCAGGTTCAATTCCACTGTTTTCCTCCCGAAAACAAAAAGAGTCCCTAAAGGACAATTGTGCATTTTAGTGTAAAAGGCTTCCTGGAAACTAAATAAAGTCTCACAGACTATTTTCAGGTTCAATTTCACTGTTTTCCTCCCAAAAACAAAAAGAGTCCCTAAAGGACAGTTGTGAATTTTAGTCCAAAAGGCTTCTTGGAAAATAAATAAAGTCTCGCAGCTTATTTTCAGGTTCAATTTCACTGTTTTCCTCCTGAAAACAGAAAGAGTCCCTAAAGGACAATTGTGAATTTTAGTCTAAAAGACTTCCTGGAAACTAAATAAAGTCTCACAGATTATTTTCAGGTTCAATTCCACTGTTTTCCTCCCGAAAACAAAAAGAGTCCCTAAAGGACAATTGTGCATTTTAGTGTAAAAGGCTTCCTTGAAACTAAATAAAGTCTCACAGACTATTTTCAGGTTCAATTTCACTGTTTTCCTACCGAAAACAAAAAGAGTCCCTAATGGACAATTGTGATTTTGAGTCTAAAAGGCTTCCTTGAAACTAAATAAAGTCTCACAGACTATTTTCAGGTTCAATTTCACTGTTTTCCTCCCGAAAACAAAAAGAGTCCCTAGAGGAAAATTATGAATTTCAGTCTGAAAGGCTTCCTGGAAACTAAATAAAGTCTCACAGACTATTTTCAGGTTCAATTTCACTGTTTTCATCCCGAAAACAAAAAGAGTCCCTGAAGGACAATTGTGAATTTTAGTCTAAAAGGCTTCCTGGAAACTAAATAAAGTCTCACAGACTATTTTCAGATTCAATTTCATTGTTTTCCTCCCGAAAACAAAAAGAGTCCCTAATGGGCAATTGTGAATTTGAGTCTGAAAGGCTTCCTGGAAACTGAATAAAGTCTCATAGACTATTTTCAGGTTCAATTTCACTGTTTTCCTCCCAAAAACAAAAAGAGTCCCTAAGAACAGTTGTGAATTTTAGTCCAGAAGGCTTTTTGGAAAACAAATAAAGTCTCACAGACTATTTTCAGGTTCAATTTCACTGTTTTCCTCCCGAAAACAAAAAGAGTTCCTAATGGACAATTCTGAATTTTAATCTAAATGGCTTCCTGGGAACTGAATAAAGTCTTATGGACTATTTTCAGGTTCAATTTCACTGTTTTCCTCCCAAAAACAAAAAAAGTCCCTAATGGACAATTGTGAATATGAGTCTAAAAGGCTTCATGGAAACTAAATAAAGTCTCACAGACTATTTTCAGGTTCAATTTCACAGTTTTCCTCCCGAAAACAAAAAGAGTCCCTAGAGGACAATTGTGAATTTTAGTCTAAAAGGCTTCCTGGAAACTAAATAAAGTCTCACAGACTATTTTCAGGTTCAATTTCACTGTTTTCCTCCCGAAAACAAAAAGAGTTCCTAATGGACAATTCTGAATTTTAATCTAAATGGCTTCCTGGGAACTGAATAAAGTCTTAAAGACTATTTTCAGGTTCAATTTCACTGTTTTCCTCCCAAAAACAAAAAAAGTCCCTAATGGACAATTGTGAATATGAGTCTAAAAGGCTTCCTTGAAACTAAATAAAGTCTAACGGACTATTTTCAGGTTCAATTTCACTGTTTTCCTCCCGAAAACAGAAAGAGTCCCTAAAGGACAATTGTGAATATTAGTCTAAAAGTCTTCATGGAAACTAAATAAAGTCTCACAGACTATTTTCAGGTTCAATTTCACTGTTTTCCTCCCGAAAACAAAAAGAGTCCCTAAAGGACAATTGTGAATTTTAGTCTAAAAGGCTTCCTGGAAACAAAATAAAGTCTCACAGACTATTTTCAGGTTCAATTTCACTGTTTTCCTCCCGAAAACAAAAACAGTCCCTAAAGGACAGTTGTGAATTTTAGACTAAAAGGCTTCCTGGAAACAAAATAAAGTCTCACAGACTATTTTCAGTTTAAATTTAACTGGCTTCCATCCGAAAACAAAAAGATTACTGGAGAAACCATTGCATATTTCAGTCTTAGAAGCTTCCTGGAAAAAAAATAAAGTCTCGTAGACTTTTTTCTGGTTCAATTCAACTGGCACCCTCCCGAAAAAAAAATGAGTCTTGAAGAGACCATCGTTGATATCAATCTTAAAGGTTCCTGGATACAAAATAAAGTGTTGCAGACAATTTACAGGTTCAATTTCACTGTTTTCCTCCCGAAAACAAAAAGAAACTCTAAAGGACAATTGTGAATTTTTGTCTGGAAGGACTCATGGAAACTGAATAAAGTCTCACAGACTATTTTCAGGTTAAATTTCACAGTATTCCTCCAGAAAACAAAAAGAGACTCTGAAGGACAATTTTGAATTTTTGTCTAAAAGGCTTCCTGGAAACTAAATAAAGTCAAACGGACACTTCACAGGTTCAATTTCACTGTTTTCCTCCCGAAACTAAAAAAGAGACTCTAAAGGACAATTGTGAATTTCTGTCTGAAAGGCTTCATGGAAACTAAATAAAGTCTCACAGACTATTTTCAGGTTCAATTTCACTGTTTTCCTCCCAGGAACAAAAAGTGTTTTGAAGAGACAATTGTGAATTTTAGTCTTAAAGGCTTCCTGGGAACAAAATAAAGTCTTAAAGACTATTTTCAGGTTCAATTTCACTTGCTTCCTCCCAAAAACAAAAAATGTCTTGAGTAGACCATTGTGAATTTCAGTCTTAAAGGATTCCTTGGAACAAAATAAAGTCCAGCAGACTATTTCAAGGTTCAATTTCACTGGCTTCCTCTCCAAAACAAAAAGAGTATTGACAAAACCTTAGTGAATTTTCAGTCTCATAGACTTCCCAAAAACAAAATAGAGTCTCACAGACTATTTTCAGGTTCAATTTCACTGTTTTCCTCCCGAAAACAAAAAGAGACTCTAAAGGACAATTGTGAATTTTTGTCTCATAGACTTCCTAAAAATGAAATAAAGTGTCACAGACTATTTTCACTGGCTTCCTCCTGAAAACAAAAAGAGTGCTGAAGAGACCATTGTGAATTTCAGTCTCAAAAGCCCCCTGGAAACAAATTAAAGTCTCACAGACTATTTTCAGGTTCAATTTCACTAGTTTCCTCCCAGAAATGAAAAGCATCTCGAAGAGATAATTGTGAATTTCAATCTAAAAGGCTTCCGGGATACAAAATGAAGTCTAACAGACTATTTTCAGGTTTAATTTCATTTGCTTTCTCCCGGAAACAGAAAGAGTCTCGAATAGACCATTTTGGATTTCAGTCTAAAAGGCTTCCTGGATACAAAATAATGTGTCACAGACTATTTTCAGGTTCAATTTCACTGGCTTCCTCCTGGAAAGGAAAAGAGTCTTGAAGAGACCATTATGAATATCAGCATTAATGGCTTTGTGGGAACAAAATAAAGTCTAACAGATTATTTTCAACTCAAAACTTGATTCAAAAAATAATTCAAGGGAGGCTAAAACTGGTTGTAAATAGTAAAGAATTCAGTGGCCGACAACCCACAAAGAGGGTTTCGAGCACATTTTGAGGCTCAGAGAATTTTGGTGGGAAGTCCAACAGTGGTAATCATGAGAACGTTGCTGGAAACATGTTATTGCTTCAAATATGTCGCATTTTAGTTAAATAAATATATTTTTTATTTTACCATGTCGTTCATGTTATTATCAAAAAAATAATTTCATAAACAATGAAAACATCTGTTGATGCGAATAATTCTGTTTTGTGTTATTCAATACTTATTTTTTCTTTAGGTGAAACGGTTCAATCAGTTTTGCGTAGCACTCCTTGTCAGGGAGTTTTGAATTTTCCGGCTTAATTGTCTTCAATTTGGAATCCTGAGCATCTCAGCCATAGACAACTGGATCGTGAGAATCCTAATTGTTGTCTGGGATTTCGTAAAACATATAGAGATCAGACATTAGATCAGTTTTTTGGAACCTGTTGAAAAATCGGAAAATATATCAATATAATACTAATGTTCACTAAGCTTATCTTAGTGGGGCGCAAGCTCACAAGTGAGGGGGAACCCAGTTTGGATCGAATACACTAGAGTTGTAAATTGAAAGTCTCATGTAATACAGGTTCTCCCTGACTTTCTCACTGGCACCGTCCTAAGTCGGACAATTTTTTTTCCTGAAGTGTTTATTCCTTAAAAAAAGACAAAATACAAACAAACAAAAAAACAACAACATTGGCACAGCCCGTACGTGTGATACATACATACATAGCCAGCCTAACTTGAAAACTGAACAAAACTCTGACTATATTTCGATTGATGGTTATCACAATTAAGGACACTGTTTCTGTTTTGATTGTTGCTATCAACAACATCACAAATAAATAAACAACAGTGTCTCATCATCTCAAGTTTAAACCTCCTGAAGATTTTCATGAAACCAGGTACAGCATTAGAATGGGCATGCCCTAGTGTCTACGGAACAAGATTTAATTTTAATATATACACACACATATATATATATATATATATGTATAGGATTGGTGATAAGGAGCCCCCTATTGGAAATTGATAAAACCTTTATTATCTATGGGTTGACAGTAGTCAAACTAGCTTTACTGATAGAATTTGCCTTCAGTGTTGTATCTACTTAGTTATTGTCCCACTCTCAAAGGAAGAAGTTTTAGAAATAAAGGAATGTTTACCAAAGGAACATAATATTTCTGATAGGGAATTCATTCTCAGCCATCGTTTACAAGCTAGACTAGAGAAATATTGAGTATTACCAAGGATAATCTATCTGTCCATGGGTGGACATGTATGCAGGGAGATAGCTCGACAACTTTGCATCATACGGAGTTGATATTTGCCACATGTTTTATTGACAACTTCTTTTATTATCATAACTTCACAAAAAATTGTTAAAAATATTAAAAACATTAGTTATAGGAGCTAAAAAGGCTCTGTTTATAGCTTTTTAGGTTTATAGCTTTTTAGGCTTATTCGTTTATAATTAGTACATACAAGAAAGTTGTTAAAAACCTTTGAAACATTGCTTTTGTGGCTACCCTTTAAGGCTTGGTTATGAACACTTTGAAAAATCACTACTTATTTTTTTACTACTTTCAGTAAAATTGTTGGAAAACCTCTAAAACTTTTGTTTCACAACTAAAAAGGCTCTGATTATAGCTTTTCAGGTTGGTTTTATGTCTGACTCGTATATTGTTACTACATTCAAGAAAGTTGTTAAAAACCTTTGAAACATTGCTTCTCTGGCTACCCTTTAAGTCTTGGTTATTAACACTTTGAAAAATCAGTACTCATTTTTTTACTACATTCAGTAAAATTGTTGGAAAACCTCTAAATATTTACTTTCAAATATAGAAAATCTCTGATTATAGTTTTTTAGGTTGGTTTTATCACTGACTCATATATTGTTACTATATTCAAAAAAGTTGTTAAAAAACTATGAAACATTGCTTCTCTGGCTACCCTTTAAGGCTTGGTTATGAACACTCTGAAAAATCAGTACTATATTTTTTACTACATTCAGGAAAATTGTTGGAAAATCTCTAAAATTTTAGTTTCAAATATAGAAAGGCTATGTTTATATCTTTTTAGGTTGTTTTTATCTCTGACTTGTACATTGTTACTACATTCAAGAAGTTGTTAAAAACCTTTGAAACATTGCACCTCTGGCTACCCTTCAAGGCTTGGTTATGAAGACTCTGAAAAATCAGTACTTTTTTCCTTACTACATTCACGAAAAATGTTGGAAAACCTCTAAAACTTTAGTTTCAAATATAGAAAGGCTCTGATTAAAGCTTTTCAGGTTGATTTTATCAATGACTCGTATATTGTTACTACATTCAAGAAAGTTGTTAAGAACCTTTGAAACATTGCTTCTCTGGCTATCCTTCAAGGCTTAGTTATTAACACTGTGAAAAATCACTACTATTTTTCACTACATTCAGGAAAATTGTTGGAAAACCTCTGAAACTTTAGTTTAAGACCTAAAGAGGGTCTGATTATATCTTTTTTGGAAAATCAGTACTTTTTTATTCAATTCATTCAGGAGCATTGTTGGAAAACAACTAAAACTTTAGTTTCAAACCTAAAAAAAATCTCATTATAGCTTTTCTGGTCGGTTTTATCACTGACACGTATATTGTTACTAGATTCAAGAAAGTTGTTAAAAACCTTCGAAACATTGCTTCTGTGGATATCCTTTAAGGGTTGGTTATTAACACTATGAAAAATCTATACTTTTTTCTCACTACATCCTAGAAAATTGTTGGAAAACCTCTAAAAAAGTGGTTTTGAACCTAAAAAGGTTATGTTTATAGCTTTTTAGGTTAGTTATATCACTTACTTATACAATGTTACCACATTCAAGAAAGTTGTTACAAATCTTTGGAATATTGCTTCTGTGGCTAACCTTTAAAACTTGGTTATGAACGCTTCAAAAAATGAGAACTATTTTTTACAAATTTCAGGAAAATTGTTGGAAAACCTATAAAACTCTAGTTCTGAATATACAAAGGCTATGTTTACAGCTTGTAAAGTTGGTTTTATCACTGACTCATATATTGTTACAACATCCAAAAAGTTGTTAAAAACCTTTGATACATAGTCCTGTGGCTACCCTTTAAGGCTTGGTCATGAACACTTTGAAAAATCAGTACTTATTTTTTTACTACATTGAGTAAAATTGTTGGAAAACCTCTAAAACTTTTGTTTCAAAACTAAAAAGGCTCTGATTATAGCTTTTCAGGTTGGTTTTATGTCTGACTCGTATATTGTTACTACATTCAAGAAAGTTGTTAAAAACATTTGGAACATTGTTTCTGTGGCTACCCTCTAAGGCTTGGTTATGAACACTTTGAAAAATCAGTACTTATTTTTTTACTACATTCAGTAAAATTGTTGGAAAAGCTCTAAAACTTTTGTTTCAAAACTAAAAAGGCTCTGATTATAGCTTTTCAGGTTGGTTTTATGTTTGACTTGTATATTGTTACTACATTCAAGAAAGTTGTTAAAAACCTTTGGAACATTGCTCCTCTGGCTATCCTTTAAGGCTTGGTTATGAAGACTCTGAAAAATCAGTACTATTTTTTACTACATTCACAAAAATTGTTGGAAAACCTCTAAAACTTTAGTTTCAAATATATAAAGGCTATGTTTATAGCTATTGAGGTTGGTTTTATCACTGACTCGTATATTGTAACTATATTCAAGGAAGTTGTTAAAAACCTTTAGAACAATGCTTCTGTGGCTACCCTTTAAGGCTTGGTTATTAACACTTTGAAAAATCAGGACTATTTTTCTCTGCTACATTCAGGAAATTTGTTGGAAAACCTCTAAAACTTTACTTAAAGACCTAAAGAGGGTCTGATTATATCTTTTTAGGTTGTTTTTATCTCTGACTTGTATATTGTTAATACATTCAAGAAAGTTGTTAAAAACATTTGGAACATTGTTTCTGTGGCTACCTTTTAAGGTTTGGTTATGAACACTTTGAAAAATCGGTACTATTTTTTTTACTATATTCTGGAAAATTGTTGGAAAACCTCTAAATCTTCACTTTCAAATATAGAAACGCTCTGATTATAGCTTTTTAGGTTGGTTTTATCATTGACTCGTATATTGTTACTACATTCAAGAAAGTTGATAAAAAAACCCTCATGCATTGCTTCTGCGGCTACCTTTTAAGACTTGGTTATGAACACTATGAAAAGTTAGTACTATTTTTTTTTCTACATTCAGGAAAATTGTTGGAAAACCTCTAAAACTTTAGTTCCAAATATAGAAAGGCTCTGATTATAGCTTTTCAGGTTGGTTTTATCACTGACTCGTATATTGTTACTACATTTAAGAAAGTTGTTAAAAACCTTTGAAACATTGCTCATCAGGCTTGGTTATGAACACTTTGTAAAATCAGTACTTTCTTTTTACTACATTCAGGAAAATATTGGGAAAACCTCTAAAACTTTAGTTTCAGTTTAGTTTCAGACTTAACAAGGGTTTGATTATAGCTTTTCGTGATCGAAAAATGAATTATTTCAGCTGGTATTTAAAAAAAATGTTTAGTTGATTTGGTCATTTCCAGTGTCTTCTCAACAATTTATAGAGGAAATAAAAGAATCATGTGATGATAATAATGTGTGTGTGTGTGTGTGTGTGTGTGTGTGTGTGTGTGTGTGTGTGTGTGTGGTGGGGTTTGGGGCACATCATTGTCTGATGAAACGCCCACTTACGTCTGATCTCTTGTATGAAAGGGGTCGGGGACGAAAGGACAAGACAACTTTGAATCAGGGTCAAACTCCAAGGGAGAAGGCTAAAAGTGCCTCTCATCTATTCCCTCTTATTATTACAATTGGAGGGGGGAACATTCAAAGTTGGAATTTGTCGAAATATTCGCTACTAAATCATTTTACAATGATTATAAAGGATTGTAAAAAAATAATACTAAAAATTGCTTATGAATTTCACTCGAGCATAGTAGGATAGTTTTGTAATTTAATGTCTAATAAGATAACAAGCAGTCATTGGGAAGTGGTTTTTGATGAATTAATACTTTCATTTGTCCAAATCAGATTTTGCAACAACGCCTCTCTATCGTTGGCGTCACGGAGCCAGTACTTTCCGAATATGTCTGCTTCGTCTCTCCATCTTGTATTCTGCCGGACTACCTCGGTAGCACATGTTTTCTCTGCTGATGCCTGTTGTCAATCATAATGTATGTTTGGTGTGTGCCATTCCTGCAATATATCCAGCCCATTGCTATTTTACAGTGCATTAGAATATTAATAGTTGATAACATTCGCTCTGAAGCTAAGAAGGCTCCGTCTATACCTTTTCAGGCTTGCTTTTTTACACCTGCAAAATTCAATTGTATATGATTACTACTTTTGAGACAATTGTTAAAAACCTTGTAAACATACATTGTCAAAGCTAAAAAGGCTCCATGTATAATTTCTTTTTACTCATATATTATTAAAGAATGCAAGAAAACTTATTGAAATATTCGATTCAAAGCTAAAAAGGCTCTGTTTATATCTTTTTAGCTTTGCTCTTCATACACATCTATATATTATTTTGAAAAAAACCTTTCAAACATTAGTTTCAAGGCTAAAAAGGCTCTGTTTATACCCTTCCAGACTTGGTTTTGACACTTTGAAAATTCCATCATATATTATTACTACATTGAAGTAAATTGTTAAAAACCTTCAAAACATTGCTATCAAAGCTAAAAAGATTCTGTTTACAGCATTTTAGGCTCAGTTTTGACATTTTGATTATATATCATTACTACTTCCTTGGAAAGTGTTGAAATATTGAAAACATCCGTTTTCAAAATTGAAATTAGGCTAGGTTTTAATACTCACTCATATACTATCACTACATGCAAGAAAAGTATTAAAGACCTTTGAAACATTGGTTCCTAATCTAAAAAGGATCTGTTTATGCCTTGTTAGGCTTAGATTGGACATTTTGAAAATTCAAGTATGTGTTATAACAGCATCGTAAAAATTTCATGAAAAACATTGGAAACATTGGTTTCAAAGCTGAAAATGCTTTATTCATACTCTTTTAGGCTTTGTTTATGGTCACTTTGATATTTCAATAATATATTTTGACTACATTCAGACAAATTGATGAGAAACCTCTAAAACATAGTTTTCAAACCTTAAAAGTCTTGGCTTGGTTTTGACACATATTCATTTATTATTACTTCATTCAAGTAAATTGTTTGAAACTTCAAAAATATGGGTTTCAAAGCTAGAAAGGCTCTTTTTATACCCTTTCAGTAATGGTTTTGACACATATTCATTTATTATTACTTCATTCAAGTAAATTGTTTGAAACTTCAAATATATGGGTTTCAAAGCTAGAAAGGCTCTTTTTATACCCTTTCAGTAATGGTTTTGACACATATTCATCTATTATTACTTCATTGAAGTAAATTGTTTGAAACTTCAAAAATATGGGTTTCAAAGCTAGAAAGGCTCTTTTTAATACCCTTTCAGTTATGGTTTTGACACATATTCATCCATTATTACTTCATTCAAGTAAATTGTTTGAAACTTCAAAAATATGGGTTTCAAAGCTAGGAAGGCTCTTTTTATACCCTTTCAGTTATGGTTTTGACACATATTCATCTATTATTACTTCATTCAAGTAAATTGTTTGAAAGTTCAAAAATATGGGTTTCAAAGCTAGAAAGGCTCTTTTTATACCCTTTCAGTAATGGTTTTGACACATATTCATTTATTATTACTTCATTCAAGTAAATTGTTTGAAACTTCAAAAATATGGGTTTCAAAGCTAGAAAGACTCTTTTTATACCCTTTCAGTTATGGTTTTGACACATATTCATCTATTATTACTTCATTCAAGTAAATTGTTTGAAACTTCAAAAATATGGGTTTCAAAGCTAGAAAGGCTCTTTTTAATACCCTTTCAGTTATGGTTTTGACAAATATTCATTTATCATTACTTCATTCAAGTAAATTGTTTGAAACTTCAAAAATATGGGTTTCAAAGCTAGAAAAGCTCTTTTTATACCCTTTCAGTTATGGTTTTGACACATATTCATTTATTATTACTACATTCAATAGAATTGTTATAAAACCTTGAAATAGTGGTTTCAAAGCTGAAAAGTCCCTGTTTATACCCTTTTCGGTTTGGTTTTCACACTTCCAATGTTCAATCATATCTCATTGATATATTCATGAAAATTATTGAAAAACAATAACGACATGGATTTCAGAGCTGAAAAGACTCTGTATATAGCTTTTTTTGGCTTGCTCTTGACGGAGTTCAATCATATATTATTATTACATCAGAGAAAATTTTCAAAAAAACTTGAAAACATTGGTTTTGGAAGCTAAAAAGGCTCTATTTATACCCTATGGATCTGCTTTTGACACTTTCAAGATTCAGTCATACAATATTACAACATTAAAAGGAAATTGTCAAAATATCTTTAGACCATTGCTTGAAAAGTTAAAAAGGCTCATTTCATATCTTTCAAGGCTCAGTTTTAACACTTTGAATCTTCAATCATATATCAGGATTACATTCAAGAAAACTGTTGCAAAACCTTGGAAACACTGGTTTCAATGCCAAAAAGGCTCTGCTAATACCTTTTTAGGCTTGCTTTCGACACTTACTCTTATATTATTATTTTGTTCAAGAAAATCGTCATAACCTTAGAAACATTGGTTATGAAGGTAAAAAAAGCTATGTTCGTGCCCTTTCAGCTTTGGTCTCAACTCTTACTCATGTATTATCATTGCTTCCGAGAAATTGGTTTCTAAAGTTAAGATTCCCTGTTTACACCTTTTAAACATATATCACTTAAACATCCATGAAAATTATTAAAAAACCCTTACGACATTGATTTCAAAGCTAAAAGAGCTCTATTAACAACTTTTTAGGCTTTGTATGACAATCTGAAAATTCAATCATATACTATAACTGCATTCGAGAAAATTAATGAAAAACATTGGAGAACATTGATTTCAAAGCAAAAAATGCCATGTTTATAGCACTTCAGGCAAGGTTTTTGCACAATCATAAAGGGTTTTTGAATTCAAAGAAATTGATGAAAAACATTGAAAACATTGCTTTTTAAAGCTGAAAAGGATCTCGGGCTCACTTTTGATACTTTTAATTCTACATTATTACTGCATTTGAGAAAATTGATAAAATTCTTGGAACATTGGTTTCAGGGCTAAAAAGGCTCTGTTTATACCTTTTTAGGCTTGGTTTGGATTGTCATTCAATTATTTATAATACATTCAATGAAAGTGTTTAAAACCTCTGGAACATTGGTTTTGAAGCTAAAAAGTCTCTGGTCATACCTTTTCAGTCTTGGTTTTGACATTTCCAAGATACAATCGTTTTTTATTACTACCTGAAAGAATATGGCTGAAAAAGCTGAAAAACACAGGTTTTCAAAGCTAAAAATAGCTGTGTTTATACCTTTTGAGGATTGAATTTGACACTCACTCAGTTAATATCAATGCTTTCAAGAAAAATGTTAAAAATCTCTCAAACATTGGTTCCAAAGCTAAAAAGGCTTTGTTTATACCCTTTTAGACATGTCTTTGACACTACGAAAATTTGATTATGTATCATAACTACATTAAAGAAAATAGTTGGAAACCTTGGAAACATTTGTTTCAAAGCTAAAAATTCTCTGTTCATATCTCTCTAGGCATGGTTTTGATATTCGGAAATACAATCATTACTTTGATCTCGAATAAGATAACAAACAATGAATGGGAAGTGGTTTTTAATGAAAAATAATAATTATGATTATTAAACAATCATAGTAATAATTCTTAATAAAATGAAAATCACCAAGAGCCATGGATTAACATCACAAAAATAAAGTCTCGAAGAGAACATTGTGTATATCAGTTTTAAAGGCTTCCTGGAAACAAAATAAAGTCTCGCAGACTATTTTAAGTTACCAATTTCACTGGCTTCCTCCCGGAAACAAAAAGAGTCTTGAAGACACTATTGTGAATATCATTCTTAAAGGCTTCCTGGAAACAAGATAAAGTCTCACAGACTATTTTCAGGTTCAATTTCTCTTGCTACCTCCCAGAAATGAAAAGAGTCTTGAAGAGACCATCGTGAATATCAGTGTCACAGGTTCCCGGAAACGAAATAAAGTCTCACGGACTATTTGTTCAATTTCATTGGCTTCCCCCCAAAGATGAAAAAGGTACCGAGGAGACCATTGTCAGTTTTAATGAGAGAGGCTTCCTGAAAACGAAATAAACTCCAACAGAATATTGCCAGGTTCAATACGGCAGGCTTCTCGAAAGCATTATCCAAATTTCAAAGGTAAAAGAACGAGACGTTCATAATAGACATCATTAACAATTCCATTTTGATCATAACATCGACACGCTCAAAGAACCAAACATCCGTATTAAGATTCACAATTTTCAGAAAAAAACTCAAGCACGCCCATGGTTCAATATTGGTGTAAAAGACATGCAAATACACCATACAATGCCATCATACTTATAATATCAAAAATCGGGGCATATGGAGTAGCTACAATGGCCAAATGTATTGTTAATGTCAATGTAATGACAATCAACAATGCCAAGACAATAAGAAAAAGGCGCATCTTTAGCTTTATCCTCTGGTTCACTGCAGAAGCATTGCCAGGTATTCTTGGTCGAGGAAGATGAACCCGATTAGCTGCAGCTATGGTAGGTGTTGAAGCTTCCTCAATCCTGGGTGATAGTTGACCGAAGTTCACCCAGTGAATAGGAGCCTCTACCATCGATAGGACAGTACCAACGGATGTTGAGGCTCCCTCTACGCCTGGCAACGGTCTCTCAATATCCAGCGTGCACATTGGAGGACTCATAGCGATGGGTGGGTCCTCACCCACCTCTATGATAAAGGGGTTAATGGCCACTTCAACGGTCTCTGATGCTGCAGATGGTTCGGTTTGCTGGCTTGTTTTGTTACCCATGTTGGACCGTTTTTCTTGATATGATATATTCAGTTGATTTTTGTTAACTGCTATTGAATTTGTTTTGAAAAGACAAAAACTGGGTTCAATGCAATTTTAACAGTAAATAAAAGCCATCTTTATAGTATTGTTGATAAAACAAGAATTTTGCACAGTTTTCTTTCGATAGAGCATAATATTAAGATGATGTTTGGTTGTCATGGTGATAATATATATATATATATATATATATATATATATATATATATATATATATATATATATATATATATATATATATATATATATATATATATATATATATATATATACATTAGTAATTACCAAGACCCACGGATTAACATCACGAAGCCATTGGATGATATTATAATCAAGCAGGCTAAGTGAAAACTCAAACAACGACTAGTTTCATCTGACTCTAAAAAAACAAGATCCAACATTTAAGAGATCTGATTCATTGAAGTGAAAAACTTCAAATATAAATACTTAAAGCGTACTGTACTCTACTGACAGCGCAGACTAACAGTGGAGATTTTACTATCCCAAATTCCTGAGGATTGTTGTTGTGGTTGTTGTGGTACAAAAACAAAGTCAACCCCAAAATTGTGCGAGAGTTTGGCAAGATTGATAAAACTCACAAAAACAAATACAACATCAATTCATTTTATTCATTCGTTTATCATTTGACGGAAAATATTTTTATTGTTTCGTCTGCGTTGACTTAGAAATAGCACTACTACAATGCAAACTGTTCAGCGTTGATTCAATATGTTTATGTTTGGAAATATGGATATTGATAATAAACAATATTTCTAGGGAGGCTATAACCAGTTGTAAAAGGTAAAGAATTCAGTGGCCGACGACCCATGAGTAAGGATTTCGAGCACATTCTGAGACTTAGAGAATTGGGCTGGGAAGTCCAACAGTGGTAATCATGAGAGGGTCGCTGGAAATATGTTATGGCTTCAAATATGTCGCATTTTCGTTGAATAAATATGTTTTTCATTTTACACAGTCCTTCATGTTATTATCAAAGAAATAATTTCATAAACAATTAAAAAATCAGTTGATGCAAATAAATCTGTTTTTTGTTGTTTAATGTGTTGCATTTTGGTTAAATAGATATATACATATATATATATATCATAAATAAATATATTTTGAAAGAAAAAAAAAACACCGTTTTATTCATTCTGAACTTTCCAATATTTTTCACAAATTCTTTCACAACGATGCATTTTTTTCTTCTATTCATTCTGATGAAGATCAATGAGGCCTAACTGGTGACTGAAGGCCTGAAATTGGATTCCCTGTCATAGAAGCGCACGTTCGGACGGATGGTGTGTCTGTGTGTCGGTTGGGGGTCGGGACTCATCATTAACTGATCAAACACCGACTTACCTTTCAACTCTTGTACGGAAGGGGTTGGGGGTGAAAGGACAAGATAACTTTGGATCGGGGTCGAACTCCAGGGAAAAAGCCTAAAAGTGCATCTCATCTATTCTTTATTATTATAAAAATGTGGAGGGGGAGATTCATAGTTGAAATTTGTCGAAATATTCACTTCTAAATCATTGTACGATGTTTATTAAGCATTGAGTATTGTAGGTTTGTTTAGTAATTCAATATCCAATAAGATAATGAACAGTCATTGGGAAGTGGTTCTTCAATAAAATAATAGTTTCATTTATCCAAATCCTACTATTGAAATATCATTGTGATAAAGTAAATATTGAAGATAGTTCTCTTTTAAAAGTCCCATTAAAGTAATGATGTGAGACTAGGTGGCCAGGAGTCCCCAGTGTCCTGAAAATTACTATGGCTGTTACTAAAAATTATTATGGTTATTACCAGTAATTACTATTGTTATTACAAAAGGAGTTATCTGTGTTAAAAGGGATAATGTGTTTTTTGAGGATACTGTAGCAAGTTGAGAATTACATGTTTCCGGGTGCGGACATCTGCAATTTCTCAATCTAGTGTCATCTGTCAAATCCTGGGTTGCAAAAACAAATGCTTTTGGAAGAAGGTTTTGTTCCCGATTCGATGACCTTGTCGTGGGAAGTTGAGTTGCCTGTACTTTTTCAATCTAGTGTCATCTGTCAAATCCTGAGTTTAAAAAACAAAGCCAGATATAAGGGTCAGTGTCTGGGGTCTAGAGAAAGAGAGTAAAGCTTATGAAAGAAAGGTTGTTGCGGAGCCCTTGAGAGAGGGGGAGAATAATTTATGATATTGAACAGACCTGATGAATGAGGGTCAAGGTTTGGGGTTTTTCTGGAAAGGTCGGGATGGCAGGAGAGGGAGAGAAAGGGAAGTCAATTACAAGAGATACAGTGTCGATACCGAGGGCTTAAATAGAAAGAATTTTTGTAACAAGCAAGCAGAGTAAAATTTGGGTCTGGAGAAGAGACTCGTTGCCAGCTCTTTCTCGTGTTAGATGCCGCCCTTAGTAACCGTCAACCGCTGCTACCATTCAGTAGACTACCGTTCGTGACATGAGAGACCAGTCGTCATTTTGACATAGATGATAATCAGCTTCCTCTTATTTCAACTGCGAATAGGCATTTCCCGTCTCCAGAGATATTGATAATCAATATTCTATATAAAACATAAAAACGAAATTCCGTCTTGTTGCCTTCTTTTACTAACCCAGAACCACGGCTGGTTTAGTATATTTTGTGGGAACAGCACCCACAGGAATACCCACAATGATTAAAAAAAGAAAAGAATCGATTATGGTATCATCATTATCTTTCTGAATATGTCTGGTTCGTCTCTCCATCTTGTATTCTCCCGAACTCCCTCGGTAGCACATGTTTTCTCTGCTGATGCCTGTTGTGAATCATAATGTGTGTTTGATGTGTACCATTGCTGCAACATATCCAGCCCATTGCTATTTTAGTTTGCATTAGAATATTAATAGTTGATAATATTCGCTTTGGAGCTAAGAAGGCTCCGTTTATACCTTTCCAGGCTTGGGTTTTTTTTACACCTGGAAAATTCAATTATATATGATTTCTACGTTCAAGACAATTGTTATAAACCTTGTAAACATTCATTGTCAAAGCTAAAAAGGCACCGTGCATAATTTCTTGGGCTTGGTTTTGACTCTTACTTATATATTATTTAAAAAATGCATGAAAACGTATTGAAACATTGGATTCAAAGCTGAAAAGGCTCTGTTCATAACTTTTTAGGTTTGCTTTTGACATATATCTATATATTATATCTACATTCAAGCAAATTGTGTAAAAAACCCTTTGAGACACTAGTTTCAAGGCCAAAAAGGCCCTGTTTATACTCTTCCAGGCTTGGTTTGGACACTTTGAAAATTCAATCACATATTATCATTACAGTGAAGTAAATTGTTAAAAAAACCTTCAAAACATTGGTATCAAAGTCCAAAATTTTGGGGATGCTGTTATAACATATACTTAAATTTTCACATCATAGTAAATTCTCAAAGTGTCCAAACTAAGCCAAAAAGGTATTGAGAGAGCCTTCTCAGATTAGAAACCAATGTTTCAAAGGTCTTTAATAATTTTCTTGCATGTAGTGATAGTATATGAGTGAGTATTAAAAGCAAGCCTAATTTTAGTTTCAAAAACCATGGTAGTATTTCAATATATTAAAGATTTTCAACACTTTTCTTGGAAGTAGTGATTATATTATAATCAAAGTGTCAAAACTAAGTCTAAAGATTAAATTATAAAATTGTTGTGGTTGTTGTTGTTAACAAAGTCGACTCCAAACTTGAAACATTTTTGAAACTGGTTGTAAATGGTCAAGAATTCAGTGGCCAACGACCCACGAGGAACGGCTTCGAGCACATTCTGAGGCTCAGAGAATTTCGGTGGGGAGTCCAACAGTGGTAATCATGTGACGGTTGTTGGAAACATGTTATTGCTTCAAATATGTCACATTTTGGTTAAATAAATATATTTTTTAATTTACACAGTCCTTCATGTTATTATCAAAAAAATAATTTCATAACCAATTTAAACATCTGTTGATGCGAATAATTCTGTTTTGTGTTGTTTCATACTTTTTTTTCTTTAGGTGAAACGGTTCAATCAGTTTTGCGTAGCCCTGCTTGTCAGGGAGTTTGGAATCTTCCGGCATAATTGTGTTCAATGTTGAATCCTGAGGGTCTCGGCCACGGACAACTGGATCGTGAGAATCATAATCGTCATCTGGGATTCCGTAAAACATATAGAGATCAGACATTGGATCAGTGTTTTGGAACCTGTTGAAAAATCGGAAAATATATCAATATAATACTAATGTTCACTAAGCTTATCTTAGCGAGGCGCAAGGTCACAAGTGAGGGGAACCCAGTTTGGATCAAATACACTAGAGTTGTAAATTGAAAGTCTCATGTAATACAGGTTCTCCCCGACTCTACGGCTGGCTCCCTTTCTCACTGGCACGGTCCTAAGTCGGGCATTTTTTTTATCCTGGAATGTTTATTCCTTAAAAACAGACAAAAAACAAACAAACAAAAAAACAACAACATTGGCACAGCCTGTGCGTGTGATACATACATAAATAGCCAACCTAACTTGAAAACTGAAGAAAACTCTGACTATATTTCTATTGATGGTTATCACAATTAAGAACACTGTTTCTGTTTTGATTGTTGCTATCAACAACATCACAAAGAAATAAAGAACAGTATCTCATCATCTAAAGTTTAAACTTCTCGAAGATTTTCATGAAACCAGGTACAGCTTTAGAACGGGCATGCCATAGTGTCTACGGAACAAGATTTAATTTTAATATATATATATATATATATATATGTAGGATTGGTGACTAAGAGCCCCCAATAGGAAATTGATAATAACTTTATTATCTATGGGTTGACTGTAGTTAAACTACCTTTACTGATTGAATTTGCCTTCCATATTATATCTACTTACTTCTTGACCAACACTCACAGGAAGAAGTCAAAAAAATGAAGGAATGTTTACCAAAGAAACATAATATTTCTGATAGGGAATTCATTCGCAGCCACCGTATACGAGCAGACTAGAGAAATATTGAGTATTACCAAGGATAATCTATCTGTCTGTTGGTGGATGTGTATGCAGGGAGATAACTCGACAACTTGACATCATATGGAATTGATATTTGCCACTTGTTTTTTTGACAACTTCTTTTATGATCACTACTTCCCAGAAAATTGTTAAAAACATTGGAACCATTGGTTTTAAAAGCTAAAAAAGCTCTGTTTATAGCTTTTTAGGTTGGTTTTATCACTGGCTCGTATATAGTTAATACATTCATAAGAGTTGTTAAAAACCATTTAAACATTGCTTCAGTGGCTACCCTTTAGGGCTTGGTTATGAACACTTTGAAAAATCAATCCTATTTTTTTACTACATTCTTGAAAGTTGTTAAAAACCATTGAAACATTGCTCATATGGCTGCCCTTTGAGGCTCGATTATGAACAGTTTGAAAAAACAATCTTTTTTTTTACTAGATTCAGTAAGGTTGATAAAAACCATTGAAACATTGCTTCTGTGGCTACCCTTCAAAGGTTGTTTATGCACACTTTGAAAAATCAATCCTATTTTTTTACTACATTCGAAAACTCGTCAGAAACCACTGAAACATTGCTTCTATGGGTACCCTTTAAGGCTTGGTTATGGAAACTTAGGAAAATCAATCCTCTTTTTTACTACACTCAAGAAAGTTGTTAAAAACCATTGAAAAATTAGTTCTGTGGCTACCCTTTAATGTTTCGTTATGAACACTTTTGAAAATCAATCCTATTTTTTAACTTCATTCAAGAAAGTTGTTAAGAACCTTTAAAACATTGCTTCCGAGGCTACCCATAAAGGTTTGGTTATGAATACTTTGGAAAATCAATCATATTTTTTTACTACATTCAAAAAAAATTCTTAAAAACCATTGAAACATTGCTTCTGTGGCTACCTTTCAAGGCTTGGTTATGAACACTGTGAGAAATCAATCCTATCTTTTAACTAGATTCAAAGAAGTTGTCAAAAACCATTGAAACATTGCTTCTGTGCCTACCATTTGAGGCTTGGCTATGAACACTTTTAAAAATCAATCCTTTTTCTTACTACATCCAAGAAAGTTGTTAAAAATCTTTGAAACATTGCTTCCGAGGCTACCCTTTAAGGCTTACTTATGACCACTTTGGAAAATCAATCCAATTTCTTTACTAGATTCATAAAAGTTGTTAAAAACCATTGAATCATTGCTTCTTTAACTACCTTATAATGATTGGTTATTAACACCTTCAAAAATCAATCCAATTTTCTCACTAAATCCGATAAAGTTGTTGAAAACCTTTAAAACATTGCTTACGAGGCTACCCTTTTTAGGTTTAGTTATGAACACTGTGTAAAATCAATCCTTTTTTTTCTTATTAAATTCAAGAAAGTTGTTAAAAACCTTTAAAACATTGCTTACGAGGCTACCATTTTTAGGTTTAGTTATGAACACTGTGAAAAATCAATCCTTTTTTTTTTACTAAATCCAAATAAGTTGTTAAAAACCTTTAAAACATTGCTTCCAAGGCTACCCTTTTTAGGTTTTGTTATGAACACTGTGTAAAATCAATCCTTTTTTTTTTACTAAATCCAAATACGTTGGTAAAAACCTTTAAAACATTGCTTCCGAGGCTACCCTTTTTAGGTTTTGTTATGAACACTGTGTAAAATAAATCCTTTTTTTTTTTACTAAATCCAAATGCGTTGTTAAAAACCTTGAAAACATTGCTTCCGAGGCTACCCTTTTTAGGTTTTGTTATGAACACTGTGTAAAATCAATCCTTTTTTTTCTTACTAAATCCAAATACGTTGTTGAAAACCTTTAAAACATTGCTTCCGAGGCTACCCTTTTTAGGTTTTGTTATGAACACTGTGTAAAATCAATCCTTTTTTTTCTTACTAAATTCAATAAAGTTGTTGAAAACCTTTAAAACATTGCTTCCGAGGCTACCCTTTTTAGGTTTTGTTATGAACACTGTGTAAAATCAATCCTTTTTTTTTTTACTAAATCCAAATACGTTGTTAAAAACCTTGAAAACATTGCTTCCGAGGCTACCCTTTTTAGGTTTTGTTATGAACACTGTGTAAAATCAATCCTTTTTTTTCTTACTAAATTCGCGAAAGTTGTTAAAAACCTTTAAAACATTGCTTCCGAGGCTACCCTTTTTAGGTTTTGTTATGAAAACTGTGTAAAATCAATCCTTTTTTTTTTTTACTAAATTCAAAAAAGTTGTTAAAAACCTATAAAAACATTGCTTCCGAGGCTACCCTTTTTAGGTTTTGTTATGAACACTGTGTAAAATCAATCCTTTTTTTTCTTACTAAATCCAAATACGTTGTTGAAAACCTTTAAAACATTGCTTCCGAGGCTACCCTTTTTAGGTTTTGTTATGAACACTGTGTAAAATCAATCCTTTTTTTTCTTACTAAATTCAATAAAGTTGTTGAAAACCTTTAAAACATTGCTTCCGAGGCTACCCTTTTTAGGTTTTGTTATGAACACTGTGTAAAATCAATCCTTTTTTTTTTTACTAAATCCAAATACGTTGTTAAAAACCTTTAAAACATTGCTTCCGAGGCTACCCTTTTTAGGTTTTGTTATGAACACTGTGTAAAATCAATCCTTTTTTTTCTTACTAAATTCGCGAAAGTTGTTAAAAACCTTTAAAACATTGCTTCCGAGGCTACCCTTTTTAGGTTTTGTTATGAACACTGTGTAAAATCAATCCTTTTTTTTTTTTACTAAATTCAAGAAAGTTGTTAAAAACCTTTAAAACATTGCTTCTGAGGCTACCCTTTTTAAGTTTTGTTATGAACACTGTGTAAAATCAATCCTTTTTTTTTTTTACTAAATCCAAATACGTTGTTAAAAACCTTTAAAACATTGCTTCCGAGGCTACCCTTTTTAGGTTTTGTTATGAACACTGTGTAAAATCAATCCTTTTTTTTTTATACTAAATCCAAATACGTTGTTAAAAACCTTTAAAACATTGCTTCCGAGGCTACCCTTTTTAGGTTTTGTTATGAACACTGTGTAAAATCAATCCTTTTTTTTTTTACTAAATCCAAATACGTTGTTAAAAACCTTTAAAACATTGCTTCCAAGGCTACCCTTTTTAGGTTTTGTTATGAACACTGTGTAAAATCAATCCTTTTTTTTTTTTACTAAATCCAAATACGTTGTTAAAAACCTTTAAAACATTGCTTCCGAGGCTACCATTTTTAGGTTTTGTTATGAACACTGTGTAAAATCAATCCTTTTTTTTTTTACTAAATCCAAATACGTTGTTAAAAACCTTGAAAACATTGCTTCCGAGGCTACCCTTTTTAGGTTTTGTTATGAACACTGTGTAAAATCAATCCTTTTTTTTTTTATTAAATCCAAATACGTTGTTAAAAACCTTTAAAACATTAATTCCGAGGCTACCCTTTTTAGGTTTTGTTATGAACACTGTGTAAAATCAATCCTTTTTTTTTTTATTAAATCCAAATACGTTGGTAAAAACCTTTAAAACATTGCTTCCGAGGCTACCCTTTTTAGGTTTTGTTATGAACACTGTGTGAAATCAATCCTTTTTTTTCTTACTAAATCAAACAAAGTTGTTAAAAACCTTTAAAACATTGCTCCCGAGGCTACCTTTTTTAGGTTTTGTTATGAACACTGTGTAAAATCAATCCTTTTTTTTTTTTACTAAATCCAAATACGTTGTTAAAAACCTTTAAAACATTGCTTCCGAGGCTACCCTTTTTAAGTTTTGTTATGAACACTGTGTAAAATCAATCCTTTTTTTTTTTACAAAATCCAAATACGTTGTTAAAAACCTTTAAAACATTGCTTCCGAGGCTACCCTTTTTAGGTTTTGTTATGAACACTGTGTAAAATCAATCCTTTTTTTTTTTACTAAATCCAAATACGTTGTTAAAAACCTTGAAAACATTGCTCCCGAGGCTACCCTTTTTAGGTTTTGTTATGAACACTGTGTAAAATCAATCCTTTTTTTTTTTTAATAAATCCAAATACGTTGTTATAAACCTTTAAAACATTGCTTCCGAGGCTACCCTTTTTAGGTTTTGTTATGAACACTGTGTAAAATCAATCCTTTTTTTTTTTTACTAAATCCAAATACGTTGTTAAAAACCTTTAAAACATTGCTTCCGAGGATACCCTTTTTAGGTTTTGTTATGAACACTGTGTAAAATCAATCCTTTTTTTTTTTTACTAAATTCAAGAAAGTTGTTAAAAACCTTTAAAACATTGCTTCCGAGGCTACCCTTTTTAGGTTTTGTTATGAACACTGTGTAAAATCAATCCTTTTTTTTTTTACTAAATCCAAATACGTTGTTAAAAACCGTTAAAACATTGCTTCCGAGGCTACCCTTTTTAGGTTTTGTTATGAAGACTGTGTAAAATCAATCCTTTTTTTTCTTACTAAATCAAACAAAGTTGTTAAAAACCTTTAAAACATTGCTCCCGAGGCTACCTTTTTTAGGTTTTGTTATGAACACTGTGTAAAATCAATCCTTTTTTTTTTTACTAAATTCAAGAAAGTTGTTAAAAACCTTGAAAACATTGCTTCTGAGGCTACCCTTTTTAGGTTTTGTTATGAACACTGTGTAAAATCAATCTTTTTTCTTTTTACTAAATCCAAATACGTTGTTAAAAACCTTGAAAACATTGCTTCCGAGGCTACCCTTTTTAGGTTTTGTTATGAACACTGTGTAAAATCAATCCTTTTTTTTCTTACTAAATCAAACAAAGTTGTTAAAAACCTTTAAAACATTGCTCCCGAGGCTACCTTTTTTAGGTTTTGTTATGAACACTGTGTAAAATCAATCCTTTTTTTTTTTTACTAAATCCAAATACGTTGTTAAAAACCTTTAAAACATTGCTTCCGAGGCTACCCTTTTTAGGTTTTGTTATGAACACTGTGTAAAATCAATCCTTTTTTTTTTACTAAATTCAAGAAAGTTGTTAAAAACCTTTAAAACATTGCTTCCGAGGCTACCCTTTTTAGGTTTTGTTATGAACACTGTGTAAAATCAATCCTTTTTTTTTTTACTAAATTCAAGAAAGTTGTTAAAAACCTTTAAAACATTGCTTCCGAGGCTACCCTTTTTAGGTTTTGTTATGAACACTGTGTAAAATCAATCCTTTTTTTTTTTTTACTAAATCCAAATACGTTGTTAAAAACCTTTAAAACATTGCTTCCGAGGCTACCCTTTTTAGGTTTTGTTATGAACACTGTGTAAAATCAATCCTTTTTTTTTTTTTACTAAATCCAAATACGTTGTTAAAAACCTTTAAAACATTGCTTCCGAGGCTACCCTTTTTAGGTTTTGTTATGAACACTGTGTAAAATCAATCCTTTTTTTTTTTTACTAAATCCAAATACGTTGTTAAAAACCTTTAAAACATTGCTTCCGAGGCTACCCTTTTTAGGTTTTGTTATGAACACTGTGTAAAATCAATCCTTTTTTTTTTTTACTAAATTCAAGAAAGTTGTTAAAAACCTTCAAAACATTGCTTCCGAGGCTACCCTTTTTAGGTTTTGTTATGAACACTGTGTAAAATCAATCCTTTTTTTTTTTTACTAAATCCAAATACGTTGTTAAAAACCTTTAAAACATTGCTTCCGAGGCTACCCTTTTTAGGTTTTGTTATGAACACTGTGTAAAATCAATCCTTTTTTTTTTTACTAAATCCAAATACGTTGTTAAAAACCTTTAAAACATTGCTTCCGAGGCTACCCTTTTTAGGTTTTGTTATGAACACTGTGTAAAATCAATCCTTTTTTTTTTTTATTAAATCCAAATACGTTGTTAAAAACCTTTAAAACATTGCTTCCGAGGCTACCCTTTTTAGGTTTTGTTATGAACACTGTGTAAAATCAATCCTTTTTTTTTTTTATTAAATCCAAATACGTTGTTAAAAACCTTTAAAACATTGCTTCCGAGGCTACCCTTTTTAGGTTTTGTTATGAACACTGTGTAAAATCAATCCTTTTTTTTTTTTATTAAATCCAAATACGTTGTTAAAAACCTTTAAAACATTGCTTCCGAGGCTACCCTTTTTAGGTTTTGTTATGAACACTGTGTAAAATCAATCCTTTTTTTTTTTATTAAATCCAAATACGTTGTTAAAAACCTTTAAAACATTGCTTCCGAGGCTACCCTTTTTAGGTTTTGTTATGAACACTGTGTAAAATCAATCCTTTTTTTTTTTTATTAAATCCAAATACGTTGTTAAAAACCTTTAAAACATTGCTTCCGAGGCTACCCTTTTTAGGTTTTGTTATGAACACTGTGTGAAATCAATCCTTTTTTTTCTTACTAAATCAAACAAAGTTGTTAAAAACCTTTAAAACATTGCTCCCGAGGCTACCTTTTTTAGGTTTTGTTATGAACACTGTGTAAAATCAATCCTTTTTTTTTTTTACTAAATCCAAATACGTTGTTAAAAACCTTTAAAACATAGCTTCCGAGGCTACCCTTTTTAGGTTTTGTTATGAACACTGTGTAAAATCAATCCTTTTTTTTTTTACAAAATCCAAATACGTTGTTAAAAACCTTTAAAACATTGCTTCCGAGGCTACCCTTTTTAGGTTTTGTTATGAACACTGTGTAAAATCAATCCTTTTTTTTTTTACTAAATCCAAATACGTTGTTAAAAACCTTTAAAACATTGCTCCCGAGGCTACCCTTTTTAGGTTTTGTTATGAACACTGTGTAAAATCAATCCTTTTTTTTTTTTAATAAATCCAAATACGTTGTTATAAACCTTTAAAACATTGCTTCCGAGGCTACCCTTTTTAGGTTTTGTTATGAACACTGTGTAAAATCAATCCTTTTTTTTTTTTTATTAAATCCAAATACGTTGTTAAAAACCTTTAAAACATTGCTTCCGAGGCTACCCTTTTTAGGTTTTGTTATGAACACTGTGTGAAATCAATCCTTTTTTTTTTTTAATAAATCCAAATACGTTGTTATAAACCTTTAAAACATTGCTTCCGAAGCTACCCTTTTTAGGTTTTGTTATGAACACTGTGTAAAATCAATCCTTTTTTTTTTTTAATAAATCCAAATACGTTGTTATAAACCTTTAAAACATTGCTTCCGAGGCTACCCTTTTTAGGTTTTGTTATGAACACTGTGTAAAATCAATCCTTTTTTTTTTTTTATTAAATCCAAATACGTTGTTAAAAACCTTTAAAACATTGCTTCCGAGGCTACCCTTTTTAGGTTTTGTTATGAACACTGTGTAAAATCAATCCTTTTTTTTTTTTACTAAATCCAAATACGTTGTTAAAAACCTTTAAAACATTGCTTCCGAAGCTACCCTTTTTAGGTTTTGTTATGAACACTGTGTAAAATCAATCCTTTTTTTTTTTACAAAATCCAAATACGTTGTTAAAAACCTTTAAAACATTGCTTCCGAGGCTACCCTTTTTAGGTTTTGTTATGAACACTGTGTAAAATCAATCCTTTTTTTTTTTACTAAATCCAAATACGTTGTTAAAAACCTTGAAAACATTGCTCCCGAGGCTACCCTTTTTAGGTTTTGTTATGAACACTGTGTAAAATCAATCCTTTTTTTTTTTTAATAAATCCAAATACGTTGTTATAAACCTTTAAAACATTGCTTCCGAGGCTACCCTTTTTATGTTTTGTTATGAACACTGTGTAAAATCAATCCTTTTTTTTTTTTACTAAATCCAAATACGTTGTTAAAAACCTTTAAAACATTGCTTCCGAGGCTACCCTTTTTAGGTTTTGTTATGAACACTGTGTAAAATCAATCCTTTTTTTTTTTACTAAATTCAAGAAAGTTGTTAAAAACCTTTAAAACATTGCTTCCGAGGCTACCCTTTTTAGGTTTTGTTATGAACACTGTGTAAAATCAATCCTTTTTTTTTTTACTAAATCCAAATACGTTGTTAAAAACCTTTAAAACATTGCTTCCGAGGCTACCCTTTTTAGGTTTTGTTATGAACACTGTGTAAAATCAATCCTTTTTTTTCTTACTAAATCAAACAAAGTTGTTAAAAACCTTTAAAACATTGCTCCCGAGGCTACCTTTTTTAGGTTTTGTTATGAACACTGTGTAAAATCAATCCTTTTTTTTTTTACTAAATTCAAGAGAGTTGTTAAAAACCTTTAAAACATTGCTCCCGAGGATACCCTTTTTAGGTTTTGTTATGAACACTGTGTAAAATCAATCCTTTTTTTTTTTACTAAATCCAAATACGTTGTTAAAAACCTTGAAAACATTGCTTCCGAGGCTACCCTTTTTAGGTTTTGTTATGAAGACTGTGTAAAATCAATCCTTTTTTTTCTTACTAAATCAAACAAAGTTGTTAAAAACCTTTAAAACATTGCTCCCGAGGCTACCCTTTTTAGGTTTTGTTATGAACACTGTGTAAAATCAATCCTTTTTTTTTTTTTACTAAATCCAAATACGTTGTTAAAAACCTTTAAAACATTGCTTCCGAGGCTACCCTTTTTAGGTTTTGTTATGAACACTGTGTAAAATCAATCCTTTTTTTTTTTTTACTAAATCCAAATACGTTGTTAAAAACCTTTAAAACATTGCTTCCGAGGCTACCCTTTTTAGGTTTTGTTATGAACACTGTGTAAAATCAATCCTTTTTTTTTTTTTACTAAATCCAAATACGTTGTTAAAAACCTTTAAAACATTGCTTCCGAGGCTACCCTTTTTAGGTTTTGTTATGAACACTGTGTAAAATCAATCCTTTTTTTTTTTTACTAAATTCAAGAAAGTTGTTAAAAACCTTTAAAACATTGCTTCCGAGGCTACCCTTTTTAGGTTTTGTTATGAACACTGTGTAAAATCAATCCTTTTTTTTTTTTACTAAATCCAAATACGTTGTTAAAAACCTTTAAAACATTGCTTCCGAGGCTACCCTTTTTAGGTTTTGTTATGAACACTGTGTAAAATCAATCCTTTTTTTTTTTACAAAATCCAAATACGTTGTTAAAAACCTTTAAAACATTGCTTCCAAGGCTACCCTTTTTAGGTTTTGTTATGAACACTGTGTAAAATCAATCCTTTTTTTTTTTACTAAATCCAAATACGTTGTTAAAAACCTTTAAAACATTGCTTCCGAGGCTACCCTTTTTAGGTTTTGTTATGAACACTGTGTAAAATCAATCCTTTTTTTTTTTACTAAATCCAAATGCGTTGTTAAAAACCTTTAAAACATTGCTTCCGAGGCTACCCTTTTTAGGTTTTGTTATGAACACTGTGTAAAATCAATCCTTTTTTTTTTTACTAAATCCAAATACGTTGTTAAAAACCTTTAAAACATTGCTTCCGAGGCTACCCTTTTTAGGTTTTGTTATGAACACTGTGTAAAATCAATCCTTTTTTTTTTTACTAAATCCAAATACGTTGTTAAAAACCTTTAAAACATTGCTTCCGAGGCTACCCTTTTTAGGTTTTGTTATGAACACTGTGTAAAATCAATCCTTTTTTTTTTTTATTAAATCCAAATACGTTGTTAAAAACCTTTAAAACATTGCTTCCGAGGCTACCCTTTTTAGGTTTTGTTATGAACACTGTGTAAAATCAATCCTTTTTTTTTTTTATTAAATCCAAATACGTTGTTAAAAACCTTTAAAACATTGCTTCCGAGGCTACCCTTTTTAGGTTTTGTTATGAACACTGTGTAAAATAAATCCTTTTTTTTTTTTATTAAATCCAAATACGTTGTTAAAAACCTTTAAAACATTGCTTCCGAGGCTACCCTTTTTAGGTTTTGTTATGAACACTGTGTAAAATCAATCCTTTTTTTTTTTTATTAAATCCAAATACGTTGTTAAAAACCTTTAAAACATTGCTTCCGAGGCTACCCTTTTTAGGTTTTGTTATGAACACTGTGTAAAATCAATCCTTTTTTTTTTTTACTAAATCCAAATACGTTGTTAAAAACCTTTAAAACATTGCTTCCGAGGCTACCCTTTTTAGGTTTTGTTATGAACACTGTGTAAAATCAATCCTTTTTTTTTTTTATTAAATCCAAATACGTTGTTAAAAACCTTTAAAACATTAATTCCGAGGCTACCCTTTTTAGGTTTTGTTATGAACACTGTGTGAAATCAATCCTTTTTTTTCTTACTAAATCAAACAAAGTTGTTAAAAACCTTTAAAACATTGCTCCCGAGGCTACCTTTTTTAGGTTTTGTTATGAACACTGTGTAAAATCAATCCTTTTTTTTTTTTACAAAATCCAAATACATTGTTAAAAACCTTTAAAACATTGCTTCCGAGGCTACCCTTTTTAGGTTTTGTTATGAACACTGTGTAAAATCAATCCTTTTTTTTTTTACTAAATCCAAATACGTTGTTAAAAACCTTGAAAACATTGCTCCCGAGGCTACCCTTTTTAGGTTTTGTTATGAACACTGTGTAAAATCAATCCTTTTTTTTTTTACTAAATTCAAGAAAGTTGTTAAAAACCTTTAAAACATTGCTTCCGAGGCTACCCTTTTTAGGTTTTGTTATGAACACTGTGTAAAATCAATCCTTTTTTTTTTTACTAAATCCAAATACGTTGTTAAAAACCTTTAAAACATTGCTTCCGAGGCTACCCTTTTTAGGTTTTGTTATGAAGACTGTGTAAAATCAATCCTTTTTTTTCTTACTAAATCAAACAAAGTTGTTAAAAACCTTTAAAACATTGCTCCCGAGGCTACCTTTTTTAGGTTTTGTTATGAACACTGTGTAAAATCAATCCTTTTTTTTTTTACTAAATTCAAGAAAGTTGTTAAAAACCTTTAAAACATTGCTTCTGAGGCTACCCTTTGTAGGTTTTGTTATGAACACTGTGTAAAATCAATCCTTTTTCTTTTTACTAAATCCAAATACGTTGTTAAAAACCTTGAAAACATTGCTTCCGAGGCTACCCTTTTTAGGTTTTGTTATGAAGACTGTGTAAAATCAATCCTTTTTTTTCTTACTAAATCAAACAAAGTTGTTAAAAACCTTTAAAACATTGCTCCCGAGGCTACCTTTTTTAGGTTTTGTTATGAACACTGTGTAAAATCAATCCTTTTTTTTTTTTACTAAATCCAAATACGTTGTTAAAAACCTTTAAAACATTGCTTCCGAGGCTACCCTTTTTAGGTTTTGTTATGAACACTGTGTAAAATCAATCCTTTTTTTTTTTACTAAATTCAAGAAAGTTGTTAAAAACCTTTAAAACATTGCTTCCGAGGCTACCCTTTTTAGGTTTTGTTATGAACACTGTGTAAAATCAATCCTTTTTTTTTTTACTAAATTCAAGAAAGTTGTTAAAAACCTTTAAAACATTGCTTCCGAGGCTACCCTTTTTAGGTTTTGTTATGAACACTGTGTAAAATCAATCCTTTTTTTTTTTTTATTAAATCCAAATACGTTGTTAAAAACCTTTAAAACATTGCTTCCGAGGCTACCCTTTTTAGGTTTTGTTATGAACACTGTGTGAAATCAATCCTTTTTTTTCTTACTAAATCAAACAAAGTTGTTAAAAACCTTTAAAACATTGCTCCCGAGGCTACCTTTTTTAGGTTTTGTTATGAACACTGTGTAAAATCAATCCTTTTTTTTTTTTACAAAATCCAAATACGTTGTTAAAAACCTTTAAAACATTGCTTCCGAGGCTACCCTTTTTAGGTTTTGTTATGAACACTGTGTAAAATCAATCCTTTTTTTTTTTACTAAATCCAAATACGTTGTTAAAAACCTTGAAAACATTGCTCCCGAGGCTACCCTTTTTAGGTTTTGTTATGAACACTGTGTAAAATCAATCCTTTTTTTTTTTACTAAATTCAAGAAAGTTGTTAAAAACCTTTAAAACATTGCTTCCGAGGCTACCCTTTTTAGGTTTTGTTATGAACACTGTGTAAAATAAATCCTTTTTTTTTTTTATTAAATCCAAATACGTTGTTAAAAACCTTTAAAACATTGCTTCCGAGGCTACCCTTTTTAGGTTTTGTTATGAACACTGTGTAAAATAAATCCTTTTTTTTTTTACTAAATCCAAATACGTTGTTAAAAACCTTTAAAACATTGCTTCCGAGGCTACCCTTTTTAGGTTTTGTTATGAACACTGTGTAAAATCAATCCTTTTTTTTTTTACTAAATCCAAATACGTTGTTAAAAACCTTTAAAACATTGCTTCCGAGGCTACCCTTTTTAGGTTTTGTTATGAACACTGTGTAAAATCAATCCTTTTTTTTTTTACTAAATCCAAATACGTTGTTAAAAACCTTTAAAACATTGCTTCCGAGGCTACCCTTTTTAGGTTTTGTTATGAACACTGTGTAAAATCAATCCTTTTTTTTTTTTATTAAATCCAAATACGTTGTTAAAAACCTTTAAAACATTGCTTCCGAGGCTACCCTTTTTAGGTTTTGTTATGAACACTGTGTAAAATCAATCCTTTTTTTTTTTTATTAAATCCAAATACGTTGTTAAAAACCTTTAAAACATTGCTTCCGAGGCTACCCTTTTTAGGTTTTGTTATGAACACTGTGTAAAATCAATCCTTTTTTTTTTTTATTAAATCCAAATGTGTTGTTAAAAACCTTTAAAACATTGCTTCCGAGGCTACCCTTTTTAGGTTTTGTTATGAACACTGTGTAAAATCAATCCTTTTTTTTTTTTATTAAATCCAAATACGTTGTTAAAAACCTTTAAAACATTGCTTCCGAGGCTACCCTTTTTAGGTTTTGTTATGAACACTGTGTAAAATCAATCCTTTTTTTTTTACTAAATCCAAATACGTTGTTAAAAACCTTTAAAACATTGCTTCCGAAGCTACCCTTTTTAGGTTTTGTTATGAACACTCTGTAAAATCAATCCTTTTTTTTTTTTACTAAATCCAAATACGTTGTTAAAAACCTTTAAAACATTGCTTCCGAGGCTACCCTTTTTAGGTTTTGTTATGAACACTGTGTAAAATCAATCCTTTTTTTTTTTTACTAAATTCAAGAAAGTTGTTAAAAACCTTTAAAACATTGCTTCCGAGGCTACCCTTTTTAGGTTTTGTTATGAACACTGTGTAAAATAAATCCTTTTTTTTTTTACTAAATCCAAATACGTTGTTAAAAACCTTTAAAACATTGCTTCCGAGGCTACCCTTTTTAGGTTTTGTTATGAACACTGTGTAAAATAAATCCTTTTTTTTTTTACTAAATCCAAATACGTTGTTAAAAACCTTTAAAACATTGCTTCCGAGGCTACCCTTTTTAGGTTTTGTTATGAACACTGTGTAAAATCAATCCTTTTTTTTTTTACTAAATCCAAATACGTTGTTAAAAACCTTTAAAACATTGCTTCCGAGGCTACCCTTTTTAGGTTTTGTTATGAACACTGTGTAAAATCAATCCTTTTTTTTTTTACTAAATCCAAATACGTTGTTAAAAACCTTTAAAACATTGCTTCCGAGGCTACCCTTTTTAGGTTTTGTTATGAACACTGTGTAAAATCAATCCTTTTTTTTTTTTATTAAATCCAAATACGTTGTTAAAAACCTTTAAAACATTGCTTCCGAGGCTACCCTTTTTAGGTTTTGTTATGAACACTGTGTAAAATCAATCCTTTTTTTTTTTTATTAAATCCAAATACGTTGTTAAAAACCTTTAAAACATTGCTTCCGAGGCTACCCTTTTTAGGTTTTGTTATGAACACTGTGTAAAATCAATCCTTTTTTTTTTTTATTAAATCCAAATACGTTGTTAAAAACCTTTAAAACATTGCTTCCGAGGCTACCCTTTTTAGGTTTTGTTATGAACACTGTGTAAAATCAATCCTTTTTTTTTTTATTAAATCCAAATACGTTGTTAAAAACCTTTAAAACATTGCTTCCGAGGCTACCCTTTTTAGGTTTTGTTATGAACACTGTGTAAAATCAATCCTTTTTTTTTTTTACTAAATCCAAATACGTTGTTAAAAACCTTGAAAACATTGCTTCCGAGGCTACCCTTTTTAGGTTTTGTTATGAACACTGTGTAAAATCAATCCTTTTTTTTTTTTACTAAATCCAAATACGTTGTTAAAAACCTTTAAAACATTGCTTCCGAGGCTACCCTTTTTAGGTTTTGTTATGAACACTGTGTAAAATAAATCCTTTTTTTTTTTTACTAAATCCAAATACGTTGTTAAAAACCTTTAAAACATTGCTTCCGAGGCTACCCTTTTTAGGTTTTGTTATGAACACTGTGTAAAATAAATCCTTTTTTTTTTTTATTAAATCCAAATACGTTGTTAAAAACCTTTAAAACATTGCTTCCGAGGCTACCCTTTTTAGGTTTTGTTATGAACACTGTGTAAAATAAATCCTTTTTTTTTTTTACTAAATCTAAATACGTTGTTAAAAACCTTTAAAACATTGCTTCCGAGGCTACCCTTTTTAGGTTTTGTTATGAACACTGTGTAAAATCAATCCTTTTTTTTTTTACTAAATCCAAATACGTTGTTAAAAACCTTTAAAACATTGCTTCCGAGGCTACCCTTTTTAGGTTTTGTTATGAACACTGTGTAAAATCAATCCTTTTTTTTTTTACTAAATCCAAATACGTTGTTAAAAACCTTTAAAACATTGCTTCCGAGGCTACCCTTTTTAGGTTTTGTTATGAACACTGTGTAAAATCAATCCTTTTTTTTTTTTATTAAATCCAAATACGTTGTTAAAAACCTTTAAAACATTGCTTCCGAGGCTACCCTTTTTAGGTTTTGTTATGAACACTGTGTAAAATCAATCCTTTTTTTTTTTTATTAAATCCAAATACGTTGTTAAAAACCTTTAAAACATTGCTTCCGAGGCTACCCTTTTTAGGTTTTGTCATGAACACTGTGTAAAATCAATCCTTTTTTTTTTTTATTAAATCCAAATACGTTGTTAAAAACCTTTAAAACATTGCTTCCGAGGCTACCCTTTTTAGGTTTTGTTATGAACACTGTGTAAAATCAATCCTTTTTTTTTTTTATTAAATCCAAATACGTTGTTAAAAACCTTTAAAACATTGCTTCCGAGGCTACCCTTTTTAGGTTTTGTTATGAACACTGTGTAAAATCAATCCTTTTTTTTTTTTATTAAATCCAAATACGTTGTTAAAAACCTTGAAAACATTGCTTCCGAGGCTACCCTTTTTAGGTTTTGTTATGAACACTGTGTAAAATCAATCCTTTTTTTTTTTTATTAAATCCAAATACGTTGTTAAAAACCTTTAAAACATTGCTTCCGAGGCTACCCTTTTTAGGTTTTGTTATGAACACTGTGTGAAATCAATCCTTTTTTTTCTTACTAAATCAAACAAAGTTGTTAAAAACCTTTAAAACATTGCTCCCGAGGCTACCTTTTTTAGGTTTTGTTATGAACACTGTGTAAAATCAATCCTTTTTTTTTTTTACTAAATCCAAATACGTTGTTAAAAACCTTTAAAACATTGCTTCCGAGGCTACCCTTTTTAGGTTTTGTTATGAACACTGTGTAACATCAATCCTTTTTTTTTTTACAAAATCCAAATACGTTGTTAAAAACCTTTAAAACATTGCTTCCGAGGCTACCCTTTTTAGGTTTTGTTATGAACACTGTGTAAAATCAATCCTTTTTTTTTTTACTAAATCCAAATACGTTGTTAAAAACCTTGAAAACATTGCTCCCGAGGCTACCCTTTTTAGGTTTTGTTATGAACACTGTGTAAAATCAATCCTTTTTTTTTTTTAATAAATCCAAATACGTTGTTATAAACATTTAAAACATTGCTTCCGAGGGTACCCTTTTTAGGTTTTGTTATGAACACTGTGTAAAATCAATCCTTTTTTTTTTTTACTAAATCCAAATACGTTGTTAAAAACCTTTAAAACATTGCTTCCGAGGCTACCCTTTTTAGGTTTTGTTATGAACACTGTGTAAAATCAATCCTTTTTTTTTTTACTAAATTCAAGAAAGTTGTTAAAAACCTTTAAAACATTGCTTCCGAGGCTACCCTTTTTAGGTTTTGTTATGAACACTGTGTAACATCAATCCTTTTTTTTTTTACTAAATCCAAATACGTTGTTAAAAACCTTGAAAACATTGCTTCCGAGGCTACCCTTTTTAGGTTTTGTTATGAACACTGTGTAAAATCAATCCTTTTTTTTCTTACTAAATCAAACAAAGTTGTTAAAAACCTTTAAAACATTGCTCCCGAGGCTACCTTTTTTAGGTTTTGTTATGAACACTGTGTAAAATCAATCCTTTTTTTTTTTCACTAAATCCAAATACGTTGTTAAAAACCTTTAAAACATTGCTTCCGAGGCTACCCTTTTTAGGTTTTGTTATGAACACTGTGTAAAATCAATCCTTTTTTTTTTTTACTAAATCCAAATACGTTGTTAAAAACCTTGAAAACATTGCTTCCGAGGCTACCCTTTTTAGGTTTTGTTATGAACACTGTGTAAAATCAATCCTTTTTTTTTTTTTACTAAATCCAAATACGTTGTTAAAAACCTTTAAAACATTGCTTCCGAGGCTACCCTTTTTAGGTTTTGTTATGAACACTGTGTAAAATCAATCCTTTTTTTTTTTTACTAAATTCAAGAAAGTTGTTAAAAACCTTTAAAACATTGCTTCCGAGGCTACCCTTTTTAGGTTTTGTTATGAACACTGTGTAAAATCAATCCTTTTTTTTTTTTACTAAATCCAAATACGTTGTTAAAAACCTTTAAAACATTGCTTCCGAGGCTACCCTTTTTAGGTTTTGTTATGAACACTGTGTAAAATCAATCCTTTTTTTTTTTACAAAATCCAAATACGTTGTTAAAAACCTTTAAAACATTGCTTCCGAGGCTACCCTTTTTAGGTTTTGTTATGAACACTGTGTAAAATCAATCCTTTTTTTTTTTACTAAATCCAAATACGTTGTTAAAAACCTTTAAAACATTGCTTCCGAGGCTACCCTTTTTAGGTTTTGTTATGAACACTGTGTAAAATCAATCCTTTTTTTTTTACTAAATCCAAATGCGTTGTTAAAAACCTTTAAAACATTGCTTCCGAGGCTACCCTTTTTAGGTTTTGTTATGAACACTGTGTAAAATCAATCCTTTTTTTTTTTACTAAATCCAAATACGTTGTTAAAAACCTTTAAAACATTGCTTCCGAGGCTACCCTTTTTAGGTTTTGTTATGAACACTGTGTAAAATCAATCCTTTTTTTTTTTACTAAATCCAAATACGTTGTTAAAAACCTTTAAAACATTGCTTCCGAGGCTACCCTTTTTAGGTTTTGTTATGAACACTGTGTAAAATCAATCCTTTTTTTTTTTTATTAAATCCAAATACGTTGTTAAAAACCTTTAAAACATTGCTTCCGAGGCTACCCTTTTTAGGTTTTGTTATGAACACTGTGTAAAATCAATCCTTTTTTTTTTTTATTAAATCCAAATACGTTGTTAAAAACCTTTAAAACATTGCTTCCGAGGCTACCCTTTTTAGGTTTTGTTATGAACACTGTGTAAAATCAATCCTTTTTTTTTTTTATTAAATCCAAATACGTTGTTAAAAACCTTTAAAACATTGCTTCCGAGGCTACCCTTTTTAGGTTTTGTTATGAACACTGTGTAAAATCAATCCTTTTTTTTTTTTATTAAATCCAAATACGTTGTTAAAAACCTTTAAAACATTGCTTCCGAGGCTACCCTTTTTAGGTTTTGTTATGAACACTGTGTAAAATCAATCCTTTTTTTTTTTTATTAAATCCAAATACGTTGTTAAAAACCTTTAAAACATTGCTTCCGAGGCTACCCTTTTTAGGTTTTGTTATGAACACTGTGTAAAATCAATCCTTTTTTTTTTTACTAAATTCAAGAAAGTTGTTAAAAACCTTGAAAACATTGCTTCCGAGGCTACCCTTTTTAGGTTTTGTTATGAACACTGTGTAAAATCAATCCTTTTTTTTTTTTATTAAATCCAAATACGTTGTTAAAAACCTTTAAAACATTGCTTCCGAGGCTACCCTTTTTAGGTTTTGTTATGAACACTGTGTAAAATCAATCCTTTTTTTTTTTTATTAAATCCAAATACGTTGTTAAAAACCTTTAAAACATTGCTTCCGAGGCTACCCTTTTTAGGTTTTGTTATGAACACTGTGTAAAATCAATCATTTTTTTTTTATTAAATCCAAATACGTTGTTAAAAACCTTTAAAACATTGCTTCCGAGGCTACCCTTTTTAGGTTTTGTTATGAACACTGTGTGAAATCAATCCTTTTTTTTCTTACTAAATCAAACAAAGTTGTTAAAAACCTTTAAAACATTGCTCCCGAGGCTACCTTTTTTAGGTTTTGTTATGAACACTGTGTAAAATCAATCCTTTTTTTTTTTTACAAAATCCAAATACGTTGTTAAAAACCTTTAAAACATTGCTTCCGAGGCTACCCTTTTTAGGTTTTGTTATGAACACTATGTAAAATCAATCCTTTTTTTTTTTACTAAATCCAAATACGTTGTTAAAAACCTTGAAAACATTGCTCCCGAGGCTACCCTTTTTAGGTTTTGTTATGAACACTGTGTAAAATCAATCCTTTTTTTTTTTTAATAAATCCAAATACGTTGTTATAAACCTTTAAAACATTGCTTCCGAGGCTACCCTTTTTAGGTTTTGTTATGAACACTGTGTAAAATCAATCCTTTTTTTTTTTTACTAAGTCCAAATACGTTGTTAAAAACCTTTAAAACATTGCTTCCGAGGCTACCCTTTTTAGGTTTTGTTATGAACACTGTGTAAAATCAATCCTTTTTTTTTTTACTAAATTCAAGAAAGTTGTTAAAAACCTTTAAAACATTGCTTCCGAGGCTACCCTTTTTAGGTTTTGTTATGAACACTGTGTAAAATCAATCCTTTTTTTTTTTACTAAATCCAAATACGTTGTTAAAAACCTTTAAAACATTGCTTCCGAGGCTACCCTTTTTAGGTTTTGTTATGAACACTGTGTAAAATCAATCCTTTTTTTTCTTACTAAATCAAACAAAGTTGTTAAAAACCTTTAAAACATTGCTCCCGAGGCTACCTTTTTTAGGTTTTGTTATGAACACTGTGTAAAATCAATCCTTTTTTTTTTTACTAAATTCAAGAAAGTTGTTAAAAACCTTTAAAACATTGCTTCTGAGGCTACCCTTTTTAGGTTTTGTTATGAACACTGTGTAAAATCAATCCTTTTTTTTTTTACTAAATCCAAATACGTTGTTAAAAACCTTGAAAACATTGCTTCCGAGGCTACCCTTTTTAGGTTTTGTTATGAAGACTGTGTAAAATCAATCCTTTTTTTTCTTACTAAATCAAACAAAGTTGTTAAAAACCTTTAAAACATTGCTCCCGAGGCTACCTTTTTTAGGTTTTGTTATGAACACTGTGTAAAATCAATCCTTTTTTTTTTTTACTAAATCCAAATACGTTGTTAAAAACCTTTAAAACATTGCTTCCGAGGCTACCCTTTTTAGGTTTTGTTATGAACACTGTGTAAAATCAATCCTTTTTTTTTTTACTAAATTCAAGAAAGTTGTTAAAAACCTTTAAAACATTGCTTCCGAGGCTACCCTTTTTAGGTTTTGTTATGAACACTGTGTAAAATCAATCCTTTTTTTTTTTACTAAATTCAAGAAAGTTGTTAAAAACCTTTAAAACATTGCTTCCGAGGCTACCCTTTTTAGGTTTTGTTATGAACACTGTGTAAAATCAATCCTTTTTTTTTTTTTACTAAATCCAAATACGTTGTTAAAAACCTTTAAAACATTGCTTCCGAGGCTACCCTTTTTAGGTTTTGTTATGAACACTGTGTAAAATCAATCCTTTTTTTTTTTTTACTAAATCCAAATACGTTGTTAAAAACCTTTAAAACATTGCTTCCGAGGCTACCCTTTTTAGGTTTTGTTATGAACACTGTGTAAAATCAATCCTTTTTTTTTTTTACTAAATTCGAGAAAGTTGTTAAAAACCTTTAAAACATTGCTTCCGAGGCTACCCTTTTTAGGTTTTGTTATGAACACTGTGTAAAATCAATCCTTTTTTTTTTTTATTAAATCCAAATACGTTGTTAAAAACCTTTAAAACATTGCTTCCGAGGCTACCCTTTTTAGGTTTTGTTATGAACACTGTGTAAAATCAATCCTTTTTTTTTTTTATTAAATCCAAATACGTTGTTGAAAACCTTTAAAACATTGCTTCCGAGGCTACCCTTTTTAGGTTTTGTTATGAACACTGTGTAAAATCAATCCTTTTTTTTTTTTATTAAATCCAAATACGTTGTTAAAAACCTTTAAAACATTGCTTCCGAGGCTACCCTTTTTAGGTTTTGTTATGAACACTGTGTAAAATCAATCCTTTTTTTTTTTTATTAAATCCAAATACGTTGTTAAAAACCTTTAAAACATTGCTTCCGAGGCTACCCTTTTTAGGTTTTGTTATGAACACTGTGTAAAATCAATCCTTTTTTTTTTTTATTAAATCCAAATACGTTGTTAAAAACCTTTAAAACATTGCTTCCGAGGCTACCCTTTTTAGGTTTTGTTATGAACACTGTGTAAAATCAATCCTTTTTTTTTTTTTATTAAATCCAAATACGTTTTTAAAAACCTTTAAAACATTGCTTCCGAGGCTACCCTTTTTAGGTTTTGTTATGAACACTGTGTAAAATCAATCCTTTTTTTTTTTTACAAAATCCAAATACGTTGTTAAAAACCTTTAAAACATTGCTTCCGAGGCTACCCTTTTTAGGTTTTGTTATGAACACTGTGTAAAATCAATCCTTTTTTTTTTTACTAAATCCAAATACGTTGTTAAAAACCTTGAAAACATTGCTCCCGAGGCTACCCTTTTTAGGTTTTGTTATGAACACTGTGTAAAATCAATCCTTTTTTTTTTTTAATAAATCCAAATACGTTGTTATAAACCTTTAAAACATTGCTTCCGAGGCTACCCTTTTTAGGTTTTGTTATGAACACTGTGTAAAATCAATCCTTTTTTTTTTTTACTAAGTCCAAATACGTTGTTAAAAACCTTTAAAACATTGCTTCCGAGGCTACCCTTTTTAGGTTTTGTTATGAACACTGTGTAAAATCAATCCTTTTTTTTTTTACTAAATTCAAGAAAGTTGTTAAAAACCTTTAAAACATTGCTTCCGAGGCTACCCTTTTTAGGTTTTGTTATGAACACTGTGTAAAATCAATCCTTTTTTTTTTTACTAAATTCAAGAAAGTTGTTAAAAACCTTTAAAACATTGCTTCCGAGGCTACCCTTTTTAGGTTTTGTTATGAACACTGTGTAAAATCAATCCTTTTTTTTTTTACTAAATCCAAATACGTTGTTAAAAACCTTGAAAACATTGCTTCCGAGGCTACCCTTTTTAGGTTTTGTTATGAACACTGTGTAAAATCAATCCTTTTTTTTCTTACTAAATCAAACAAAGTTGTTAAAAACCTTTAAAACATTGCTCCCGAGGCTACCTTTTTTAGGTTTTGTTATGAACACTGTGTAAAATCAATCCTTTTTTTTTTTCACTAAATCCAAATACGTTGTTAAAAACCTTTAAAACATTGCTTCCGAGGCTACCCTTTTTAGGTTTTGTTATGAACACTGTGTAAAATCAATCCTTTTTTTTTTTTTACTAAATCCAAATACGTTGTTAAAAACCTTGAAAACATTGCTTCCGAGGCTACCCTTTTTAGGTTTTGTTATGAACACTGTGTAAAATCAATCCTTTTTTTTTTTTTACTAAATCCAAATACGTTGTTAAAAACCTTTAAAACATTGCTTCCGAGGCTACCCTTTTTAGGTTTTGTTATGAACACTGTGTAAAATCAATCCTTTTTTTTTTTTACTAAATTCAAGAAAGTTGTTAAAAACCTTTAAAACATTGCTTCCGAGGCTACCCTTTTTAGTTTTTGTTATGAACACTGTGTAAAATCAATCCTTTTTTTTTTTTACTAAATCCAAATACGTTGTTAAAAACCTTTAAAACATTGCTTCCGAGGCTACCCTTTTTAGGTTTTGTTATGAACACTGTGTAAAATCAATCCTTTTTTTTTTTACAAAATCCAAATACGTTGTTAAAAACCTTTAAAACATTGCTTCCGAGGCTACCCTTTTTAGGTTTTGTTATGAACACTGTGTAAAATCAATCCTTTTTTTTTTTACTAAATCCAAATACGTTGTTAAAAACCTTTAAAACATTGCTTCCGAGGCTACCCTTTTTAGGTTTTGTTATGAACACTGTGTAAAATCAATCCTTTTTTTTTTACTAAATCCAAATGCGTTGTTAAAAACCTTTAAAACATTGCTTCCGAGGCTACCCTTTTTAGGTTTTGTTATGAACACTGTGTAAAATCAATCCTTTTTTTTTTTACTAAATCCAAATACGTTGTTAAAAACCTTTAAAACATTGCTTCCGAGGCTACCCTTTTTAGGTTTTGTTATGAACACTGTGTAAAATCAATCCTTTTTTTTTTTACTAAATCCAAATACGTTGTTAAAAACCTTTAAAACATTGCTTCCGAGGCTACCCTTTTTAGGTTTTGTTATGAACACTGTGTAAAATCAATCCTTTTTTTTTTTTATTAAATCCAAATACGTTGTTAAAAACCTTTAAAACATTGCTTCCGAGGCTACCCTTTTTAGGTTTTGTTATGAACACTGTGTAAAATCAATCCTTTTTTTTTTTTATTAAATCCAAATACGTTGTTAAAAACCTTTAAAACATTGCTTCCGAGGCTACCCTTTTTAGGTTTTGTTATGAACACTGTGTAAAATCAATCCTTTTTTTTTTTTATTAAATCCAAATACGTTGTTAAAAACCTTTAAAACATTGCTTCCGAGGCTACCCTTTTTAGGTTTTGTTATGAACACTGTGTAAAATCAATCCTTTTTTTTTTTTATTAAATCCAAATACGTTGTTAAAAACCTTTAAAACATTGCTTCCGAGGCTACCCTTTTTAGGTTTTGTTATGAACACTGTGTAAAATCAATCCTTTTTTTTTTTTATTAAATCCAAATACGTTGTTAAAAACCTTTAAAACATTGCTTCCGAGGCTACCCTTTTTAGGTTTTGTTATGAACACTGTGTAAAATCAATCCTTTTTTTTTTTACTAAATTCAAGAAAGTTGTTAAAAACCTTGAAAACATTGCTTCCGAGGCTACCCTTTTTAGGTTTTGTTATGAACACTGTGTAAAATCAATCCTTTTTTTTTTTTATTAAATCCAAATACGTTGTTAAAAACCTTTAAAACATTGCTTCCGAGGCTACCCTTTTTAGGTTTTGTTATGAACACTGTGTAAAATCAATCCTTTTTTTTTTTTATTAAATCCAAATACGTTGTTAAAAACCTTTAAAACATTGCTTCCGAGGCTACCCTTTTTAGGTTTTGTTATGAACACTGTGTAAAATCAATCCTTTTTTTTTTTTTATTAAATCCAAATACGTTGTTAAAAACCTTTAAAACATTGCTTCCGAGGCTACCCTTTTTAGGTTTTGTTATGAACACTGTGTGAAATCAATCCTTTTTTTTCTTACTAAATCAAACAAAGTTGTTAAAAACCTTTAAAACATTGCTCCCGAGGCTACCTTTTTTAGGTTTTGTTATGAACACTGTGTAAAATCAATCCTTTTTTTTTTTTACAAAATCCAAATACGTTGTTAAAAACCTTTAAAACATTGCTTCCGAGGCTACCCTTTTTAGGTTTTGTTATGAACACTGTGTAAAATCAATCCTTTTTTTTTTTACTAAATCCAAATACGTTGTTAAAAACCTTGAAAACATTGCTCCCGAGGCTACCCTTTTTAGGTTTTGTTATGAACACTGTGTAAAATCAATCCTTTTTTTTTTTTAATAAATCCAAATACGTTGTTATAAACCTTTAAAACATTGCTTCCGAGGCTACCCTTTTTAGGTTTTGTTATGAACACTGTGTAAAATCAATCCTTTTTTTTTTTTACTAAGTCCAAATACGTTGTTAAAAACCTTTAAAACATTGCTTCCGAGGCTACCCTTTTTAGGTTTTGTTATGAACACTGTGTAAAATCAATCCTTTTTTTTTTTACTAAATTCAAGAAAGTTGTTAAAAACCTTTAAAACATTGCTTCCGAGGCTACCCTTTTTAGGTTTTGTTATGAACACTGTGTAAAATCAATCCTTTTTTTTTTTACTAAATCCAAATACGTTGTTAAAAACCTTTAAAACATTGCTTCCGAGGCTACCCTTTTTAGGTTTTGTTATGAACACTGTGTAAAATCAATCCTTTTTTTTCTTACTAAATCAAACAAAGTTGTTAAAAACCTTTAAAACATTGCTCCCGAGGCTACCTTTTTTAGGTTTTGTTATGAACACTGTGTAAAATCAATCCTTTTTTTTTTTACTAAATTCAAGAAAGTTGTTAAAAACCTTTAAAACATTGCTTCTGAGGCTACCCTTTTTAGGTTTTGTTATGAACACTGTGTAAAATCAATCCTTTTTTTTTTTACTAAATCCAAATACGTTGTTAAAAACCTTGAAAACATTGCTTCCGAGGCTACCCTTTTTAGGTTTTGTTATGAACACTGTGTAAAATCAATCCTTTCTTTTCTTACTAAATCCAACAAAGTTGTTAAAAACCTTTAAAACATTGCTCCCGAGGCTACCTTTTTTAGGTTTTGTTATGAACACTGTGTAAAATCAATCCTTTTTTTTTTTACTAAATCCAAATACGTTGTTAAAAACCTTTAAAACATTGCTTCCGAGGCTACCCTTTTTAGGTTTTGTTATGAACACTGTGTAAAATCAATCCTTTTTTTTTTTTTACTAAATCCAAATACGTTGTTAAAAACCTTTAAAACATTGCTTCCGAGGCTACCCTTTTTAGGTTTTGTTATGAACACTGTGTAAAATCAATCCTTTTTTTTTTTTTACTAAATCCAAATACGTTGTTAAAAACCTTTAAAACATTGCTTCCGAGGCTACCCTTTTTAGGTTTTGTTATGAACACTGTGTAAAATCAATCCTTTTTTTTTTTTACTAAATTCGAGAAAGTTGTTAAAAACCTTTAAAACATTGCTTCCGAGGCTACCCTTTTTAGGTTTTGTTATGAACACTGTGTAAAATCAATCCTTTTTTTTTTTTATTAAATCCAAATACGTTGTTAAAAACCTTTAAAACATTGCTTCCGAGGCTACCCTTTTTAGGTTTTGTTATGAACACTGTGTAAAATCAATCCTTTTTTTTTTTTATTAAATCCAAATACGTTGTTAAAAACCTTTAAAACATTGCTTCCGAGGCTACCCTTTTTAGGTTTTGTTATGAACACTGTGTAAAATCAATCCTTTTTTTTTTTTATTAAATCCAAATACGTTGTTAAAAACCTTTAAAACATTGCTTCCGAGGCTACCCTTTTTAGGTTTTGTTATGAACACTGTGTAAAATCAATCCTTTTTTTTTTTTATTAAATCCAAATACGTTGTTAAAAACCTTTAAAACATTGCTTCCGAGGCTACCCTTTTTAGGTTTTGTTATGAACACTGTGTAAAATCAATCCTTTTTTTTTTTATTAAATCCAAATACGTTGTTAAAAACCTTTAAAACATTGCTTCCGAGGCTACCCTTTTTAGGTTTTGTTATGAACACTGTGTAAAATCAATCCTTTTTTTTTTTTTATTAAATCCAAATACGTTGTTAAAAACCTTTAAAACATTGCTTCCGAGGCTACCCTTTTTAGGTTTTGTTATGAACACTGTGTAAAATCAATCCTTTTTTTTTTTTACTAAATCCAAATACGTTGTTAAAAACCTTTAAAACATTGCTTCCGAGGCTACCCTTTTTAGGATTTGTTATGAACACTGTGTAAAATAAATCCTTTTTTTTTTTTATTAAATCCAAATACGTTTTTAAAAACCTTTAAAACATTGCTTCCGAGGCTACCCTTTTTAGGTTTTGTTATGAACACTGTGTAAAATCAATCCTTTTTTTTTTTACTAAATCCAAATACGTTGTTAAAAACCTTGAAAACATTGCTTCCGAGGCTACCCTTTTTAGGTTTTGTTATGAACACTGTGTAAAATCAATCCTTTTTTTTTTTACTAAATTCAAGAAAGTTGTTAAAAACCTTGAAAACATTGCTTCCGAGGCTACCCTTTTTAGGTTTTGTTATGAACACTGTGTAAAATCAATCCTTTTTTTTTTACTAAATTCAAGAAAGTTGTTAAAAACCTTTAAAACATTGCTTCCGAGGCTACCCTTTTTAGGTTTTGTTATGAACACTGTGTAAAATAAATCCTTTTTTTTTTTTATTAAATCCAAATACGTTGTTAAAAACCTTTAAAACATTGCTTCCGAGGCTACCCTTTTTAGGTTTTGTTATGAACACTGTGTAAAATCAATCCTTTTTTTTTTTTACTAAATCCAAATACGTTGTTAAAAACCTTTCAAACATTGCTTCCGAGGCTACCCTTTTTAAGTTTTGTTATGAACACTGTGTAAAATCAATCCTTTTTTTTTTTACTAAATCCAAATACGTTGTTAAAAACCTTGAAAACATTGCTTCCGAGGCTACCCTTTTTAGGTTTAGTTATGAACACAGTGTAAAATCAATCCTTTTTTTTTTTACTAAATTCAAGAAAGTTGTTAAAAACCTTGAAAACATTGCTTCCGAGGCTACCCTTTTTAGGTTTTGTTATGAACACTGTGTAAAATCAATCCTTTTTTTTTTTACTAAATCCAAATACGTTGTTAAAAACTTTTAAAACATTGCTTCCGAGGCTACCCTTTTTAAGTTTTGTTATGAACACTGTGTAAAATCAATCCTTTTTTTTTTTACTAAATCCAAATACGTTGTTAAAAACCTTGAAAACATTGCTTCCGAGGCTACCCTTTTTAGGTTTTGTTATGAACACTGTGTAAAATCAATCCTTTTTCTTTTTACTAAATTCAAGAAAGTTGTTAAAAACCTTTAAAACATTGCTTCCGAGGCTACCCTTTTTAGGTTTTGTTATGAACACTGTGTAAAATCAATCCTTTTTTTTTTACTAAATTCAAGAAAGTTGTTAAAAACCTTTAAAACATTGCTTCCGAGGCTACCCTTTTTAGGTTTTGTTATGAACACTGTGTAAAATCGATCCTTTTTTTTTTTACTAAATCCAAATACGTTGTTAAAAACCTTTAAAACATTGCTTCCGAGGCTACCCTTTTTAGGTTTTGTTATGAACACTGTGTAAAATCAATCCTTTTTTTTTTACTAAATCCAAATACGTTGTTAAAAACCTTTAAAACATTGCTTCCGAGGCTACCCTTTTTAGGTTTTGTTATGAACACTGTGTAAAATCAATCCTTTTTTTTTTTACTAAATCCAAATACGTTGTTAAAAACCTTTAAAACATTGCTTCCGAGGCTACCCTTTTTAAGTTTTGTTATGAACACTGTGTAAAATCAATCCTTTTTTTTTTTACTAAATCCAAATACGTTCTTAAAAACCTTTAAAACATTGCTTCCGAGGCTACCCTTTTTAAGTTTTGTTATGAACACTGTGTAAAATCAATCCTTTTTTTTTTTTAATAAATCCAAATACGTTGTTAAAAACCTTTAAAACATTGCTTCCGAGGCTACCCTTTTTAGGTTTTGTTATGAACACTGTGTAAAATCAATCCTTTTTTTTTTTTAATAAATCCAAATACGTTGTTATAAACCTTTAAAACATTGCTTCCGAGGCTACCCTTTTTAGGTTTTGTTATGAACACTGTGTAAAATCAATCCTTTTTTTTTTTTACTAAATTCAAGAAAGTTGTTAAAAACCTTTAAAACATTGCTTCTGAGGCTACCCTTTTTAGGTTTTGTTATGAACACTGTGTAAAATCAATCCTTTTTTTTTTTTACTAAATTCAAGAAAGTTGTTAAAAACCTTTAAAACATTGCTTCCGAGGCTACCCTTTTTAGGTTTTGTTATGAACACTGTGTAAAAACAATCCTTTTTTTTTTTTTTACTAAATCCAAATACGTTGTTAAAAACCTTTAAAACATTGCTTCCGAGGCTACCCTTTTTAGGTTTTGTTATGAACACTGTGTAAAATAAATCCTTTTTTTTTTTACGAAATCCAAATACGTTGTTAAAAACCTTTAAAACATTGCTTCCGAGGCTACCCTTTTTAGGTTTTGTTATGAACACTGTGTAAAATCAATCCTTTTTTTTTTATTAAATCCAAATACGTTGTTATAAACCTATAAAACATTGCTTCCAAAGCTACCCTTTTTAGGTTTTGTTATGAACACTGTGTAAAATAAATCCTTTTTTTTTTTACTAAATCCAAATACGTTGTTAAAAACCTTTAAAACATTGCATCCGAGGCTACCCTTTTTAGGTTTTGTTATGAACACTGTGTAAAATCAATCATTTTTTTTTTTTACTAAATCCAAATACGTTGTTAAAAACCTTTAAAACATTGCTTCCGAGGCTACCCTTTTTAGGTCTTGTTATGAACACTGTGTAAAATCAATCTTTTTTTTTTTTTACTAAATCCAAATACGTTGTTAAAAACCTTTAAAACATTGCTTCCGAGGCTACCCTTTTTAGGTTTTGTTATGAACACTGTGTAAAATCAATCTTTTTTTTTTTTTACTAAATCCAAATACGTTGTTAAAAACCTTTAAAACATTGCTTCCGAGGCTACCCTTTTTAGGTTTTGTTATGAACACTGTGTAAAATCAATCATTTTTTTTTTATTAAATCCAAATACGTTGTTATAAACCTTTAAAACATTGCTTCCGAAGCTACCCTTTTTAGGTTTTGTTATGAACACTGTGTAAAATCAATCATTTTTTTTTTATTAAATCCAAATACGTTGTTAAAAACCTTTAAAACATTGCTTCCGAGGCTACCCTTTTTAGGTTTTGTTATGAACACTGTATAAAATCAATCCTTTTTTTTTTATTAAATCCAAATACGTTGTTATAAACCTTTAAAACATTGCTTCCGAGGCTACCCTTTTTAGGTTTTGTTATGAACACTGTGTAAAATCAATCCTTTTTTTTTTATTAAATCCAAATACGTTGTTAAAAACCTTTAAAACATTGCTTCCGAGGCTACCCTTTTTAGGTTTTGTTATGAACACTGTGTAAAATCAATCTTTTTTTTTTTTTACTAAATCTAAATACGTTGTTAAAAACCTTTAAAACATTGCTTCCGAGGCTACCCTTTTTAGGTTTTGTTATGAACACTGTGTAAAATCAATCATTTTTTTTTTTTACTAAATCCAAATACGTTGTTAAAAACCTTTAAAACATTGCTTCCGAGGCTACCCTTTTTAGGTTTTGTTATGAACACTGTGTAAAATCAATCTTTTTTTTTTTTTACTAAATCCAAATACGTTGTTAAAAACCTTTAAAACATTGCTTCCGAGGCTACCCTTTTTAGGTTTTGTTATGAACACTGTGTAAAATCAATCTTTTTTTTTTTTTTACTAAATCCAAATACGTTGTTAAAAACCTTTAAAACATTGCTTCCGAGGCTACCCTTTTTAGGTTTTGTTATGAACACTGTGTAAAATCAATCATTTTTTTTTTATTAAATCCAAATACGTTGTTATAAACCTTTAAAACATTGCTTCCGAAGCTACCCTTTTTAGGTTTTGTTATGAACACTGTGTAAAATCAATCATTTTTTTTTTATTAAATCCAAATACGTTGTTAAAAACCTTTAAAACATTGCTTCCGAGGCTACCCTTTTTAGGTTTTGTTATGAACACTGTATAAAATCAATCCTTTTTTTTTTATTAAATCCAAATACGTTGTTATAAACCTTTAAAACATTGCTTCCGAGGCTACCCTTTTTAGGTTTTGTTATGAACACTGTGTAAAATCAATCCTTTTTTTTTTATTAAATCCAAATACGTTGTTAAAAACCTTTAAAACATTGCTTCCGAGGCTACCCTTTTTAGGTTTTGTTATGAACACTGTGTAAAATCAATCTTTTTTTTTTTTTACTAAATCTAAATACGTTGTTAAAAACCTTTAAAACATTGCTTCCGAGGCTACCCTTTTTAGGTTTTGTTATGAACACTGTGTAAAATCAATCCTTTTTTTTTTTACTAAATCCAAATACGTTGTTAAAAACCTTGAAAACATTGCTTCCGAGGCTACCCTTTTTAGGTTTTGTTATGAACACTGTGTAAAATCAATCCTTTTTTTTTTACTAAATTCAAGAAAGTTGTTAAAAACCTTTAAAACATTGCTTCCGAGGCTACCCTTTTTAGGTTTTGTTATGAACACTGTGTAAAATCAATCCTTTTTTTTTTACTAAATCCAAATACGTTGGTAAAAACCTTTAAAACATTGCTTCCGAGGCTACCCTTTTTAGGTTTTGTTATGAACACTGTGTAAAATAAATCCTTTTTTTTTTTTATTAAATCCAAATACGTTGTTAAAAACCTTTAAAACATTGCTTCTGAGGCTACCCTTTTTAGGTTTTGTTATGAACACTGTGTAAAATCAATCCTTTTTTTTTTTACTAAATCCAAATACGTTGTTAAAAACCTTTAAAACATTGCTTCCGAGGCTACCCTTTTTAAGTTTTGTTATGAACACTGTGTAAAATCAATCCTTTTTTTTTTTACTAAATCCAAATACGTTGTTAAAAACCTTGAAAACATTGCTTCCGAGGCTACCCTTTTTAGGTTTAGTTATGAACACTGTGTAAAATCAATCCTTTTTTTTTTCACTAAATTCAAGAAAGTTGTTAAAAACCTTTAAAACATTGCTTCCGAGGCTACCCTTTTTAGGTTTTGTTATGAACACTGTGTAAAATCAATCCTTTTTTTTTTTACTAAATCCAAATACGTTGTTAAAAACCTTTAAAACATTGCTTCCGAGGCTACCCTTTTTAAGTTTTGTTATGAACACTGTGTAAAATCAATCCTTTTTTTTTTTACTAAATCCAAATACGTTGTTAAAAACCTTTAAAACATTGCTTCCGAGGCTACCCTTTTTAGGTTTCGTTATGAACACTGTGTAAAATCAATCCTTTTTCTTTTTACTAAATTCAAGAAAGTTGTTAAAAACCTTTAAAACATTGCTTCCGAGGCTACCCTTTTTAGGTTTTGTTATGAACACTGTGTAAAATCAATCCTTTTTTTTTTTACTAAATCCAAATACGTTGTTAAAAACCTTTAAAACATTGCATCCGAGGCTACCCTTTTTAGGTTTTGTTATGAACACTGTGTAAAATCAATCCTTTTTTTTTTTTACTAAATCCAAATACGTTGTTAAAAACCTTTAAAACATTGCTTCCGAGGCTACCCTTTTTAGGTTTTGTTATGAACACTGTGTAAAATCAATCTTTTTTTTTTTTTTACTAAATCCAAATACGTTGTTAAAAACCTTTAAAACATTGCTTCCGAGGCTACCCTTTTTAGGTTTTGTTATGAACACTGTGTAAAATCAATCATTTTTTTTTTATTAAATCCAAATACGTTGTTATAAACCTTTAAAACATTGCTTCCGAAGCTACCCTTTTTAGGTTTTGTTATGAACACTGTGTAAAATCAATCATTTTTTTTTTATTAAATCCAAATACGTTGTTAAAAACCTTTAAAACATTGCTTCCGAGGCTACCCTTTTTAGGTTTTGTTATGAACACTGTGTAAAATCAATCCTTTTTTTTTTTACTAAATCCAAATACGTTGTTAAAAACCTTGAAAACATTGCTTCCGAGGCTACCCTTTTTAGGTTTTGTTATGAACACTGTATAAAATCAATCTTTTTTTTTTTTTACTAAATCCAAATACGTTGTTAAAAACCTTGAAAACATTGCTTCCGAGGCTACCCTTTTTAGGTTTTGTTATGAACACTGTGTAAAATCAATCCTTTTTTTTTTTTACTAAATTCAAGAAAGTTGTTAAAAACCTTTAAAACATTGCTTCCGAGGCTACCCTTTTTAGGTTTTGTTATGAACACTGTGTAAAATCAATCCTTTTTTTTTTTACTAAATCCAAATACGTTGTTAAAAACCTTGAAAACATTGCTTCCGAGGCTACCCTTTTTAGGTTTTGTTATGAACACTGTGTAAAATCAATCCTTTTTTTTTTTACTAAATCCAAATACGTTGTTAAAAACCTTTAAAACATTGCTTCCGAGGCTACCCTTTTTAGGTTTTGTTATGAACACTGTGTAAAATCAATCCTTTTTTTTTTATTAAATCCAAATACGTTGTTATAAACCTTTAAACATTGCTTCCAAAGCTACCCTTTTTAGGTTTTGTTATGAACACTGTGTAAAATCAATCATTTTTTTTTTTACTCAATCCAAATACGTTGTTAAAAACCTTTAAAACATTGCATCCGAGGCTACCCTTTTTAGGTTTTGTTATGAACACTGTGTAAAATCAATCATTTTTTTTTTTTACTAAATCCAAATACGTTGTTAAAAACCTTTAAAACATTGCTTCCGAGGCTACCCTTTTTAGGTTTTGTTATGAACACTGTGTAAAATCAATCTTTTTTTTTTTTACTAAATCCAAATACGTTGTTAAAAACCTTTAAAACATTGCTTCCGAGGCTACCCTTTTTAGGTTTTGTTATGAACACTGTGTAAAATCAATCCTTTTTTTTTTTACTAAATCCAAATACGTTGTTAAAAACCTTGAAAACATTGCTTCCGAGGCTACCCTTTTTAGGTTTTGTTATGAACACTGTGTAAAATCAATCCTTTTTTTTTTTACTAAATTCAAGAAAGTTGTTAAAAACCTTTAAAACATTGCTTCCGAGGCTACCCTTTTTAGGTTTTGTTATGAACACTGTGTAAAATCAATCCTTTTTTTTTTACTAAATCCAAATACGTTGGTAAAAACCTTTAAAACATTGCTTCCGAGGCTACCCTTTTTAGGTTTTGTTATGAACACTGTGTAAAATAAATCCTTTTTTTTTTTTATTAAATCCAAATACGTTGTTAAAAACCTTTAAAACATTGCTTCCGAGGCTACCCTTTTTAGGTTTTGTTATGAACACTGTGTAAAATCAATCCTTTTTTTTTTTACTAAATCCAAATACGTTGTTAAAAACCTTTAAAACATTGCTTCCGAGGCTACCCTTTTTAAGTTTTGTTATGAACACTGTGTAAAATCAATCCTTTTTTTTTTTACTAAATCCAAATACGTTGTTAAAAACCTTGAAAACATTGCTTCCAAGGCTACCCTTTTTAGGTTTTGTTATGAACACTGTGTAAAATCAATCCTTTTTTTTTTTATTAAATCCAAATACGTTGTTAAAAACCTTGAAAACATTGCTTCCGAGGCTACCCTTTTTAGGTTTTGTTATGAACACTGTGTAAAATCAATCCTTTTTTTTTTTACTAAATCCAAATACGTTGTTAAAAACCTTTAAAACATTGCTTCCGAGGCTACCCTTTTTAAGTTTTGTTATGAACACTGTGTAAAATCAATCCTTTTTTTTTTTACTAAATCCAAATACGTTGTTAAAAACCTTGAAAACATTGCTTCCGAGGCTACCCTTTTTAGGTTTCGTTATGAACACTGTGTAAAATCAATCCTTTTTCTTTTTACTAAATTCAAGAAAGTTGTTAAAAACCTTTAAAACATTGCTTCCGAGGCTACCCTTTTTAGGTTTTGTTATGAACACTGTGTAAAATCAATCCTTTTTTTTTTTACTAAATCCAAATACGTTGTTAAAAACCTTGAAAACATTGCTTCCGAGGCTACCCTTTTTAGGTTTTGTTATGAACACTGTGTAAAATCGATCCTTTTTTTTTTTACTAAATCCAAATACGTTGTTAAAAACCTTTAAAACATTGCTTCCGAGGCTACCCTTTTTAGGTTTTGTTATGAACACTGTGTAAAATCAATCCTTTTTTTTTTATTAAATCCAAATACGTTGTTATAAATCTTTAAAACATTGCTTCCGAAGCTACCCTTTTTAGGTTTTGTTATGAACACTGTGTAAAATCAATCCTTTTTTTTTTTACTAAATCCAAATACGTTGTTAAAAACCTTTAAAACATTGCTTCCGAGGCTACCATTTTTAAGTTTTGTTATGAACACTGTGTAAAATCAATCCTTTTTTTTTTTACTAAATCCAAATACGTTCTTAAAAACCTTTAAAACATTGCTTCCGAGGCTACCCTTTTTAAGTTTTGTTATGAACACTGTGTAAAATCAATCCTTTTTTTTTTTTATTAAATCCAAATACGTTGTTAAAAACCTTTAAAACATTGCTTCCGAGGCTACCCTTTTTAGGTTTTGTTATGAACACTGTGTAAAATCAATCCTTTTTTTTTTTTACTAAATCCAAATACGTTGTTATAAACCTTTAAAACATTGCTTCCGAGGCTACCCTTTTTAGGTTTTGTTATGAACACTGTGTAAAATCAATCCTTTTTTTTTTTTACTAAATCCAAATACGTTGTTAAAAACCTTTAAAACATTGCTTCCGAGGCTACCCTTTTTAGGTTTTGTTATGAACACTGTGTAAAATCAATCATTTTTTTTTTATTAAATCCAAATACGTTGTTATAAACCTTTAAAACATTGCTTCCGAAGCTACCCTTTTTAGGTTTTGTTATGAACACTGTGTAAAATCAATCATTTTTTTTTTATTAAATCCAAATACGTTGTTAAAAACCTTTAAAACATTGCTTCCGAGGCTACCCTTTTTAGGTTTTGTTATGAACACTGTGTAAAATCAATCCTTTTTTTTTTTACTAAATCCAAATACGTTGTTAAAAACCTTGAAAACATTGCTTCCGAGGCTACCCTTTTTAGGTTTTGTTATGAACACTGTATAAAATCAATCTTTTTTTTTTTTTACTAAATCCAAATACGTTGTTAAAAACCTTGAAAACATTGCTTCCGAGGCTACCCTTTTTAGGTTTTGTTATGAACACTGTGTAAAATCAATCCTTTTTTTTTTTTACTAAATTCAAGAAAGTTGTTAAAAACCTTTAAAACATTGCTTCCGAGGCTACCCTTTTTAGGTTTTGTTATGAACACTGTGTAAAATCAATCCTTTTTTTTTTTACTAAATCCAAATACGTTGTTAAAAACCTTGAAAACATTGCTTCCGAGGCTACCCTTTTTAGGTTTTGTTATGAACACTGTGTAAAATCAATCCTTTTTTTTTTTACTAAATCCAAATACGTTGTTAAAAACCTTTAAAACATTGCTTCCGAGGCTACCCTTTTTAGGTTTTGTTATGAACACTGTGTAAAATCAATCCTTTTTTTTTTATTAAATCCAAATACGTTGTTATAAACCTTTAAACATTGCTTCCAAAGCTACCCTTTTTAGGTTTTGTTATGAACACTGTGTAAAATAAATCCTTTTTTTTTTTACTCAATCCAAATACGTTGTTAAAAACCTTTAAAACATTGCATCCGAGGCTACCCTTTTTAGGTTTTGTTATGAACACTGTGTAAAATCAATCATTTTTTTTTTTTACTAAATCCAAATACGTTGTTAAAAACCTTTAAAACATTGCTTCCGAGGCTACCCTTTTTAGGTTTTGTTATGAACACTGTGTAAAATCAATCTTTTTTTTTTTTACTAAATCCAAATACGTTGTTAAAAACCTTTAAAACATTGCTTCCGAGGCTACCCTTTTTAGGTTTTGTTATGAACACTGTGTAAAATCAATCCTTTTTTTTTTTACTAAATCCAAATACGTTGTTAAAAACCTTGAAAACATTGCTTCCGAGGCTACCCTTTTTAGGTTTTGTTATGAACACTGTGTAAAATCAATCCTTTTTTTTTTTACTAAATTCAAGAAAGTTGTTAAAAACCTTTAAAACATTGCTTCCGAGGCTACCCTTTTTAGGTTTTGTTATGAACACTGTGTAAAATCAATCCTTTTTTTTTTACTAAATCCAAATACGTTGGTAAAAACCTTTAAAACATTGCTTCCGAGGCTACCCTTTTTAGGTTTTGTTATGAACACTGTGTAAAATAAATCCTTTTTTTTTTTTATTAAATCCAAATACGTTGTTAAAAACCTTTAAAACATTGCTTCCGAGGCTACCCTTTTTAGGTTTTGTTATGAACACTGTGTAAAATCAATCCTTTTTTTTTTTACTAAATCCAAATACGTTGTTAAAAACCTTTAAAACATTGCTTCCGAGGCTACCCTTTTTAAGTTTTGTTATGAACACTGTGTAAAATCAATCCTTTTTTTTTTTACTAAATCCAAATACGTTGTTAAAAACCTTGAAAACATTGCTTCCAAGGCTACCCTTTTTAGGTTTTGTTATGAACACTGTGTAAAATCAATCCTTTTTTTTTTTATTAAATCCAAATACGTTGTTAAAAACCTTGAAAACATTGCTTCCGAGGCTACCCTTTTTAGGTTTTGTTATGAACACTGTGTAAAATCAATCCTTTTTTTTTTTACTAAATCCAAATACGTTGTTAAAAACCTTTAAAACATTGCTTCCGAGGCTACCCTTTTTAAGTTTTGTTATGAACACTGTGTAAAATCAATCCTTTTTTTTTTTACTAAATCCAAATACGTTGTTAAAAACCTTGAAAACATTGCTTCCGAGGCTACCCTTTTTAGGTTTCGTTATGAACACTGTGTAAAATCAATCCTTTTTCTTTTTACTAAATTCAAGAAAGTTGTTAAAAACCTTTAAAACATTGCTTCCGAGGCTACCCTTTTTAGGTTTTGTTATGAACACTGTGTAAAATCAATCCTTTTTTTTTTTACTAAATCCAAATACGTTGTTAAAAACCTTGAAAACATTGCTTCCGAGGCTACCCTTTTTAGGTTTTGTTATGAACACTGTGTAAAATCGATCCTTTTTTTTTTTACTAAATCCAAATACGTTGTTAAAAACCTTTAAAACATTGCTTCCGAGGCTACCCTTTTTAGGTTTTGTTATGAACACTGTGTAAAATCAATCCTTTTTTTTTTATTAAATCCAAATACGTTGTTATAAATCTTTAAAACATTGCTTCCGAAGCTACCCTTTTTAGGTTTTGTTATGAACACTGTGTAAAATCAATCCTTTTTTTTTTTACTAAATCCAAATACGTTGTTAAAAACCTTTAAAACATTGCTTCCGAGGCTACCATTTTTAAGTTTTGTTATGAACACTGTGTAAAATCAATCCTTTTTTTTTTTACTAAATCCAAATACGTTCTTAAAAACCTTTAAAACATTGCTTCCGAGGCTACCCTTTTTAAGTTTTGTTATGAACACTGTGTAAAATCAATCCTTTTTTTTTTTTATTAAATCCAAATACGTTGTTAAAAACCTTTAAAACATTGCTTCCGAGGCTACCCTTTTTAGGTTTTGTTATGAACACTGTGTAAAATCAATCCTTTTTTTTTTTTACTAAATCCAAATACGTTGTTATAAACCTTTAAAACATTGCTTCCGAGGCTACCCTTTTTAGGTTTTGTTATGAACACTGTGTAAAATCAATCCTTTTTTTTTTTTACTAAATTCAAGAAAGTTGTTAAAAACCTTTAAAACATTGCTTCCGAGGCTACCCTTTTTAGGTTTTGTTATGAACACTGTGTAAAATCAATCCTTTTTTTTTTTACTAAATCCAAATACGTTGTTAAAAACCTTGAAAACATTGCTTCCGAGGCTACCCTTTTTAGGTTTTGTTATGAACACTGTGTAAAATCAATCCTTTTTTTTTTTACTAAATCCAAATACGTTGTTAAAAACCTTTAAAACATTGCTTCCGAGGCTACCCTTTTTAGGTTTTGTTATGAACACTGTGTAAAATCAATCCTTTTTTTTTTATTAAATCCAAATACGTTGTTATAAACCTTTAAACATTGCTTCCAAAGCTACCCTTTTTAGGTTTTGTTATGAACACTGTGTAAAATCAATCCTTTTTTTTTTTACTAAATCCAAATACGTTGTTAAAAACCTTTAAAACATTGCTTCCGAGGCTACCCTTTTTAGGTTTAGTTATGAACACTGTGTAAAATCAATCCTTTTTTTTTTTACTAAATTCAAGAAAGTTGTTAAAAACCTTTAAAACATTGCTTCCGAGGCTACCCTTTTTAGGTTTTGTTATGAACACTGTGTAAAATCAATCCTTTTTTTTTTTACTAAATTCAAGAAAGTTGTTAAAAACCTTTAAAACATTGCTTCCGAGGCTACCCTTTTTAGGTTTTGTTATGAACACTGTGTAAAATCAATCCTTTTTTTTTTACTAAATCCAAATACGTTGGTAAAAACCTTTAAAACATTGCTTCCGAGGCTACCCTTTTTAGGTTTTGTTATGAACACTGTGTAAAATAAATCCTTTTTTTTTTTTATTAAATCCAAATACGTTGTTAAAAACCTTTAAAACATTGCTTCCGAGGCTACCCTTTTTAGGTTTTGTTATGAACACTGTGTAAAATCAATCCTTTTTTTTTTTACTAAATCCAAATACGTTGTTAAAAACCTTTAAAACATTGCTTCCAAGGCTACCCTTTTTAAGTTTTGTTATGAACACTGTGTAAAATCAATCCTTTTTTTTTTTTACTAAATCCAAATACGTTGTTAAAAACCTTGAAAACATTGCTTCCGAGGCTACCCTTTTTAGGTTTAGTTATGAACACTGTGTAAAATCAATCCTTTTTTTTTTTACTAAATTCAAGAAAGTTGTTAAAAACCTTTAAAACATTGCTTCCGAGGCTACCCTTTTTAGGTTTTGTTATGAACACTGTGTAAAATCAATCCTTTTTTTTTTTACTAAATCCAAATACGTTGTTAAAAACCTTTAAAACATTGCTTCCGAGGCTACCCTTTTTAAGTTTTGTTATGAACACTGTGTAAAATCAATCCTTTTTTTTTTTACTAAATCCAAATACGTTGTTAAAAACCTTGAAAACATTGCTTCCGAGGCTACCCTTTTTAGGTTTCGTTATGAACACTGTGTAAAATCAATCCTTTTTCTTTTTACTAAATTCAAGAAAGTTGTTAAAAACCTTTAAAACATTGCTTCTGAGGCTACCCTTTTTAGGTTTTGTTATGAACACTGTGTAAAATCAATCCTTTTTTTTTTTACTAAATCCAAATACGTTGTTAAAAACCTTGAAAACATTGCTTCCGAGGCTACCCTTTTTAGGTTTTGTTATGAACACTGTGTAAAATCGATCCTTTTTTTTTTTACTAAATCCAAATACGTTGTTAAAAACCTTTAAAACATTGCTTCCGAGGCTACCCTTTTTAGGTTTTGTTATGAACACTGTGTAAAATAAATCCTTTTTTTTTTTATTAAATCCAAATACGTTGTTATAAATCTTTAAAACATTGCTTCCGAAGCTACCCTTTTTAGGTTTTGTTATGAACACTGTGTAAAATCAATCCTTTTTTTTTTTACTAAATCCAAATACGTTGTTAAAAACCTTTAAAACATTGCTTCCGAGGCTACCATTTTTAAGTTTTGTTATGAACACTGTGTAAAATCAATCCTTTTTTTTTTTACTAAATCCAAATACGTTCTTAAAAACCTTTAAAACATTGCTTCCGAGGCTACCCTTTTTAAGTTTTGTTATGAACACTGTGTAAAATCAATCCTTTTTTTTTTTTATTAAATCCAAATACGTTGTTAAAAACCTTTAAAACATTGCTTCCGAGGCTACCCTTTTTAGGTTTTGTTATGAACACTGTGTAAAATCAATCCTTTTTTTTTTTTACTAAATCCAAATACGTTGTTATAAACCTTTAAAACATTGCTTCCGAGGCTACCCTTTTTAGGTTTTGTTATGAACACTGTGTAAAATCAATCCTTTTTTTTTTTTACTAAATTCAAGAAAGTTGTTAAAAACCTTTAAAACATTGTTTCCGAGGCTACCCTTTTTAGGTTTTGTTATGAACACTGTGTAAAATCAATCCTTTTTTTTTTTACTAAATCCAAATACGTTGTTAAAAACCTTGAAAACATTGCTTCCGAGGCTACCCTTTTTAGGTTTTGTTATGAACACTGTGTAAAATCAATCCTTTTTTTTTTTACTAAATCCAAATACGTTGTTAAAAACCTTTAAAACATTGCTTCCGAGGCTACCCTTTTTAGGTTTTGTTATGAACACTGTGTAAAATCAATCCTTTTTTTTTTATTAAATCCAAATACGTTGTTATAAACCTTTAAACATTGCTTCCAAAGCTACCCTTTTTAGGTTTTGTTATGAACACTGTGTAAAATAAATCCTTTTTTTTTTTACTAAATCCAAATACGTTGTTAAAAACCTTTAAAACATTGCATCCGAGGCTACCCTTTTTAGGTTTTGTTATGAACACTGTGTAAAATCAATCATTTTTTTTTTTTACTAAATCCAAATACGTTGTTAAAAACCTTTAAAACATTGCTTCCGAGGCTACCCTTTTTAGGTTTTGTTATGAACACTGTGTAAAATCAATCTTTTTTTTTTTTTACTAAATCCAAATACGTTGTTAAAAACCTTTAAAACATTGCTTCCGAGGCTACCCTTTTTAGGTTTTGTTATGAACACTGTGTAAAATCAATCCTTTTTTTTTTTACTAAATCCAAATACGTTGTTAAAAACCTTGAAAACATTGCTTCCGAGGCTACCCTTTTTAGGTTTTGTTATGAACACTGTGTAAAATCAATCCTTTTTTTTTTTACTAAATTCAAGAAAGTTGTTAAAAACCTTTAAAACATTGCTTCCGAGGCTACCCTTTTTAGGTTTTGTTATGAACACTGTGTAAAATCAATCCTTTTTTTTTTACTAAATCCAAATACGTTGGTAAAAACCTTTAAAACATTGCTTCCGAGGCTACCCTTTTTAGGTTTTGTTATGAACACTGTGTAAAATAAATCCTTTTTTTTTTTTATTAAATCCAAATACGTTGTTAAAAACCTTTAAAACATTGCTTCTGAGGCTACCCTTTTTAGGTTTTGTTATGAACACTGTGTAAAATCAATCCTTTTTTTTTTTACTAAATCCAAATACGTTGTTAAAAACCTTTAAAACATTGCTTCCGAGGCTACCCTTTTTAAGTTTTGTTATGAACACTGTGTAAAATCAATCCTTTTTTTTTTTACTAAATCCAAATACGTTGTTAAAAACCTTGAAAACATTGCTTCCGAGGCTACCCTTTTTAGGTTTAGTTATGAACACTGTGTAAAATCAATCCTTTTTTTTTTTACTAAATTCAAGAAAGTTGTTAAAAACCTTGAAAACATTGCTTCCGAGGCTACCCTTTTTAGGTTTTGTTATGAACACTGTGTAAAATCAATCCTTTTTTTTTTTACTAAATCCAAATACGTTGTTAAAAACCTTTAAAACATTGCTTCCGAGGCTACCCTTTTTAAGTTTTGTTATGAACACTGTGTAAAATCAATCCTTTTTTTTTTTACTAAATCCAAATACGTTGTTAAAAACCTTGAAAACATTGCTTCCGAGGCTACCCTTTTTAGGTTTCGTTATGAACACTGTGTAAAATCAATCCTTTTTCTTTTTACTAAATTCAAGAAAGTTGTTAAAAACCTTTAAAACATTGCTTCCGAGGCTACCCTTTTTAGGTTTTGTTATGAACACTGTGTAAAATCAATCCTTTTTTTTTTTACTAAATCCAAATACGTTGTTAAAAACCTTGAAAACATTGCTTCCGAGGCTACCCTTTTTAGGTTTTGTTATGAACACTGTGTAAAATCGATCCTTTTTTTTTTTACTAAATCCAAATACGATGTTAAAAACCTTTAAAACATTGCTTCCGAGGCTACCCTTTTTAGGTTTTGTTATGAACACTGTGTAAAATCAATCCTTTTTTTTTTATTAAATCCAAATACGTTGTTATAAACCTTTAAAACATTGCTTCCAAAGCTACCCTTTTTAGGTTTTGTTATGAACACTGTGTAAAATCAATCCTTTTTTTTTTTACTAAATCCAAATACGTTGTTAAAAACCTTTAAAACATTGCTTCCGAGGCTACCATTTTTAAGTTTTGTTATGAACACTGTGTAAAATCAATCCTTTTTTTTTTTACTAAATCCAAATACGTTCTTAAAAACCTTTAAAACATTGCTTCCGAGGCTACCCTTTTTAAGTTTTGTTATGAACACTGTGTAAAATCAATCCTTTTTTTTTTTTATTAAATCCAAATACGTTGTTAAAAACCTTTAAAACATTGCTTCCGAGGCTACCCTTTTTAGGTTTTGTTATGAACACTGTGTAAAATCAATCCTTTTTTTTTTTTAATAAATCCAAATACGTTGTTATAAACCTTTAAAACATTGCTTCCGAGGCTACCCTTTTTAGGTTTTGTTATGAACACTGTGTAAAATCAATCCTTTTTTTTTTTTACTAAATTCAAGAAAGTTGTTAAAAACCTTTAAAACATTGCTTCCGAGGCTACCCTTTTTAGGTTTTGTTATGAACACTGTGTAAAATCAATCCTTTTTTTTTTTACTAAATCCAAATACGTTGTTAAAAACCTTTAAAACATTGCTTCCGAGGCTACCCTTTTTAGGTTTTGTTATGAACACTGTGTAAAATCAATCCTTTTTTTTTTTACTAAATCCAAATACGTTGTTAAAAACCTTTAAAACATTGCTTCCGAGGCTACCCTTTTTAGGTTTTGTTATGAACACTGTGTAAAATCAATCATTTTTTTTTTATTAAATCCAAATACGTTGTTATAAACCTTTAAACATTGCTTCCAAAGCTACCCTTTTTAGGTTTTGTTATGAACACTGTGTAAAATAAATCCTTTTTTTTTTTACTAAATCCAAATACGTTGTTAAAAACCTTTAAAACATTGCATCGGAGGCTACCCTTTTTAGGTTTTGTTATGAACACTGTGTAAAATCAATCATTTTTTTTTTTTACTAAATCCAAATACGTTGTTAAAAACCTTTAAAACATTGCTTCCGAGGCTACCCTTTTTAGGTTTTGTTATGAACACTGTGTAAAATCAATCTTTTTTTTTTTTTACTAAATCCAAATACGTTGTTAAAAACCTTTAAAACATTGCTTCCGAGGCTACCCTTTTTAGGTTTTGTTATGAACACTGTGTAAAATCAATCTTTTTTTTTTTTTACTAAATCCAAATACGTTGTTAAAAACCTTTAAAACATTGCTTCCGAGGCTACCCTTTTTAGGTTTTGTTATGAACACTGTGTAAAATCAATCATTTTTTTTTTATTAAATCCAAATACGTTGTTATAAACCTTTGAAACATTGCTTCCGAAGCTACCCTTTTTAGGTTTTGTTATGAACACTGTGTAAAATCAATCATTTTTTTTTTATTAAATCCAAATACGTTGTTAAAAACCTTTAAAACATTGCTTCCGAGGCTACCCTTTTTAGGTTTTGTTATGAACACTGTATAAAATCAATCTTTTTTTTTTTTTACTAAATCCAAATACGTTGTTAAAAACCTTGAAAACATTGCTTCCGAGGCTACCCTTTTTAGGTTTTGTTATGAACACTGTGTAAAATCAATCATTTTTTTTTTACTAAATCCAAATACGTTGTTAAAAACCTTTGAAACATTGCTTCCGAGGCTACCCTTTTTAGGTTTTGTTATGAACACTGTGTAAAATCAATCATTTTTTTTTTTACTAAATCCAAATACGTTGTTATAAACCTTTAAAACATTGCTTCCGAGGCTACCCTTTTTAGGTTTTGTTATGAACACTGTGTAAAATCAATCTTTTTTCTTTTTTACTAAATCCAAATACGTTGTTAAAAACCTTTAAAACATTGCTTCCGAGGCTACCCTTTTTAGGTTTTGTTATGAACACTGTGTAAAATCAATCCTTTTTTTTTTATTAAATCCAAATACGTTGTTAAAAACCTTTAAAACATTGCTTCCGAGGCTACCCTTTTTAGGTTTTTTTTATGAACACTGTGTAAAATCAATCCTTTTTTTTTTTACTAAATCCAAATACGTTGTTAAAAACCTTTAAAACATTGCTTCCGAGGCTACCCTTTTTAGGTTTTGTTATGAACACTGTGTAAAATCAATCCTTTTTTTTTCTTACTAAATCCAAATACGTTGTTAAAAACCTTTAAAACATTGCTTCTGAGGCTACCCTTTTTAGGTTTTGTTATGAACACTGTGTAAAATCAATCATTTTTTTTTTTATTAAATCCAAATACGTTGTTAAAAACCTTTAAAACATTGCTTCCGAGGCTACCCTTTTTAGGTTTTGTTATGAACACTGTGTAAAATCAATCCTTTTTTTTTTTTTATTAAATCCAAATACGTTGTTAAAAACCTTTAAAACATTGCTTCCGAGGCTACCCTTTTTAGGTTTTGTTATGAACACTGTGTAAAATCAATCCTTTTTTTTTTTATTAAATCCAAATACGTTGTTAAAAACCTTTAAAACATTGCTTCCGAGGCTACCCTTTTTAGGTTTTGTTATGAACACTGTGTAAAATCAATCCTTTTTTTTTTTACTAAATCCAAATACGTTGTTAAAAACCTTTAAAACATTGCATCGGAGGCTACCCTTTTTAGGTTTTGTTATGAACACTGTGTAAAATCAATCCTTTTTTTTTTTATTAAATCCAAATACGTTGTTAAAAACCTTTAAAACATAGCTTCCGAGGCTACCCTTTTTAGGTTTTGTTATGAACACTGTGTAAAATAAATCCTTTTTTTTTTACTAAATCCAAATACGTTGTTAAAAACCTTTAAAACATTGCTTCCGAGGCTACCCTTTTTAGGTTTTGTTATGAACACTGTGTAAAATAAATCCTTTTTTTTTTTACTAAATCTAAATACGTTGTTAAAAACCTTTAAAACATTGCTTTCGAGGCTACCCTTCTTAGGTTTTGTTATGAACACTGTGTAAAATAAATCCTTTTTTTTTTTACTCAATCCAAATACGTTGTTAAAAACCTTTAAAACATTGCTTCCGAGGCTACCCTTTTTAGGTTTTGTTATGAACACTGTGTAAAATAAATCCTTTTTTTTTTTATTAAATCCAAATACGTTGTTAAAAACCTTTAAAACATTGCTTCCGAGGCTACCCTTTTTAGGTTTTGTTATGAACACTGTGTAAAATCAATCATTTTTTTTTTTACTAAATCCAAATACGTTGTTAAAAACCTTTAAAACATTGCTTCCGAGGCTACCCTTTTTAGGTTTTGTTATGAACACTGTGTAAAATAAATCCTTTTTTTTTTTACTAAATCTAAATACGTTGTTAAAAACCTTTAAAACATTGCTTCCGAGGCTACCCTTTTTAGGTTTTGTTATGAACACTGTGTAAAATCAATCCTTTTTTTTTTTACTAAATCCAAATACGTTGTCAAAAACCTTTAAAACATTGCTTCCGAGGCTACCCTTTTTAGGTTTTGTTATGAACACTCTGTAAAATAAATCCTTTTTTTTTTTATTAAATCCAAATACGTTGTTAAAAACCTTTAAAACATTGCTTTCGAGGCTACCCTTTTTAGGTTTTGTTATGAACACTGTGTAAAATAAATCCTTTTTTTTTTTACTAAATCCAAATACGTTGTTAAAAACCTTGAAAACATTGCTTCCAAGGCTACCCTTTTTAGGTTTTGTTATGAACACTGTGTAAAATAAATCCTTTTTTTTTTTTATTAAATCCAAATACGTTGTTAAAAACCTTTAAAACATTGCTTTCGAAGCTACCCTTTTTAGGTTTTGTTATGAACACTGTGTAAAATAAATCCTTTTTTTTTTTACTAAATCCAAATACGTTGTTAAAAACCTTTAAAACATTGCTTTCGAGGCTACCCTTTTTAGGTTTTGTTATGAACACTGTGTAAAATAAATCCTTTTTTTTTTTACTAAATCCAAATACGTTGTTAAAAACCTTTAAAACATTGCTTCCGAGGCTACCCTTTTTAGGTTTTGTTATGAACACTGTGTAAAATCAATCCTTTTTTTTTTTTTACTAAATCTAAATACGTTGTTAAAAACCTTTAAAACATTGCTTTCGAGGCTACCCTTTTTAGGTTTTGTTATGAACACTGTGTAAAATAAATCCTTTTTTTTTTACTCAATCCAAATACGTTGTTAAAAACCTTGAAAACATTGCTTCCGAGGCTACCCTTTTTAGGTTTTGTTATGAACACTGTGTAAAATAAATCCTTTTTTTTTTTATTAAATCCAAATACGTTGTTAAAAACCTTTAAAACATTGCTTTCGAGGCTACCCTTTTTAGGTTTTGTTATGAACACTGTGTAAAATCAATCCTTTTTTTTTTTACTAAATCCAAATACGTTGTTAAAAACCTTTAAAACATTGCTTCCGAGGCTACCCTTTTTAGGTTTTGTTATGAACACTGTGTAAAATCAATCCTTTTTTTTTTTACTAAATCTAAATACGTTGTTAAAAACCTTTAAAACATTGCTTCCGAGGCTACCCTTTTTAGGTTTTGTTATGAACACTGTGTAAAATCAATCCTTTTTTTTTTTACTAAATCCAGATACGTTGTTAAAAACCTTTAAAACATTGCTTCCGAGGCTACCCTTTTTAGGTTTTGTTATGAACACTCTGTAAAATAAATCCTTTTTTTTTTTATTAAATCCAAATACGTTGTTAAAAACCTTTAAAACATTGCTTTCGAGGCTACCCTTTTTAGGTTTTGTTATGAACACTGTGTAAAATAAATCCTTTTTTTTTTTACTAAATCCAAATACGTTGTTAAAAACCTTGAAAACATTGCTTCCAAGGCTACCCTTTTTAGGTTTTGTTATGAACACTGTGTAAAATAAATCCTTTTTTTTTTTTATTAAATCCAAATACGTTGTTAAAAACCTTTAAAACATTGCTTTCGAGGCTACCCTTTTTAGGTTTTGTTATGAACACTGTGTAAAATCAATCCTTTTTTTTTTTACTAAATCCAAATACGTTGTTAAAAACCTTGAAAACATTGCTTCCGAGGCTACCTTTTTTAGGTTTTGTTATGAACACTGTGTAAAATCAATCCTTTTTTTTTTTTTATTAAATCCAAATACGTTGTTAAAAACCTTTAAAACATTGCTTCCGAGGCTACCCTTTTTAGGTTTTGTTATGAACACTGTGTAAAATCAATCCTTTTTTTTTTTTATTAAATCCAAATACGTTGTTAAAAACCTTTAAAACATTGCTTCCGAGGCTACCCTTTTTAGGTTTTCTTATGAACACTGTGTAAAATAAATCCTTTTTTTTTTTATTAAATCCAAATACGTTGTTAAAAACCTTTAAAACATTGCTTTCGAGGCCACCCTTTTTAGGTTTTGTTATGAACACTGTGTAAAATCAATCCTTTTTTTTTTTACTAAATCCAAATACGTCGTTAAAAACCTTTAAAACATTGCTTCCGAGGCTACCCTTTTTAGGTTTTGTTATGAACACTGTGTAAAATAAATCCTTTTTTTTTTTACTAAATCTAAATACGTTGTTAAAAACCTTCAAAACATTGCTTTCGAGGCTACCCTTTTTAGGTTTTGTTATGAACACTGTGTAAAATCAATCCTTTTTTTTTTTACTAAATCTAAATACGTTGTTAAAAACCTTTAAAACATTGCTTCCGAGGCTACCCTTTTTAGGTTTTGTTATGAACACTGTGTAAAATCAATCATTTTTTTTTTACTAAATCCAAATACGTTGTTAAAAACGTTTAAAACATTGCTTCCGAGGCAACCCTTTTTAGGTTTTGTTATGAACACTGTGTAAAATCAATCCTTTTTTTTTTACTAAATCCAAATACGTTGTTAAAAACCTTTAAAACATTGCTTCCGAGGCTACCCTTTTTAAGTTTTGTTATGAACACTGTGTAAAATCAATCCTTTTTTTTTTTACTAAATCCAAATACGTTGTTAAAAACCTTGAAAACATTGCTTCCGAGGCAACCCTTTTTAGGTTTTGTTATGAACACTGTGTAAAATCAATCCTTTTTTTTTTTACTAAATCCAAATACGTTGTTAAAAACCTTGAAAACATTGCTTCCGAGGCTACCCTTTTTAGGTTTTGTTATGAACACTGTGTAAAATCAATCCTTTTTTTTTTTACTAAATCCAAATACGTTGTTAAAAACCTTTAAAACATTGCTTCCGAGGCTACCCTTTTTAGGTTTTGTTATGAACACTGTGTAAAATCAATCCTTTTTATTTTACTAAATCCAAATACGTTGGTAAAAACCTTTAAAACATTGCTTCCGAGGCTACCCTTTTTAGGTTTTGTTATGAACACTGTGTAAAATCAATCATTTTTTTTTTACTAAATTCAAATACGTTGGTAAAAACCTTTAAAACATTGCTTCCGAGGCTACCCTTTTTAGGTTTTGTTATGAACACTGTGTAAAATAAATCCTTTTTTTTTTTACTAAATCCAAATACGTTGTTAAAAACCTTTAAAACATTGCTTCCGAGGCTACTCTTTTTAGGTTTAGTTATGAACACTGTGTAAAATAAATCCTTTTTTTTTTTATTAAATCCAAATACGTTGTTAAAAACCTTTAAAACATTGCTTCCGAGGCTACCCTTTTTAGGTTTTGTTATGAACACTGTGTAAAATCAATCCTTTTTTTTTTTACTAAATCTAAATACGTTGTTAAAAACCTTTAAAACATTGCTTCCGAGGCTACCCTTTTTAGGTTTTGTTATGAACACTGTGTAAAATAAATCCTTTTTTTTTTTATTAAATCCAAATACGTTGTTAAAAACCTTTAAAACATTGCTTCCGAGGCTACCCTTTTTAGGTTTAGTTATGAACACTGTAAAAATCAATCCTTTTTTTTTTTACTAAATCCAAATACGTTGTTAAAAACCTTTAAAACATTGCTTCCGAGGCTACCCTTTTTAGGTTTTGTTATGAACACTGTGTAAAATAAATCCTTTTTTTTTTTATTAAATCCAAATACGTTGTTAAAAACCTTTAAAACATTGCTTCCGAGGCTACCCTTTTTAGGTTTTGTTATGAACACTGTGTAAAATCAATCCTTTTTTTTTTTTTATTAAATCCAAATACGTTGTTAAAAACCTTGAAAACATTGCTTCCGAGGCTACCCTTTTTAGGTTTTGTTATGAACACTGTGTAAAATCAATCCTTTTTTTTTTTGCAAAATCCAAATACGTTGTTAAAAACCTTTAAAACATTGCTTCCGAGGCTACCCTTTTTAGGTTTTGTTATGAACACTGTGTAAAATAAATCCTTTTTTTTTTTATTAAATCCAAATACGTTGTTAAAAACCTTTAAAACATTGCTTCCGAGGCTACCCTTTTTAGGTTTTGTTATGAACACTGTGTAAAATCAATCCTTTTTTTTTTTACTAAATCCAAATACGTTGTTAAAAACCTTTAAAACATTGCTTCCGAGGCTACCCTTTTTAGGTTTTGTTATGAACACTGTGTAAAATAAATCCTTTTTTTTTTTATTAAATCCAAATACGTTGTTAAAAACCTTTAAAACATTGCTTCCGAGGCTACCCTTTTTAGGTTTTGTTATGAACACTGTGTAAAATCAATCCTTTTTTTTTTTACTAAATCCAAATACGTTGTTAAAAACCTTGAAAACATTGCTTCCGAGGCTACCCTTTTTAGGTTTTGTTATGAACACTGTGTAAAATCAATCCTTTTTTTTTTTTTATTAAATCCAAATACGTTGTTAAAAACCTTGAAAACATTGCTTCCGAGGCTACCCTTTTTAGGTTTTGTTATGAACACTGTGTAAAATCAATCCTTTTTTTTTTTACTAAATCCAAATACGTTGTTAAAAACCTTGAAAACATTGCTTCCGAGGCTACCCTTTTTAGGTTTTGTTATGAACACTGTGTAAAATCAATCCTTTTTTTTTTTTTATTAAATCCAAATACGTTGTTAAAAACCTTGAAAACATTGCTTCCAAGGCTACCCTTTTTAGGTTTTGTTATGAACACTGTGTAAAATCAATCTTTTTTTTTTTTACTAAATCCAAATACGTTGTTAAAAACCTTGAAAACATTGCTTCCGAGGCTACCCTTTTCAGGTTTTGTTATGAACACTGTGTAAAATAAATCCTTTTTTTTTTTATTAAATCCAAATACGTTGTTAAAAACCTTTAAAACATTGCTTCCGAGGCTACCCTTTTTAGGTTTTGTTATGAACACTGTGTAAAATCAATCCTTTTTTTTTTTTTTACTAAATCCAAATACGTTGTTAAAAACCTTTAAAACATTGCTTCCGAGGCTACCCTTTTTAGGTTTTGTTATGAACACTGTGTAAAATAAATCTTTTTTTTTTTACTAAATCCAAATACGTTGTTAAAAACCTTTAAAACATTGCTTCCGAGGCTACCCTTTTTAGGTTTTGTTATGAACACTGTGTAAAATCAATCCTTTTTTTTTTATTAAATCCAAATACGTTGTTATAAACCTTTAAAACATTGCTTCCGAAGCTACCCTTTTTAGGTTTTGTTATGAACACTGTGTAAAATAAATCCTTTTTTTTTTTACTAAATCCAAATACGTTGTTAAAAACCTTTAAAACATTGCATCCGAGGCTACCCTTTTTAGGTTTTGTTATGAACACTGTGTAAAATCAATCATTTTTTTTTTTTACTAAATCCAAATACGTTGTTAAAAACCTTTAAAACATTGCTTCCGAGGCTACCCTTTTTAGGTTTTGTTATGAACACTGTGTAAAATAAATCTTTTTTTTTTTACTAAATCCAAATACGTTGTTAAAAACCTTTAAAACATTGCTTCCGAGGCTACCCTTTTTAGGTTTTGTTATGAACACTGTGTAAAATCAATCCTTTTTTTTTTTTTTGCAAAATCCAAATACGTTGTTAAAAACCTTGAAAACATTGCTTCCGAGGCTACCCTTTTTAGGTTTTGTTATGAACACTGTGTAAAATAAATCTTTTTTTTTTTACTAAATCCAAATACGTTGTTAAAAACCTTTAAAACATTGCTTCCGAGGCTACCCTTTTTAGGTTTTGTTATGAACACTGTGTAAAATCAATCCTTTTTTTTTTTACTAAATCCAAATACGTTGTTAAAAACCTTGAAAACATTGCTTCCGAGGCTACCCTTTTTAGGTTTTGTTATGAACACTGTGTAAAATAAATCTTTTTTTTTTTACTAAATCCAAATACGTTGTTAAAAACCTTTAAAACATTGCTTCCGAGGCTACCCTTTTTAGGTTTTGTTATGAACACTGTGTAAAATAAATCTTTTTTTTTTTACTAAATCCAAATACGTTGTTAAAAACCTTTAAAACATTGCTTCCGAGGCTACCCTTTGTAGGTTTTGTTATGAACACTGTGTAAAATAAATCTTTTTTTTTTTACTAAATCCAAATACGTTGTTAAAAACCTTTAAAACATTGCTTCCGAGGCTACCCTTTTTAGGTTTTGTTATGAACACTGTGTAAAGTAAATCTTTTTTTTTTTTACTAAATCCAAATACGTTGTTAAAAACCTTGAAAACATTGCTTCCGAGGCTACCCTTTTTAGGTTTTGTTATGAACACTGTGTAAAATAAATCCTTTTTATTTTTACTAAATCCAAATACGTTGTTAAAAACCTTGAAAACATTGCTTCCGAGGCTACCCTTTTTAGGTTTTGTTATGAACACTGTGTAAAATCAATCCTTTTTTTTTTACTAAATCCAAATACGTTGTTAAAAACCTTTAAAACATTGCTTCAGAGGCTACCCTTTTTAGGTTTTGTTATGAACACTGTGTAAAATAAATCTTTTTTTTTTTACTAAATCCAAATACGTTGTTAAAAACCTTTAAAACATTGCTTCCGAGGCTACCCTTTTTAGGTTTTGTTATGAACACTGTGTAAAATAAATCTTTTTTTTTTTACTAAATCCAAATACGTTGTTAAAAACCTTGAAAACATTGCTTCCGAGGCTACCCTTTTTAGGTTTTGTTATGAACACTGTGTAAAATCAATCCTTTTTTTTTTACTAAATCCAAATACGTTGTTAAAAACCTTTAAAACATTGCTTCCGAGGCTACCCTTTTTAGGTTTTGTTATGAACACTGTGTAAAATAAATCTTTTTTTTTTTACTAAATCCAAATAAGTTGTTAAAAACCTTTAAAACATTGCTTCCGAGGCTACCCTTTTTAGGTTTTGTTATGAACACTGTGTAAAATAAATCTTTTTTTTTTTACTAAATCCAAATACGTTGTTAAAAACCTTTAAAACATTGCTTCCGAGGCTACCCTTTTTAGGTTTTGTTATGAACACTGTGTAAAATAAATCTTTTTTTTTTTACTAAATCCAAATACGTTGTTAAAAACCTTGAAAACATTGCTTTCGAGGCTACCCTTTTTAGGTTTTGTTATGAACACTGTGTAAAATCAATCATTTTTTTTTTTACTAAATCCAAATACGTTGTTAAAAACCTTTAAAACATTGCTTCCGAGGCTACCCTTTTTAGGTTTTGTTATGAACACTGTGTAAAATCAATCCTTTTTTTTTTTACTAAATCCAGATACGTTGTTAAAAACCTTTAAAACATTGCTTCCGAGGCTACCCTTTTTAGGTTTTGTTATGAACACTCTGTAAAATAAATCCTTTTTTTTTTTATTAAATCCAAATACGTTGTTAAAAACCTTTAAAACATTGCTTTCGAGGCTACCCTTTTTAGGTTTTGTTATGAACACTGTGTAAAATAAATCCTTTTTTTTTTTACTAAATCCAAATACGTTGTTAAAAACCTTGAAAACATTGCTTCCAAGGCTACCCTTTTTAGGTTTTGTTATGAACACTGTGTAAAATAAATCCTTTTTTTTTTTTATTAAATCCAAATACGTTGTTAAAAACCTTTAAAACATTGCTTTCGAGGCTACCCTTTTTAGGTTTTGTTATGAACACTGTGTAAAATCAATCCTTTTTTTTTTTACTAAATCCAAATACGTTGTTAAAAACCTTGAAAACATTGCTTCCGAGGCTACCCTTTTTAAGTTTTGTTATGAACACTGTGTAAAATCAATCCTTTTTTTTTTTTATTAAATCCAAATACGTTGTTAAAAACCTTTAAAACATTGCTTCCGAGGCTACCCTTTTTAGGTTTTGTTATGAACACTGTGTAAAATCAATCCTTTTTTTTTTTTATTAAATCCAAATACGTTGTTAAAAACCTTTAAAACATTGCTTCCGAGGCTACCCTTTTTAGGTTTTGTTATGAACACTGTGTAAAATAAATCCTTTTTTTTTTTATTAAATCCAAATACGTTGTTAAAAACCTTTAAAACATTGCTTTCGAGGCCACCCTTTTTAGGTTTTGTTATGAACACTGTGTAAAATCAATCCTTTTTTTTTTTACTAAATCCAAATACGTCGTTAAAAACCTTTAAAACATTGCTTCCGAGGCTACCCTTTTTAGGTTTTGTTATGAACACTGTGTAAAATAAATCCTTTTTTTTTTTACTAAATCTAAATACGTTGTTAAAAACCTTCAAAACATTGCTTCCGAGGCTACCCTTTTTAGGTTTTGTTATGAACACTGTGTAAAATCAATCCTTTTTTTTTTTACTAAATCTAAATACGTTGTTAAAAACCTTTAAAACATTGCTTCCGAGGCTACCCTTTTTAGGTTTTGTTATGAACACTGTGTAAAATCAATCATTTTTTTTTTTACTAAATCCAAATACGTTGTTAAAAACGTTTAAAACATTGCTTCCGAGGCAACCCTTTTTAGGTTTTGTTATGAACACTGTGTAAAATCAATCCTTTTTTTTTTTACTAAATCCAAATACGTTGTTAAAAACCTTTAAAACATTGCTTCCGAGGCTACCCTTTTTAGGTTTTGTTATGAACACTGTGTAAAATCAATCCTTTTTTTTTTTACTAAATCCAAATACGTTGTTAAAAACCTTGAAAACATTGCTTCCGAGGCAACCCTTTTTAGGTTTTGTTATGAACACTGTGTAAAATCAATCCTTTTTTTTTTTACTAAATCCAAATACGTTGTTAAAAACCTTGAAAACATTGCTTCCGAGGCTACCCTTTTTAGGTTTTGTTATGAACACTGTGTAAAATCAATCCTTTTTTTTTTTACTAAATCCAAATACGTTGTTAAAAACCTTTAAAACATTGCTTCCGAGGCTACCCTTTTTAGGTTTTGTTATGAACACTGTGTAAAATCAATCCTTTTTATTTTACTAAATCCAAATACGTTGGTAAAAACCTTTAAAACATTGCTTCCGAGGCTACCCTTTTTAGGTTTTGTTATGAACACTGTGTAAAATCAATCATTTTTTTTTTACTAAATCCAAATACGTTGGTAAAAACCTTTAAAACATTGCTTCCGAGGCTACCCTTTTTAGGTTTTGTTATGAACACGGTGTAAAATAAATCCTTTTTTTTTTTTACTAAATCCAAATACGTTGTTAAAAACCTTGAAAACATTGCTTCCGAGGCTACTCTTTTTAGGTTTAGTTATGAACACTGTGTAAAATAAATCCTTTTTTTTTTTATTAAATCCAAATACGTTGTTAAAAACCTTTAAAACATTGCTTCCGAGGCTACCCTTTTTAGGTTTTGTTATGAACACTGTGTAAAATCAATCCTTTTTTTTTTTACTAAATCTAAATACGTTGTTAAAAACCTTGAAAACATTGCTTCCGAGGCTACCCTTTTTAGGTTTTGTTATGAACACTGTGTAAAATAAATCCTTTTTTTTTTTATTAAATCCAAATACGTTGTTAAAAACCTTTAAAACATTGCTTCCGAGGCTACCCTTTTTAGGTTTAGTTATGAACACTGTAAAAATCAATCCTTTTTTTTTTTACTAAATCCAAATACGTTGTTAAAAACCTTTAAAACATTGCTTCCGAGGCTACCCTTTTTAGGTTTTGTTATGAACACTGTGTAAAATAAATCCTTTTTTTTTTTATTAAATCCAAATACGTTGTTAAAAACCTTTAAAACATTGCTTCCGAGGCTACCCTTTTTAGGTTTTGTTATGAACACTGTGTAAAATCAATCCTTTTTTTTTTTTTATTAAATCCAAATACGTTGTTAAAAACCTTGAAAACATTGCTTCCGAGGCTACCCTTTTTAGGTTTTGTTATGAACACTGTGTAAAATCAATCCTTTTTTTTTTTACTAAATCCAAATACGTTGTTAAAAACCTTTAAAACATTGCTTCCGAGGCTACCCTTTTTAGGTTTTGTTATGAACACTGTGTAAAATAAATCCTTTTTTTTTTTACTAAATCCAAATACGTTGTTAAAAACCTTTAAAACATTGCTTCCGAGGCTACCCTTTTTAGGTTTTGTTATGAACACTGTGTAAAATCAATCCTTTTTTTTTTTTTATTAAATCCAAATACGTTGTTAAAAACCTTGAAAACATTGCTTCCGAGGCTACCCTTTTTAGGTTTTCTTATGAACACTGTGTAAAATCAATCCTTTTTTTTTTTACTAAATCCAAATACGTTGTTAAAAACCTTTAAAACATTGCTTCCGAGGCTACCCTTTTTAGGTTTTGTTATGAACACTGTGTAAAATAAATCCTTTTTTTTTTTACTAAATCCAAATACGTTGTTAAAAACCTTGAAAACATTGCTTCCGAGGCTACCCTTTTTAGGTTTAGTTATGAACACTGTGTAAAATAAATCCTTTTTTTTTTTATTAAATCCAAATACGTTGTTAAAAACCTTTAAAACATTGCTTCCGAGGCTACCCTTTTTAGGTTTTGTTATGAACACTGTGTAAAATCAATCCTTTTTTTTTTTACTAAATCCAAATACGTTGTTAAAAACCTTTAAAACATTGCTTCCGAGGCTACCCTTTTTAGGTTTTGTTATGAACACTGTGTAAAATCAATCCTTTTTTTTTTTATTAACTCCAAATACGTTGTTAAAAACCTTTAAAACATTGCTTCCGAGGCTACCCTTTTTAGGTTTTGTTATGAACACTGTGTAAAATCAATCCTTTTTTTTTTTACTAAATCCAAATACGTTGTTAAAAACCTTTAAAACATTGCTTCCGAGGCTACCCTTTTTAGGTTTTGTTATGAACACTGTGTAAAATAAATCCTTTTTTTTTTTATTAAATCCAAATACGTTGTTAAAAACCTTTAAAACATTGCTTCCAAGGCTACCCTTTTTAGGTTTTGTTATGAACACTGTGTAAAATAAATCTTTTTTTTTTTACTAAATCCAAATACGTCGTTAAAAACCTTTAAAACATTGCTTCCGAGGCTACCCTTTTTAGGTTTTGTTATGAACACTGTGTAAAATAAATCCTTTTTTTTTTTATTAAATCCAAATACGTTGTTAAAAACCTTTAAAACATTGCTTCCGAGGCTACCCTTTTTAGGTTTTGTTATGAACACTGTGTAAAATCAATCCTTTTTTTTTTTACTAAATCCAAATACGTTGTTAAAAACCTTGAAAACATTGCTTCCGAGGCTACCCTTTTTAGGTTTTGTTATGAACACTGTGTAAAATCAATCCTTTTTTTTTTTTTATTAAATCCAAATACGTTGTTAAAAACCTTGAAAACATTGCTTCCGAGGCTACCCTTTTTAGGTTTTGTTATGAACACTGTGTAAAATCAATCCTTTTTTTTTTTACTAAATCCAAATACGTTGTTAAAAACCTTGAAAACATTGCTTCCGAGGCTACCCTTTTTAGGTTTTGTTATGAACACTGTGTAAAATCAATCCTTTTTTTTTTTTTATTAAATCCAAATACGTTGTTAAAAACCTTGAAAACATTGCTTCCGAGGCTACCCTTTTTAGGTTTTGTTATGAACACTGTGTAAAATCAATCCTTTTTTTTTTTACTAAATCCAAATACGTTGTTAAAAACCTTGAAAACATTGCTTCCGAGGCTACCCTTTTCAGGTTTTGTTATGAACACTGTGTAAAATAAATCCTTTTTTTTTTTATTAAATCCAAATACGTTGTTAAAAACCTTTAAAACATTGCTTCCGAGGCTACCCTTTTTAGGTTTTGTTATGAACACTGTGTAAAATCAATCCTTTTTTTTTTTTTTACTAAATCCAAATACGTTGTTAAAAACCTTTAAAACATTGCTTCCGAGGCTACCCTTTTTAGGTTTTGTTATGAACACTGTGTAAAATAAATCTTTTTTTTTTTACTAAATCCAAATACGTTGTTAAAAACCTTTAAAACATTGCTTCCGAGGCTACCCTTTTTAGGTTTTGTTATGAACACTGTGTAAAATCAATCCTTTTTTTTTTATTAAATCCAAATACGTTGTTATAAACCTTTAAAACATTGCTTCCGAAGCTACCCTTTTTAGGTTTTGTTATGAACACTGTGTAAAATAAATCCTTTTTTTTTTTACTAAATCCAAATACGTTGTTAAAAACCTTTAAAACATTGCATCCGAGGCTACCCTTTTTAGGTTTTGTTATGAACACTGTGTAAAATCAATCATTTTTTTTTTTTACTAAATCCAAATACGTTGTTAAAAACCTTTAAAACATTGCTTCCGAGGCTACCCTTTTTAGGTTTTGTTATGAACACTGTGTAAAATAAATCTTTTTTTTTTTACTAAATCCAAATACGTTGTTAAAAACCTTTAAAACATTGCTTCCGAGGCTACCCTTTTTAGGTTTTGTTATGAACACTGTGTAAAATCAATCCTTTTTTTTTTTTTGCAAAATCCAAATACGTTGTTAAAAACCTTGAAAACATTGCTTCCGAGGCTACCCTTTTTAGGTTTTGTTATGAACACTGTGTAAAATAAATCTTTTTTTTTTTACTAAATCCAAATACGTTGTTAAAAACCTTTAAAACATTGCTTCCGAGGCTACCCTTTTTAGGTTTTGTTATGAACACTGTGTAAAATCAATCCTTTTTTTTTTTACTAAATCCAAATACGTTGTTAAAAACCTTGAAAACATTGCTTCCGAGGCTACCCTTTTTAGGTTTTGTTATGAACACTGTGTAAAATAAATCTTTTTTTTTTTACTAAATCCAAATACGTTGTTAAAAACCTTTAAAACATTGCTTCCGAGGCTACCCTTTTTAGGTTTTGTTATGAACACTGTGTAAAATAAATCTTTTTTTTTTTACTAAATCCAAATACGTTGTTAAAAACCTTTAAAACATTGCTTCCGAGGCTACCCTTTGTAGGTTTTGTTATGAACACTGTGTAAAATAAATCTTTTTTTTTTTACTAAATCCAAATACGTTGTTAAAAACCTTTAAAACATTGCTTCCGAGGCTACCCTTTTTAGGTTTTGTTATGAACACTGTGTAAAGTAAATCTTTTTTTTTTTTACTAAATCCAAATACGTTGTTAAAAACCTTTAAAACATTGCTTCCGAGGCTACCCTTTTTAGGTTTTGTTATGAACACTGTGTAAAATAAATCCTTTTTATTTTTACTAAATCCAAATACGTTGTTAAAAACCTTGAAAACATTGCTTCCGAGGCTACCCTTTTTAGGTTTTGTTATGAACACTGTGTAAAATCAATCCTTTTTTTTTTACTAAATCCAAATACGTTGTTAAAAACCTTTAAAACATTGCTTCAGAGGCTACCCTTTTTAGGTTTTGTTATGAACACTGTGTAAAATAAATCCTTTTTTTTTTTACTAAATCCAAATACGTTGTTAAAAACCTTTAAAACATTGCTTCCGAGGCTACCCTTTTTAGGTTTTGTTATGAACACTGTGTAAAATAAATCTTTTTTTTTTTACTAAATCCAAATACGTTGTTAAAAACCTTGAAAACATTGCTTCCGAGGCTACCCTTTTTAGGTTTTGTTATGAACACTGTGTAAAATCAATCCTTTTTTTTTTTACTAAATCCAAATACGTTGTTAAAAACCTTTAAAACATTGCTTCCGAGGCTACCCTTTTTAGGTTTTGTTATGAACACTGTGTAAAATAAATCTTTTTTTTTTTACTAAATCCAAATACGTTGTTAAAAACCTTTAAAACATTGCTTCCGAGGCTACCCTTTTTAGGTTTTGTTATGAACACTGTGTAAAATAAATCTTTTTTTTTTTACTAAATCCAAATACGTTGTTAAAAACCTTTAAAACATTGCTTCCGAGGCTACCCTTTTTAGGTTTTGTTATGAACACTGTGTAAAATAAATCTTTTTTTTTTTACTAAATCCAAATACGTTGTTAAAAACCTTTAAAACATTGCTTCCGAGGCTACCCTTTTTAGGTTTTGTTATGAACACTGTGTAAAATAAATCTTTTTTTTTTTACTAAATCCAAATACGTTGTTAAAAACCTTGAAAACATTGCTTCCGAGGCTACCCTTTTTAGGTTTTGTTATGAACACTGTGTAAAATAAATCTTTTTTTTTTTACTAAATCCAAATACGTTGTTAAAAACCTTGAAAACATTGCTTCCGAGGCTACCCTTTTTAGGTTTTGTTATGAACACTGTGTAAAATAAATCTTTTTTTTTTTACTAAATCCAAATACGTTGTTAAAAACCTTTAAAACATTGCTTCCGAGGCTACCCTTTTTAGGTTTTGTTATGAACACTGTGTAAAATAAATCTTTTTTTTTTTACTAAATCCAAATACGTTGTTAAAAACCTTTAAAACATTGCTTCCGAGGCTACCCTTTTTAGGTTTTGTTATGAACACTGTGTAAAATAAATCTTTTTTTTTTTACTAAATCCAAATACGTTGTTAAAAACCTTTAAAACATTGCTTCCGAGGCTACCCTTTTTAGGTTTTGTTATGAACACTGTGTAAAATAAATCTTTTTTTTTTTACTAAATCCAAATACGTTGTTAAAAACCTTTAAAACATTGCTTCCGAGGCTACCCTTTTTAGGTTTTGTTATGAACACTGTGTAAAATAAATCTTTTTTTTTTTACTAAATCCAAATACGTTGTTAAAAACCTTGAAAACATTGCTTCCGAGGCTACCCTTTTTAGGTTTTGTTATGAACACTGTGTAAAATCAATCCTTTTTTTTTTTACTAAATCCAAATACGTTGTTAAAAACCTTTAAAACATTGCTTCCGAGGCTACCCTTTTTAGGTTTTGTTATGAACACTGTGTAAAATAAATCTTTTTTTTTTTACTAAATCCAAATACGTTGTTAAAAACCTTGAAAACATTGCTTTCGAGGCTACCCTTTTTAGGTTTTGTTATGAACACTGTGTAAAATAAATCTTTTTTTTTTTACTAAATCCAAATACGTTGTTAAAAACCTTGAAAACATTGCTTTCGAGGCTACCCTTTTTAGGTTTTGTTATGAACACTGTGTAAAATAAATCCTTTTTTTATTTACTAAATCCAAATACGTTCTTAGAAACCTTGAAAACATTGCTTCCGAGGCTACCCTTTTTAGGTTTAGTTATGAACACTGTGTAAAATAAATCCTTTTTTTTTTTTACTAAATCCAAATACGTTGTTAAAAACCTTTAAAACATTGCTTCCGAGGCTACCCTTTTTAGGTTTTGTTATGAACACTGTGTAAAATCAATCCTTTTTTTTTTTATTAAATCCAAATACGTTGTTAAAAACCTTTAAAACATTGCTTCCGAGGCTACCCTTTTTAGGTTTTGTTATGAACACTGTGTAAAATCAATCCTTTTTTTTTTTTATTAAATTCAAATACGTTGTTAAAAACCTTGAAAACATTGCTTCCGAGGCTACCCTTTTTAGGTTTTGTTATGAACACTGTGTAAAATAAATCTTTTTTTTTTTACTAAATCCAAATACGTTGTTAAAAACCTTTAAAACATTGCTTCCGAGGCTACCCTTTTTAGGTTTTGTTATGAACACTGTGTAAAATAAATCTTTTTTTTTTTACTAAATCCAAATACGTTGTTAAAAACCTTTAAAACATTGCTTCCGAGGCTACCCTTTTTAGGTTTTGTTATGAACACTGTGTAAAATAAATCTTTTTTTTTTTACTAAATCCAAATACGTTGTTAAAAACCTTTAAAACATTGCTTCCGAGGCTACCATTTTTAGGTTTTGTTATGAACACTGTGTAAAATAAATCTTTTTTTTTTTACTAAATCCAAATACGTTGTTAAAAACCTTGAAAACATTGCTTCCGAGGCTACCCTTTTTAGGTTTTGTTATGAACACTGTGTAAAATCAATCCTTTTTTTTTTTATTAAATCCAAATACGTTGTTAAAAACCTTTAAAACATTGCTTCCGAGGCTACCCTTTTTAGGTTTTGTTATGAACACTGTGTAAAATAAATCCTTTTTTTTTTACTAAATTCAAGAAAGTTGTTAAAAACCTTGAAAACATTGCTTCCGAGGCTACCCTTTTTAGGTTTTGTTATGAACACTGTGTAAAATCAATCCTTTTTTTTTTTACTAAATCCAAATACGTTGTTAAAAACCTTGAAAACATTGCTTCCGAGGCTACCCTTTTTAGGTTTTGTTATGAACACTGTGTAAAATAAATCCTTTTTTTTTTACTAAATTCAAGAAAGTTGTTAAAAACCTTTAAAACATTGCTTCCGAGGCTACCCTTTTTAGGTTTTGTTATGAACACTGTGTAAAATCAATCCTTTTTTTTTTTACTAAATCCAAATACGTTGTTAAAAACCTTTAAAACATTGCTTCCGAGGCTACCCTTTTTAGGTTTTGTTATGAGCACTGTGTAAAATAAATCCTTTTTTTTTTACTAAATCCAAATACGTTGTTAAAAACCTTTAAAACATTGCTTCCGAGGCTACCCTTTTTAGGTTTTGTTATGAACACTGTGTAAAATAAATCCTTTTTTTTTTACTAAATCCAAATACGTTGTTAAAAACCTTTAAAACATTGCTTCCGAGGCTACCCTTTTTAGGTTTTGTTATGAACACTGTGTAAAATCAATCCTTTTTTTTTTATTAAATCCAAATACGTTGTTAAAAACCATTAAAACATTGCTTCCGAGGCTACCCTTTTTAGGTTTTGTTATGAACACTGTGTAAAATAAATCCTTTTTTTTTTACTAAATTCAAGAAAGTTGTTAAAAACCTTGAAAACATTGCTTCCAAGGCTTCCCTTTTTAGGTTTTGTTATGAACACTGTGTAAAATAAATCCTTTTTTTTTTTACTAAATCCAAATACGTTGTTAAAAACCTTGAAAACATTGCTTCCGAGGCTACCCTTTTTAGGTTTTGTTATGAACGCTGTGTAAAATCAATCCTTTTTTTTTTTACTAAATCCAAATACGTTGTTAAAAACCTTTAAAACATTGCTTCCGAGGCTACCCTTTTTAGGTTTTGTTATGAACACTGTGTAAAATAAATCTTTTTTTTTTTTTTATTAAATCCAAATACGTTGTTAAAAACCTTGAAAACATTGCTTCCGAGGCTACCCTTTTTAGGTTTTGTTATGAACACTGTGTAAAATAAATCCTTTTTTTTTTACTAAATCCAAATACGTTGTTAAAAACCTTTAAAACATTGCTTCCGAGGCTACCCTTTTTAGGTTTTGTTATGAACACTGTGTAAAATCAATCCTTTTTTTTTTTATTAAATCCAAATACGTTGTTAAAAACCATTAAAACATTGCTTCCGAGGCTACCCTTTTTAGGTTTTGTTATGAACACTGTGTAAAATAAATCCTTTTTTTTTTACTAAATCCAAATACGTTGTTAAAAACCTTTAAAACATTGCTTCCGAGGCTACCCTTTTTAGGTTTTGTTATGAACACTGTGTAAAATCAATCCTTTTTTTTTTTACTAAATCCAAATACGTTGTTAAAAACCTTTAAAACATTGCTTCCGAGGCTACCCTTTTTAGGTTTTGTTATGAACACTGTGTAAAATAAATCCTTTTTTTTTTACTAAATCCAAATACGTTGTTAAAAACCTTTAAAACATTGCTTCCGAGGCTACCCTTTTTAGGTTTTGTTATGAACACTGTGTAAAATAAATCCTTTTTTTTTTACTAAATCCAAATACGTTGTTAAAAACCTTGAAAACATTGCTTCCGAGGCTACCCTTTTTAGGTTTTGTTATGAACACTGTGTAAAATAAATCCTTTTTTTTTTTATTAAATCCAAATACGTTGTTAAAAACCATTAAAACATTGCTTCCGAGGCTACCCTTTTTAGGTTTTGTTATGAACACTGTGTAAAATAAATCCTTTTTTTTTTACTAAATCCAAATACGTTGTTAAAAACCTTTAAAACATTGCTTCCGAGGCTACCCTTTTTAGGTTTTGTTATGAACACTGTGTAAAATAAATCCTTTTTTTTTTACTAAATCCAAATACGTTGTTAAAAACCTTTAAAACATTGCTTCCGAGGCTACCCTTTTTAGGTTTTGTTATGAACACTGTGTAAAATAAATCCTTTTTTTTTTACTAAATCCAAATACGTTGTTAAAAACCTTTAAAACATTGCTTCCGAGGCTACCCTTTTTAGGTTTTGTTATGAACACTGTGTAAAATAAATCCTTTTTTTTTTACTAAATCCAAATACGTTGTTAAAAACCTTTAAAACATTGCTTCCGAGGCTACCCTTTTTAGGTTTTGTTATGAACACTGTGTAAAATCAATCCTTTTTTTTTTTATTAAATCCAAATACGTTGTTAAAAACCATTAAAACATTGCTTCCGAGGCTACCCTTTTTAGGTTTTGTTATGAACACTGTGTAAAATAAATCCTTTTTTTTTTACTAAATCCAAATACGTTGTTAAAAACCTTTAAAACATTGCTTCCGAGGCTACCCTTTTTAGGTTTTGTTATGAACACTGTGTAAAATCAATCCTTTTTTTTTTTACTAAATCCAAATACGTTGTTAAAAACCTTTAAAACATTGCTTCCGAGGCTACCCTTTTTAGGTTTTGTTATGAACACTGTGTAAAATCAATCCTTTTTTTTTTATTAAATCCAAATACGTTGTTAAAAACCTTGAAAACATTGCTTCCGAGGCTACCCTTTTTAGGTTTTGTTATGAACACTGTGTAAAATAAATCCTTTTTTTTTTTACTAAATCCAAATACGTTGTTAAAAACCTTTAAAACATTGCTTCCGAGGCTACCCTTTTTAGGTTTTGTTATGAACACTGTGTAAAATAAATCCTTTTTTTTTTACTAAATTCAAGAAAGTTGTTAAAAACCTTGAAAACATTGCTTCCGAGGCTACCCTTTTTAGGTTTTGTTATGAACACTGTGTAAAATAAATCCTTTTTTTTTTTACTAAATCCAAATACGTTGTTAAAAACCTTGAAAACATTGCTTCCGAGGCTACCCTTTTTAGGTTTTGTTATGAACACTGTGTAAAATCAATCCTTTTTTTTTTTATTAAATCCAAATACGTTGTTAAAAACTTTTAAAACATTGCTTCCGAGGCTACCCTTTTTAGGTTTTGTTATGAACACTGTGTAAAATCAATCCTTTTTTTTTTTACTAAATCCAAATACGTTGTTAAAAACCTTTAAAACATTGCTTCCGAGGCTACCCTTTTTAGGTTTTGTTATGAACACTGTGTAAAATAAATCTTTTTTTTTTTTTTCTAAATCCAAATACGTTGTTAAAAACCTTTGAAACATTGCTTCCGAGGCTACCCTTTTTAGGTTTTGTTATGAACACTGTGTAAAATCAATCCTTTTTTTTTTTTACTAAATCCAAATACGTTGTTAAAAACCTTGAAAACATTGCTTCCGAGGCTACCCTTTTTAGGTTTTGTTATGAACACTGTGTAAAATCAATCCTTTTTTTCTTTATTAAATCCAAATACGTTGTTAAAAACCTTTAAAACATTGCTTCCGAGGCTACCCTTTTTAGGTTTTGTTATGAACACTGTGTAAAATAAATCCTTTTTTTTTTACTAAATTCAAGAAAGTTGTTAAAAACCTTGAAAACATTGCTTCCGAGGCTACCCTTTTTAGGTTTTGTTATGAACACTGTGTAAAATAAATCCTTTTTTTTTTTATTAAATCCAAATACGTTGTTAAAAACCTTTAAAACATTGCTTCCGAGGCTACCCTTTTTAGGTTTTGTTATGAACACTGTGTAAAATCAATCCTTTTTTTTTTTACTAAATTCAAGAAAGTTGTTAAAAACCTTTAAAACATTGCTTCCGAGGCTACCCTTTTTAGGTTTTGTTATGAACACTGTGTAAAATAAATCCTTTTTTTTTTACTAAATTCAAGAAAGTTGTTAAAAACCTTTAAAACATTGCTTCCGAGGCTACCCTTTTTAGGTTTTGTTATGAACACTGTGTAAAATCAATCCTTTTTTTTTTTACTAAATCCAAATACGTTGTTAAAAACCTTTAAAACATTGCTCCCGAGGCTACCCTTTTTAGGTTTTGTTATGAACACTGTGTAAAATAAATCCTTTTTTTTTTACTAAATCCAAATACGTTGTTAAAAACCTTTAAAACATTGCTTCCGAGGCTACCCTTTTTAGGTTTTGTTATGAACACTGTGTAAAATAAATCCTTTTTTTTTTACTAAATCCAAATACGTTGTTAAAAACTTTGAAAACATTGCTTCCGAGGCTACCCTTTTTAGGTTTTGTTATGAACACTGTGTAAAATCAATCCTTTTTTTTTTTATTAAATCCAAATACGTTGTTAAAAACCATTAAAACATTGCTTCCGAGGCTACCCTTTTTAGGTTTTGTTATGAACACTGTGTAAAATAAATCCTTTTTTTTTTACTAAATTCAAGAAAGTTGTTAAAAACCTTGAAAACATTGCTTCCAAGGCTTCCCTTTTTAGGTTTTGTTATGAACACTGTGTAAAATAAATCCTTTTTTTTTTTACTAAATCCAAATACGTTGTTAAAAACCTTTAAAACATTGCTTCCGAGGCTACCCTTTTTAGGTTTTGTTATGAACGCTGTGTAAAATCAATCCTTTTTTTTTTTACTAAATCCAAATACGTTGTTAAAAACCTTTAAAACATTGCTTCCGAGGCTACCCTTTTTAGGTTTTGTTATGAACACTGTGTAAAATAAATCCTTTTTTTTTTACTAAATCCAAATACGTTGTTAAAAACCTTTAAAACATTGCTTCCGAGGCTACCCTTTTTAGGTTTTGTTATGAACACTGTGTAAAATAAATCCTTTTTTTTTTACTAAATCCAAATACGTTGTTAAAAACCTTTAAAACATTGCTTCCGAGGCTACCCTTTTTAGGTTTTGTTATGAACACTGTGTAAAATCAATCCTTTTTTTTTTTATTAAATCCAAATACGTTGTTAAAAACCATTAAAACATTGCTTCCGAGGCTACCCTTTTTAGGTTTTGTTATGAACACTGTGTAAAATAAATCCTTTTTTTTTTACTAAATCCAAATACGTTGTTAAAAACCTTTAAAACATTGCTTCCGAGGCTACCCTTTTTAGGTTTTGTTATGAACACTGTGTAAAATCAATCCTTTTTTTTTTTACTAAATCCAAATACGTTGTTAAAAACCTTTAAAACATTGCTTCCGAGGCTACCCTTTTTAGGTTTTGTTATGAACACTGTGTAAAATAAATCCTTTTTTTTTTACTAAATCCAAATACGTTGTTAAAAACCTTTAAAACATTGCTTCCGAGGCTACCCTTTTTAGGTTTTGTTATGAACACTGTGTAAAATAAATCCTTTTTTTTTTACTAAATCCAAATACGTTGTTAAAAACCTTTAAAACATTGCTTCCGAGGCTACCCTTTTTAGGTTTTGTTATGAACACTGTGTAAAATCAATCCTTTTTTTTTTTATTAAATCCAAATACGTTGTTAAAAACCTTTAAAACATTGCTTCCGAGGCTACCCTTTTTAGGTTTTGTTATGAACACTGTGTAAAATCAATTCTTTTTTTTTTTACTAAATCCAAATACGTTGTTAAAAACCTTTAAAACATTGCTTCCGAGGCTACCCTTTTTAGGTTTTGTTATGAACACTGTGTAAAATAAATCTTTTTTTTTTTTTTCTAAATCCAAATACGTTGTTAAAAACCTTTGAAACATTGCTTCCGAGGCTACCCTTTTTAGGTTTTGTTATGAACACTGTGTAAAATCAATCCTTTTTTTTTTTTACTAAATCCAAATACGTTGTTAAAAACCTTGAAAACATTGCTTCCGAGGCTACCCTTTTTAGGTTTTGTTATGAACACTGTGTAAAATCAATCCTTTTTTTCTTTATTAAATCCAAATACGTTGTTAAAAACCTTTAAAACATTGCTTCCGAGGCTACCCTTTTTAGGTTTTGTTATGAACACTGTGTAAAATAAATCCTTTTTTTTTTACTAAATTCAAGAAAGTTGTTAAAAACCTTGAAAACATTGCTTCCGAGGCTACCCTTTTTAGGTTTTGTTATGAACACTGTGTAAAATAAATCCTTTTTTTTTTTATTAAATCCAAATACGTTGTTAAAAACCTTTAAAACATTGCTTCCGAGGCTACCCTTTTTAGGTTTTGTTATGAACACTGTGTAAAATCAATCCTTTTTTTTTTTACTAAATTCAAGAAAGTTGTTAAAAACCTTTAAAACATTGCTTCCGAGGCTACCCTTTTTAGGTTTTGTTATGAACACTGTGTAAAATAAATCCTTTTTTTTTTACTAAATTCAAGAAAGTTGTTAAAAACCTTTAAAACATTGCTTCCGAGGCTACCCTTTTTAGGTTTTGTTATGAACACTGTGTAAAATCAATCCTTTTTTTTTTTACTAAATCCAAATACGTTGTTAAAAACCTTTAAAACATTGCTTCCGAGGCTACCCTTTTTAGGTTTTGTTATGAACACTGTGTAAAATAAATCCTTTTTTTTTTACTAAATCCAAATACGTTGTTAAAAACCTTTAAAACATTGCTTCCGAGGCTACCCTTTTTAGGTTTTGTTATGAACACTGTGTAAAATAAATCCTTTTTTTTTTACTAAATCCAAATACGTTGTTAAAAACCTTTAAAACATTGCTTCCGAGGCTACCCTTTTTAGGTTTTGTTATGAACACTGTGTAAAATCAATCCTTTTTTTTTTTATTAAATCCAAATACGTTGTTAAAAACCATTAAAACATTGCTTCCGAGGCTACCCTTTTTAGGTTTTGTTATGAACACTGTGTAAAATAAATCCTTTTTTTTTTACTAAATTCAAGAAAGTTGTTAAAAACCTTGAAAACATTGCTTCCAAGGCTTCCCTTTTTAGGTTTTGTTATGAACACTGTGTAAAATAAATCCTTTTTTTTTTTACTAAATCCAAATACGTTGTTAAAAACCTTTAAAACATTGCTTCCGAGGCTACCCTTTTTAGGTTTTGTTATGAACGCTGTGTAAAATCAATCCTTTTTTTTTTTACTAAATCCAAATACGTTGTTAAAAACCTTTAAAACATTGCTTCCGAGGCTACCCTTTTTAGGTTTTGTTATGAACACTGTGTAAAATAAATCCTTTTTTTTTTACTAAATCCAAATACGTTGTTAAAAACCTTTAAAACATTGCTTCCGAGGCTACCCTTTTTAGGTTTTGTTATGAACACTGTGTAAAATAAATCCTTTTTTTTTTACTAAATCCAAATACGTTGTTAAAAACCTTTAAAACATTGCTTCCGAGGCTACCCTTTTTAGGTTTTGTTATGAACACTGTGTAAAATCAATCCTTTTTTTTTTTATTAAATCCAAATACGTTGTTAAAAACCATTAAAACATTGCTTCCGAGGCTACCCTTTTTAGGTTTTGTTATGAACACTGTGTAAAATAAATCCTTTTTTTTTTACTAAATCCAAATACGTTGTTAAAAACCTTTAAAACATTGCTTCCGAGGCTACCCTTTTTAGGTTTTGTTATGAACACTGTGTAAAATCAATCCTTTTTTTTTTTACTAAATCCAAATACGTTGTTAAAAACCTTTAAAACATTGCTTCCGAGGCTACCCTTTTTAGGTTTTGTTATGAACACTGTGTAAAATAAATCCTTTTTTTTTTACTAAATCCAAATACGTTGTTAAAAACCTTTAAAACATTGCTTCCGAGGCTACCCTTTTTAGGTTTTGTTATGAACACTGTGTAAAATAAATCCTTTTTTTTTTACTAAATCCAAATACGTTGTTAAAAACCTTTAAAACATTGCTTCCGAGGCTACCCTTTTTAGGTTTTGTTATGAACACTGTGTAAAATCAATCCTTTTTTTTTTTATTAAATCCAAATACGTTGTTAAAAACCATTAAAACATTGCTTCCGAGGCTACCCTTTTTAGGTTTTGTTATGAACACTGTGTAAAATAAATCCTTTTTTTTTTACTAAATCCAAATACGTTGTTAAAAACCTTTAAAACATTGCTTCCGAGGCTACCCTTTTTAGGTTTTGTTATGAACACTGTGTAAAATAAATCCTTTTTTTTTTACTAAATCCAAATACGTTGTTAAAAACCTTTAAAACATTGCTTCCGAGGCTACCCTTTTTAGGTTTTGTTATGAACACTGTGTAAAATAAATCCTTTTTTTTTTACTAAATCTAAATACGTTGTTAAAAACCTTTAAAACATTGCTTCCGAGGCTACCCTTTTTAGGTTTTGTTATGAACACTGTGTAAAATAAATCCTTTTTTTTTTACTAAATCCAAATACGTTGTTAAAAACCTTCAAAACATTGCTTCCGAGGCTACCCTTTTTAGGTTTTGTTATGAACACTGTGTAAAATAAATCCTTTTTTTTTTACTAAATCCAAATACGTTGTTAAAAACCTTTAAAACATTGCTTCCGAGGCTACCCTTTTTAGGTTTTGTTATGAACACTGTGTAAAATAAATCCTTTTTTTTTTACTAAATCCAAATACGTTGTTAAAAACCTTTAAAACATTGCTTCCGAGGCTACCCTTTTTAGGTTTTGTTATGAACACTGTGTAAAATCAATCCTTTTTTTTTTTATTAAATCCAAATACGTTGTTAAAAACCATTAAAACATTGCTTCCGAGGCTACCCTTTTTAGGTTTTGTTATGAACACTGTGTAAAATAAATCCTTTTTTTTTTACTAAATCCAAATACGTTGTTAAAAACCTTTAAAACATTGCTTCCGAGGCTACCCTTTTTAGGTTTTGTTATGAACACTGTGTAAAATAAATCCTTTTTTTTTTACTAAATCCAAATACGTTGTTAAAAACCTTTAAAACATTGCTTCCGAGGCTACCCTTTTTAGGTTTTGTTATGAACACTGTGTAAAATAAATCCTTTTTTTTTTACTAAATCCAAATACGTTGTTAAAAACCTTTAAAACATTGCTTCCGAGGCTACCCTTTTTAGGTTTTGTTATGAACACTGTGTAAAATAAATCCTTTTTTTTTTACTAAATCCAAATACGTTGTTAAAAACCTTTAAAACATTGCTTCCGAGGCTACCCTTTTTAGGTTTTGTTATGAACACTGTGTAAAATAAATCCTTTTTTTTTTACTAAATCCAAATACGTTGTTAAAAACCTTTAAAACATTGCTTCCGAGGCTACCCTTTTTAGGTTTTGTTATGAACACTGTGTAAAATCAATCCTTTTTTTTTTTATTAAATCCAAATACGTTGTTAAAAACCATTAAAACATTGCTTCCGAGGCTACCCTTTTTAGGTTTTGTTATGAACACTGTGTAAAATAAATCCTTTTTTTTTTACTAAATCCAAATACGTTGTTAAAAACCTTTAAAACATTGCTTCCGAGGCTACCCTTTTTAGGTTTTGTTATGAACACTGTGTAAAATAAATCCTTTTTTTTTTACTAAATCCAAATACGTTGTTAAAAACCTTTAAAACATTGCTTCCGAGGCTACCCTTTTTAGGTTTTGTTATGAACACTGTGTAAAATCAATCCTTTTTTTTTTTACTAAATACAAATACGTTGTTAAAAACCTTGAAAACATTGCTTCCGAGGCTACCCTTTTTAGGTTTTGTTATGAACACTGTGTAAAATCAATCCTTTTTTTTTTATTAAATCCAAATACGTTGTTAAAAACCTTGAAAACATTGCTTCCGAGGCTACCCTTTTTAGGTTTTGTTATGAACACTGTGTAAAATCAATCCTTTTTTTTTTATTAAATCCAAATACGTTGTTAAAAACCTTGAAAACATTGCTTCCGAGGCTACCCTTTTTAGGTTTTGTTATGAACACTGTGTAAAATAAATCCTTTTTTTTTTTACTAAATCCAAATACGTTGTTAAAAACCTTGAAAACATTGCTTCCGAGGCTACCCTTTTTAGGTTTTGTTATGAACACTGTGTAAAATCAATCCTTTTTTTTTTATTAAATCCAAATACGTTGTTAAAAACCTTGAAAACATTGCTTCCGAGGCTACCCTTTTTAGGTTTTGTTATGAACACTGTGTAAAATAAATCCTTTTTTTTTTTACTAAATCCAAATACGTTGTTAAAAACCTTTAAAACATTGCTTCCGAGGCTACCCTTTTTAGGTTTTGTTATGAACACTGTGTAAAATAAATCCTTTTTTTTTTACTAAATTCAAGAAAGTTGTTAAAAACCTTGAAAACATTGCTTCCGAGGCTACCCTTTTTAGGTTTTGTTATGAACACTGTGTAAAATCAATCCTTTTTTTTTTACTAAATTCAAGAAAGTTGTTAAAAACCTTGAAAACATTGCTTCCGAGGCTACCCTTTTTAGGTTTTGTTATGAACACTGTGTAAAATAAATCCTTTTTTTTTTTACTAAATCCAAATACGTTGTTAAAAACCTTGAAAACATTGCTTCCGAGGCTACCCTTTTTAGGTTTTGTTATGAACACTGTGTAAAATCAATCCTTTTTTTTTTTATTAAATCCAAATACGTTGTTAAAAACTTTTAAAACATTGCTTCCGAGGCTACCCTTTTTAGGTTTTGTTATGAACACTGTGTAAAATCAATCCTTTTTTTTTTTACTAAATCCAAATACGTTGTTAAAAACCTTTAAAACATTGCTTCCGAGGCTACCCTTTTTAGGTTTTGTTATGAACACTGTGTAAAATAAATCTTTTTTTTTTTTTTCTAAATCCAAATACGTTGTTAAAAACCTTTGAAACATTGCTTCCGAGGCTACCCTTTTTAGGTTTTGTTATGAACACTGTGTAAAATCAATCCTTTTTTTTTTTACTAAATCCAAATACGTTGTTAAAAACCTTTAAAACATTGCTTCCGAGGCTACCCTTTTTAGGTTTTGTTATGAACACTGTGTAAAATAAATCCTTTTTTTTTTTACTAAATCCAAATACGTTGTTAAAAACCTTTAAAACATTGCTTCCGAGGCTACCCTTTTTAGGTTTTGTTATGAACACTGTGTAAAATAAATCCTTTTTTTTTTACTAAATTCAAGAAAGTTGTTAAAAACCTTTAAAACATTGCTTCCGAGGCTACCCTTTTTAGGTTTTGTTATGAACACTGTGTAAAATAAATCCTTTTTTTTTTTACTAAATCCAAATACGTTGTTAAAAACCTTGAAAACATTGCTTCCGAGGCTACCCTTTTTAGGTTTTGTTATGAACACTGTGTAAAATCAATCCTTTTTTTTTTTTACTAAATCCAAATACGTTGTTAAAAACCTTTAAAACATTGCTTCCGAGGCTACCCTTTTTAGGTTTTGTTATGAACACTGTGTAAAATCAATCCTTTTTTTTTTTACTAAATCCAAATACGTTGTTAAAAACCTTGAAAACATTGCTTCCGAGGCTACCCTTTTTAGGTTTTGTTATGAACACTGTGTAAAATCAATCCTTTTTTTTTTTACTAAATCCAAATACGTTGTTAAAAACCTTGAAAACATTGCTTCCGAGGCTACCCTTTTTAGGTTTTGTTATGAACACTGTGTAAAATCAATCCTTTTTTTTTTATTAAATCCAAATACGTTGTTAAAAACCTTGAAAACATTGCTTCCGAGGCTACCCTTTTTAGGTTTTGTTATGAACACTGTGTAAAATCAATCCTTTTTTTTTTATTAAATCCAAATACGTTGTTAAAAACCTTGAAAACATTGCTTCCGAGGCTACCCTTTTTAGGTTTTGTTATGAACACTGTGTAAAATAAATCCTTTTTTTTTTTACTAAATCCAAATACGTTGTTAAAAACCTTGAAAACATTGCTTCCGAGGCTACCCTTTTTAGGTTTTGTTATGAACACTGTGTAAAATCAATCCTTTTTTTTTTATTAAATCCAAATACGTTGTTAAAAACCTTGAAAACATTGCTTCCGAGGCTACCCTTTTTAGGTTTTGTTATGAACACTGTGTAAAATAAATCCTTTTTTTTTTTACTAAATCCAAATACGTTGTTAAAAACCTTTAAAACATTGCTTCCGAGGCTACCCTTTTTAGGTTTTGTTATGAACACTGTGTAAAATAAATCCTTTTTTTTTTACTAAATTCAAGAAAGTTGTTAAAAACCTTGAAAACATTGCTTCCGAGGCTACCCTTTTTAGGTTTTGTTATGAACACTGTGTAAAATAAATCCTTTTTTTTTTTACTAAATCCAAATACGTTGTTAAAAACCTTGAAAACATTGCTTCCGAGGCTCCCCTTTTTAGGTTTTGTTATGAACACTGTGTAAAATCAATCCTTTTTTTTTTTATTAAATCCAAATACGTTGTTAAAAACTTTTAAAACATTGCTTCCGAGGCTACCCTTTTTAGGTTTTGTTATGAACACTGTGTAAAATCAATCCTTTTTTTTTTTACTAAATCCAAATACGTTGTTAAAAACCTTTAAAACATTGCTTCCGAGGCTACCCTTTTTAGGTTTTGTTATGAACACTGTGTAAAATAAATCTTTTTTTTTTTTTTCTAAATCCAAATACGTTGTTAAAAACCTTTGAAACATTGCTTCCGAGGCTACCCTTTTTAGGTTTTGTTATGAACACTGTGTAAAATCAATCCTTTTTTTTTTTACTAAATCCAAATACGTTGTTAAAAACCTTTAAAACATTGCTTCCGAGGCTACCCTTTTTAGGTTTTGTTATGAACACTGTGTAAAATAAATCCTTTTTTTTTTTACTAAATCCAAATACGTTGTTAAAAACCTTTAAAACATTGCTTCCGAGGCTACCCTTTTTAGGTTTTGTTATGAACACTGTGTAAAATAAATCCTTTTTTTTTTACTAAATTCAAGAAAGTTGTTAAAAACCTTGAAAACATTGCTTCCGAGGCTACCCTTTTTAGGTTTTGTTATGAACACTGTGTAAAATAAATCCTTTTTTTTTTTACTAAATCCAAATACGTTGTTAAAAACCTTGAAAACATTGCTTCCGAGGCTACCCTTTTTAGGTTTTGTTATGAACACTGTGTAAAATCAATCCTTTTTTTTTTTTACTAAATCCAAATACGTTGTTAAAAACCTTTAAAACATTGCTTCCGAGGCTACCCTTTTTAGGTTTTGTTATGAACACTGTGTAAAATCAATCCTTTTTTTTTTTACTAAATCCAAATACGTTGTTAAAAACCTTTAAAACATTGCTTCCGAGGCTACCCTTTTTAGGTTTTGTTATGAACACTGTGTAAAATCAATCCTTTTTTTTTTTACTAAATCCAAATACGTTGTTAAAAACCTTGAAAACATTGCTTCCGAGGCTACCCTTTTTAGGTTTTCTTATGAACACTGTGTAAAATCAATCCTTTTTTTTTTTACTAAATCCAAATACGTTGTTAAAAACCTTTAAAACATTGCTTCCGAGGCTACCCTTTTTAGGTTTTGTTATGAACACTGTGTAAAATCAATCCTTTTTTTTTTTACTAAATCCAAATACGTTGTTAAAAACCTTGAAAACATTGCTTCCGAGGCTACCCTTTTTAGGTTTTGTTATGAACACTGTGTAAAATCAATCCTTTTTTTTTTTACTAAATCCAAATACGTTGTTAAAAACCTTGAAAACATTGCTTCCGAGGCTACCCTTTTTAGGTTTTGTTATGAACACTGTGTAAAATCAATCCTTTTTTTTTTTACTAAATCCAAATACGTTGTTAAAAACCTTTAAAACATTGCTTCCGAGGCTACCCTTTTTAGGTTTTGTTATGAACACTGTGTAAAATCAATCCTTTTTTTTTTTACTAAATCCAAATACGTTGTTAAAAACCTTTAAAACATTGCTTCCGAGGCTACCCTTTTTAGGTTTTGTTATGAACACTGTGTAAAATCAATCCTTTTTTTTTTTACTAAATCCAAATACGTTGTTAAAAACCTTGAAAACATTGCTTCCGAGGCTACCCTTTTTAGGTTTTGTTATGAACACTGTGTAAAATCAATCCTTTTTTTTTTTACTAAATCCAAATACGTTGTTAAAAACCTTGAAAACATTGCTTCCGAGGCTACCCTTTTTAGGTTTTGTTATGAACACTGTGTAAAATCAATCCTTTTTTTTTTTACTAAATCCAAATACGTTGTTAAAAACCTTGAAAACATTGCTTCCGAGGCTACCCTTTTTAGGTTTTGTTATGAACACTGTGTAAAATCAATCATTTTTTTTTTTACTAAATCCAAATACGTTGTTAAAAACCTTTAAAACATTGCTTCCGAGGCTACCCTTTTTAGGTTTTGTTATGAACACTGTGTAAAATCAATCCTTTTTTTTTTTACTAAATCCAAATACGTTGTTAAAAACCTTGAAAACATTGCTTCCGAGGCTACCCTTTTTAGGTTTTGTTATGAACACTGTGTAAAATCAATCCTTTTTTTTTTTACTAAATCCAAATACGTTGTTAAAAACCTTGAAAACATTGCTTCCGAGGCTACCCTTTTTAGGTTTTGTTATGAACACTGTGTAAAATCAATCCTTTTTTTTTTTACTAAATCCAAATACGTTGTTAAAAACCTTGAAAACATTGCTTCCGAGGCTACCCTTTTTAGGTTTTGTTATGAACACTGTGTAAAATCAATCCTTTTTTTTTTTACTAAATCCAAATACGTTGTTAAAAACCTTTAAAACATTGCTTCCGAGGCTACCCTTTTTAGGTTTTGTTATGAACACTGTGTAAAATCAATCCTTTTTTTTTTTACTAAATCCAAATACGTTGTTAAAAACCTTTAAAACATTGCTTCCGAGGCTACCCTTTTTAGGTTTTGTTATGAACACTGTGTAAAATCAATCCTTTTTTTTTTTACTAAATCCAAATACGTTGTTAAAAACCTTGAAAACATTGCTTCCGAGGCTACCCTTTTTAGGTTTTGTTATGAACACTGTGTAAAATCAATCCTTTTTTTTTTTACTAAATCCAAATATGTTGTTAAAAACCTTCAAAACATTGCTTCCGAGGCTACCCTTTTTAGGTTTTGTTATGAACACTGTGTAAAATCAATCCTTTTTTTTTTTACTAAATCCAAATATGTTGTTAAAAACCTTCAAAACATTGCTTCCGAGGCTACCCTTTTTAGGTTTTGTTATGAACACTGTGTAAAATCAATCCTTTTTTTTTTTACTAAATCCAAATATGTTGTTAAAAACCTTTAAAACATTGCTTCCGAGGCTACCCTTTTTAGGTTTTGTTATGAACACTGTGTAAAATCAATCCTTTTTTTTTTTACTAAATCCAAATACGTTGTTAAAAACCTTGAAAACATTGCTTCCGAGGCTACCCTTTTTAGGTTTTGTTATGAACACTGTGTAAAATCAATCCTTTTTTTTTTTACTAAATCCAAATATGTTGTTAAAAACCTTCAAAACATTGCTTCCGAGGCTACCCTTTTTAGGTTTTGTTATGAACACTGTGTAAAATCAATCCTTTTTTTTTTTACTAAATCCAAATACGTTGTTAAAAACCTTTAAAACATTGCTTCCGAGGCTACCCTTTTTAGGTTTTGTTACGAACACTGTGTAAAATCAATCATTTTTTTTTTTACTAAATCCAAATACGTTGTTAAAAACCTTTAAAACATTGCTTCCGAGGCTACCCTTTTTAGGTTTTGTTATGAACACTGTGTAAAATCAATCATTTTTTTTTTTACTAAATCCAAATACGTTGTTAAAAACCTTTAAAACATTGCTTCCGAGGCTACCCTTTTTAGGTTTTGTTATGAACACTGTGTAAAATCAATCATTTTTTTTTTTACTAAATCCAAATACGTTGTTAAAAACCTTTAAAACATTGCTTCCGAGGCTACCCTTTTTAGGTTTTGTTATGAACACTGTGTAAAATAAATCATTTTTTTTTTTACTAAATCCAAATACGTTGTTAAAAACCTTTAAAACATTGCTTCCGAGGCTACCCTTTTTAGGTTTTGTTATGAACACTGTGTAAAATCAATCCTTTTTTTTTTTACTAAATCCAAATACGTTGTTAAAAACCTTGAAAACATTGCTTCCGAGGCTACCCTTTTTAGGTTTTGTTATGAACACTGTGTAAAATCAATCCTTTTTTTTTTTACTAAATCCAAATACGTTGTTAAAAACCTTTAAAACATTGCTTCCGAGGCTACCCTTTTTAGGTTTTGTTATGAACACTGTGTAAAATCAATCCTTTTTTTTTTTACTAAATCCAAATACGTTGTTAAAAACCTTTAAAACATTGCTTCCGAGGCTACCCTTTTTAGGTTTTGTTATGAACACTGTGTAAAATAAATCATTTTTTTTTTACTAAATCCAAATACGTTGTTAAAAACCTTTAAAACATTGCTTCCGAGGCTACCCTTTTTAGGTTTTGTTATGAACACTGTGTAAAATCAATCATTTTTTTTTTACTAAATCCAAATACGTTGTTAAAAACCTTTAAAACATTGCTTCCGAGGCTACCCTTTTTAGGTTTTGTTATGAACACTGTGTAAAATAAATCATTTTTTTTTTTACTAAATCCAAATACGTTGTTAAAAACCTTTAAAACATTGCTTCCGAGGCTACCCTTTTTAGGTTTTGTTATGAACACTGTGTAAAATCAATCCTTTTTTTTTTTACTAAATCCAAATACGTTGTTAAAAACCTTGAAAACATTGCTTCCGAGGCTACCCTTTTTAGGTTTTGTTATGAACACTGTGTAAAATCAATCATTTTTTTTTTTACTAAATCCAAATACGTTGTTAAAAACCTTTAAAACATTGCTTCCGAGGCTACCCTTTTTAGGTTTTGTTATGAACACTGTGTAAAATCAATCCTTTTTTTTTTTACTAAATCCAAATACGTTGTTAAAAACCTTTAAAACATTGCTTCCGAGGCTACCCTTTTTAGGTTTTGTTATGAACACTGTGTAAAATCAATCATTTTTTTTTTTACTAAATCCAAATACGTTGTTAAAAACCTTTAAAACATTGCTTCCGAGGCTACCCTTTTTAGGTTTTGTTATGAACACTGTGTAAAATCAATCATTTTTTTTTTTACTAAATCCAAATACGTTGTTAAAAACCTTTAAAACATTGCTTCCGAGGCTACCCTTTTTAGGTTTTGTTATGAACACTGTGTAAAATAAATCATTTTTTTTTTTACTAAATCCAAATACGTTGTTAAAAACCTTTAAAACATTGCTTCCGAGGCTACCCTTTTTAGGTTTTGTTATGAACACTGTGTAAAATCAATCCTTTTTTTTTTTACTAAATCCAAATACGTTGTTAAAAACCTTTAAAACATTGCTTCCGAGGCTACCCTTTTTAGGTTTTGTTATGAACACTGTGTAAAATCAATCATTTTTTTTTTTACTAAATCCAAATACGTTGTTAAAAACCTTTAAAACATTGCTTCCGAGGCTACCCTTTTTAGGTTTTGTTATGAACACTGTGTAAAATCAATCATTTTTTTTTTTACTAAATCCAAATACGTTGTTAAAAACCTTTAAAACATTGCTTCCGAGGCTACCCTTTTTAGGTTTTGTTATGAACACTGTGTAAAATCAATCATTTTTTTTTTTACTAAATCCAAATACGTTGTTAAAAACCTTTAAAACATTGCTTCCGAGGCTACCCTTTTTAGGTTTTGTTATGAACACTGTGTAAAATCAATCATTTTTTTTTTTACTAAATCCAAATACGTTGTTAAAAACCTTTAAAACATTGCTTCCGAGGCTACCCTTTTTAGGTTTTGTTATGAACACTGTGTAAAATCAATCATTTTTTTTTTTACTAAATCCAAATACGTTGTTAAAAACCTTTAAAACATTGCTTCCGAGGCTACCCTTTTTAGGTTTTGTTATGAACACTGTGTAAAATCAATCATTTTTTTTTTTACTAAATCCAAATACGTTGTTAAAAACCTTTAAAACATTGCTTCCGAGGCTACCCTTTTTAGGTTTTGTTATGAACACTGTGTAAAATCAATCATTTTTTTTTTTACTAAATCCAAATACGTTGTTAAAAACCTTTAAAACATTGCTTCCGAGGCTATCCTTTTTAGGTTTTGTTATGAACACTGTGTAAAATCAATCCTTTTTTTTTTTATTAAATCCAAATACATTGTTAAAAACCTTGAAAACATTGCTTCCGAGGCTACCCTTTTTAGGTTTTGTTATGGACACTGTGTAAAATAAATCCTTTTTTTTTTTACTAAATCCAAATACGTTGTTAAAAACCTTTAAAACATTGCTTCCAAGGCTACCCTTTTTAGGTTTTGTTATGAACACTGTGTAAAATCAATCCTTTTTTTTTTTACTAAATCCAAATACGTTGTTAAAAACCTTGAAAACATTGCTTCCGAGGCTACCCTTTTTAGGTTTTGTTATGAACACTGTGTAAAATCAATCCTTTTTTTTTTTATTAAATCCAAATACGTTGTTAAAAACCTTTAAAACATTGCTTCCGAGGCTACCCTTTTTAGGTTTTGTTATGGACACTGTGTAAAATCAATCCTTTTTTTTTTTACTAAATCCAAATACGTTGTTAAAAACCTTGAAAACATTGCTTCCAAGGCTACCCTTTTTAGGTTTTGTTATGAACACTGTGTAAAATCAATCCTTTTTTTTTTTTACTAAATCCAAATACGTTGTTAAAAACCTTGAAAACATTGCTTCCGAGGCTACCCTTTTTAGGTTTTGTTATGAACACTGTGTAAAATCAATCCTTTTTTTTTTTACTAAATCCAAATACGTTGTTAAAAACCTTGAAAACATTGCTTCCGAGGCTACCCTTTTTAGGTTTTGTTATGAACACTGTGTAAAATCAATCCTTTTTTTTTTTACTAAATCCAAATACGTTGTTAAAAACCTTGAAAACATTGCTTCCGAGGCTACCCTTTTTAGGTTTTGTTATGAACACTGTGTAAAATAAATCCTTTTTTTTTTTATTAAATCCAAATACGTTGTTAAAAACCTTTAAAACATTGCTTCCAAGGCTACCCTTTTTAGGTTTTGTTATGAACACTGTGTAAAATCAATCCTTTTTTTTTTTATTAAATCCAAATACGTTGTTAAAAACCTTGAAAACATTGCTTCCGAGGCTACCCTTTTTAGGTTTTGTTATGAACACTGTGTAAAATCAATCCTTTTTTTTTTTATTAAATCCAAATACGTTGTTAAAAACCTTGAAAACATTGCTTCCGAGGCTACCCTTTTTAGGTTTTGTTATGAACACTGTGTAAAATCAATCCTTTTTTTTTTTATTAAATCCAAATACGTTGTTAAAAACCTTGAAAACATTGCTTCCGAGGCTACCCTTTTTAGGTTTTGTTATGAACACTGTGTAAAATCAATCCTTTTTTTTTTTACTAAATCCAAATACGTTGTTAAAAACCTTGAAAACATTGCTTCCAAGGCTACCCTTTTTAGGTTTTGTTATGAACACTGTGTAAAATAAATCCTTTTTTTTTTTATTAAATCCAAATACGTTGTTAAAAACCTTTAAAACATTGCTTCCGAGGCTACCCTTTTTAGGTTTTGTTATGAACACTGTGTAAAATAAATCCTTTTTTTTTTTACTAAATCCAAATACGTTGTTAAAAACCTTGAAAACATTGCTTCCGAGGCTACCCTTTTTAGGTTTTGTTATGAACACTGTGTAAAATCAATCCTTTTTTTTTTTACTAAATCCAAATACGTTGTTAAAAACCTTGAAAACATTGCTTCCAAGGCTACCCTTTTTAGGTTTTGTTATGAACACTGTGTAAAATCAATCCTTTTTTTTTTTACTAAATCCAAATACGTTGTTAAAAACCTTGAAAACATTGCTTCCGAGGCTACCCTTTTTAGGTTTTGTTATGAACACTGTGTAAAATAAATCCTTTTTTTTTTTACTAAATCCAAATACGTTGTTAAAAACCTTGAAAACATTGCTTCCGAGGCTACCCTTTTTAGGTTTTGTTATGGACACTGTAAAATCAATCCTTTTTTTTTTTTACTAAATCCAAATACGTTGTTAAAAACCTTGAAAACATTGCTTCCAAGGCTACCCTTTTTAGGTTTTGTTATGAACACTGTGTAAAATCAATCCTTTTTTTTTTTTACTAAATCCAAATACGTTGTTAAAAACCTTTGAAACATTGCTTCCGAGGCTACCCTTTTTAGGTTTTGTTATGAACACTGTGTAAAATCAATCCTTTTTTTTTTTTACTAAATCCAAATACGTTGTTAAAAACCTTGAAAACATTGCTTCCGAGGCTACCCTTTTTAGGTTTTGTTATGAACACTGTGTAAAATCAATCCTTTTTTTTTTTATTAAATCCAAATACGTTGTTAAAAACCTTTAAAACATTGCTTCCGAGGCTACCCTTTTTAGGTTTTGTTATGAACACTGTGTAAAATAAATCCTTTTTTTTTTACTAAATTCAAGAAAGTTGTTAAAAACCTTTAAAACATTGCTTCCGAGGCTACCCTTTTTAGGTTTTGTTATGAACACTGTGTAAAATAAATCCTTTTTTTTTTTATTAAATCCAAATACGTTGTTAAAAACCTTTAAAACATTGCTTCCGAGGCTACCCTTTTTAGGTTTTGTTATGAACACTGTGTAAAATCAATCCTTTTTTTTTTTACTAAATTCAAGAAAGTTGTTAAAAACCTTTAAAACATTGCTTCCGAGGCTACCCTTTTTAGGTTTTGTTATGAACACTGTGTAAAATAAATCCTTTTTTTTTTACTAAATTCAAGAAAGTTGTTAAAAACCTTTAAAACATTGCTTCCGAGGCTACCCTTTTTAGGTTTTGTTATGAACACTGTGTAAAATCAATCCTTTTTTTTTTTACTAAATCCAAATACGTTGTTAAAAACCTTTAAAACATTGCTTCCGAGGCTACCCTTTTTAGGTTTTGTTATGAACACTGTGTAAAATAAATCCTTTTTTTTTTACTAAATCCAAATACGTTGTTAAAAACCTTTAAAACATTGCTTCCGAGGCTACCCTTTTTAGGTTTTGTTATGAACACTGTGTAAAATAAATCCTTTTTTTTTTACTAAATCCAAATACGTTGTTAAAAACCTTTAAAACATTGCTTCCGAGGCTACCCTTTTTAGGTTTTGTTATGAACACTGTGTAAAATCAATCCTTTTTTTTTTTATTAAATCCAAATACGTTGTTAAAAACCATTAAAACATTGCTTCCGAGGCTACCCTTTTTAGGTTTTGTTATGAACACTGTGTAAAATAAATCCTTTTTTTTTTACTAAATTCAAGAAAGTTGTTAAAAACCTTGAAAACATTGCTTCCAAGGCTTCCCTTTTTAGGTTTTGTTATGAACACTGTGTAAAATAAATCCTTTTTTTTTTTACTAAATCCAAATACGTTGTTAAAAACCTTTAAAACATTGCTTCCGAGGCTACCCTTTTTAGGTTTTGTTATGAACGCTGTGTAAAATCAATCCTTTTTTTTTTTACTAAATCCAAATACGTTGTTAAAAACCTTTAAAACATTGCTTCCGAGGCTACCCTTTTTAGGTTTTGTTATGAACACTGTGTAAAATAAATCCTTTTTTTTTTACTAAATCCAAATACGTTGTTAAAAACCTTTAAAACATTGCTTCCGAGGCTACCCTTTTTAGGTTTTGTTATGAACACTGTGTAAAATAAATCCTTTTTTTTTTACTAAATCCAAATACGTTGTTAAAAACCTTTAAAACATTGCTTCCGAGGCTACCCTTTTTAGGTTTTGTTATGAACACTGTGTAAAATCAATCCTTTTTTTTTTTATTAAATCCAAATACGTTGTTAAAAACCATTAAAACATTGCTTCCGAGGCTACCCTTTTTAGGTTTTGTTATGAACACTGTGTAAAATAAATCCTTTTTTTTTTACTAAATCCAAATACGTTGTTAAAAACCTTTAAAACATTGCTTCCGAGGCTACCCTTTTTAGGTTTTGTTATGAACACTGTGTAAAATCAATCCTTTTTTTTTTTTACTAAATCCAAATACGTTGTTAAAAACCTTGAAAACATTGCTTCCGAGGCTACCCTTTTTAGGTTTTGTTATGAACACTGTGTAAAATCAATCCTTTTTTTTTTTACTAAATCCAAATACGTTGTTAAAAACCTTTAAAACATTGCTTCCGAGGCTACCCTTTTTAGGTTTTGTTATGAACACTGTGTAAAATAAATCCTTTTTTTTTTACTAAATCCAAATACGTTGTTAAAAACCTTTAAAACATTGCTTCCGAGGCTACCCTTTTTAGGTTTTGTTATGAACACTGTGTAAAATCAATCCTTTTTTTTTTTATTAAATCCAAATACGTTGTTAAAAACCATTAAAACATTGCTTCCGAGGCTACCCTTTTTAGGTTTTGTTATGAACACTGTGTAAAATAAATCCTTTTTTTTTTACTAAATCCAAATACGTTGTTAAAAACCTTTAAAACATTGCTTCCGAGGCTACCCTTTTTAGGTTTTGTTATGAACACTGTGTAAAATCAATCCTTTTTTTTTTTTACTAAATCCAAATACGTTGTTAAAAACCTTGAAAACATTGCTTCCGAGGCTACCCTTTTTAGGTTTTGTTATGAACACTGTGTAAAATCAATCCTTTTTTTTTTTACTAAATCCAAATACGTTGTTAAAAACCTTGAAAACATTGCTTCCGAGGCTACCCTTTTTAGGTTTTGTTATGAACACTGTGTAAAATCAATCCTTTTTTTTTTTACTAAATCCAAATACGTTGTTAAAAACCTTTAAAACATTGCTTCCGAGGCTACCCTTTTTAGGTTTTGTTATGAACACTGTGTAAAATAAATCCTTTTTTTTTTACTAAATCCAAATACGTTGTTAAAAACCTTTAAAACATTGCTTCCGAGGCTACCCTTTTTAGGTTTTGTTATGAACACTGTGTAAAATCAATCCTTTTTTTTTTTATTAAATCCAAATACGTTGTTAAAAACCATTAAAACATTGCTTCCGAGGCTACCCTTTTTAGGTTTTGTTATGAACACTGTGTAAAATAAATCCTTTTTTTTTTACTAAATCCAAATACGTTGTTAAAAACCTTTAAAACATTGCTTCCGAGGCTACCCTTTTTAGGTTTTGTTATGAACACTGTGTAAAATAAATCCTTTTTTTTTTACTAAATCCAAATACGTTGTTAAAAACCTTTAAAACATTGCTTCCGAGGCTACCCTTTTTAGGTTTTGTTATGAACACTGTGTAAAATAAATCCTTTTTTTTTTACTAAATCTAAATACGTTGTTAAAAACCTTTAAAACATTGCTTCCGAGGCTACCCTTTTTAGGTTTTGTTATGAACACTGTGTAAAATAAATCCTTTTTTTTTTACTAAATCCAAATACGTTGTTAAAAACCTTTAAAACATTGCTTCCGAGGCTACCCTTTTTAGGTTTTGTTATGAACACTGTGTAAAATAAATCCTTTTTTTTTTACTAAATCCAAATACGTTGTTAAAAACCTTTAAAACATTGCTTCCGAGGCTACCCTTTTTAGGTTTTGTTATGAACACTGTGTAAAATAAATCCTTTTTTTTTTACTAAATCCAAATACGTTGTTAAAAACCTTGAAAACATTGCTTCCGAGGCTACCCTTTTTAGGTTTTGTTATGAACACTGTGTAAAATCAATCCTTTTTTTTTTTATTAAATCCAAATACGTTGTTAAAAACCATTAAAACATTGCTTCCGAGGCTACCCTTTTTAGGTTTTGTTATGAACACTGTGTAAAATAAATCCTTTTTTTTTTACTAAATCCAAATACGTTGTTAAAAACCTTTAAAACATTGCTTCCGAGGCTACCCTTTTTAGGTTTTGTTATGAACACTGTGTAAAATAAATCCTTTTTTTTTTACTAAATCCAAATACGTTGTTAAAAACCTTTAAAACATTGCTTCCGAGGCTACCCTTTTTAGGTTTTGTTATGAACACTGTGTAAAATAAATCCTTTTTTTTTTACTAAATCCAAATACGTTGTTAAAAACCTTGAAAACATTGCTTCCGAGGCTACCCTTTTTAGGTTTTGTTATGAACACTGTGTAAAATCAATCCTTTTTTTTTTTTTACTAAATCCAAATACGTTGTTAAAAACCTTTAAAACATTGCTTCCGAGGCTACCCTTTTTAGGTTTTGTTATGAACACTGTGTAAAATCAATCCTTTTTTTTTTTATTAAATCCAAATACGTTGTTAAAAACCTTTAAAACATTGCTTCCGAGGCTACCCTTTTTAGGTTTTGTTATGAACACTGTGTAAAATCAATCCTTTTTTTTTTACTAAATCCAAATACGTTGTTAAAAACCTTTAAAACATTGCTTCCGAGGCTACCCTTTTTAGGTTTTGTTATGAACACTGTGTAAAATCAATCCTTTTTTTTTTATTAAATCCAAATACGTTGTTAAAAACCTTGAAAACATTGCTTCCGAGGCTACCCTTTTTAGGTTTTGTTATGAACACTGTGTAAAATAAATCCTTTTTTTTTTACTAAATCCAAATACGTTGTTAAAAACCTTTAAAACATTGCTTCCGAGGCTACCCTTTTTAGGTTTTGTTATGAACACTGTGTAAAATCAATCCTTTTTTTTTTTACTAAATCCAAATACGTTGTTAAAAACCTTTAAAACATTGCTTCCGAGGCTACCCTTTTTAGGTTTTGTTATGAACACTGTGTAAAATCAATCCTTTTTTTTTTTACTAAATCCAAATACGTTGTTAAAAACTTTGAAAACATTGCTTCCGAGGCTACCCTTTTTAGGTTTTGTTATGAACACTGTGTAAAATCAATCCTTTTTTTTTTATTAAATCCAAATACGTTGTTAAAAACCTTGAAAACATTGCTTCCGAGGCTACCCTTTTTAGGTTTTGTTATGAACACTGTGTAAAATCAATCCTTTTTTTTTTATTAAATCCAAATACGTTGTTAAAAACCTTGAAAACATTGCTTCCGAGGCTACCCTTTTTAGGTTTTGTTATGAACACTGTGTAAAATAAATCCTTTTTTTTTTTACTAAATCCAAATACGTTGTTAAAAACCTTGAAAACATTGCTTCCGAGGCTACCCTTTTTAGGTTTTGTTATGAACACTGTGTAAAATCAATCCTTTTTTTTTTATTAAATCCAAATACGTTGTTAAAAACCTTGAAAACATTGCTTCCGAGGCTACCCTTTTTAGGTTTTGTTATGAACACTGTGTAAAATAAATCCTTTTTTTTTTTACTAAATCCAAATACGTTGTTAAAAACCTTTAAAACATTGCTTCCGAGGCTACCCTTTTTAGGTTTTGTTATGAACACTGTGTAAAATAAATCCTTTTTTTTTTACTAAATTCAAGAAAGTTGTTAAAAACCTTGAAAACATTGCTTCCGAGGCTACCCTTTTTAGGTTTTGTTATGAACACTGTGTAAAATCAATCCTTTTTTTTTTTTATTAAATCCAAATACGTTGTTAAAAACTTTTAAAACATTGCTTCCGAGGCTACCCTTTTTAGGTTTTGTTATGAACACTGTGTAAAATCAATCCTTTTTTTTTTTACTAAATCCAAATACGTTGTTAAAAACCTTTAAAACATTGCTTCCGAGGCTACCCTTTTTAGGTTTTGTTATGAACACTGTGTAAAATAAATCTTTTTTTTTTTTTTCTAAATCCAAATACGTTGTTAAAAACCTTTGAAACATTGCTTCCGAGGCTACCCTTTTTAGGTTTTGTTATGAACACTGTGTAAAATCAATCCTTTTTTTTTTTACTAAATCCAAATACGTTGTTAAAAACCTTTAAAACATTGCTTCCGAGGCTACCCTTTTTAGGTTTTGTTATGAACACTGTGTAAAATCAATCCTTTTTTTTTTTACTAAATCCAAATACGTTGTTAAAAACCTTTAAAACATTGCTTCCGAGGCTACCCTTTTTAGGTTTTGTTATGAACACTGTGTAAAATAAATCCTTTTTTTTTTACTAAATTCAAGAAAGTTGTTAAAAACCTTGAAAACATTGCTTCCGAGGCTACCCTTTTTAGGTTTTGTTATGAACACTGTGTAAAATCAATCCTTTTTTTTTTATTAAATCCAAATACGTTGTTAAAAACCTTGAAAACATTGCTTCCGAGGCTACCCTTTTTAGGTTTTGTTATGAACACTGTGTAAAATAAATCCTTTTTTTTTTTACTAAATCCAAATACGTTGTTAAAAACCTTTAAAACATTGCTTCCGAGGCTACCCTTTTTAGGTTTTGTTATGAACACTGTGTAAAATAAATCCTTTTTTTTTTACTAAATTCAAGAAAGTTGTTAAAAACCTTGAAAACATTGCTTCCGAGGCTACCCTTTTTAGGTTTTGTTATGAACACTGTGTAAAATAAATCCTTTTTTTTTTTACTAAATCCAAATACGTTGTTAAAAACCTTGAAAACATTGCTTCCGAGGCTACCCTTTTTAGGTTTTGTTATGAACACTGTGTAAAATCAATCCTTTTTTTTTTTACTAAATCCAAATACGTTGTTAAAAACCTTTAAAACATTGCTTCCGAGGCTACCCTTTTTAGGTTTTGTTATGAACACTGTGTAAAATCAATCCTTTTTTTTTTTACTAAATCCAAATACGTTGTTAAAAACCTTTAAAACATTGCTTCCGAGGCTACCCTTTTTAGGTTTTGTTATGAACACTGTGTAAAATCAATCCTTTTTTTTTTTTACTAAATCCAAATACGTTGTTAAAAACCTTTAAAACATTGCTTCCGAGGCTACCCTTTTTAGGTTTTGTTATGAACACTGTGTAAAATAAATCTTTTTTTTTTTACTAAATCCATATACGTTGTTAAAAACCTTGAAAACATTGCTTCCGAGGCTACCCTTTTTAGGTTTTGTTATGAACACTGTGTAAAATAAATCCTTTTTTTTTTACTAAATCCAAATACGTTGTTAAAAACCTTGAAAACATTGCTTCCGAGGCTACCCTTTTTAGGTTTTGTTATGAACACTGTGTAAAATCAATCCTTTTTTTTTTATTAAATCCAAATACGTTGTTAAAAACCTTGAAAACATTGCTTCCGAGGCTACCCTTTTTAGGTTTTGTTATGAACACTGTGTAAAATAAATCTTTTTTTTTTTACTAAATCCAAATACGTTGTTAAAAACCTTGAAAACATTGCTTCCGAGGCTACCCTTTTTAGGTTTTGTTATGAACACTGTGTAAAATCAATCATTTTTTTTTTTACTAAATCCAAATACGTTGTTAAAAACCTTTAAAACATTGCTTCCGAGGCTACCCTTTTTAGGTTTTGTTATGAACGCTGTGTAAAATCAATCATTTTTTTTTTTACTAAATCCAAATACGTTGTTAAAAACCTTTAAAACATTGCTTCCGAGGCTACCCTTTTTAGGTTTTGTTATGAACGCTGTGTAAAATCAATCATTTTTTTTTTTACTAAATCCAAATACGTTGTTAAAAACCTTTAAAACATTGCTTCCGAGGCTACCCTTTTTAGGTTTTGTTATGAACGCTGTGTAAAATCAATCCTTTTTTTTTTTATTAAATCCAAATACGTTGTTAAAAACCTTTAAAACATTGCTTCCGAGGCTACCCTTTTTAGGTTTTGTTATGAACGCTGTGTAAAATAAATCCTTTTTTTTTTTTACTAAATCCAAATACGTTGTTAAAAACCTTGAAAACATTGCTTCCGAGGCTACCCTTTTTAGGTTTTGTTATGAACACTGTGTAAAATCAATCCTTTTTTTTTTTATTAAATCCAAATACGTTGTTAAAAACCTTTAAAACATTGCTTCCGAGGCTACCCTTTTTAGGTTTTGTTATGAACGCTGTGTAAAATAAATCCTTTTTTTTTTTTACTAAATCCAAATACGTTGTTAAAAACCTTGAAAACATTGCTTCCGAGGCTACCCTTTTTAGGTTTTGTTATGAACACTGTGTAAAATCAATCCTTTTTTTTTTTACTAAATCCAAATACGTTGTTAAAAACCTTTAAAACATTGCTTCCGAGGCTACCCTTTTTAGGTTATGTTATGAACACTGTGTAAAATCAATCCTTTTTTTTTTTACTAAATCCAAATACGTTGTTAAAAACCTTTAAAACATTGCTTCCGAGGCTACCCTTTTTAGGTTTTGTTATGAACACTGTGTAAAATCAATCCTTTTTTTTTTTATTAAATCCAAATACGTTGTTAAAAACCTTTAAAACATTGCTTCCGAGGCTACCCTTTTTAGGTTTTGTTATGAACACTGTGTAAAATCAATCATTTTTTTTTTTACTAAATCCAAATACGTTGTTAAAAACCTTTAAAACATTGCTTCCGAGGCTACCCTTTTTAGGTTTTGTTATGAACGCTGTGTAAAATCAATCCTTTTTTTTTTTTATTAAATCCAAATACGTTGTTAAAAACCTTTAAAACATTGCTTCCGAGGCTACCCTTTTTAGGTTTTGTTATGAACACTGTGTAAAATCAATCCTTTTTTTTTTATTAAATCCAAATACGTTGTTAAAAACCTTTAAAACATTGCTTCCGAGGCTACCCTTTTTAGGTTTTGTTATGAACACTGTGTAAAATCAATCCTTTTTTTTTTTTACTAAATCCAAATACGTTGTTAAAAACCTTGAAAACATTGCTTCCGAGTCTACCCTTTTTAGGTTTTGTTATGAACACTGTGTAAAATCAATCCTTTTTTTTTTTATTAAATCCAAATACGTTGTTAAAAACCTTTAAAACATTGCTTCCGAGGCTACCCTTTTTAGGTTTTGTTATGAACGCTGTGTAAAATCAATCCTTTTTTTTTTTTATTAAATCCAAATACGTTGTTAAAAACCTTTAAAACATTGCTTCCGAGGCTACCCTTTTTAGGTTTTGTTATGAACACTGTGTAAAATCAATCCTTTTTTTTTTATTAAATCCAAATACGTTGTTAAAAACCTTTAAAACATTGCTTCCGAGGCTACCCTTTTTAGGTTTTGTTATGAACACTGTGTAAAATCAATCCTTTTTTTTTTTTACTAAATCCAAATACGTTGTTAAAAACCTTGAAAACATTGCTTCCGAGGCTACCCTTTTTAGGTTTTGTTATGAACACTGTGTAAAATCAATCCTTTTTTTTTTTACTAAATCCAAATACGTTGTTAAGAACCTTTAAAAGATTGCTTCCGAGGCTACCCTTTTTAGGTTTTGTTATGAACACTGTGTAAAATCAATCCTTTTTTTTTTATTAAATCCAAATACGTTGTTAAAAACCTTTAAAACATTGCTTCCGAGGCTACCCTTTTTAGGTTTTGTTATGAACGCTGTGTAAAATAAATCCTTTTTTTTTTTTACTAAATCCAAATACGTTGTTAAAAACCTTGAAAACATTGCTTCCGAGGCTACCCTTTTTAGGTTTTGTTATGAACACTGTGTAAAATCAATCCTTTTTTTTTTTATTAAATCCAAATACGTTGTTAAAAACCTTTAAAACATTGCTTCCGAGGCTACCCTTTTTAGGTTTTGTTATGAACGCTGTGTAAAATCAATCCTTTTTTTTTTTTATTAAATCCAAATACGTTGTTAAAAACCTTTAAAACATTGCTTCCGAGGCTACCCTTTTTAGGTTTTGTTATGAACGCTGTGTAAAATAAATCCTTTTTTTTTTATTAAATCCAAATACGTTGTTAAAAACCTTTAAAACATTGCTTCCGAGGCTACCCTTTTTAGGTTTTGTTATGAACACTGTGTAAAATCAATCCTTTTTTTTTTTTACTAAATCCAAATACGTTGTTAAAAACCTTGAAAACATTGCTTCCGAGGCTACCCTTTTTAGGTTTTGTTATGAACACTGTGTAAAATAAATCCTTTTTTTTTTTACTAAATCCAAATACGTTGTTAAAAACCTTGAAAACATTGCTTCCGAGGCTACCCTTTTTAGGTTTTGTTATGAACACTGTGTAAAATCAATCCTTTTTTTTTTATTAAATCCAAATACGTTGTTAAAAACCTTGAAAACATTGCTTCCGAGGCTACCCTTTTTAGGTTTTGTTATGAACACTGTGTAAAATAAATCCTTTTTTTTTTTACTAAATCCAAATACGTTGTTAAAAACCTTTAAAACATTGCTTCCGAGGCTACCCTTTTTAGGTTTTGTTATGAACACTGTGTAAAATAAATCCTTTTTTTTTTACTAAATTCAAGAAAGTTGTTAAAAACCTTGAAAACATTGCTTCCGAGGCTACCCTTTTTAGGTTTTGTTATGAACACTGTGTAAAATCAATCCTTTTTTTTTTTATTAAATCCAAATACGTTGTTAAAAACTTTTAAAACATTGCTTCCGAGGCTACCCTTTTTAGGTTTTGTTATGAACACTGTGTAAAATCAATCCTTTTTTTTTTTACTAAATCCAAATACGTTGTTAAAAACCTTTAAAACATTGCTTCCGAGGCTACCCTTTTTAGGTTTTGTTATGAACACTGTGTAAAATAAATCTTTTTTTTTTTTTTCTAAATCCAAATACGTTGTTAAAAACCTTTGAAACATTGCTTCCGAGGCTACCCTTTTTAGGTTTTGTTATGAACACTGTGTAAAATCAATCCTTTTTTTTTTTACTAAATCCAAATACGTTGTTAAAAACCTTTAAAACATTGCTTCCGAGGCTACCCTTTTTAGGTTTTGTTATGAACACTGTGTAAAATCAATCCTTTTTTTTTTTACTAAATCCAAATACGTTGTTAAAAACCTTTAAAACATTGCTTCCGAGGCTACCCTTTTTAGGTTTTGTTATGAACACTGTGTAAAATAAATCCTTTTTTTTTTACTAAATTCAAGAAAGTTGTTAAAAACCTTGAAAACATTGCTTCCGAGGCTACCCTTTTTAGGTTTTGTTATGAACACTGTGTAAAATCAATCCTTTTTTTTTTATTAAATCCAAATACGTTGTTAAAAACCTTGAAAACATTGCTTCCGAGGCTACCCTTTTTAGGTTTTGTTATGAACACTGTGTAAAATAAATCCTTTTTTTTTTTACTAAATCCAAATACGTTGTTAAAAACCTTTAAAACATTGCTTCCGAGGCTACCCTTTTTAGGTTTTGTTATGAACACTGTGTAAAATAAATCCTTTTTTTTTTACTAAATTCAAGAAAGTTGTTAAAAACCTTGAAAACATTGCTTCCGAGGCTACCCTTTTTAGGTTTTGTTATGAACACTGTGTAAAATAAATCCTTTTTTTTTTTACTAAATCCAAATACGTTGTTAAAAACCTTTAAAACATTGCTTCCGAGGCTACCCTTTTTAGGTTTTGTTATGAACACTGTGTAAAATCAATCCTTTTTTTTTTTACTAAATCCAAATACGTTGTTAAAAACCTTTAAAACATTGCTTCCGAGGCTACCCTTTTTAGGTTTTGTTATGAACACTGTGTAAAATCAATCCTTTTTTTTTTTACTAAATCCAAATACGTTGTTAAAAACCTTTAAAACATTGCTTCCGAGGCTACCCTTTTTAGGTTTTGTTATGAACACTGTGTAAAATCAATCCTTTTTTTTTTTTACTAAATCCAAATACGTTGTTAAAAACCTTTAAAACATTGCTTCCGAGGCTACCCTTTTTAGGTTTTGTTATGAACACTGTGTAAAATAAATCTTTTTTTTTTTACTAAATCCAAATACGTTGTTAAAAACCTTGAAAACATTGCTTCCGAGGCTACCCTTTTTAGGTTTTGTTATGAACACTGTGTAAAATAAATCCTTTTTTTTTTACTAAATCCAAATACGTTGTTAAAAACCTTGAAAACATTGCTTCCGAGGCTACCCTTTTTAGGTTTTGTTATGAACACTGTGTAAAATCAATCCTTTTTTTTTTATTAAATCCAAATACGTTGTTAAAAACCTTGAAAACATTGCTTCCGAGGCTACCCTTTTTAGGTTTTGTTATGAACACTGTGTAAAATAAATCTTTTTTTTTTTACTAAATCCAAATACGTTGTTAAAAACCTTGAAAACATTGCTTCCGAGGCTACCCTTTTTAGGTTTTGTTATGAACACTGTGTAAAATCAATCATTTTTTTTTTTACTAAATCCAAATACGTTGTTAAAAACCTTTAAAACATTGCTTCCGAGGCTACCCTTTTTAGGTTTTGTTATGAACGCTGTGTAAAATCAATCATTTTTTTTTTTACTAAATCCAAATACGTTGTTAAAAACCTTTAAAACATTGCTTCCGAGGCTACCCTTTTTAGGTTTTGTTATGAACGCTGTGTAAAATCAATCCTTTTTTTTTTTACTAAATCCAAATACGTTGTTAAAAACCTTTAAAACATTGCTTCCGAGGCTACCCTTTTTAGGTTTTGTTATGAACACTGTGTAAAATCAATCATTTTTTTTTTTACTAAATCCAAATACGTTGTTAAAAACCTTTAAAACATTGCTTCCGAGGCTACCCTTTTTAGGTTTTGTTATGAACGCTGTGTAAAATCAATCATTTTTTTTTTTACTAAATCCAAATACGTTGTTAAAAACCTTGAAAACATTGCTTCCGAGGCTACCCTTTTTAGGTTTTGTTATGAACACTGTGTAAAATCAATCCTTTTTTTTTTTATTAAATCCAAATACGTTGTTAAAAACCTTTAAAACATTGCTTCCGAGGCTACCCTTTTTAGGTTTTGTTATGAACGCTGTGTAAAATAAATCCTTTTTTTTTTTTACTAAATCCAAATACGTTGTTAAAAACCTTGAAAACATTGCTTCCGAGGCTACCCTTTTTAGGTTTTGTTATGAACACTGTGTAAAATCAATCCTTTTTTTTTTTACTAAATCCAAATACGTTGTTAAAAACCTTTAAAACATTGCTTCCGAGGCTACCCTTTTTAGGTTATGTTATGAACACTGTGTAAAATCAATCCTTTTTTTTTTTACTAAATCCAAATACGTTGTTAAAAACCTTTAAAACATTGCTTCCGAGGCTACCCTTTTTAGGTTTTGTTATGAACACTGTGTAAAATCAATCCTTTTTTTTTTTATTAAATCCAAATACGTTGTTAAAAACCTTTAAAACATTGCTTCCGAGGCTACCCTTTTTAGGTTTTGTTATGAACACTGTGTAAAATCAATCATTTTTTTTTTTACTAAATCCAAATACGTTGTTAAAAACCTTTAAAACATTGCTTCCGAGGCTACCCTTTTTAGGTTTTGTTATGAACGCTGTGTAAAATCAATCCTTTTTTTTTTTTATTAAATCCAAATACGTTGTTAAAAACCTTTAAAACATTGCTTCCGAGGCTACCCTTTTTAGGTTTTGTTATGAACACTGTGTAAAATCAATCCTTTTTTTTTTATTAAATCCAAATACGTTGTTAAAAACCTTTAAAACATTGCTTCCGAGGCTACCCTTTTTAGGTTTTGTTATGAACACTGTGTAAAATCAATCCTTTTTTTTTTTTACTAAATCCAAATACGTTGTTAAAAACCTTGAAAACATTGCTTCCGAGTCTACCCTTTTTAGGTTTTGTTATGAACACTGTGTAAAATCAATCCTTTTTTTTTTTATTAAATCCAAATACGTTGTTAAAAACCTTTAAAACATTGCTTCCGAGGCTACCCTTTTTAGGTTTTGTTATGAACGCTGTGTAAAATCAATCCTTTTTTTTTTTTATTAAATCCAAATACGTTGTTAAAAACCTTTAAAACATTGCTTCCGAGGCTACCCTTTTTAGGTTTTGTTATGAACACTGTGTAAAATCAATCCTTTTTTTTTTATTAAATCCAAATACGTTGTTAAAAACCTTTAAAACATTGCTTCCGAGGCTACCCTTTTTAGGTTTTGTTATGAACACTGTGTAAAATCAATCCTTTTTTTTTTTTACTAAATCCAAATACGTTGTTAAAAACCTTGAAAACATTGCTTCCGAGGCTACCCTTTTTAGGTTTTGTTATGAACACTGTGTAAAATCAATCCTTTTTTTTTTTACTAAATCCAAATACGTTGTTAAGAACCTTTAAAAGATTGCTTCCGAGGCTACCCTTTTTAGGTTTTGTTATGAACACTGTGTAAAATCAATCCTTTTTTTTTTATTAAATCCAAATACGTTGTTAAAAACCTTTAAAACATTGCTTCCGAGGCTACCCTTTTTAGGTTTTGTTATGAACGCTGTGTAAAATAAATCCTTTTTTTTTTTTACTAAATCCAAATACGTTGTTAAAAACCTTGAAAACATTGCTTCCGAGGCTACCCTTTTTAGGTTTTGTTATGAACACTGTGTAAAATCAATCCTTTTTTTTTTTATTAAATCCAAATACGTTGTTAAAAACCTTTAAAACATTGCTTCCGAGGCTACCCTTTTTAGGTTTTGTTATGAACGCTGTGTAAAATCAATCCTTTTTTTTTTTTATTAAATCCAAATACGTTGTTAAAAACCTTTAAAACATTGCTTCCGAGGCTACCCTTTTTAGGTTTTGTTATGAACACTGTGTAAAATCAATCCTTTTTTTTTTTACTAAATCCAAATACGTTGTTAAAAACCTTTAAAACATTGCTTCCGAGGCTACCCTTTTTAGGTTTTGTTATGAACACTGTGTAAAATCAATCCTTTTTTTTTTTACTAAATCCAAATACGTTGTTAAAAACCTTTAAAACATTGCTTCCGAGGCTACCCTTTTTAGGTTTTGTTATGAACGCTGTGTAAAATCAATCCTTTTTTTTTTTTATTAAATCCAAATACGTTGTTAAAAACCTTTAAAACATTGCTTCCGAGGCTACCCTTTTTAGGTTTTGTTATGAACGCTGTGTAAAATCAATCCTTTTTTTTTTTTATTAAATCCAAATACGTTGTTAAAAACCTTTAAAACATTGCTTCCGAGGCTACCCTTTTTAGGTTTTGTTATGAACGCTGTGTAAAATAAATCCTTTTTTTTTTTTACTAAATCCAAATACGTTGTTAAAAACCTTGAAAACATTGCTTCCGAGGCTACCCTTTTTAGGTTTTGTTATGAACACTGTGTAAAATCAATCCTTTTTTTTTTTATTAAATCCAAATACGTTGTTAAAAACCTTTAAAACATTGCTTCCGAGGCTACCCTTTTTAGGTTTTGTTATGAACGCTGTGTAAAATAAATCCTTTTTTTTTTATTAAATCCAAATACGTTGTTAAAAACCTTTAAAACATTGCTTCCGAGGCTACCCTTTTTAGGATTTGTTATGAACACTGTGTAAAATCAATCCTTTTTTTTTTTTACTAAATCCAAATACGTTGTTAAAAACCTTGAAAACATTGCTTCCGAGGCTACCCTTTTTAGGTTTTGTTATGAACACTGTGTAAAATCAATCCTTTTTTTTTTTTACTAAATCCAAATACGTTGTTAAAAACCTTTAAAACATTGCTTCCGAGGCTACCCTTTTTAGGTTTTGTTATGAACACTGTGTAAAATCAATCCTTTTTTTTTTTTACTAAATCCAAATACGTTGTTAAAAACCTTGAAAACATTGCTTCCGAGGCTACCCTTTTTAGGTTTTGTTATGAACACTGTGTAAAATCAATCCTTTTTTTTTTTACTAAATCCAAATACGTTGTTAAGAACCTTTAAAAGATTGCTTCCGAGGCTACCCTTTTTAGGTTTTGTTATGAACACTGTGTAAAATCAATCCTTTTTTTTTTATTAAATCCAAATACGTTGTTAAAAACCTTTAAAACATTGCTTCCGAGGCTACCCTTTTTAGGTTTTGTTATGAACGCTGTGTAAAATCAATCCTTTTTTTTTTTTATTAAATCCAAATACGTTGTTAAAAACCTTTAAAACATTGCTTCCGAGGCTACCCTTTTTAGGTTTTGTTATGAACACTGTGTAAAATCAATCCTTTTTTTTTTATTAAATCCAAATACGTTGTTAAAAACCTTTAAAACATTGCTTCCGAGGCTACCCTTTTTAGGTTTTGTTATGAACACTGTGTAAAATCAATCCTTTTTTTTTTTACTAAATCCAAATACGTTGTTAAAAACCTTGAAAACATTGCTTCCGAGGCTACCCTTTTTAGGTTTTGTTATGAACACTGTGTAAAATCAATCCTTTTTTTTTTTACTAAATCCAAATACGTTGTTGAGAACCTTTAAAAGATTGCTTCCGAGGCTACCCTTTTTAGGTTTTGTTATGAACACTGTGTAAAATCAATCCTTTTTTTTTTATTAAATCCAAATACGTTGTTAAAAACCTTTAAAACATTGCTTCCGAGGCTACCCTTTTTAGGTTTTGTTATGAACGCTGTGTAAAATAAATCCTTTTTTTTTTTTACTAAATCCAAATACGTTGTTAAAAACCTTGAAAACATTGCTTCCGAGGCTACCCTTTTTAGGTTTTGTTATGAACACTGTGTAAAATCAATCCTTTTTTTTTTTATTAAATCCAAATACGTTGTTAAAAACCTTTAAAACATTGCTTCCGAGGCTACCCTTTTTAGGTTTTGTTATGAACACTGTGTAAAATCAATCCTTTTTTTTTTTATTAAATCCAAATACGTTGTTAAAAACCTTTAAAACATTGCTTCCGAGGCTACCCTTTTTAAGTTTTGTTATGAACACTGTGTAAAATCAATCCTTTTTTTTTTTTATTAAATCCAAATACGTTGTTAAAAACCTTTAAAACATTGCATCCGAGGCTACCCTTTTTAGGTTTTGTTATGAACGCTGTGTAAAATCAATCCTTTTTTTTTTTTATTAAATCCAAATACGTTGTTAAAAACCTTTAAAACATTGCTTCCGAGGCTACCCTTTTTAGGTTTTGTTATGAACGCTGTGTAAAATAAATCCTTTTTTTTTATTAAATCCAAATACGTTGTTAAAAACCTTTAAAACATTGCTTCCGAGGCTACCCTTTTTAGGTTTTGTTATGAACACTGTGTAAAATCAATCCTTTTTTTTTTTTACTAAATCCAAATACGTTGTTAAAAACCTTGAAAACATTGCTTCCGAGGCTACCCTTTTTAGGTTTTGTTATGAACACTGTGTAAAATCAATCCTTTTTTTTTTTTACTAAATCCAAATACGTTGTTAAAAACCTTTAAAACATTGCTTCCGAGGCTACCCTTTTTAGGTTTTGTTATGAACACTGTGTAAAATCAATCCTTTTTTTTTTTTACTAAATCCAAATACGTTGTTAAAAACCTTGAAAACATTGCTTCCGAGGCTACCCTTTTTAGGTTTTGTTATGAACACTGTGTAAAATCAATCCTTTTTTTTTTTATTAAATCCAAATACGTTGTTAAAAACCTTTAAAACATTGCTTCCGAGGCTACCCTTTTTAGGTTTTGTTATGAACGCTGTGTAAAATCAATCCTTTTTTTTTTTTATTAAATCCAAATACGTTGTTAAAAACCTTTAAAACATTGCTTCCGAGGCTACCCTTTTTAGGTTTTGTTATGAACACTGTGTAAAATCAATCCTTTTTTTTTTATTAAATCCAAATACGTTGTTAAAAACCTTTAAAACATTGCTTCCGAGGCTACCCTTTTTAGGTTTTGTTATGAACACTGTGTAAAATCAATCCTTTTTTTTTTTTACTAAATCCAAATACGTTGTTAAAAACCTTTAAAACATTGCTTCCGAGGCTACCCTTTTTAGGTTTTGTTATGAACACTGTGTAAAATCAATCCTTTTTTTTTTTACTAAATCCAAATACGTTGTTAAGAACCTTTAAAAGATTGCTTCCGAGGCTACCCTTTTTAGGTTTTGTTATGAACACTGTGTAAAATCAATCCTTTTTTTTTTATTAAATCCAAATACGTTGTTAAAAACCTTTAAAACATTGCTTCCGAGGCTACCCTTTTTAGGTTTTGTTATGAACGCTGTGTAAAATAAATCCTTTTTTTTTTTTACTAAATCCAAATACGTTGTTAAAAACCTTGAAAACATTGCTTCCGAGGCTACCCTTTTTAGGTTTTGTTATGAACACTGTGTAAAATCAATCCTTTTTTTTTTTACTAAATCCAAATACGTTGTTAAAAACCTTTAAAACATTGCTTCCGAGGCTACCCTTTTTAGGTTATGTTATGAACACTGTGTAAAATCAATCCTTTTTTTTTTTACTAAATCCAAATACGTTGTTAAAAACCTTTAAAACATTGCTTCCGAGGCTACCCTTTTTAGGTTTTGTTATGAACACTGTGTAAAATCAATCCTTTTTTTTTTTATTAAATCCAAATACGTTGTTAAAAACCTTTAAAACATTGCTTCCGAGGCTACCCTTTTTAGGTTTTGTTATGAACACTGTGTAAAATCAATCATTTTTTTTTTTACTAAATCCAAATACGTTGTTAAAAACCTTTAAAACATTGCTTCCGAGGCTACCCTTTTTAGGTTTTGTTATGAACGCTGTGTAAAATCAATCCTTTTTTTTTTTATTAAATCCAAATACGTTGTTAAAAACCTTTAAAACATTGCTTCCGAGGCTACCCTTTTTAGGTTTTGTTATGAACGCTGTGTAAAATAAATCCTTTTTTTTTTTTACTAAATCCAAATACGTTGTTAAAAACCTTGAAAACATTGCTTCCGAGGCTACCCTTTTTAGGTTTTGTTATGAACACTGTGTAAAATCAATCCTTTTTTTTTTTATTAAATCCAAATACGTTGTTAAAAACCTTTAAAACATTGCTTCCGAGGCTACCCTTTTTAGGTTTTGTTATGAACGCTGTGTAAAATAAATCCTTTTTTTTTTTTACTAAATCCAAATACGTTGTTAAAAACCTTGAAAACATTGCTTCCGAGGCTACCCTTTTTAGGTTTTGTTATGAACACTGTGTAAAATAAATCCTTTTTTTTTTTACTAAATCCAAATACGTTGTTAAAAACCTTTAAAACATTGCTTCCGAGGCTACCCTTTTTAGGTTATGTTATGAACACTTTTTAAAATCAATCCTTTTTTTTTTTACTAAATCCAAATACGTTGTTAAAAACCTTTAAAACATTGCTTCCGAGGCTACCCTTTTTAGGTTTTGTTATGAACACTGTGTAAAATCAATCCTTTTTTTTTTATTAAATCCAAATACGTTGTTAAAAACCTTTAAAACATTGCTTCCGAGGCTACCCTTTTTAGGTTTTGTTATGAACGCTGTGTAAAATAAATCCTTTTTTTTTTTTACTAAATCCAAATACGTTGTTAAAAACCTTGAAAACATTGCTTCCGAGGCTACCCTTTTTAGGTTTTGTTATGAACACTGTGTAAAATCAATCCTTTTTTTTTTTAATAAATCCAAATACGTTGTTAAAAACCTTTAAAACATTGCTTCCGAGGCTACCCTTTTTAGGTTTTGTTATGAACGCTGTGTAAAATCAATCCTTTTTTTTTTTTATTAAATCCAAATACGTTGTTAAAAACCTTTAAAACATTGCTTCCGAGGCTACCCTTTTTAGGTTTTGTTATGAACACTGTGTAAAATCAATCCTTTTTTTTTTATTAAATCCAAATACGTTGTTAAAAACCTTTAAAACATTGCTTCCGAGGCTACCCTTTTTAGGTTTTGTTATGAACACTGTGTAAAATCAATCCTTTTTTTTTTTTACTAAATCCAAATACGTTGTTAAAAACCTTGAAAACATTGCTTCCGAGGCTACCCTTTTTAGGTTTTGTTATGAACACTGTGTAAAATCAATCCTTTTTTTTTTTACTAAATCCAAATACGTTGTTAAGAACCTTTAAAACATTGCTTCCGAGGCTACCCTTTTTAGGTTTTGTTATGAACACTGTGTAAAATAAATCCTTTTTTTTTTTACTAAATCCAAATACGTTGTTAAAAACCTTTAAAACATTGCTTCCGAGGCTACCCTTTTTAGGTTATGTTATGAACACTTTTTAAAATCAATCCTTTTTTTTTTTACTAAATCCAAATACGTTGTTAAAAACCTTTAAAACATTGCTTCCGAGGCTACCCTTTTTAGGTTTTGTTATGAACACTGTGTAAAATCAATCCTTTTTTTTTTATTAAATCCAAATACGTTGTTAAAAACCTTGAAAACATTGCTTCCGAGGCTACCCTTTTTAGGTTTTGTTATGAACACTGTGTAAAATAAATCCTTTTTTTTTTACTAAATCCAAATACGTTGTTAAAAACCTTTAAAACATTGCTTCCGAGGCTACCCTTTTTAGGTTTTGTTATGAACACTGTGTAAAATCAATCCTTTTTTTTTTATTAAATCCAAATACGTTGTTAAAAACCTTTAAAACATTGCTTCCGAGGCTACCCTTTTTAGGTTTTGTTATGAACACTGTGTAAAATCAATCCTTTTTTTTTTTTACTAAATCCAAATACGTTGTTAAAAACCTTGAAAACATTGCTTCCGAGGCTACCCTTTTTAGGTTTTGTTATGAACACTGTGTAAAATCAATCCTTTTTTTTTTTACTAAATCCAAATACGTTGTTAAGAACCTTTAAAACATTGCTTCCGAGGCTACCCTTTTTAGGTTTTGTTATGAACACTGTGTAAAATCAATCCTTTTTTTTTTTACTAAATCCAAATACGTTGTTAAAAACCTTTAAAACATTGCTTCCGAGGCTACCCTTTTTAGGTTTTGTTATGAACACTGTGTAAAATCAATCCTTTTTTTTTTTACTAAATCCAAATACGTTGTTAAAAACCTTTAAAACATTGCTTCCGAGGCTACCCTTTTTAGGTTTTGTTATGAACACTGTGTAAAATCAATCCTTTTTTTTTTTTACTAAATCCAAATACGTTGTTAAAAACCTTTAAAACATTGCTTCCGAGGCTACCCTTTTTAGGTTTTGTTATGAACACTGTGTAAAATCAATCCTTTTTTTTTTTACTAAATCCAAATACGTTGTTAAAAACCTTTAAAACATTGCTTCCGAGGCTACCCTTTTTAGGTTTTGTTATGAACGCTGTGTAAAATCAATCCTTTTTTTTTTTACTAAATCCAAATACGTTGTTAAAAACCTTGAAAACATTGCTTCCGAGGCTACCCTTTTTAGGTTTTGTTATGAACACTGTGTAAAATAAATCCTTTTTTTTTTTTATTAAATCCAAATACGTTGTTAAGAACCTTTAAAACATTGCTTCCGAGGCTACCCTTTTTAGGTTTTGTTATGAACACTGTGTAAAATAAATCCTTTTTTTTTTTACTAAATCCAAATACGTTGTTAAAAACCTTTAAAACATTGCTTCCGAGGCTACCCTTTTTAGGTTTTGTTATGAACACTGTGTAAAATCAATCCTTTTTTTTTTATTAAATCCAAATACGTTGTTAAAAACCTTTAAAACATTGCTTCCGAGGCTACCCTTTTTAGGTTTTGTTATGAACACTGTGTAAAATCAATCCTTTTTTTTTTTTACTAAATCCAAATACGTTGTTAAAAACCTTGAAAACATTGCTTCCGAGGCTACCCTTTTTAGGTTTTGTTATGAACACTGTGTAAAATCAATCCTTTTTTTTTTTACTAAATCCAAATACGTTGTTAAGAACCTTTAAAACATTGCTTCCGAGGCTACCCTTTTTAGGTTTTGTTATGAACACTGTGTAAAATCAATCCTTTTTTTTTTTACTAAATCCAAATACGTTGTTAAAAACCTTTAAAACATTGCTTCCGAGGCTACCCTTTTTAGGTTTTGTTATGAACGCTGTGTAAAATCGATCCTTTTTTTTTTTTACTAAATCCAAATACGTTGTTAAAAACCTTTAAAACATTGCTTCCGAGGCTACCCTTTTTAGGTTTTGTTATGAACACTGTGTAAAATAAATCCTTTTTTTTTTTACTAAATCCAAATACGTTGTTAAAAACCTTTAAAACATTGCTTCCGAGGCTACCCTTTTTAGGTTTTGTTATGAACGCTGTGTAAAATCAATCCTTTTTTTTTTTTACTAAATCCAAATACGTTGTTAAAAACCTTTAAAACATTGCTTCCGAGGCTACCCTTTTTAGGTTTTGTTATGAACACTGTGTAAAATCAATCCTTTTTTTTTTTTATTAAATCCAAATACGTTGTTAAGAACCTTTAAAACATTGCTTCCGAGGCTACCCTTTTTAGGTTTTGTTATGAACACTGTGTAAAATAAATCCTTTTTTTTTTTACTAAATCCAAATACGTTGTTAAAAACCTTTAAAACATTGCTTCCGAGGCTACCCTTTTTAGGTTTTGTTATGAACACTGTGTAAAATAAATCCTTTTTTTTTTACTAAATCCAAATACGTTGTTAAAAACCTTGAAAACATTGCTTCCGAGGCTACCCTTTTTAGGTTTTGTTATAAACACTGTGTAAAATAAATCCTTTTTTTTTTTACTAAATCCAAATACGTTGTTAAAAACCTTGAAAACATTGCTTCCGAGGCTACCCTTTTTAGGTTTTGTTATGAACACTGTGTAAAATCAATCCTTTTTTTTTTTAATAAATCCAAATACGTTGTTAAAAACCTTGAAAACATTGCTTCCGAGGCTACCCTTTTTAGGTTTTGTTATGAACACTGTGTAAAATCAATCCTTTTTTTTTTTACTAAATCCAAATACGTTGTTAAAAACCTTGAAAACATTGCTTCCGAGGCTACCCTTTTTAGGTTTTGTTATGAACACTGTGTAAAATCAATCCTTTTTTTTTTTACTAAATCCAAATACGTTGTTAAAAACCTTTAAAACATTGCTTCCGAGGCTACCCTTTTTAGGTTTTGTTATGAACACTGTGTAAAATCAATCCTTTTTTTTTTTAATAAATCCAAATACGTTGTTAAAAACCTTTAAAACATTGCTTCCGAGGCTACCCTTTTTAGGTTTTGTTATGAACACTGTGTAAAATAAATCCTTTTTTTTTTTACTAAATCCAAATACGTTGTTAAAAACCTTGAAAACATTGCTTCCGAGGCTACCCTTTTTAGGTTTTGTTATGAACACTGTGTAAAATCAATCCTTTTTTTTTTTACTAAATCCAACAAAGTTGTTAAAAACCTTTAAAACATTGCTTCCGAGGCTACCCTTTTTAGGTTTTCTTATGAACGCTGTGTAAAATCAATCCTTTTTTTTTTTACTAAATCCAAATACGTTGTTAAAAACCTTTAAAACATTGCTTCCGAGGCTACCCTTTTTAGGTTTTGTTATGAACACTGTGTAAAATCAATCCTTTTTTTTTTTACTAAATCCAAATACGTTGTTAAAAACCTTTAAAACATTGCTTCCGAGGCTACCCTTTTTAGGTTTTCTTATGAACGCTGTGTAAAATCAATCCTTTTTTTTTTTACTAAATCCAAATACGTTGTTAAAAACCTTTAAAACATTGCTTCCGAGGCTACCCTTTTTAGGTTTTGTTATGAACACTGTGTAAAATCAATCCTTTTTTTTTTTACTAAATCCAAATACGTTGTTAAAAACCTTGAAAACATTGCTTCCGAGGCTACCCTTTTTAGGTTTTGTTATGAACGCTGTGTAAAATAAATCCTTTTTTTTTTTTACTAAATCCAAATACGTTGTTAAAAACCTTGAAAACATTGCTTCCGAGGCTACCCTTTTTAGGTTTTGTTATGAACACTGTGTAAAATAAATCCTTTTTTTTTTTACTAAATCCAAATACGTTGTTAAAAACCTTTAAAACATTGCTTCCGAGGCTACCCTTTTTAGGTTATGTTATGAACACTTTTTAAAATCAATCCTTTTTTTTTTTACTAAATCCAAATACGTTGTTAAAAACCTTTAAAACATTGCTTCCGAGGCTACCCTTTTTAGGTTTTGTTATGAACACTGTGTAAAATCAATCCTTTTTTTTTTTAATAAATCCAAATACGTTGTTAAAAACCTTTAAAACATTGCTTCCGAGGCTACCCTTTTTAGGTTTTGTTATGAACGCTGTGTAAAATCAATCCTTTTTTTTTTTTATTAAATCCAAATACGTTGTTAAAAACCTTTAAAACATTGCTTCCGAGGCTACCCTTTTTAGGTTTTGTTATGAACACTGTGTAAAATCAATCCTTTTTTTTTTATTAAATCCAAATACGTTGTTAAAAACCTTTAAAACATTGCTTCCGAGGCTACCCTTTTTAGGTTTTGTTATGAACACTGTGTAAAATCAATCCTTTTTTTTTTTTACTAAATCCAAATACGTTGTTAAAAACCTTGAAAACATTGCTTCCGAGGCTACCCTTTTTAGGTTTTGTTATGAACACTGTGTAAAATCAATCCTTTTTTTTTTTACTAAATCCAAATACGTTGTTAAGAACCTTTAAAACATTGCTTCCGAGGCTACCCTTTTTAGGTTTTGTTATGAACACTGTGTAAAATAAATCCTTTTTTTTTTTACTAAATCCAAATACGTTGTTAAAAACCTTTAAAACATTGCTTCCGAGGCTACCCTTTTTAGGTTATGTTATGAACACTTTTTAAAATCAATCCTTTTTTTTTTTACTAAATCCAAATACGTTGTTAAAAACCTTTAAAACATTGCTTCCGAGGCTACCCTTTTTAGGTTTTGTTATGAACACTGTGTAAAATCAATCCTTTTTTTTTTATTAAATCCAAATACGTTGTTAAAAACCTTGAAAACATTGCTTCCGAGGCTACCCTTTTTAGGTTTTGTTATGAACACTGTGTAAAATAAATCCTTTTTTTTTTACTAAATCCAAATACGTTGTTAAAAACCTTTAAAACATTGCTTCCGAGGCTACCCTTTTTAGGTTTTGTTATGAACACTGTGTAAAATCAATCCTTTTTTTTTTATTAAATCCAAATACGTTGTTAAAAACCTTTAAAACATTGCTTCCGAGGCTACCCTTTTTAGGTTTTGTTATGAACACTGTGTAAAATCAATCCTTTTTTTTTTTTACTAAATCCAAATACGTTGTTAAAAACCTTGAAAACATTGCTTCCGAGGCTACCCTTTTTAGGTTTTGTTATGAACACTGTGTAAAATCAATCCTTTTTTTTTTTACTAAATCCAAATACGTTGTTAAGAACCTTTAAAACATTGCTTCCGAGGCTACCCTTTTTAGGTTTTGTTATGAACACTGTGTAAAATCAATCCTTTTTTTTTTTACTAAATCCAAATACGTTGTTAAAAACCTTTAAAACATTGCTTCCGAGGCTACCCTTTTTAGGTTTTGTTATGAACACTGTGTAAAATCAATCCTTTTTTTTTTTACTAAATCCAAATACGTTGTTAAAAACCTTTAAAACATTGCTTCCGAGGCTACCCTTTTTAGGTTTTGTTATGAACACTGTGTAAAATCAATCCTTTTTTTTTTTTACTAAATCCAAATACGTTGTTAAAAACCTTTAAAACATTGCTTCCGAGGCTACCCTTTTTAGGTTTTGTTATGAACACTGTGTAAAATCAATCCTTTTTTTTTTTACTAAATCCAAATACGTTGTTAAAAACCTTTAAAACATTGCTTCCGAGGCTACCCTTTTTAGGTTTTGTTATGAACGCTGTGTAAAATCAATCCTTTTTTTTTTTACTAAATCCAAATACGTTGTTAAAAACCTTGAAAACATTGCTTCCGAGGCTACCCTTTTTAGGTTTTGTTATGAACACTGTGTAAAATAAATCCTTTTTTTTTTTTATTAAATCCAAATACGTTGTTAAGAACCTTTAAAACATTGCTTCCGAGGCTACCCTTTTTAGGTTTTGTTATGAACACTGTGTAAAATAAATCCTTTTTTTTTTTACTAAATCCAAATACGTTGTTAAAAACCTTTAAAACATTGCTTCCGAGGCTACCCTTTTTAGGTTTTGTTATGAACACTGTGTAAAATCAATCCTTTTTTTTTTATTAAATCCAAATACGTTGTTAAAAACCTTTAAAACATTGCTTCCGAGGCTACCCTTTTTAGGTTTTGTTATGAACACTGTGTAAAATCAATCCTTTTTTTTTTTTACTAAATCCAAATACGTTGTTAAAAACCTTGAAAACATTGCTTCCGAGGCTACCCTTTTTAGGTTTTGTTATGAACACTGTGTAAAATCAATCCTTTTTTTTTTTACTAAATCCAAATACGTTGTTAAGAACCTTTAAAACATTGCTTCCGAGGCTACCCTTTTTAGGTTTTGTTATGAACACTGTGTAAAATCAATCCTTTTTTTTTTTACTAAATCCAAATACGTTGTTAAAAACCTTTAAAACATTGCTTCCGAGGCTACCCTTTTTAGGTTTTGTTATGAACGCTGTGTAAAATCGATCCTTTTTTTTTTTTACTAAATCCAAATACGTTGTTAAAAACCTTTAAAACATTGCTTCCGAGGCTACCCTTTTTAGGTTTTGTTATGAACACTGTGTAAAATAAATCCTTTTTTTTTTTACTAAATCCAAATACGTTGTTAAAAACCTTTAAAACATTGCTTCCGAGGCTACCCTTTTTAGGTTTTGTTATGAACGCTGTGTAAAATCAATCCTTTTTTTTTTTTACTAAATCCAAATACGTTGTTAAAAACCTTTAAAACATTGCTTCCGAGGCTACCCTTTTTAGGTTTTGTTATGAACACTGTGTAAAATCAATCCTTTTTTTTTTTTATTAAATCCAAATACGTTGTTAAGAACCTTTAAAACATTGCTTCCGAGGCTACCCTTTTTAGGTTTTGTTATGAACACTGTGTAAAATAAATCCTTTTTTTTTTTACTAAATCCAAATACGTTGTTAAAAACCTTTAAAACATTGCTTCCGAGGCTACCCTTTTTAGGTTTTGTTATGAACACTGTGTAAAATAAATCCTTTTTTTTTTACTAAATCCAAATACGTTGTTAAAAACCTTGAAAACATTGCTTCCGAGGCTACCCTTTTTAGGTTTTGTTATAAACACTGTGTAAAATAAATCCTTTTTTTTTTTACTAAATCCAAATACGTTGTTAAAAACCTTGAAAACATTGCTTCCGAGGCTACCCTTTTTAGGTTTTGTTATGAACACTGTGTAAAATCAATCCTTTTTTTTTTTAATAAATCCAAATACGTTGTTAAAAACCTTGAAAACATTGCTTCCGAGGCTACCCTTTTTAGGTTTTGTTATGAACACTGTGTAAAATCAATCCTTTTTTTTTTTACTAAATCCAAATACGTTGTTAAAAACCTTGAAAACATTGCTTCCGAGGCTACCCTTTTTAGGTTTTGTTATGAACACTGTGTAAAATCAATCCTTTTTTTTTTTACTAAATCCAAATACGTTGTTAAAAACCTTTAAAACATTGCTTCCGAGGCTACCCTTTTTAGGTTTTGTTATGAACACTGTGTAAAATCAATCCTTTTTTTTTTTAATAAATCCAAATACGTTGTTAAAAACCTTTAAAACATTGCTTCCGAGGCTACCCTTTTTAGGTTTTGTTATGAACACTGTGTAAAATAAATCCTTTTTTTTTTTACTAAATCCAAATACGTTGTTAAAAACCTTGAAAACATTGCTTCCGAGGCTACCCTTTTTAGGTTTTGTTATGAACACTGTGTAAAATCAATCCTTTTTTTTTTTACTAAATCCAACAAAGTTGTTAAAAACCTTTAAAACATTGCTTCCGAGGCTACCCTTTTTAGGTTTTCTTATGAACGCTGTGTAAAATCAATCCTTTTTTTTTTTACTAAATCCAAATACGTTGTTAAAAACCTTTAAAACATTGCTTCCGAGGCTACCCTTTTTAGGTTTTGTTATGAACACTGTGTAAAATCAATCCTTTTTTTTTTTACTAAATCCAAATACGTTGTTAAAAACCTTTAAAACATTGCTTCCGAGGCTACCCTTTTTAGGTTTTCTTATGAACGCTGTGTAAAATCAATCCTTTTTTTTTTTACTAAATCCAAATACGTTGTTAAAAACCTTTAAAACATTGCTTCCGAGGCTACCCTTTTTAGGTTTTGTTATGAACACTGTGTAAAATCAATCCTTTTTTTTTTTACTAAATCCAAATACGTTGTTAAAAACCTTTAAAACATTGCTTCCGAGGCTACCCTTTTTAGGTTTTCTTATGAACGCTGTGTAAAATCAATCCTTTTTTTTTTTACTAAATCCAAATACGTTGTTAAAAACCTTTAAAACATTGCTTCCGAGGCTACCCTTTTTAGGTTTTGTTATGAACACTGTGTAAAATCAATCCTTTTTTTTTTTACTAAATCCAACAAAGTTGTTAAAAACCTTTAAAACATTGCTTCCGAGGCTACCCTTTTTAGGTTTTCTTATGAACGCTGTGTAAAATCAATCCTTTTTTTTTTTACTAAATCCAAATACGTTGTTAAAAACCTTTAAAACATTGCTTCCGAGGCTACCCTTTTTAGGTTTTGTTATGAACACTGTGTAAAATCAATCCTTTTTTTTTTTACTAAATCCAAATACGTTGTTAAAAACCTTTAAAACATTGCTTCCGAGGCTACCCTTTTTAGGTTTTCTTATGAACGCTGTGTAAAATCAATCCTTTTTTTTTTTACTAAATCCAAATACGTTGTTAAAAACCTTTAAAACATTGCTTCCGAGGCTACCCTTTTTAGGTTTTCTTATGAACGCTGTGTAAAATAAATCCTTTTTTTTCTTACTAAATTCAAGAAAGTTGTTGAAAACCTTTAAAACATTGCTTCCGAGGCTACCCTTTTTAGGTTTTGTTATGAACACTGTGTAAAATCAACCCTTTTTTTTTTTACTAAATCCAAATACGTTGTTAAGAACCTTTAAAACATTGCTTCCGAGGCTACCCTTTTTAGGTTTTGTTATGAACACTGTGTAAAATAAATCCTTTTTTTTTTTTATTAAATCCAAATACGTTGTTAAAAACCTTTAAAACATTGCTTCCGAGGCTACCCTTTTTAGGTTTTGTTATGAACACTGTGTAAAATCAATCCTTTTTTTTTTTACTAAATCCAAATACGTTGTTAAAAACCTTTAAAACATTGCTTCCGAGGCTACCCTTTTTAGGTTTTGTTATGAACACTGTGTAAAATCAATCCTTTTTTTTTTTACTAAATCCAAATACGTTGTTAAAAACCTTTAAAACATTGCTTCCGAGGCTACCCTTTTTAGGTTTTGTTATGAACACTGTGTAAAATCAATCCTTTTTTTTTTTACTAAATCCAAATACGTTGTTAAAAACCTTTAAAACATTGCTTCCGAGGCTACCCTTTTTAGGTTTTGTTATGAACACTGTGTAAAATCAATCCTTTTTTTTTTTACTAAATCCAAATACGTTGTTAAAAACCTTTAAAACATTGCTTCCGAGGCTACCCTTTTTAGGTTTTGTTATGAACACTGTGTAAAATCAACCCTTTTTTTTTTTACTAAATCCAAATACGTTGTTAAAAACCTTGAAAACATTGCTTCCGAGGCTACCCTTTTTAGGTTTTGTTATGAACACTGTGTAAAATCAATCCTTTTTTTTTTTACTAAATCCAAATACGTTGTTAAAAACCTTTAAAACATTGCTTCCGAGGCTACCCTTTTTAGGTTTTCTTATGAACGCTGTGTAAAATCAATCCTTTTTTTTTTTACTAAATCCAAATACGTTGTTAAAAACCTTTAAAACATTGCTTCCGAGGCTACCCTTTTTAGGTTTTGTTATGAACACTGTGTAAAATCAATCCTTTTTTTTTTTACTAAATCCAAATACGTTGTTAAAAACCTTTAAAACATTGCTTCCGAGGCTACCCTTTTTAGGTTTTGTTATGAACGCTGTGTAAAATCAATCCTTTTTTTTTTTACTAAATCCAAATACGTTGTTAAAAACCTTTAAAACATTGCTTCCGAGGCTACCCTTTTTAGGTTTTGTTATGAACACTGTGTAAAATCAATCCTTTTTTTTTTTACTAAATCCAAATACGTTGTTAAAAACCTTTAAAACATTGCTTCCGAGGCTACCCTTTTTAGGTTTTGTTATGAACACTGTGTAAAATCAACCCTTTTTTTTTTTACTAAATCCAAATACGTTGTTAAAAACCTTTAAAACATTGCTTCCGACGCTACCCTTTTTAGGTTTTGTTATGAACACTGTGTAAAATCAATCCTTTTTTTTTTTACTAAATCCAAATACGTTGTTAAAAACCTTTAAAACATTGCTTCCGAGGCTACCCTTTTTAGGTTTTGTTATGAACACTGTGTAAAATCAATCCTTTTTTTTTTTACTAAATCCAAATACGTTGTTAAAAACCTTTAAAACATTGCTTCCGAGGCTACCCTTTTTAGGTTTTCTTATGAACGCTGTGTAAAATCAATCCTTTTTTTTTTTACTAAATCCAAATACGTTGTTAAAAACCTTTAAAACATTGCTTCCGAGGCTACCCTTTTTAGGTTTTCTTATGAACGCTGTGTAAAATAAATCCTTTTTTTTTTTACTAAATCCAAATACGTTGTTAAAAACCTTTAAAACATTGCTTCCGAGGCTACCCTTTTTAGGTTTTCTTATGAACGCTGTGTAAAATCAATCCTTTTTTTTTTTACTAAATCCAAATACGTTGTTAAAAACCTTTAAAACATTGCTTCCGAGGCTACCCTTTTTAGGTTTTGTTATGAACACTGTGTAAAATCAATCCTTTTTTTTTTTACTAAATCCAAATACGTTGTTAAAAACCTTGAAAACATTGCTTCCGAGGCTACCCTTTTTAGGTTTTGTTATGAACACTGTGTAAAATAAATCCTTTTTTTTTTTTATTAAATCCAAATACGTTGTTAAGAACCTTTAAAACATTGCTTCCGAGGCTACCCTTTTTAGGTTTTGTTATGAACACTGTGTAAAATAAATCCTTTTTTTTTTTACTAAATCCAAATACGTTGTTAAAAACCTTTAAAACATTGCTTCCGAGGCTACCCTTTTTAGGTTTTCTTATGAACACTGTGTAAAATAAATCCTTTTTTTTTTTTATTAAATCCAAATACGTTGTTAAGAACCTTTAAAACATTGCTTCCGAGGCTACCCTTTTTAGGTTTTGTTATGAACACTGTGTAAAATAAATCCTTTTTTTTTTTTATTAAATCCAAATACGTTGTTAAAAACCTTTAAAACATTGCTTCCGAGGCTACCCTTTTTAGGTTTTGTTATGAACACTGTGTAAAATCAATCCTTTTTTTTTTTACTAAATCCAAATACGTTGTTAAAAACCCTGAAAACATTGCTTTGAGGCTACCCTTTTTAGGTTTTGTTATGAACACTGTGTAAAATCAATCCTTTTTTTTTTCACTAAATCCAAATACGTTGTTAAAAACCTTGAAAACATTGCTTCCGAGGCTACCCTTTTTAGGTTTTGTTATGAACACTGTGTAAAATAAATCCTTTTTTTTTTTACTAAATCCAAATACGTTGTTAAAAACCTTGAAAACATTGCTTCCGAGGCTACCCTTTTTAGGTTTTGTTATGAACACTGTGTAAAATCAATCCTTTTTTTTTTTAATAAATCCAAATACGTTGTTAAAAACCTTGAAAACATTGCTTCCGAGGCTACCCTTTTTAGGTTTTGTTATGAACACTGTGTAAAATCAACCCTTTTTTTTTTTACTAAATCCAAATACGTTGTTAAAAACCTTTAAAACATTGCTTCCGAGGCTACCCTTTTTAGGTTTTCTTATGAACGCTGTGTAAAATCAATCCTTTTTTTTTTTACTAAATCCAAATACGTTGTTAAAAACCTTTAAAACATTGCTTCCGAGGCTACCCTTTTTAGGTTTTGTTATGAACACTGTGTAAAATCAATCCTTTTTTTTTTTACTAAATCCAAATACGTTGTTAAAAACCTTTAAAACATTGCTTCCGAGGCTACCCTTTTTAGGTTTTCTTATGAACGCTGTGTAAAATCAATCCTTTTTTTTTTACTAAATCCAAATACGTTGTTAAAAACCTTTAAAACATTGCTTCCGAGGCTACCCTTTTTAGGTTTTGTTATGAACACTGTGTAAAATCAACCCTTTTTTTTTTTACTAAATCCAAATACGTTGTTAAAAACCTTGAAAACATTGCTTCCGAGGCTACCCTTTTTAGGTTTTCTTATGAACGCTGTGTAAAATCAATCCTTTTTTTTTTTACTAAATCCAAATACGTTGTTAAAAACCTTTAAAACATTGCTTCCGAGGCTACCCTTTTTAGGTTTTGTTATGAACACTGTGTAAAATCAATCCTTTTTTTTTTTTATTAAATCCAAATACGTTGTTAAAAACCTTGAAAACATTGCTTCCGAGGCTACCCTTTTTAGGTTTTGTTATGAACGCTGTGTAAAATCAATCCTTTTTTTTTTTACTAAATCCAACAAAGTTGTTAAAAACCTTGAAAACATTGCTTCCGAGGCTACCCTTTTTAGGTTTTGTTATGAACGCTGTGTAAAATCAATCCTTTTTTTTTTTACTAAATCCAACAAAGTTGTTAAAAACCTTTAAAACATTGCTTCCGAGGCTACCCTTTTTAGGTTTTGTTATGAACACTGTGTAAAATCAACCCTTTTTTTTTTTACTAAATCCAAATACGTTGTTAAAAACCTTTAAAACATTGCTTCCGAGGCTACCCTTTTTAGGTTTTGTTATGAACACTGTGTAAAATCAATCCTTTTTTTTTTTATTAAATCCAAATACGTTGTTAAAAACCTTTAAAACATTGCTTCCGAGGCTACCCTTTTTAGGTTTTGTTATGAACACTGTGTAAAATCAACCCTTTTTTTTTTTACTAAATCCAAATACGTTGTTAAAAACCTTTAAAACATTGCTTCCGAGGCTACCCTTTTTAGGTTTTGTTATGAACACTGTGTAAAATCAACCCTTCTTTTTTTTTACTAAATCCAAATACGTTGTTAAAAACCTTTAAAACATTGCTTCCGAGGCTACCCTTTTTAGGTTTTGTTATGAACACTGTGTAAAATCAATCCTTTTTTTTTTTACTAAATCCAAATACGTTGTTAAAAACCTCTAAAACATTGCTTCCGAGGCTACCCTTTTTAGGTTTTCTTATGAACGCTGTGTAAAATCAATCCTTTTTTTTTTTACTAAATCCAAATACGTTGTTAAAAACCTTTAAAACATTGCTTCCGAGGCTACCCTTTTTAGGTTTTGTTATGAACACTGTGTAAAATCAATCCTTTTTTTTTTTACTAAATCCAAATACGTTGTTAAAAACCTTTAAAACATTGCTTCCGAGGCTACCCTTTTTAGGTTTTGTTATGAACACTGTGTAAAATCAATCCTTTTTTTTTTTACTAAATCCAAATACGTTGTTAAAAACCTTTAAAACATTGCTTCCGAGGTTACCCTTTTTAGGTTTTGTTATGAACACTGTGTAAAATCAATCCTTTTTTTTTTTACTAAATCCAAATACGTTGTTAAAAACCTTTAAAACATTGCTTCCGAGGCTACCCTTTTTAGGTTTTGTTATGAACACTGTGTAAAATCAACCCTTTTTTTTTTTACTAAATCCAAATACGTTGTTAAAAACCTTTAAAACATTGCTTCCGAGGCTACCCTTTTTAGGTTTTGTTATGAACACTGTGTAAAATCAATCCTTTTTTTTTTTACTAAATCCAAATACGTTGTTAAAAACCTCTAAAACATTGCTTCCGAGGCTACCCTTTTTAGGTTTTCTTATGAACGCTGTGTAAAATCAATCCTTTTTTTTTTTACTAAATCCAAATACGTTGTTAAAAACCTTTAAAACATTGCTTCCGAGGCTACCCTTTTTAGGTTTTGTTATGAACACTGTGTAAAATCAATCCTTTTTTTTTTTACTAAATCCAAATACGTTGTTAAAAACCTTTAAAACATTGCTTCCGAGGCTACCCTTTTTAGGTTTTCTTATGAACGCTGTGTAAAATAAATCCTTTTTTTTTTTACTAAATCCAAATACGTTGTTAAAAACCTTTAAAACATTGCTTCCGAGGCTACCCTTTTTAGGTTTTCTTATGAACGCTGTGTAAAATCAATCCTTTTTTTTTTTACTAAATCCAAATACGTTGTTAAAAACCTTTAAAACATTGCTTCCGAGGCTACCCTTTTTAGGTTTTGTTATGAACACTGTGTAAAATCAATCCTTTTTTTTTTTACTAAATCCAAATACGTTGTTAAAAACCTTGAAAACATTGCTTCCGAGGCTACCCTTTTTAGGTTTTGTTATGAACACTGTGTAAAATCAATCCTTTTTTTTTTTACTAAATCCAAATACGTTGTTAAAAACCTTTAAAACATTGCTTCCGAGGCTACCCTTTTTAGGTTTTCTTATGAACGCTGTGTAAAATCAATCCTTTTTTTTTTTACTAAATCCAAATACGTTGTTAAAAACCTTGAAAACATTGCTTCCGAGGCTACCCTTTTTAGGTTTTGTTATGAACACTGTGTAAAATCAATCCTTTTTTTTTTTACTAAATCCAAATACGTTGTTAAAAACCTTTAAAACATTGCTTCCGAGGCTACCCTTTTTAGGTTTTCTTATGAACGCTGTGTAAAATCAATCCTTTTTTTTTTTACTAAATCCAAATACGTTGTTAAAAACCTTTAAAACATCTGAGGCTACCCTTTTTAGGTTTTGTTATGAACACTGTGTGAAATCAATCCTTTTTTTTTTTACTAAATCCAAATACGTTGTTAAAAACCTTTAAAACATTGCTTCCGAGGCTACCCTTTTTAGGTTTTGTTATGAACGCTGTGTAAAATCAATCCTTTTTTTTTTTACTAAATCCAAATACGTTGTTAAAAACCTTTAAAACATTGCTTCCGAGGCTACCCTTTTTAGGTTTTGTTATGAACACTGTGTAAAATCAATCCTTTTTTTTTTTACTAAATCCAAATACGTTGTTAAAAACCTTTAAAACATTGCTTCCGAGGCTACCCTTTTTAGGTTTTGTTATGAACACTGTGTAAAATCAACCCTTTTTTTTTTTACTAAATCCAAATACGTTGTTAAAAACCTTTAAAACATTGCTTCCGAGGCTACCCTTTTTAGGTTTTGTTATGAACACTGTGTAAAATCAATCCTTTTTTTTTTTACTAAATCAAAATACGTTGTTAAAAACCTTTAAAACATTGCTTCCGAGGCTACCCTTTTTAGGTTTTCTTATGAATGCTGTGTAAAATAAATCCTTTTTTTTCTTACTAAATTCAAGAAAGTTGTTGAAAACCTTGAAAACATTGCTTCCGAGGCTACCCTTTTTAGGTTTTGTTATGAACACTGTGTAAAATCAATCCTTTTTTTTTTTACTAAATCCAAATACGTTGTTAAAAACCTTTAAAACATTGCTTCCGAGGCTACCCTTTTTAGGTTTTCCTATGAACGCTGTGTAAAATCAATCCTTTTTTTTTTTACTAAATCCAAATACGTTGTTAAAAACCTTTAAAACATTGCTTCCGAGGCTACCCTTTTTAGGTTTTCTTATGAACGCTGTGTAAAATAAATCCTTTTTTTTCTTACTAAATTCAAGAAAGTTGTTGAAAACCTTTAAAACATTGCTTCCGAGGCTACCCTTTTTAGGTTTTGTTATGAACACTGTGTAAAATCAACCCTTTTTTTTTTTACTAAATCCAAATACGTTGTTAAAAACCTTTAAAACATTGCTTCCGAGGCTACCCTTTTTAGGTTTTCTTATGAACGCTGTGTAAAATCAATCCTTTTTTTTTTTACTAAATCCAAATACGTTGTTAAAAACCTTTAAAACATTGCTTCCGAGGCTACCCTTTTTAGGTTTTCTTATGAACGCTGTGTAAAATCAATCCTTTTTTTTTTTACTAAATCCAAATACGTTGTTAAAAACCTTTAAAACATTGCTTCCGAGGCTACCCTTTTTAGGTTTTGTTATGAACACTGTGTAAAATCAATCCTTTTTTTTTTTATTAAATCCAAATACGTTGTTAAAAACCTTTAAAACATTGCTTCCGAGGCTACCCTTTTTAGGTTTTGTTATGAACGCTGTGTAAAATCAATCCTTTTTTTTTTTACTAAATCCAACAAAGTTGTTAAAAACCTTGAAAACATTGCTTCCGAGGCTACCCTTTTTAGGTTTTGTTATGAACACTGTGTAAAATCAATCCTTTTTTTTTTTACTAAATCCAAATACGTTGTTAAAAACCTTTAAAACATTGCTTCCGAGGCTACCCTTTTTAGGTTTTGTTATGAACACTGTGTAAAATCAATCCTTTTTTTTTTTATTAAATCCAAATACGTTGTTAAAAACCTTTAAAACATTGCTTCCGAGGCTACCCTTTTTAGGTTTTGTTATGAACGCTGTGTAAAATCAATCCTTTTTTTTTTTACTAAATCCAAATACGTTGTTAAAAACCTTGAAAACATTGCTTCCGAGGCTACCCTTTTTAGGTTTTGTTATGAACACTGTGTAAAATCAACCCTTTTTTTTTTTACTAAATCCAAATACGTTGTTAAAAACCTTTAAAACATTGCTTCCGAGGCTACCCTTTTTAGGTTTTCTTATGAACGCTGTGTAAAATCAATCCTTTTTTTTTTTACTAAATCCAAATACGTTGTTAAAAACCTTTAAAACATTGCTTCCGAGGCTACCCTTTTTAGGTTTTCTTATGAACGCTGTGTAAAATCAATCCTTTTTTTTTTTACTAAATCCAAATACGTTGTTGAAAACCTTTAAAACATTGCTTCCGAGGCTACCCTTTTTAGGTTTTGTTATGAACGCTGTGTAAAATCAATCCTTTTTTTTTTTACTAAATCCAAATACGTTGTTAAAAACCTTTAAAACATTGCTTCCGAGGCTACCCTTTTTAGGTTTTGTTATGAACGCTGTGTAAAATCAATCCTTTTTTTTTTTACTAAATCCAAATACGTTGTTAAAAACCTTTAAAACATTGCTTCCGAGGCTACCCTTTTTAGGTTTTCTTATGAACGCTGTGTAAAATCAATCCTTTTTTTTTTTACTAAATCCAAATACGTTGTTAAAAACCTTTAAAACATTGCTTCCGAGGCTACCCTTTTTAGGTTTTCTTATGAACGCTGTGTAAAATCAATCCTTTTTTTTTTTACTAAATCCAAATACGTTGTTGAAAACCTTTAAAACATTGCTTCCGAGGCTACCCTTTTTAGGTTTTGTTATGAACACTGTGTAAAATCAATCCTTTTTTTTTTTATTAAATCCAAATACGTTGTTAAAAACCTTTAAAACATTGCTTCCGAGGCTACCCTTTTTAGGTTTTGTTATGAACACTGTGTAAAATCAATCCTTTTTTTTTTTATTAAATCCAAATACGTTGTTAAAAACCTTTAAAACATTGCTTCCGAGGCTACCCTTTTTAGGTTTTGCTATGAACACTGTGTAAAATCAATCCTTTTTTTTTTTATTAAATCCAAATACGTTGTTAAAAACCTTTAAAACATTGCTTCCGAGGCTACCCTTTTTAGGTTTTGTTATGAACACTGTGTAAAATAAATCCTTTTTTTTTTTACTAAATCCAAATACGTTGTTAAAAACCTTTAAAACATTGCTTCCGAGGCTACCCTTTTTAGGTTTTGTTATGAACGCTGTGTAAAATCAATCCTTTTTTTTTTTACTAAATCCAACAAAGTTGTTAAAAACCTTGAAAACATTGCTTCCGAGGCTACCCTTTTTAGGTTTTGTTATGAACACTGTGTAAAATCAATCCTTTTTTTTTTTACTAAATCCAAATACGTTGTTAAAAACCTTTAAAACATTGCTTCCGAGGCTACCCTTTTTAGGTTTTGTTATGAACGCTGTGTAAAATCAATCCTTTTTTTTTTTACTAAATCCAACAAAGTTGTTAAAAACCTTTAAAACATTGCTTCCGAGGCTACCCTTTTTAGGTTTTGTTATGAACACTGTGTAAAATAAATCCTTTTTTTTTTACTAAATCCAAATACGTTGTTAAAAACCTTTAAAACATTGCTTCCGAGGCTACCCTTTTTAGGTTTTGTTATGAACACTGTGTAAAATAAATCCTTTTTTTTTTTATTAAATCCAAATACGTTGTTAAAAACCTTTAAAACATTGCTTCCGAGGCTACCCTTTTTAGGTTTTGTTATGAACACTGTGTAAAATCAACCCTTTTTTTTTTTACTAAATCCAAATACGTTGTTAAAAACCTTTAAAACATTGCTTCCGAGGCTACCCTTTTTAGGTTTTGTTATGAACACTGTGTAAAATCAACCCTTTTTTTTTTTACTAAATCCAAATACGTTGTTAAAAACCTTGAAAACATTGCTTCCGAGGCTACCCTTTTTAGGTTTTGTTATGAACACTGTGTAAAATAAATCCTTTTTTTTTTTACTAAATCCAAATACGTTGTTAAAAACCTTGAAAACATTGCTTCCGAGGCTACCCTTTTTAGGTTTTGTTATGAACACTGTGTAAAATCAATCCTTTTTTTTTTTACTAAATCCAAATACGTTGTTAAAAACCTTGAAAACATTGCTTCCGAGGCTACCCTTTTTAGGTTTTGTTATGAACACTGTGTAAAATCAATCCTTTTTTTTTTTACTAAATCCAACAAAGTTGTTAAAAACCTTGAAAACATTGCTTCCGAGGCTACCCTTTTTAGGTTTTGTTATGAACACTGTGTAAAATCAATCCTTTTTTTTTTTACTAAATCCAAATACGTTGTTAAAAACCTTTAAAACATTGCTTCCGAGGCTACCCTTTTTAGGTTTTGTTATGAACACTGTGTAAAATCAATCCTTTTTTTTTTTATTAAATCCAAATACGTTGTTAAAAACCTTTAAAACATTGCTTCCGAGGCTACCCTTTTTAGGTTTTGTTATGAACGCTGTGTAAAATCAATCCTTTTTTTTTTTACTAAATCCAACAAAGTTGTTAAAAACCTTTAAAACATTGCTTCCGAGGCTACCCTTTTTAGGTTTTGTTATGAACACTGTGTAAAATCAATCCTTTTTTTTTTTATTAAATCCAAATACGTTGTTAAAAACCTTGAAAACATTGCTTCCGAGGCTACCCTTTTTAGGTTTTGTTATGAACACTGTGTAAAATAAATCCTTTTTTTTTTTACTAAATCCAAATACGTTGTTAAAAACCTTTAAAACATTGCTTCCGAGGCTACCCTTTTTAGGTTTTGTTATGAACGCTGTGTAAAATCAATCCTTTTTTTTTTTACTAAATCCAACAAAGTTGTTAAAAACCTTTAAAACATTGCTTCCGAGGCTACCCTTTTTAGGTTTTGTTATGAACACTGTGTAAAATCAATCCTTTTTTTTTTTATTAAATCCAAATACGTTGTTAAAAACCTTGAAAACATTGCTTCCGAGGCTACCCTTTTTAGGTTTTGTTATGAACACTGTGTAAAATAAATCCTTTTTTTTTTTACTAAATCCAAATACGTTGTTAAAAACCTTTAAAACATTGCTTCCGAGGCTACCCTTTTTAGGTTTTGTTATGAACGCTGTGTAAAATCAATCCTTTTTTTTTTTACTAAATCCAACAAAGTTGTTAAAAACCTTGAAAACATTGCTTCCGAGGCTACCCTTTTTAGGTTTTGTTATGAACACTGTGTAAAATCAATCCTTTTTTTTTTTACTAAATCCAAATACGTTGTTAAAAACCTTTAAAACATTGCTTCCGAGGCTACCCTTTTTAGGTTTTGTTATGAACACTGTGTAAAATCAATCCTTTTTTTTTTTATTAAATCCAAATACGTTGTTAAAAACCTTTAAAACATTGCTTCCGAGGCTACCCTTTTTAGGTTTTGTTATGAACGCTGTGTAAAATCAATCCTTTTTTTTTTTACTAAATCCAACAAAGTTGTTAAAAACCTTTAAAACATTGCTTCCGAGGCTACCCTTTTTAGGTTTTGTTATGAACACTGTGTAAAATAAATCCTTTTTTTTTTACTAAATCCAAATACGTTGTTAAAAACCTTTAAAACATTGCTTCCGAGGCTACCCTTTTTAGGTTTTGTTATGAACACTGTGTAAAATCAATCCTTTTTTTTTTTATTAAATCCAAATACGTTGTTAAAAACCTTTAAAACATTGCTTCCGAGGCTACCCTTTTTAGGTTTTGTTATGAACACTGTGTAAAATCAACCCTTTTTTTTTTTACTAAATCCAAATACGTTGTTAAAAACCTTTAAAACATTGCTTCCGAGGCTACCCTTTTTAGGTTTTGTTATGAACACTGTGTAAAATCAACCCTTTTTTTTTTTACTAAATCCAAATACGTTGTTAAAAACCTTTAAAACATTGCTTCCGAGGCTACCCTTTTTAGGTTTTCTTATGAACGCTGTGTAAAATCAATCCTTTTTTTTTTTACTAAATCCAAATACGTTGTTAAAAACCTTTAAAACATTGCTTCCGAGGCTACCCTTTTTAGGTTTTGTTATGAACACTGTGTAAAATCAATCCTTTTTTTTTTTACTAAATCCAAATACGTTGTTAAAAACCTTTAAAACATTGCTTCCGAGGCTACCCTTTTTAGGTTTTGTTATGAACACTGTGTAAAATCAACCCTTTTTTTTTTTACTAAATCCAAATACGTTGTTAAAAACCTTTAAAACATTGCTTCCGAGGCTACCCTTTTTAGGTTTTCTTATGAACGCTGTGTAAAATCAATCCTTTTTTTTTTTACTAAATCCAAATACGTTGTTAAAAACCTTGAAAACATTGCTTCCGAGGCTACCCTTTTTAGGTTTTGTTATGAACACTGTGTAAAATCAATCCTTTTTTTTTTTACTAAATCCAAATACGTTGTTAAAAACCTTTAAAAAATTGCTTCCGAGGCTACCCTTTTTAGGTTTTGTTATGAACACTGTGTAAAATCAACCCTTTTTTTTTTTACTAAATCCAAATACGTTGTTAAAAACCTTTAAAACATTGCTTCCGAGGCTACCCTTTTTAGGTTTTGTTATGAACACTGTGTAAAATAAATCCTTTTTTTTTTTACTAAATCCAAATACGTTGTTAAAAACCTTTAAAACATTGCTTCCGAGGCTACCCTTTTTAGGTTTTCTTATGAACGCTGTGTAAAATAAATCCTTTTTTTTTTTACTAAATCCAAATACGTTGTTAAAAACCTTTAAAACATTGCTTCCGAGGCTACCCTTTTTAGGTTTTGTTATGAACACTGTGTAAAATCAACCCTTTTTTTTTTTACTAAATCCAAATACGTTGTTAAAAACCTTTAAAACATTGCTTCCGAGGCTACCCTTTTTAGGTTTTGTTATGAACACTGTGTAAAATCAACCCTTTTTTTTTTTACTAAATCCAAATACGTTGTTAAAAACCTTTAAAACATTGCTTCCGAGGCTACCCTTTTTAGGTTTTCTTATGAACGCTGTGTAAAATCAATCCTTTTTTTTTTTACTAAATCCAAATACGTTGTTAAAAACCTTTAAAACATTGCTTCCGAGGCTACCCTTTTTAGGTTTTGTTATGAACACTGTGTAAAATCAATCCTTTTTTTTTTTACTAAATCCAAATACGTTGTTAAAAACCTTTAAAACATTGCTTCCGAGGCTACCCTTTTTAGGTTTTGTTATGAACACTGTGTAAAATCAACCCTTTTTTTTTTTACTAAATCCAAATACGTTGTTAAAAACCTTTAAAACATTGCTTCCGAGGCTACCCTTTTTAGGTTTTCTTATGAACGCTGTGTAAAATCAATCCTTTTTTTTTTTACTAAATCCAAATACGTTGTTAAAAACCTTGAAAACATTGCTTCCGAGGCTACCCTTTTTAGGTTTTGTTATGAACACTGTGTAAAATCAATCCTTTTTTTTTTTACTAAATCCAAATACGTTGTTAAAAACCTTTAAAAAATTGCTTCCGAGGCTACCCTTTTTAGGTTTTGTTATGAACACTGTGTAAAATCAACCCTTTTTTTTTTTACTAAATCCAAATACGTTGTTAAAAACCTTTAAAACATTGCTTCCGAGGCTACCCTTTTTAGGTTTTGTTATGAACACTGTGTAAAATAAATCCTTTTTTTTTTTACTAAATCCAAATACGTTGTTAAAAACCTTTAAAACATTGCTTCCGAGGCTACCCTTTTTAGGTTTTCTTATGAACGCTGTGTAAAATAAATCCTTTTTTTTTTTACTAAATCCAAATACGTTGTTAAAAACCTTTAAAACATTGCTTCCGAGGCTACCCTTTTTAGGTTTTGTTATGAACGCTGTGTAAAATCAATCCTTTTTTTTTTTTACTAAATCCAAATACGTTGTTAAAAACCTTGAAAACATTGCTTCCGAGGCTACCCTTTTTAGGTTTTGTTATGAACGCTGTGTAAAATCAATCCTTTTTTTTTTTACTAAATCCAACAAAGTTGTTAAAAACCTTTAAAACATTGCTTCCGAGGCTACCCTTTTTAGGTTTTGTTATGAACACTGTGTAAAATAAATCCTTTTTTTTTTACTAAATCCAAATACGTTGTTAAAAACCTTTAAAACATTGCTTCCGAGGCTACCCTTTTTAGGTTTTGTTATGAACACTGTGTAAAATCAATCCTTTTTTTTTTTATTAAATCCAAATACGTTGTTAAAAACCTTTAAAACATTGCTTCCGAGGCTACCCTTTTTAGGTTTTGTTATGAACACTGTGTAAAATCAACCCTTTTTTTTTTTACTAAATCCAAATACGTTGTTAAAAACCTTTAAAACATTGCTTCCGAGGCTACCCTTTTTAGGTTTTGTTATGAACACTGTGTAAAATCAACCCTTTTTTTTTTTACTAAATCCAAATACGTTGTTAAAAACCTTTAAAACATTGCTTCCGAGGCTACCCTTTTTAGGTTTTCTTATGAACGCTGTGTAAAATCAATCCTTTTTTTTTTTACTAAATCCAAATACGTTGTTAAAAACCTTTAAAACATTGCTTCCGAGGCTACCCTTTTTAGGTTTTGTTATGAACACTGTGTAAAATCAATCCTTTTTTTTTTTACTAAATCCAAATACGTTGTTAAAAACCTTTAAAACATTGCTTCCGAGGCTACCCTTTTTAGGTTTTGTTATGAACACTGTGTAAAATCAACCCTTTTTTTTTTTACTAAATCCAAATACGTTGTTAAAAACCTTTAAAACATTGCTTCCGAGGCTACCCTTTTTAGGTTTTCTTATGAACGCTGTGTAAAATCAATCCTTTTTTTTTTTACTAAATCCAAATACGTTGTTAAAAACCTTGAAAACATTGCTTCCGAGGCTACCCTTTTTAGGTTTTGTTATGAACACTGTGTAAAATCAATCCTTTTTTTTTTTACTAAATCCAAATACGTTGTTAAAAACCTTTAAAAAATTGCTTCCGAGGCTACCCTTTTTAGGTTTTGTTATGAACACTGTGTAAAATCAACCCTTTTTTTTTTTACTAAATCCAAATACGTTGTTAAAAACCTTTAAAACATTGCTTCCGAGGCTACCCTTTTTAGGTTTTGTTATGAACACTGTGTAAAATAAATCCTTTTTTTTTTTACTAAATCCAAATACGTTGTTAAAAACCTTTAAAACATTGCTTCCGAGGCTACCCTTTTTAGGTTTTCTTATGAACGCTGTGTAAAATAAATCCTTTTTTTTTTTACTAAATCCAAATACGTTGTTAAAAACCTTTAAAACATTGCTTCCGAGGCTACCCTTTTTAGGTTTTGTTATGAACGCTGTGTAAAATCAATCCTTTTTTTTTTTTACTAAATCCAAATACGTTGTTAAAAACCTTGAAAACATTGCTTCCGAGGCTACCCTTTTTAGGTTTTGTTATGAACACTGTGTAAAATCAATCCTTTTTTTTTTTACTAAATCCAAATACGTTGTTAAAAACCTTGAAAACATTGCTTCCGAGGCTACCCTTTTTAGGTTTTGTTATGAACACTGTGTAAAATCAACCCTTTTTTTTTTTACTAAATCCAAATACGTTGTTAAAAACCTTTAAAACATTGCTTCCGAGGCTACCCTTTTTAGGTTTTGTTATGAACACTGTGTAAAATAAATCCTTTTTTTTTTTACTAAATCCAAATACGTTGTTAAAAACCTTGAAAACATTGCTTCCGAGGCTACCCTTTTTAGGTTTTGTTATGAACACTGTGTAAAATCAATCCTTTTTTTTTTTACTAAATCCAAATACGTTGTTAAAAACCTTTAAAACATTGCTTCCGAGGCTACCCTTTTTAGGTTTTGTTATGAACACTGTGTAAAATCAACCCTTTTTTTTTTTACTAAATCCAAATACGTTGTTAAAAACCTTGAAAACATTGCTTCCGAGGCTACCCTTTTTAGGTTTTGTTATGAACACTGTGTAAAATCAATCCTTTTTTTTTTTACTAAATCCAAATACGTTGTTAAAAACCTTTAAAACATTGCTTCCGAGGCTACCCTTTTTAGGTTTTGTTATGAACACTGTGTAAAATCAATCCTTTTTTTTTTTCTAAATCCAAATACGTTGTTAAAAACCTTGAAAACATTGCTTCCGAGGCTACCCTTTTTAGGTTTTGTTATGAACACTGTGTAAAATCAATCCTTTTTTTTTTTACTAAATCCAAATACGTTGTTAAAAACCTTTAAAACATTGCTTCCGAGGCTACCCTTTTTAGGTTTTGTTATGAACACTGTGTAAAATAAATCCTTTTTTTTTTTACTAAATCCAAATACGTTGTTAAAAACCTTTAAAACATTGCTTCCGAGGCTACCCTTTTTAGGTTTTGTTATGAACACTGTGTAAAATAAATCCTTTTTTTTTTTACTAAATCCAAATACGTTGTTAAAAACCTTTAAAACATTGCTTCCGAGGCTACCCTTTTTAGGTTTTGTTATGAACACTGTGTAAAATAAATCCTTTTTTTTTTTACTAAATCCAAATACGTTGTTAAAAACCTTTAAAACATTGCTTCCGAGGCTACCCTTTTTAGGTTTTGTTATGAACACTGTGTAAAATAAATCCTTTTTTTTTTTATTAAATCCAAATACGTTGTTAAAAACCTTTAAAACATTGCTTCCGAGGCTACCCTTTTTAGGTTTTGTTATGAACACTGTGTAAAATCAATCCTTTTTTTTTTTTACTAAATCCAAATACGTTGTTAAAAACCTTTAAAACATTGCTTCCGAGGCTACCCTTTTTAGGTTTTGTTATGAACACTGTGTAAAATAAATCCTTTTTTTTTTTACTAAATCCAAATACGTTGTTAAAAACCTTTAAAACATTGCTTCCGAGGCTACCCTTTTTAGGTTTTGTTATGAACACTGTGTAAAATAAATCCTTTTTTTTTTTATTAAATCCAAATACGTTGTTAAAAACCTTTAAAACATTGCTTCCGAGGCTACCCTTTTTAGGTTTTGTTATGAACACTGTGTAAAATCAATCCTTTTTTTTTTTATTAAATCCAAATACGTTGTTAAAAACCTTTAAAACATTGCTTCCGAGGCTACCCTTTTTAGGTTTTGTTATGAACACTGTGTAAAATAAATCCTTTTTTTTTTTACTAAATCCAAATACGTTGTTAAAAACCTTTAAAACATTGCTTCCGAGGCTACCCTTTTTAGGTTTTGTTATGAACACTGTGTAAAATAAATCCTTTTTTTTTTTATTAAATCCAAATACGTTGTTAAAAACCTTTGAAACATTGCTTCCGAGGCTACCCTTTTTAGGTTTTGTTATGAACACTGTGTAAAATCAATCCTTTTTTTTTTTATTAAATCCAAATACGTTGTTAAAAACCTTTAAAACATTGCTTCCGAGGCTACCCTTTTTAGGTTTTGTTATGAACACTGTGTAAAATAAATCCTTTTTTTTTTTACTAAATCCAAATACGTTGTTAAAAACCTTTAAAACATTGCTTCCGAGGCTACCCTTTTTAGGTTTTGTTATGAACACTGTGTAAAATAAATCCTTTTTTTTTTTATTAAATCCAAATACGTTGTTAAAAACCTTTAAAACATTGCTTCCGAGGCTACCCTTTTTAGGTTTTGTTATGAACACTGTGTAAAATCAATCCTTTTTTTTTTTTACTAAATCCAAATACGTTGTTAAAAACCTTTAAAACATTGCTTCCGAGGCTACCCTTTTTAGGTTTTGTTATGAACACTGTGTAAAATAAATCCTTTTTTTTTTTACTAAATCCAAATACGTTGTTAAAAACCTTTAAAACATTGCTTCCGAGGCTACCCTTTTTAGGTTTTGTTATGAACACTGTGTAAAATAAATCCTTTTTTTTTTTATTAAATCCAAATACGTTGTTAAAAACCTTGAAAACATTGCTTCCGAGGCTACCCTTTTTAGGTTTTGTTATGAACACTGTGTAAAATCAATCCTTTTTTTTTTTACTAAATCCAAATACGTTGTTAAAAACCTTTAAAACATTGCTTCCGAGGCTACCCTTTTTAGGTTTTGTTATGAACACTGTGTAAAATAAATCCTTTTTTTTTTTACTAAATCCAAATACGTTGTTAAAAACCTTGAAAACATTGCTTCCGAGGCTACCCTTTTTAGGTTTTGTTATGAACACTGTGTAAAATAAATCCTTTTTTTTTTTACTAAATCCAAATACGTTGTTAAAAACCTTTAAAACATTGCTTCCGAGGCTACCCTTTTTAGGTTTTGTTATGAACACTGTGTAAAATAAATCCTTTTTTTTTTTATTAAATCCAAATACGTTGTTAAAAACCTTTAAAACATTGCTTCCGAGGCTACCCTTTTTAGGTTTTGTTATGAACACTGTGTAAAATAAATCCTTTTTTTTTTTATTAAATCCAAATACGTTGTTAAAAACCTTGAAAACATTGCTTCCGAGGCTACCCTTTTTAGGTTTTGTTATGAACGCTGTGTAAAATCAATCCTTTTTTTTTTTACTAAATCCAAATACGTTGTTAAAAACCTTTAAAACATTGCTTCCGAGGCTACCCTTTTTAGGTTTTGTTATGAACACTGTGTAAAATCAATCCTTTTTTTTTTTACTAAATCCAAATACGTTGTTAAAAACCTTTAAAACATTGCTTCCGAGGCTACCCTTTTTAGGTTTTGTTATGAACACTGTGTAAAATAAATCCTTTTTTTTTTTATTAAATCCAAATACGTTGTTAAAAACCTTTAAAACATTGCTTCCGAGGCTACCCTTTTTAGGTTTTGTTATGAACACTGTGTAAAATAAATCCTTTTTTTTTTTACTAAATCCAAATACGTTGTTAAAAACCTTTAAAACATTGCTTCCGAGGCTACCCTTTTTAGGTTTTGTTATGAACACTGTGTAAAATAAATCCTTTTTTTTTTTACTAAATCCAAATACGTTGTTAAAAACCTTGAAAACATTGCTTCCGAGGCTACCCTTTTTAGGTTTTGTTATGAACACTGTGTAAAATCAATCCTTTTTTTTTTTTACTAAATCTAAATACGTTGTTAAAAACCTTTAAAACATTGCTTCCGAGGCTACCCTTTTTAGGTTTTGTTATGAACACTGTGTAAAATCAATCCTTTTTTTTTTTACTAAATCCAAATACGTTGTTAAAAACCTTGAAAACATTGCTTCCGAGGCTACCCTTTTTAGGTTTTGTTATGAACACTGTGTAAAATAAATCCTTTTTTTTTTTACTAAATCCAAATACGTTGTTAAAAACCTTTAAAACATTGCTTCCGAGGCTACCCTTTTTAGGTTTTGTTATGAACACTGTGTAAAATCAATCCTTTTTTTTTTTTATTAAATCCAAATACGTTGTTAAAAACCTTTAAAACATTGCTTCCGAGGCTACCCTTTTTAGGTTTTGTTATGAACACTGTGTAAAATAAATCCTTTTTTTTTTTACTAAATCCAAATACGTTGTTAAAAACCTTGAAAACATTGCTTCCGAGGCTACCCTTTTTAGGTTTTGTTATGAACACTGTGTAAAATAAATCCTTTTTTTTTTTACTAAATCCAAATACGTTGTTAAAAACGTGAAATTTTCAGGTCCCATCTGACTGGCTTCACAAAAACATTATCCACATTCAAAGACAAAAAAACGAGATGTATTTGATTGACAATTCCATTTTTATCACAACATCGACATGATCAAAAGAACAAACATCCGAATTTCCATATACATATTATATTATATATATATATCCTGGTGGCAAAGATAAACAATTATAATATTCATAGCTTGCATACATATAATCTCTGAAATCACCACATATATATTAGCGGCAACGGCCAATACTACACTTAATATCAATGCAATCACAACTAAAAATGCCAAGGCAATGAGTAGAATGTGATGCTTCTGCTTCATCCTCTGGTTCATTGCAGAAGCATTGCCAGGCAATCTTGTTCGATGAAGATGACCCCTATTAGCTGCCCCTATGGTTGGTGTTGACGCATCCTCAATCCTGGGTGGTAGTTGAGCGAAGTGCACCCGGTGAGACGGAGCCTCTACCATCGGTAGGACAGTAGCAACGGATGTTGAGGCTCCCTCTACGCCTGGCAACGTTTTTTTTGATTTTTCATTTCACTCATTATTCGTTCCTCTTTCGGACGTTCTAACGGGAATGAACTGGAAAATCAATTGGAAACAACTTGTTTTTTCCCTTATTAATAATCTCATTCTACACCAAACTCGTCTCTATAACGTGGCTGCTTTTCAAAAGAATCTCTTGTTTTTCTCGTTATGTTAGACGCTTAGGATTTGAAAGGTTCAAATAGCTTGTAAGGGAGATAAGCGATCAAGAGTATTTCAGAGTTACCGTTCTTGACGACAACTTTTTCTCTTCACTTTCACTATCTTTCATCCACGTCTCGATATTTGTTGGGCTGTTTGGATATTTGGTAATTCAAAAACACGAAAAACAAGAGATTCTCTTGAAAAGCAGCCACGTTATAGAGACGAGTTTGGTGTAGAATGAGATTATTAATAATAGAAAAAAACAAGTTTCATTCACCGGTTTGGCCTCTATGAATGTTAGCATAATGAATAAAAGAAATGCTAATTTTTGAAAGATTTGGTGTAAAAATAACAGAAAGCTTTTGGGGGTGTGCGGGGGATATAATTACTAGTTTTACTAATGTAGTACTAGTAATATTAGTAATTATTTCCTTACTACAATGATGATGATGATTTTTTATTATTACATAATTATTCAATTCCTTCTATAGATTGTTGAGGAGACAATGGAAATTGCCAAATCAATAAAACTTTTCTTTTTCAAATACCAGCTGAAATAATTTACTTTTTTAATCGCAAATTATGTTGATAATTTCAAAAGTGTTTCAAACTTTTATTTCTCTAGTATTTCTCCTTAATATGATTGAAATTCATTGTGAAAATAACTTTTGACTTTTGGAACCTACGTTTGAAAGGATGTTTTAAATTTCTTGTGCTACAATATTTCTACATATTTTAATACGGAAAAATGTGAAAATCAACTCAAATAAGTGTAATAAGGATATTTCAAGCTCATAAACCAATATTTTGGAGGTTTTTAATATTTGTTTTCTTAATTTAGTATATAAAGATATAAGCAGGGCCTTTTTAGCTTCAAAAGCAATGTTTTAAAGTTTTTTTTAACAATTCTAAATAATGTAGTAATAATATAAAATTGGATTTTGAAAATGTTGAAACCAAAGCTAAAATGGTATAAAGAAAGTTTTCTTAGCTTTGACACCAATGTCTTGAAAGTTTTTTGATAATTTTCTTGAATCTATCAATAATAAACGATTGAATTTTAAAGTGTAAAAAGCGAGGCTGAAAAGGTATAAACAGCTTTGAAAGTAATGTTTTAAAGGTTCTTAACTATTCTCTTTGATGTATTAATTAATCTATTAGTAAGTGAGAAAAGCAAGCCTAGAAAGATATAAACATAGCTTTTTTTACCTTGAAAAACAATGTTTCAAAGTTTCAAAAACAGTGTTTCATCAGTGAACGATGAGCTCCGAAAATCCACACACACACATACTGTCTGGCCGAACGTACGCTTCTATGACAGGGAATCCAATTTCATGCCTTTCAGTCACCGGTTTGGCCTCTATGAATGTTATCATAATGAATAAAAAATAAAATGCAACTTTGTGAAAGATCTGGTGTAAAAATAACAGAAAGTTCAGAATGAGTGAAAAGGTGTTTTTAGCGGGGATGATGATGATAATGATGATGATGATGATGATGATGATGATGATGACACTTTATTCCATAGATTGTAAAGGAGACGCTGGAAATAGCCTAAGTAATCAAACTTTTTTTTAAAATACCAGGCAAAACGGTTTTTTAACGACAATTCACATTGATATTTTCAAGAGTGTTTTAAACTGTTAGAGCTGTAGTATTTCTATGTAATTTGATTCAAATTCATTTTTAAAATAACCTAAATTCGAATAATGATGACAGTTTGAATTTGGAACCAACATTTGAAGAGATGTTTTGAATATTTAGTTTCGAGAATTTTTCTGCATATTATAATATTGAAAAAAACAAAACGAGAAAGCCAACTAAAATAAGCATAATAAAGACACTTCAAGTTTACGAACCAATGTTTTAAAGGATTTTTATCTTTTATCTTCTGAAATGAATATTTTCAAAGTTTTACAACAATTTTCTTCAATACAGTTATATTGTATGATTGAATATTGAAAGTGTTCAAATCATATAAACTGTGCAATATATGTTTTCAAGGATTTTCAACAAATGTCTTGTATTGAAAAATAATGTATGCTAGACTATTGAAATATCAAAAGCAGAGCCTTCTAAGATTTGAAAGCAATGTTTTCAAGGTTTTTATCAATAATCTTGAATGTAGTTATAATATATGGGTTGGAGGGTCAAAACCAAGATGAAGAGCTTGTAAATAGAGCCTTTTTAGCTTTGAAACCAATGTTTTCAAGGTTTTTCAATAAGTTCCATGAATGTATCAATCTGATATGATTGAATTCTCAAAGTATCACAGCTGAGCCCGAAAGGTTGTAAACAGCTTTGAAAACAATGTGCGGTTTTTTTCTAACAATTCTCCCAAACGTAATGATATATGAGAAGTGGCAAAAGCCCAGCCTAAAAAGGTATGAACAGAGCCTTTTTAGCTTTGAAAAGCAATGCTTCCAAGATTTTTCTACAATTTGCTTTCATGCAGTAATGATATATGATTGTTTTTTCAAAATATCTAAACCAAGCATAAAAAGGTGTAAACAGGAATTCTTAACTTTGGAAACCAATGTCTCGGATGCAGTGATAATACGTAAGTAAGAGTCAAGACCTAACCTGAAAAGGTTACAAACGAAGCTTTTTTACCTTGAAAACTAATTTTCCCAAGGTTTTGACAATTTTCTTGAACATAATAACAATACAAGAGTAAGTGTGAAAACCAAGCCAAAAACAGCCATAAACAGAGTCTTTTCAGCTCTGAAAGCCATGTCTTCATGGTTTTTCAATAATTTTCATGAATATATCAATAAGATATGATTGAACTTTGGAAGTGTCAAAAGCAAGCCTAAAAAGGTATTAGCAGAGCGTTTTTGGCCTTGAAACCAGTGTTTTCAAGGTTTTGCAACAGTTTTCTTGAATGTAGTCCTAATATATGATTGAAGTTTCAAAGTGTTAAAACTGAGCCTTGAAGGATATGAAATGAGCCTTTTTAACATTTCAAGCAATGGTCTAAAGGTATTTTGACAATTTCCTTTCAATGTATTATTATCGTATAACTGAATCTTGAAAGCGCCAAAAGCAGACCTAGAGGGTATATACAGAGCCTTTTTTAGCTTCCAAAACCAATGTTTTCAAGGTTTGTTTTTTTAAAATTTTCTCTAATGTAGTTAGAATATATGATTGCACTGAGTGAAAACCAAGCCCCAAAAAGCTATATACAGAGTCTTTTCAGCACTGAAATCCATGCCTTCATTGTTCCTCAATAATTTTCATGAATATATCAATGAGATATGATTGAACATTGGAAGTGTGAAAACCGAACCGAAAAGGGTATAAACAGGAACTTTTCAGCTTTGAAACCACTATTTTAAGGTTTTATAACAAATTCTATTGAATGTAGTAATAATAGATGAATATGTGTCAAAACCATTACTGAAAGGGTATTAAAAAGAGCCTTTCTAGCTTTGAAACCCATATTTTTGAACTTTCAAACAATTTACTTGAATGAAGTAATAATAGATGAATATGTGTCAAAACCATAACTGAAAGGGTATAAAAAGAGCCTTCCTAGCTTTGAAACCCATATTTTTGAAGTTTCAAACAATTCACTTCAATGAAATAATAGTAAATAAATATGTGTAAAAACCATTACTGAAAGGGTATAAAAAGAGTCTTTCTAGCTTTGAAACCCATATTTTTGAACTTTCAAACAATTTACTTGAATGAAGTAATAGTAAATGAATATGTGTAAAAACCATTACTGAAAGGGTATAAAAAGAGTCTTTCTAGCTTTGAAACCCATATTTTTGAACTTTCAAACAATTTACTTGAATGAAGTAATAATAGATGAATATGTGTCAAAACCATAACTGAAAGGGTATTAAAAAGAGCCTTTCTAGCTTTGAAACCCATATTTTTGAAGTTTCAAACAATTTACTTCAATGAAGTAATAACAAATGAATATGTGTCCAAACCATAACTGAAAGGGTATTAAAAAGAGTCTTTCTAGCATTGAAACCCATATTTTTGAAGTTTCAAACAATTTACTTCAATGAAGTAATAATAAATGAATATGTGTCAAAACCATAACTGAAAGGGTATAAAAAGAGCCTTTCTAGCTTTGAAACCCATATTTTTGAAGTTTCAAACAATTTACTTCAATGAAGTAATAACAAATGAATATGTGTCCAAACCATAACTGAAAGGGTATAAAAAGAGCCTTTCTAGCTTTGAAACCCATCTTTTTGAAGTTTCAAACAATTTACTTGAATGAAGTAATAATAGATAAATATGTGTCAAAACCAAGCCAAGCCTTTTAAGGTTTGAAAACAATGTTTTAGAGGTTTCTCATCAATTTGTCTGAATGTAGTCAAAATATATTATTGAAATATCAAAGTGACCATAAACAAAGCCTAAAAGGGTATGAATAAAGCATTTTCAGCTTTGAAACCAATGTTTCCAATGTTTTTCATGAAATTTTTACGATGCTGTTATAACACATTCTTGAATTTTCAAAATATCCAATCCAAGCCTAACAAGGTATAAACAGAGCCTTTTTAGATTAGGAACCAATGTTTCAAAGGTCTTTAATACTTTTCTTGCATGTAGTGATAGTATATGAGTGAGTATTAAAAACGAATGGTTTCAATATTTTCAACACTTTCCAAGGAAGTAGTAATAATATATAATCAAAGTGTCAAAACTGAGCCTGAAATGCTGTAAACAGAGTCTTTTTAGCTTTGATAGCAATGTTTTGAAGGTTTTTAACAATTTACTTCAATGTAGTAATAATATATGATGGAATTTTCAAAGTGTCAAAACCAAGTCTGGAAGGGTATAAACAGAGCCTTTTTAGCCTTGAAACTAATGTTTGAAAGGTTTTCTTCAAAATAATATATAGATGTGTATGAAGAGCAAAGCTAAAAAGATATAAACAGAGCCTTTTCAGCTTTGAATCGAATATTTCAATAAGTTTTCTTGCATTCTTTAATAATATATGAGTAAAAAGAAATTATACATGGAGCCTTTTTAGCTTTGACAATGTATGTTTACAAGGTTTTTAACAATTGTCTCAAAAGTAGTAATCATATATAATTGAATTTTGCAGGTGTAAAAAAAGCAAGCCTGAAAAGGTATAGACGGAGCCTACTTAGCTTCAGAGCGAATGTTATCAACTATTAATATTCTAATGCACTGTAAAATAGCAATGGGCTGGATATATTGCAGGAATGGCACACACCAAACATACATTATGATTCACAACAGGCATCAGCAGAGAAAACATGTGCTACCGAGGTAGTCCGGCAGAATACAAGATGGAGAGACGAAGCAGACATATTCGGAAAGTACTGGCTCCGTGACGCCAACGATAGAGAGGTGTTGTTGCAAAATCTGATTTGGACAAATGAAAGTATTAATTCATCAAAAACCACTTCCCAATGACTGCTTGTTATCTTATTAGACATTAAATTACAAAACTATCCTACTATGCTCGAGTGAAATTCATGAGCAATTTTTAGTATTATTTTTTTACAATCCTTTATAATCATTGTAAAATGATTTAGTAGCGAATATTTCAACAAATTCCAACTTTGAATGTTCCCACCTCCAATTGTAATAATAAGAGGGAATAGATGAGAGGCACTTTTAGCCTTCTCCCCTGAGATTCGACCCTGATTCAAAGTTGTCTTGTCCTTTCGTCCCCGACCCCTTCCATACAAGAGATCAGAGGTAAGTGGGCGTTTCATCGGACAATGATGAGCCCCGAACCCCACCACACACACACACACACACACACACACACACATTATTATTATCACATGATTCTTTTATTTCCTCTATAGATTGTTGAGAAGACACTGGAAATGACCAAATCAACTAAACATTTTTTTTAAATACCAGCTGAAATAATTTATTTTTCAATCACGAAAAGCTATAATCAGACCCTTTTTAAGTCTGAAACTAAACTGAACTAAAGTTTTAGAGGTTTTCCCACATTTTCCTGAATGAAGTACTGATTTTACAAAGTGTTCACAACCAAGCCTGAGAAGCAATGTTTCAAAGGTTTTTAACAACTTTCTTGAATGTAGTAACAATATAAGAGTCAGTGATAAAACCAACCTCAATAGCTATAAACATAGCCTTTCTATATTTGAAACTAAAGTTTTAGAGGTTTTCCAACAATTTTCCTGATTTGAGTAAAGAAAAATAATATTGGTTTTCAAAGTGTTCATAACCAAGCCTAAAAGGGTAGCCAGAGAAGCAATGTTTCAAAGGTTTTTAACAACTTTCTTGAATGTAGTAACAATATACAAGTCAGTGATAGAACCCTCCTAAAAAGCTATGAACATAGCCTTCCTATATTTGAAACTGAAGTTTTAGAGGTTTTCCATATATTTTCCTGGACGTAGTAAAAAAAAAATGGTACTGATTTTTCAGAGTGTTCATAACCAATCCTTCAAGAGTAGCCAGAGAAGCAATGTTTCAAAGGTTTTTAACAACTTTCTCGAATGTAGTAACAAAATACGAGTCAGTGATAAAACCAACCTAAAAAGCTATGAACATAGCTCTTTTATATTTGAAATTCTAGAGGTTTACTAACAATTTTGCAGAATATAATAAAAAAAATAGTACTGATTTTTCACTGTGTTAATAACCAAGCCTTAAAAGGTAGCCAGAGAAGCAATGTTTCAAAGGTTTGTAACAACTTTCTCAGATGTAGTAACAATATACGAGTCAGTGATAAAACCAACCTAAAAAGCTATAAACATAGCCTTTCTATATTTGAAACTAAAGTTTTATAGGTTTTCCGACAATTTTCCTGAATGTAGTAAAAAAAAAATACTGATTTTCCAAAGTGTTCATAACCGAGCCTTAGAGGGTAGCCAGAGAAGCAATGTTCCAAGGGTTTTTAACAACCTTCTTGAATCTAGTAACAATATACGAGTCAGTGATAAAACCAACCTCAATAGCCATATACATAGCCTCTATATATTTGGAACTAAAGATTTAGAGGTTTTCCAAATATTTTCCTGAACGTAGTGAAGAAAAATAGTATTGATTTTTCAAAGTGTTCATATCCAAGCCTTGAAAGGTAACAACAGAAACAATGTTTAAGGGGATTTAACAACTTTGTTGAATCTAGTAACAATATAAGAGTCAGTGATAAAACCAACCTAGAAAAGCTATAAACATAGCCTTTCTATATTTGAAACTAAAGTTTTAGAGGTTTTCCAACCTTTTTCCTGAATGTAGCAAGGAAAAAAGCACTGATTTTTCAGAGTGTTCATAACCAAGCCTTAAAGGGTAGCCACAGGAGCAATGTTTCAAAGGTTTTTTACAACTTTCTCGAATGTAGTAACAATATACGAGTCAGTGATAAAACCAACCTCAATAGCTATAAACATAGCCTTTATATATTTGAAACTAAAGTTTTAGAGGTTTTCCAAATATTTTCCTGAACGTAGTGAAGAAAAATAGTATTGATTTTTCAAAGTGTTTATAACCAAGCCTTGAAGGGTAGCAACAGAAACAATGTTTAGGGGGTTTTAACAACTTTCTCAAATGTAGTAACAATATACGAGTCAGTGATAAAACTAACCTGAAAAGCTATAATCAGAGCCTTTCTATATTTGAAACTAAAGTTTTATAGGTTTTCCAACAATTTTCCGGAATGTAGCAAAAAAAATAGTACTGATTTTTCAAAGTGTTCATAACCGAGCCTTAGAAAGTAGCCACAGAAGCAATGTTTCAAAGGTTTTTAACAACTTTCTTGAATGTAGTAACAATATACGAGTCAGTGATAAATCCAACCTCAATAGCTATAAACATAGCCATTATATATTTGGAACTGAAAATTTAGAGGTTTTCCAAATATTTTCCTGAATGTAGTGAAGAAAAATAGTATTGATTTTTCAAAGTGTTCATATCCAAGCCTTGAAGGCTAGCAACAAAAACAATGTTTAAGGGGATTTAACAACTTTGTTGAATCTAGTAACAATATACGAGTCAGTGATAAAACCAACATAAAAAGATATAAACATAGCCTTTCTATATTTGAAACTAAAGATTTAGAGGTTTTCCAACAAATTTCCTGAACGTGGTAAAAAAGAAATAGTACTGATTTTTCACAGTGTTCATAACCAAGCCTAAAAGGGTAGCAAGAGAAGCAATGTTTCAAAGGTTTTTAACAAGTTTCTCGAATATAGTAACAATATACGAGTCAGTGATAAAACTAACCTGAAAAGCTATAATCAGAGCCTTTCTATATTTGAAACTAAAGTTTTAGTGGTTTTCCAACAATTTTCCTGAATGTATTGAAAAATAGTACTGATTTTTCACAGTGTTCATAACCAAGCCTTAGAGGGTAGCCAGAGAAGAATTGTTTCAAAGGTTTTTAACAACTTTCTTAAATGTAGTAACAATATACGAGTCAGTGATAAAACTAACCTGAAAAGCTATAATCAGAGCCTTTTTATATTTGAAACTAAAGTTTTATAGGTTTTCCAACAATTTTCCTGAATGTAGCAAAAAAAATAGTACTGATTTTTCAAAGTGTTCATAACCGAGCCTTAGAAAGTAGCCACAGAAGCAATGTTTCAAAGGTTCTTAACAACTTTCTTGAATGTAGTAACAATATACGAGTCAGTGATAAATCCAACCTCAATAGCTATAAACATAGCCTTTATATATTTGGAACTAGAGGTTTTCCAACAATTTTCTAGGATGTAGTGAGAAAAAAGTATAGATTTTTCATAGTGTTAATAACCAAACCTTAAAGAATAGCCACGGAAGCAATGTTTCGAAGGTTTTTAACAACTTTCTTGAATCTAGTAACAATATACGTGTCAGTGATAAAACCGACCAGAAAAGCTATAATGAGATTTTTTTTAGGTTTGAAACTAAAGTTTTAGTGGTTTTCCAACAATGCTCCTCAATGAAGTAAATAAAAAGGTACTGATTTTCCAAAAAAGATATAATCAGACCCTCTTTAGGTCTTGAACTGAAGTTTTAGAGGTTTTCCAACAATTTTCCTAAATGAAGTGAAAAATAGTACTGATTTTCCACAGTGTTAATAACTAAGCCTTGAAGGGTAGCCAGAGAAGCAATGTTTCAAAGGTTCTTAACAACTTTCTTGAATGTAGTAACAATATACGAGTCAGTGATAAAACCAACCTCAATAGCTATAAACATAGCCTTTATATATTTGAAACTAAAATTTTAGAGGTTTTCCAACAATTTTCCTGAATGTAGTAGAGAAAAATAGTACTGATTTTTCAGAGTCTTCATAACCAAGCCTTGAAGGGTAGCCAGAGGTGCAATGTTTCAAAGATTTTTAACAACTTTCTTGAATGTAGTAACAATGTACAAGTCAGAGATAAAACCAACCTAAAAAACTATAATCAGAGATTTTCTATATTTGAAAGTAAATATTTAGAGGTTTTCCAACAATTTTCCTTAATGTAGTGAAAAATAGTACTGATTTTTCACAGTGTTAATAACTAAGCCTTAAAGGGTAGCCAGAGAAGCAATGTTTCAAAGGTTTGTAACAACTTTCTTGAATGTAGTTACAATTTCCGAGTCAGAGATAAAACCAACCTAAAAAGATATAATCAGACCCTCTTTAGGTCTTAAACTAAAGTTTTATAGGTTTTCCCACAATTTTCCTGAATGTAGTAAAAAAAAAAGTACTGAATCTTCAGAGTCTTCATAACCAAGCCTTAAAGGGTAGCCAGAGAAGCATTGTTTCATAGGTTTTTAACAACTTTTTTGAATATAGTAACAATATACAAGTCATTGATAAAACAAACCTAAAAAGCTCTAATCAGAGCCTTTTTAGGTTTGAAACTGAAGTTTTAGAGGTTTTCCAGCAATTTGCCTGAATGTAGTAAAAAAATAATACTGATTTTTCAAAGTGTTCACAACCAAGCCTTAAAGGGTAGCCACAGGAGTATGTATCAAAGGTTTTTAACAACTTTTTGGATGTTGTAACAATATATGAGTCAGTGATAAAACCAACTTTACAAGCTGTAAACATAGCCTTTGTATATTCAGAACTAAAGTTTTATAGGTTTTCCAAACATTTTCCTGAAATTTGTAAAAAATAGTTCTCATTTTTTGAAGCGTTCATAACCAAGTTTTAAAGGTTAGCCACAGAAGCAATATTTCAAAGATTTGTAACAACTTTCTTGAATGTGGTAACATTGTATAAGTTAGTGATATAACTAACCTAAAAAGCCATAAACATAGCTTTTTTAGGTTCAAAACCACTTTTTTAGAGGTTTTCCAACAATCTTCCAGGATGTAGTGAGAAGAAAGTATAGATTTTTCATAGTGTTAATAACCAAACCTTAAAGAATAGCCACGGAAGCAATGTTTCGAAGGTTTTTAACAACTTTCTTGAATCTAGTAACAATATACATGTCAGTGATAAAACCGACCAGAAAAGCTATAATGAGATTTTTTTTAGGTTTGAAACTAAAGTGTTAGTAGTTTTCCAACAATGCTCCTGAATGAAGTAAATAAAAAAGTACTGATTTTCCAAAAAAGATATAATCAGACCCTCTTTATGTCTTGAACTAAAGTTTCAGAGGTTTTCCAACAATTTTCCTGAATGTAGTGAAAAATAGTACTGATTTTTCAAAGTGTTAATAACTAAGCCTTGAAGGGTAGCCAGAGAAGCAATGTTTCATAGGTTCTTAACAACTTTCTTGAATGTAGTAACAATATACAAGTCAGTGATAAAACCAACCTCAATAGCTATAAACATAGCCTTTATATATTTGAAACTAAAGTTTTAGAGGTTTTCCAACAATTTTCCTGAATGTAGTAGAGAAAGATAGTACTGATTTTTCACAGTGTTAATAACCAAGCCTTAAAGGGTAGCCAGAGAAGCATTGTTTCAAAGTTTTCTAACAACTTTTTTGAATATAGTAACAATATATGAGTCAGTGATAAAACCAACCTAAAAAACTATAATCAGAGATTTTCTATATTTGAAAGTAAATATTTAGAGGTTTTCCAACAATTTTCCTTAATGTAGTGAAAATAGTACTGATTTTTCACAGTGTTATTAACTAAGCCTTAAAGGGTAGCCACAGAAGCAATGTTTCAAAGGTTTTTAACAACTTTCTTGAATGTAGTAACAATATACGAGTCAGACATAAAACCAACCTGAAAAGCTATAATCAGAGCCTTTTTAGTTTTGAAACAAAAGTTTTAGAGGTTTTCCAACAATTTTACTGAATGTAGTAAAAAAACAAGTACTGATTTTTCAAAGTGTTCATAACCAAGCCTTAAAGGGTAGCCACAGAAGCAATGTTTCAAAGGTTTTTAACAACTTTCTTGTATGTACTAATAATAAACGAATGAGCCTAAAAAGCTATAAACCTAAAAAGCTATAAACAGAGCTTTTTTAGCTCCTATGACTAATGTTTTTAATATTTTTAACAATTTTTTGTGAAGTTATGATAATAAAAGAAGTTGTCAATAAAACATGTGGCAAATATCAACTCTGTATGATGCAAAGTTGTCGAGCTATCTCCCTGCATACATGTCCACCCATAGACAGATGAATTATCCTTGGTAATACTCAATATTTCTCTAGTCCACCTGTAAACGATGGCTGAGAATGAATTCCCTATCAGAAATATTATGTTCCTTTGGTAAACATTCCTTTATTTCTCTAACTTCTTCCTTTGAGAGTGGGACAACGAGTAAGTAGATGCAACACTGAAGGCAAATTCTATCAGTAAAGCTAGTTTGACTACTGTCAACCCATAGATAATAAAGGTTTTATCAATTTCCAATCCTATACATATATATATATATATATATATATATATATGTGTGTGTGTGTATATATTATAATTAAATCTTGTTCCGTAGACACTAGGGCATGCCCATTCTAATGCTGTACCTGGTTTCATGAAAATCTTCAGGAAGTTTAAACTTGAGATGATGAGACACTGTTGTTTATTTATTTCTGATGTTGTTGATAGCAACAATCAAAACAGAAACAGTGTCCTTAATTGTGATAACCATCAATCGAAATATAGTCAGAGTTTTGTTCAGTTTTAAATCACACGTACGGGCTGTGCCAATGTTGTTTTTTTGTTTGTTTGTTTTTGTCTTTTTTCAAGGAATAAACACTTCAGGAAAAAAAATTGTCCGACTTATGACGGTGCCAGTGAGAAAGTCGGGGAGAACCAGTATTACATGAGACGTTCAATTTACAACTCTAGTGTATTCGATCCAAACTGGGTTCCCCCTCACTTGTGAGCTTGCGCCCCACTAAGATAAGCTTAGTGAACATTAGTATTATATTGATATATTTTTCGATTTTTCAACAGGTTCCAAAACACTGATCTAATGTCTGATCTCTATATGTTTTACGAAATCCCAGACAACGATTAGGATTCTCACGATCCAGTTGTCTATGGCTGAGATGCTCACGATTCCAAATTGAAGACAGTTAAGCCGGAAAATTCAAAACTCCCTGACAAGGAGTGCTACGCAAAACTGATTGAACCGTTCCACCTAAAGAAAAAATAAGTATTGAATAACACAAAACAGAATTATTCGCATCAACAGATGTTTTCATTGTTTATGAAATTATTTTTTTGATAATAACATGAACGACATGGTAAAATAAAAAATATATTTATTTAACTAAAATGCGACATATTTGAAGCAATAACATGTTTCCAGCAACGTTCTCATGATTACCACTGTTGGACTTCCCACCAAAATTCTCTGAGCCTCAGAATGTGCTCGAAACCCTCTTTGTGGGTTGTCGGCCACTGAATTCTTTACTATTTACAACCGGTTTTAGCCTCCCTTGAATTATTTTTTGAATCAAGTTTTGAGTTGAAAATAATCTGTTAGACTTTATTTTGTTCCCACAAAGCCATTAACGCTGATATTCACAATGGTCTCTTCAAGATTCTTTTCCTTTCCAGGAGGAAGCCAGTGAAATTGAACCTGAAAATAGTCTGTGACACATTATTTTGTATCCAGGAAGCCTTTTAGACTGAAATCCAAAATGGTCTATTCGAGACTCTTTCTGTTTCCGGGAGAAAGCAAATGAAATTAAACCTGAAAATAGTCTGTTAGACTTCATTTTGTATCCCGGAAGCCTTTTAGATTGAAATTCACAATTATCTCTTCGAGATGCTTTTCATTTCTGGGAGGAAACTAGTGAAAGTGAACCTGAAAATAGTCTGTGAGACTTTAATTTGTTTCCAGGGGGCTTTTGAGACTGAAATTCACAATGGTCTCTTCAGCACTCTTTTTGTTTTCAGGAGGAAGCCAGTGAAAATAGTCTATGACACTTTATTTCATTTTTAGGAAGTCTATGAGACAGAAATTCACAATTGTCCTTTAGAGTCTCTTTTTGTTTTCAGGAGGAAAACAGTGAAATTGAACCTGGAAATAGTCTGTGAGACTCTATTTTGTTTTTGGGAAGTCTATGAGACTGAAAATTCACTAAGGTTTTGTCAATACTCTTTTTGTTTTGGAGAGGAAGCCAGAGAAATTGAACCTTGAAATAGTCTGCTGGACTTTATTTTGTTCCAAGGAATCCTTTTAGACTGAAATTCACAATGGTCTACTCAAAACATTTTTTGTTTTTGGGAGGAAGCAAGTGAAATTTAACCTGAAAATAGTCTTTAAGACTTTATTTTGTTCCCAGGAAGCCTTTAAGACTAAAATTCACAATTGTCTCTTCAAAACAATTTTTGTTCCTGGGAGGAAAACAGTGAAACTGAACCTGAAAATAGTCTGTGAGACTTTATTTAGTTTCTAGGGAGCCTTTTAGACTAAAATTCACATTGTCTTTTGGGGACTCTTTTTGTTTTCGGGATGAAAACAGCGAAATTGAACCTGAAAATAGTCTGTTAGACTTTATTTAGTTTCCATGAAGCCTTTCAGACAGAAATTCACAAATGTCCTTTAGAGTCTCTTTTTTTTTTTCGGGAGGAAAACAGTGAAATTGAACCTGTAAAGTGTCTATTAGACTTTATTTAGTTTCCAGGAAGCCTTCTGGACTAAAATTCACAACTGTCCTTTAGGGACTCTTTTTGTTTTCGGGGGGAATACAGTGAAATTGAACCTGAAAATAGTCTGTGAGACTTTATTTAGTTTCCATGAGTCGTTTCAGACAAAAATTCACAATTGTCCTTTAGAGTTTCTTTTTGTTTTCGGGAGGAAAACAGTGAAATTGAACCTGAAAATAGTCTGTTAGACTTTATTTAGTTTCCATGAAGCCTTTAAGACAGAAATTCACAATTGTCCATTAGAGTCTCTTTTTTTTTTTCGGGAGGAAAACAGTGAAATTGAACCTGTAAATTGTCTGTTAGACTTTATTTAGTTTCCAGGAAGACTTTTAGACAAAAATTCAAAATTGTCCTCTAGAGTCTCTTTTTGTTTTCGGGAGGAATACAGTGAAATTGAACCTGAAAATAGTCTGTGAGACTTTATTTAGTTTCCATGAGTCCTTTCAGACAAAAATTCACAATTGTCCTTTAGGGACTCTTTTTGTTTTCGGGAGGAAAACAGTGAAATTGAACCTGTAAATTGTCTGTGACACTTTATTTTGTATCCAGGAACCTTTAAGATTGATATCAACAATGGTCTCTTCAAGACTCATTTTTTTTCGGGAGGGAGCCAGTTGAATTGAACCAGAAAAAAGTCTGCGAGACTTTATTTTTTTTCCAGGAAGCTTCTAAGACTGAAATATGCAATGGTTTCTCCAGTAATCTTTTTGTTTCGAATGGATGCCAGTTAAATTTAAACTGAAAATAGTCTGTGAGACTTTATTTTGTTTCCAGGAAGCCTTTCAGACTCAAATTCACAATCGTCCTTTAGGGACTCTTTTTGTTTTTGGGAGGAAAACAGTGAAATTGAACCTGAAAATAGTCTGTGAGACTTTATTTAGTTTCCAGGAAGCCTTTTAGTCTAAAATTCACAATTGTCCTTTGGGGACTCTTTTTGTTTTCTGGAGGAAAACAGTGAAATTGAACCTGAAAATAGTCTGTTAGACTTTATTTAGTTTCAAGGAAGCCTTTCAGACTCAAATTCACAATTGTCCTTTAGGGACTCTTTTTGTTTTCTGGAGGAAAACAGTGAAATTGAACCTGAAAATAGTCCGTGAGACTTTATTTAGTTTCTATGAAGCCTTTTAATCTAAAATTCACAATCGTCCTTTAGGGATTCTTTTTGTTTTCTGGAGGAAAACAGTGAAATTGAACCTGAAAATAATTTGTTAGACTTTATTTAGTTTCCAGGAAGCCTTTTGGACTAAAATTCACAATCGTCCTTTAGGGACTCTTTTTGGTTATAGGAGGAAAACAGTGAAATTGAACCTGAAAATAGTCTGTGAGACTTTATTTAGTTTCCAGGAAGCCTTTTAGACTCAAATTCACAATTGTCCTTTAGGGACTCTTTTTGTTTTCTGGAGGAAAACAGTGAAATTGAACCTGAAAATAGTCTGAGAGGCTTTATTTAGTTTCCAGGAAGCCTTTTGGACTAAAATACACAATCGTCCTTTAGGGACTCTTTTTGTTTTCTGGAGGAAAACAGTGAAATTGAACCTGGAAATAGTCCGTTAGACTTTATTTAGTTTTCAGAAAGCCTTTTAGACTAAAATTCACAATCGTCCTTTAGGGACTCTTTTTGTTTTCTGGAGGAAAACAGTGAAATTGAACCTGAAAATAGTCTGTGAGACTTTATTTAGTTCCCAAGAAGCCTTTTAGACTAAAATTCACAATTGTCCTTTAGGGACTCTTTTTGTTTTCTGGAGGAAAACAGTGAAATTGAACCAAAAAATAGTCCGTTAGACTTTATTTAGTTTCAAGGAAGCCTTTTAGACTAAAATTCACAATCGTCCTTTAGGGACTCTTTTTGTTTTCTGGAGGAAAACAGTGAAATTGAACCTGGAAATAGTCCGTGAGACTTTATTTAGTTTTCAGAAATCCTTTTAGACTAAAATTCACAATCGTCCTTTAGGGACTCTTTTTGTTTTCTGGAGGAAAAACTGTGAAATTGAACCTGGAAATAGTCTGTGAGACTTTATTTAGTTTCCAGGAAGCTTTTTAGACTAAAATTCACAATTGTCCTTTAGGGACTCTTTTTGTTTTTTGGAGGAAAGCAGTGAAATTGAACCTGAAAATAGTCTGTAAGACTTTATTTAGTTTCCAGGAAGACTTTTGGACTAAAATTCACAATTGTCCTTTAGGGACTCTTTTTGTTTTCTGAAGGAAAACAGTGAAATTGAACCTGAAAATAGTCTGTGAGACTTTATTTAGTTTTCAGAAAGCCTTTTAGACTAAAATTCACAATCGTCCTTTAGGGACTCTTTTTGTTTTCTGGAGGAAAACAGTGAAATTGAACCTAAAAATAGTCTGTGAGACTTTATTTAGTTTTCAGGAAGCCATTTAGACAAAAATTCACAATTGTCCTTTAGGGACTCTTTTATTTTTCGGGAGGAAAACAGTGAAATTGAACCTGAAAATAGTCTGTGAGACTTTATTTAGTTTCCAGGAAGCCTTCTGGACTATAATTCACAATCGTCCTTTAGGGACTCTTTTTGTTTTCTGGAGGAAAACAGTGAAATTGAACCTGAAAATAGTCTGTAAGACTTTATTTAGTTTCCAGGAAGCCTTTTAGACTAAAATTCACAATTGTCCTTTAGGGACTCTTTTTGTTTTCTGGAGGAAAACAGTGAATTTGAACCTGAAAATAGTCTGTGAGACTTTATTTAGTTTCTATGAAGCCTTTTAGACTAACATTCACAATTGTCCTTTAGGGACTCTTTATGTTTTCTGGAGGAAAACAGTGATATTGAACTTGAAAATAGTCTGTGAGACTTTATTTAGTTTCCAGGAAGCCTTTTGGACTAAAATTCACAATCGTCCTTCAGGGACTCTTTTTGTTTTCTGGAGGAAAGCAGTGAAATTGAACCTGAAAATAGTCTGTAAGACTTTATTTAGTTTTCAGAAAGCCTTTTAGACTAAAATTCACAATTGTCCTTTAGGGACTCTTTTTCTTTTCGGGAGGAAAACAGTGAAATTGAACCTGAAAATAGTCTGTGAGACTTTATTTAGTTTCCATGAAGCCTTTTAGACTAAAATTCACAATTGTCCTTCAGGGACTCTTTATGTTTTGGGGAGGAAAACAGTGAAATTGAACCTGAAAATAGTCTGTTAGACTTTATTTAGTTTTCAGAAAGCCTTTTAGACTAAAATTCACAATCGTCCTTTAGGGACTCTTTTTGTTTTCTGGAGGAAAACAGTGAAATTGAACCTGAAAATAGTCTGTGAGACTTTATTTAGTTTCCAGGAAGCCTTTTAGACTAAAATTCACAATTGTCCTTTAGGGACTCTTTTTGTTTTCTGGAGGAAAACAGTGAAATTGAACCTGAAAATAGTCTGTAAGACTTTATTTAGTTTCCAGGAAGCCTTTTAGACTCAAATTCACAATTGTCCTTTAGGGACTCTTTTTGTTTTCTGAAGGAAAACAGTGAAATTGAACCTGAAAATAGTCTGTGAGACTTTATTTAGTTTTCAGAAAGCCTTTTAGACTAAAATTCACAATCGTCCTTTAGGGACTCTTTTTGTTTTCTGGAGGAAAACAGTGATATTGAACTTGAAAATAGTCTCTGAGACTTTATTTAGTTTCCAGGAAGCCTTCTGGACTAAAATTCACAATCGTCCTTTAGGGACTCTTTTTGTTTTCTGGAGGAAAACAGTGAAATTGAACCTGAAAATAGTCTGTTAGACTTTATTTAGTTTCCAGGAAGCCATTTAGACAAAAATTCACAATCGTCCTTTAGGGACTCTTTATGTTTTGGGGAGGAGAACAGTGAAATTGAACCTGAAAATAGTCTGTTAGACTTTATTTAGTTTTCAGAAAGCCTTTTAGACTAAAATTCACAATCGTCCTTTAGGGACTCTTTTTGTTTTCTGGAGGAAAACAGTGAAATTGAACCTGAAAATAGTCTGTTAGACTTTATTTAGTCTCCAAAAAGTCTTTTAGACTAAAATTCACAATTGTCCTTTAGGGACTCTTTTTGTTTTCTGGAGGAAAACAGTGAAATTGAACCTGAAAATAGTCTTTGAGACTTTATTTAGTTTCCAGGAAGCCTTTTAGACTAAAATTCACAATTGTCCTTTAGGGACTCTTTTTGTTTTCTGGAGGAAAACAGTGAAATTGAACCTGAAAATAGTCTGTGAGACTTTATTTGGTTTCCAGGAAGCCTTCTGGACTAAAATTCACAATCGTCCTTTAGGGACTCTTTTTGTTTTCTGGAGGAAAACAGTGAAATTGAACCTGAAAATAATCTGTTAGACTTTATTTAGTTTCCAGGAAGCCTTCTGGACTAAAATTCACAATCGTCCTTTAGGGACTTTTTTTGTTTTTGGGAGGAGAACAGTGAAATTGAACCTGGAAATAGTCCGTTAGACTTTATTTAGTTTTCAGAAAGCCTTTTAGACTAAAATTCACAATCGTCCTTTAGGGACTCTTTTTGTTTTCTGGAGGAAAACAGTGAAATTGAACCTGAAAATAGTCTGTGAGACTTTATTTAGTTCCCAAGAAGCCTTTTAGACTAAAATTCACAATCGTCCTTTAGGGACTCTTTTTGTTTTCTGGAGGAAAACAGTGAAATTGAACCAAAAAATAGTCCGTTAGACTTTATTTAGTTTCAAGGAAGCCTTTTAGACTAAAATTCACAATCGTCCTTTAGGGACTCTTTTTGTTTTCTGGAGGAAAACAGTGAAATTGAACCTGAAAATAGTCCGTGAGACTTTATTTAGTTTTCAGAAAGCCTTTTAGACTAAAATTCACAATCGTCCTTTAGGGACTCTTTTTGTTTTCTGGAGGAAAAACTGTGGAATTGAACCTGGAAATAGTCTGTGAGACTTTATTTAGTTTCCAGGAAGCTTTTTAGACTAAAATTCACAATTGTCCTTTAGGGACTCTTTTTGTTTTTTGGAGGAAAACAGTGAAATTGAACCTGAAAATAGTCTGTGAGACTTTATTTAGTTTCCAGGAAGCCTTCTGGACTAAAATTCACAATCGTCCTTTAGGGACTCTTTTTCTTTTCAGGAGGAAAACAGTGAAATTGAACCTGAAAATAGTCTGTAAGACTTTATTTAGTATCCAGGAAGCCTTTTAGACTAAAATTCACAATCGTCCTTTAGGGACTCATTTTGTTTTGGGGAGGAGAACAGTGAAATTGAACCTGAAAATAGTCTGTTAGACTTTATTTAATTTTCAGAAAGCCTTTTAGACTAAAATTCACAATTGTCCTTTAGGGACTCTTTTTGTTTTCTGGAGTAAAACAGTGAAATTGAACCTGAAAATAGTCTTTGAGACTTTATTTAGTTTTCAGGAAGCCTTCTAGACTTAAATTCACGATTGACCTTTAGGGACTCTTTTTGTTTTCGGGAGGAAAACAGTGAAATTGAACCTGAAAATAGTCTGCGAGATTTTGTTTTTTTTCCAGGAAGCCTTCTGGACTAAAATTCACAATCGTCCTTTAGGGACTCTTTTTGTTTTCTGGAGGAAAACAGTGAAATTGAACCTGAAAAAAGTCTGTGAGACTTTATTTAGTTTCCAGGAAGCCTTTTAGACTAAAATGCACAATTGACCTTTAGGGACTCTTTTTGTTTTCGGGAGGAAAACAGTGAAACTGAACCTGAAAATAGTCTGTTAGACTTTATTTAGTTTCCATGAAGCCTTTCAGACAGAAATTCACAATTGTCCATTAGGGACTCTTTTTGTTTTCAGGAGGAAAACAGTGAAATTGAACATAAAAATAGTCTGTGAGACTCTATTTATTTTTTGGGAAGTCTATGAGACTGAAAATTTACTAAGGTTTTGTCAATACTCTTTTTGTTTTCTGGAGGAAGCCAGTGAAATTAAACCTTGAAATAGTCTGCTGGACTTTATTTTGTTCCAAGGAATCCTTTAAGACTGATATTCACAATGGTCTCTTCAAGACTCTTCCCGTTTTCAGGAGGAAACCAGTGTAATTAAACCTGAAAATAGTCTGTGACACTTTATTTTGTTTGCAGGAACCTTTAAGATTGATATCAACAATGGTCTCTTCAAGACTCCTATCGTTTTCGGGAGGAAGCCAGTTGAATTGAACCTGAAAAAAGTCTGCGAGACTTTATTTTGTTTCCAGGAAGCTTTTAAGACTGAAATTTGCAATGGTTTCTCCAATACTCATTTTGTTTTCGGATGGAAGCCAGTTAAATTGAAACTGAAAATAGTCTGTGAGACTTTATTTTGTATCCAGGAAGCCTTTTAGATTGAAATTCATAATTATCTCTTCAAGATGCTTTCCATTTCTGGGAGGAAACTAGTGAAATTGAACCAGTAAATAGTCTGTGAGACTTTAATTTGTTTCCAGGGGGCTTTTGAGACTGAAATTCACGATGGTCTCTTCAGCACTCTTTTTGTTTTCAGGAGGAAGCCAGTGAAAATAGTCTATGACACATTATTACATTTTTAGCAAGTGTATGAGACTGAAATTCACAATGGTCTCTTCAAGACTTTTTTCGTTTTCAGGGGACGCCAGTGAAATTGAACCTGAATATAGTCTGAAAGACTTTATTTTGTTTACAGAAAGCCTTTAAGACTCATATTCACAATGGTCTCTTCAAGACCTTTTCCGTTTTCAGTAGGAAACCAGTGATATTGAACCTGAAAATAGTCTTTAAGACTATATTTCGTTCTTGGGAAATCTATGAGACTGAAATTCACAAAGGTCTCTTAGAGACCTTTTTTTTTTTTCAGGAGGAAGCCAGTGAAATTGAACCCGAAAATAGTATGTGAGACTTCATTTTTTCTCTTCAAGACTCTTTTTGTTTTTGGGAGGTAACCAGTGAGATTAAACTTGAGAATAATCTTTGGGACTTCATTTTCTTCTCAGGAAACCTTTAAGACTGAAATTCAAAATGCTGAAAAAAGTCTGCGAGACTTTATTTTGTTCCCAGGAAGCTTTTAAGACTGAAATTTGCAATGGTTTCTCCAATACTCTTTTTGTTTTCGGATGGAAGCCAGTTAAATTGAAACTGAAAATAGTCTGTGAGACTTAATTTTGTTTCCAGGAAGCTTTTAAAACTGAAATTCACAAATGTCTTTTCGAAACTGTTTTTATTTTCAGGGGGGAGCTAGTAAAATTGAACCAGAAAAATGTCGGTGAGACTTTATTTTGTTCCCGGGATGCCTTTAAGACGGAAATTCACACTTGTCTCTTCGAGATTCTTTCCAATTTTGAGGGGAAGCCAGTGAAATAGAACTTGAAAATAGTCTGTGAGACTTTATTTAGTTTCCATGAGTCCTTTCAGACAAAAAATCACAATTGTCCTTTAGAGTTTCTTTTTTTTTTTGGGAGGAAAACAGTGAAATTGAACCTGAAAATAGTCTGTTAGACTTTATTTAGTTTCCAGGAAGCCTTTTAGACTAAAATCACAATTGTCGTTCAGGGACTCTTTTTGTTTTCTGGAGGAAAACAGTGAAATTGAACCTGAAAATAGTCTGTTAAACTTTATTTAATTTTCAGAAAGCCTTTTAGACTAAAATTCACAATCGTCCTTTAGGGACTCTTTTTGTTTTCGGGAGGAAAACAGTGAAATTGAACCTGAAAATAGTCTGTTAGACTTTATTTAGTTTCCATGAAGCCTTTCAGACAGAAATTCACGATTGTCCTTTAGAGTCTTTTTTTTTTTTTCGGGAGGAAAACAGTGAAATTGAACCTGAAAATTGTCTGTTTGACTTTATTTAGTTTCCAGGAAGCCTTTTAGACGAAAATTCAAAATTGTCCTTTAGAGTCTCTCTTTGTTTTCGGGAGGAATACGGTGAAATTGAACCTGAAAATAGTCTGTGAGACTTTATTTAGTTTCCATGAGTCCTTTCAGACAAAAATTCACAATTGTCCTTTAGGGACTCTTTTTGTTTTCGGGAGGAAAACAGTGAAATTGAACCTGTAAATTGTCTGTGACACTTTATTTTGTATCCAGGAACCTTTAAGATTGATATCAACAATGGTCTCTTCAAGACTCATTTTTTTTCGGGAGGGAGCCAGTTGAATTGAACCAGAAAAAAGTCTGCGAGACTTTATTTTTTTTCCAGGAAGCTTCTAAGACTGAAATATGCAATGGTTTCTCCAGTAATCTTTTTGTTTCGAATGGATGCCAGTTAAATTTAAACTGAAATTAGTCTGTGAGACTTTATTTTGTTTCCAGGAAGCCTTTCAGACTCAAATTCACAATCGTCCTTTAGGGACTCTTTTTGTTTTTGGGAGGAAAACAGTGAAATTGAACCTGAAAATAGTCTGTGAGACTTTATTTAGTTTCCAGGAAGCCTTTTAGTCTAAAATTCACAATTGTCCTTTGGGGACTCTTTTTGTTTTCTGGAGGAAAACAGTGAAATTGAACCTGAAAATAGTCTGTTAGACTTTATTTAGTTTCAAGGAAGCCTTTCAGACTCAAATTCACAATTGTCCTTTAGGGACTCTTTTTGTTTTCTGGAGGAAAACAGTGAAATTGAACCTGAAAATAGTCCGTGAGACTTTATTTAGTTTCTATGAAGCCTTTTAATCTAAAATTCACAATCGTCCTTTAGGGATTCTTTTTGTTTTCTGGAGGAAAACAGTGAAATTGAACCTGAAAATAATTTGTTAGACTTTATTTAGTTTCCAGGAAGCCTTTTGGACTAAAATTCACAATCGTCCTTTAGGGACTCTTTTTGGTTATAGGAGGAAAACAGTGAAATTGAACCTGAAAATAGTCTGTGAGACTTTATTTAGTTTCCAGGAAGCCTTTTAGACTCAAATTCACAATTGTCCTTTAGGGACTCTTTTTGTTTTCTGGAGGAAAACAGTGAAATTGAACCTGAAAATAGTCTGAGAGGCTTTATTTAGTTTCCAGGAAGCCTTTTGGACTAAAATACACAATCGTCCTTTAGGGACTCTTTTTGTTTTCTGGAGGAAAACAGTGAAATTGAACCTGGAAATAGTCCGTTAGACTTTATTTAGTTTTCAGAAAGCCTTTTAGACTAAAATTCACAATCGTCCTTTAGGGACTCTTTTTGTTTTCTGGAGGAAAACAGTGAAATTGAACCTGAAAATAGTCTGTGAGACTTTATTTAGTTCCCAAGAAGCCTTTTAGACTAAAATTCACAATTGTCCTTTAGGGACTCTTTTTGTTTTCTGGAGGAAAACAGTGAAATTGAACCAAAAAATAGTCCGTTAGACTTTATTTAGTTTCAAGGAAGCCTTTTAGACTAAAATTCACAATCGTCCTTTAGGGACTCTTTTTGTTTTCTGGAGGAAAACAGTGAAATTGAACCTGGAAATAGTCCGTGAGACTTTATTTAGTTTTCAGAAATCCTTTTAGACTAAAATTCACAATCGTCCTTTAGGGACTCTTTTTGTTTTCTGGAGGAAAAACTGTGAAATTGAACCTGGAAATAGTCTGTGAGACTTTATTTAGTTTCCAGGAAGCTTTTTAGACTAAAATTCACAATTGTCCTTTAGGGACTCTTTTTGTTTTTTGGAGGAAAGCAGTGAAATTGAACCTGAAAATAGTCTGTAAGACTTTATTTAGTTTCCAGGAAGACTTTTGGACTAAAATTCACAATTGTCCTTTAGGGACTCTTTTTGTTTTCTGAAGGAAAACAGTGAAATTGAACCTGAAAATAGTCTGTGAGACTTTATTTAGTTTTCAGAAAGCCTTTTAGACTAAAATTCACAATCGTCCTTTAGGGACTCTTTTTGTTTTCTGGAGGAAAACAGTGAAATTGAACCTAAAAATAGTCTGTGAGACTTTATTTAGTTTTCAGGAAGCCATTTAGACAAAAATTCACAATTGTCCTTTAGGGACTCTTTTATTTTTCGGGAGGAAAACAGTGAAATTGAACCTGAAAATAGTCTGTGAGACTTTATTTAGTTTCCAGGAAGCCTTCTGGACTATAATTCACAATCGTCCTTTAGGGACTCTTTTTGTTTTCTGGAGGAAAACAGTGAAATTGAACCTGAAAATAGTCTGTAAGACTTTATTTAGTTTCCAGGAAGCCTTTTAGACTAAAATTCACAATTGTCCTTTAGGGACTCTTTTTGTTTTCTGGAGGAAAACAGTGAATTTGAACCTGAAAATAGTCTGTGAGACTTTATTTAGTTTCTATGAAGCCTTTTAGACTAACATTCACAATTGTCCTTTAGGGACTCTTTATGTTTTCTGGAGGAAAACAGTGATATTGAACTTGAAAATAGTCTGTGAGACTTTATTTAGTTTCCAGGAAGCCTTTTGGACTAAAATTCACAATCGTCCTTCAGGGACTCTTTTTGTTTTCTGGAGGAAAGCAGTGAAATTGAACCTGAAAATAGTCTGTAAGACTTTATTTAGTTTTCAGAAAGCCTTTTAGACTAAAATTCACAATTGTCCTTTAGGGACTCTTTTTCTTTTCGGGAGGAAAACAGTGAAATTGAACCTGAAAATAGTCTGTGAGACTTTATTTAGTTTCCATGAAGCCTTTTAGACTAAAATTCACAATTGTCCTTCAGGGACTCTTTATGTTTTGGGGAGGAAAACAGTGAAATTGAACCTGAAAATAGTCTGTTAGACTTTATTTAGTTTTCAGAAAGCCTTTTAGACTAAAATTCACAATCGTCCTTTAGGGACTCTTTTTGTTTTCTGGAGGAAAACAGTGAAATTGAACCTGAAAATAGTCTGTGAGACTTTATTTAGTTTCCAGGAAGCCTTTTAGACTAAAATTCACAATTGTCCTTTAGGGACTCTTTTTGTTTTCTGGAGGAAAACAGTGAAATTGAACCTGAAAATAGTCTGTAAGACTTTATTTAGTTTCCAGGAAGCCTTTTAGACTCAAATTCACAATTGTCCTTTAGGGACTCTTTTTGTTTTCTGAAGGAAAACAGTGAAATTGAACCTGAAAATAGTCTGTGAGACTTTATTTAGTTTTCAGAAAGCCTTTTAGACTAAAATTCACAATCGTCCTTTAGGGACTCTTTTTGTTTTCTGGAGGAAAACAGTGATATTGAACTTGAAAATAGTCTCTGAGACTTTATTTAGTTTCCAGGAAGCCTTCTGGACTAAAATTCACAATCGTCCTTTAGGGACTCTTTTTGTTTTCTGGAGGAAAACAGTGAAATTGAACCTGAAAATAGTCTGTTAGACTTTATTTAGTTTCCAGGAAGCCATTTAGACAAAAATTCACAATCGTCCTTTAGGGACTCTTTATGTTTTGGGGAGGAGAACAGTGAAATTGAACCTGAAAATAGTCTGTTAGACTTTATTTAGTTTTCAGAAAGCCTTTTAGACTAAAATTCACAATCGTCCTTTAGGGACTCTTTTTGTTTTCTGGAGGAAAACAGTGAAATTGAACCTGAAAATAGTCTGTTAGACTTTATTTAGTCTCCAAAAAGTCTTTTAGACTAAAATTCACAATTGTCCTTTAGGGACTCTTTTTGTTTTCTGGAGGAAAACAGTGAAATTGAACCTGAAAATAGTCTTTGAGACTTTATTTAGTTTCCAGGAAGCCTTTTAGACTAAAATTCACAATTGTCCTTTAGGGACTCTTTTTGTTTTCTGGAGGAAAACAGTGAAATTGAACCTGAAAATAGTCTGTGAGACTTTATTTGGTTTCCAGGAAGCCTTCTGGACTAAAATTCACAATCGTCCTTTAGGGACTCTTTTTGTTTTCTGGAGGAAAACAGTGAAATTGAACCTGAAAATAATCTGTTAGACTTTATTTAGTTTCCAGGAAGCCTTCTGGACTAAAATTCACAATCGTCCTTTAGGGACTTTTTTTGTTTTTGGGAGGAGAACAGTGAAATTGAACCTGGAAATAGTCCGTTAGACTTTATTTAGTTTTCAGAAAGCCTTTTAGACTAAAATTCACAATCGTCCTTTAGGGACTCTTTTTGTTTTCTGGAGGAAAACAGTGAAATTGAACCTGAAAATAGTCTGTGAGACTTTATTTAGTTCCCAAGAAGCCTTTTAGACTAAAATTCACAATTGTCCTTTAGGGACTCTTTTTGTTTTCTGGAGGAAAACAGTGAAATTGAACCAAAAAATAGTCCGTTAGACTTTATTTAGTTTCAAGGAAGCCTTTTAGACTAAAATTCACAATCGTCCTTTAGGGACTCTTTTTGTTTTCTGGAGGAAAACAGTGAAATTGAACCTGAAAATAGTCCGTGAGACTTTATTTAGTTTTCAGAAAGCCTTTTAGACTAAAATTCACAATCGTCCTTTAGGGACTCTTTTTGTTTTCTGGAGGAAAAACTGTGGAATTGAACCTGGAAATAGTCTGTGAGACTTTATTTAGTTTCCAGGAAGCTTTTTAGACTAAAATTCACAATTGTCCTTTAGGGACTCTTTTTGTTTTTTGGAGGAAAACAGTGAAATTGAACCTGAAAATAGTCTGTGAGACTTTATTTAGTTTCCAGGAAGCCTTCTGGACTAAAATTCACAATCGTCCTTTAGGGACTCTTTTTCTTTTCAGGAGGAAAACAGTGAAATTGAACCTGAAAATAGTCTGTAAGACTTTATTTAGTATCCAGGAAGCCTTTTAGACTAAAATTCACAATCGTCCTTTAGGGACTCATTTTGTTTTGGGGAGGAGAACAGTGAAATTGAACCTGAAAATAGTCTGTTAGACTTTATTTAATTTTCAGAAAGCCTTTTAGACTAAAATTCACAATTGTCCTTTAGGGACTCTTTTTGTTTTCTGGAGTAAAACAGTGAAATTGAACCTGAAAATAGTCTTTGAGACTTTATTTAGTTTTCAGGAAGCCTTCTAGACTTAAATTCACGATTGACCTTTAGGGACTCTTTTTGTTTTCGGGAGGAAAACAGTGAAATTGAACCTGAAAATAGTCTGCGAGATTTTGTTTTTTTTCCAGGAAGCCTTCTGGACTAAAATTCACAATCGTCCTTTAGGGACTCTTTTTGTTTTCTGGAGGAAAACAGTGAAATTGAACCTGAAAAAAGTCTGTGAGACTTTATTTAGTTTCCAGGAAGCCTTTTAGACTAAAATGCACAATTGACCTTTAGGGACTCTTTTTGTTTTCGGGAGGAAAACAGTGAAACTGAACCTGAAAATAGTCTGTTAGACTTTATTTAGTTTCCATGAAGCCTTTCAGACAGAAATTCACAATTGTCCATTAGGGACTCTTTTTGTTTTCAGGAGGAAAACAGTGAAATTGAACATAAAAATAGTCTGTGAGACTCTATTTATTTTTTGGGAAGTCTATGAGACTGAAAATTTACTAAGGTTTTGTCAATACTCTTTTTGTTTTCTGGAGGAAGCCAGTGAAATTAAACCTTGAAATAGTCTGCTGGACTTTATTTTGTTCCAAGGAATCCTTTAAGACTGATATTCACAATGGTCTCTTCAAGACTCTTCCCGTTTTCAGGAGGAAACCAGTGTAATTAAACCTGAAAATAGTCTGTGACACTTTATTTTGTTTGCAGGAACCTTTAAGATTGATATCAACAATGGTCTCTTCAAGACTCCTATCGTTTTCGGGAGGAAGCCAGTTGAATTGAACCTGAAAAAAGTCTGCGAGACTTTATTTTGTTTCCAGGAAGCTTTTAAGACTGAAATTTGCAATGGTTTCTCCAATACTCATTTTGTTTTCGGATGGAAGCCAGTTAAATTGAAACTGAAAATAGTCTGTGAGACTTTATTTTGTATCCAGGAAGCCTTTTAGATTGAAATTCATAATTATCTCTTCAAGATGCTTTCCATTTCTGGGAGGAAACTAGTGAAATTGAACCAGTAAATAGTCTGTGAGACTTTAATTTGTTTCCAGGGGGCTTTTGAGACTGAAATTCACGATGGTCTCTTCAGCACTCTTTTTGTTTTCAGGAGGAAGCCAGTGAAAATAGTCTATGACACATTATTACATTTTTAGCAAGTGTATGAGACTGAAATTCACAATGGTCTCTTCAAGACTTTTTTCGTTTTCAGGGGACGCCAGTGAAATTGAACCTGAATATAGTCTGAAAGACTTTATTTTGTTTACAGAAAGCCTTTAAGACTCATATTCACAATGGTCTCTTCAAGACCTTTTCCGTTTTCAGTAGGAAACCAGTGATATTGAACCTGAAAATAGTCTTTAAGACTATATTTCGTTCTTGGGAAATCTATGAGACTGAAATTCACAAAGGTCTCTTAGAGACCTTTTTTTTTTTTCAGGAGGAAGCCAGTGAAATTGAACCCGAAAATAGTATGTGAGACTTCATTTTTTCTCTTCAAGACTCTTTTTGTTTTTGGGAGGTAACCAGTGAGATTAAACTTGAGAATAATCTTTGGGACTTCATTTTCTTCTCAGGAAACCTTTAAGACTGAAATTCAAAATGCTGAAAAAAGTCTGCGAGACTTTATTTTGTTCCCAGGAAGCTTTTAAGACTGAAATTTGCAATGGTTTCTCCAATACTCTTTTTGTTTTCGGATGGAAGCCAGTTAAATTGAAACTGAAAATAGTCTGTGAGACTTAATTTTGTTTCCAGGAAGCTTTTAAAACTGAAATTCACAAATGTCTTTTCGAAACTGTTTTTATTTTCAGGGGGGAGCTAGTAAAATTGAACCAGAAAAATGTCGGTGAGACTTTATTTTGTTCCCGGGATGCCTTTAAGACGGAAATTCACACTTGTCTCTTCGAGATTCTTTCCAATTTTGAGGGGAAGCCAGTGAAATAGAACTTGAAAATAGTCTGTGAGACTTTATTTAGTTTCCATGAGTCCTTTCAGACAAAAAATCACAATTGTCCTTTAGAGTTTCTTTTTTTTTTTGGGAGGAAAACAGTGAAATTGAACCTGAAAATAGTCTGTTAGACTTTATTTAGTTTCCAGGAAGCCTTTTAGACTAAAATCACAATTGTCGTTCAGGGACTCTTTTTGTTTTCTGGAGGAAAACAGTGAAATTGAACCTGAAAATAGTCTGTTAAACTTTATTTAATTTTCAGAAAGCCTTTTAGACTAAAATTCACAATCGTCCTTTAGGGACTCTTTTTGTTTTCGGGAGGAAAACAGTGAAATTGAACCTGAAAATAGTCTGTTAGACTTTATTTAGTTTCCATGAAGCCTTTCAGACAGAAATTCACGATTGTCCTTTAGAGTCTTTTTTTTTTTTTCGGGAGGAAAACAGTGAAATTGAACCTGAAAATTGTCTGTTTGACTTTATTTAGTTTCCAGGAAGCCTTTTAGACGAAAATTCAAAATTGTCCTTTAGAGTCTCTCTTTGTTTTCGGGAGGAATACGGTGAAATTGAACCTGAAAATAGTCTGTGAGACTTTATTTAGTTTCCATGAGTCCTTTCAGACAAAAATTCACGATTGTCCTTTAGAGTTTCTTTTTGTTTTCGGGAGGAAAACAGTGAAATTGAACCTGTAAATTGTCTGTGACACTTTATTTTGTATCCAGGAACATTTAAGATTGATATCAACAATGGTCTCTTCAAGACTTATTTTTTTTTCGGGAGGGAGCCAGTTGAATTGAACCAGAAAAAAGTCTGCGAGACTTTATTTTTTTTCCAGGAAGCTTCTAAGACTGAAATATGCAATGGTTTCTCCAGTAATCTTTTTGTTTTCGGATGGAAGCCAGTTAAATTTAAACTGAAAATAGTCTGTGAGACTTTATTTTGTTTCCAGGAAGCCTTTCAGACTCAAATTCACAATCGTCCTTTAGGGACTCTTTTTGTTTTTGGGAGGGAAACAGTTAAATTGAACCTGAAAATAGTCTGTGAGACTTTATTTAGTTTCCAGGAAGCCTTTTAGTCTAAAATTCACAATTGTCCTTTAGGGACTCTTTTTGTTTTCTGGAGGAAAACAGTGAAATTGAACCAAAAAATAGTCCGTTAGACTTTATTTAGTTTCAAGGAAGCCTTTTAGACTCAAATTCACAATTGTCCTTTAGGGACTCTTTTTGTTTTCTGGAGGAAAACAGTGAAATTGAACCTGAAAATAGTCTGTTAGACTTTATTTAGTTTCCAGGAAGCCTTTTAATCTAAAATTCACAATCGTCCTTTAGGGATTCTTTCTGTTTTCTGGAGGAAAACAGTGAAATTCAACCTGAAAATAATCTGTTAGACTTTATTTAGTTTCCAGGAAGCCTTTTGGACTAAAATTCACAATTGTCCTTTAGGGACTCTTTTTGTTTTCTGGAGAAAAACAGTGAAATTGAACCTGAAAATAGTCTGTTAGACTTTATTTATTTTCCAGGAATCCTTTCAGACTCAAATTCACAATTGTCCTTTAGGGACTCTTTTTGTTTTCGGAAGGAAAACAATGAAATTGAATCTGAAAATAGTCTGCGAGACTTTATTTATTCTCCAGGAAGCCTTTTAGACTAAAATGCACAATTGTCCTTCAGGGACTCTTTTTGTTTTCGGGAGGAAAACAGTGAAATTGAACCTGAAAATAGTCTGTGAGACTTTATTTAGTTTCCAAGAAGCCTTCTGGACTAAAATTCACGATTGTCCATTGGGGACACTTTTTGTTTTCTGGAGGAAAACAGTGAAATTGAACCTGAAAATAGTCTGTTAGACTTTATTTAGTTTCCAGGAAGCCTTTTAAACTAAAATTCACAATTATCCTTCAGGGACTTTATTTGTTTTCTGGAGGAAAACAGTGGAATTGAACCTGAAAATAATCTGTTAGACTTTATTTAGTTTCCAGGAAGTCTTTCCCACTAAAATTCTTAATCGTCCTTTAGGGACTCTTTTTGTTTTCGAGAGGAAAACAGTGGAATTGAACCTGAAAATAGTCTGTTAGACTTTATTTAGTTTCCAGGAAGCCTTTTAGACTAAAAAGCGCAATTGTCCTCCGGGGACTCTTTTTGTTTTCGGGAGGAAAACAGTGAAATTGAACCTGAAAATAGTCTGCGAGACTTTATTTATTTTCCAGGAAGCCTTCTGGACTAAAATTCACAACTGTCTTTTAGGGACTCTTTTTGTTTTTGGGAGGAAAACAGTGAAATTGAACCTGGAAATAGTCCGTTAGACTTTATTTAGTTTTCAGAAAGCCTTTTAGACTAAAATTCACAATCGTCCTTTAGGGACTCTTTTTGTTTTCTGGAGGAAAACAGTGAAATTGAACCTGAAAATAGTCTGTGAGACTTTATTTAGTTTCCAGGAAGCCATTTAGATTAAAATTCACAATTGTCCATTAGGAACTCTTTTTTTTTTCGGGAGGAAAACAGTGAAATTGAACCTGAAAAAAGTCTGCGAGACTTTATTTATTTTCCAAGAAGCCTTCTGGACTAAAATTCACAATCGTCCTTCAGGGATTCTTTTTGTTTTTGGGAGGAAAACAGTGAAATTGAACCTGAAAATAGTCTATGAGATTACATCTAGTTTCCAGGAAGCCTTTCAGACTGAAATTCATAATTGTCCTTTAGGGACTCTTTTTGTTTTCGGGAGGAAAACAGTGAAATTGAACCTGAAAATAGTCTGTGAGACTTTATTTTGTTTTCAGGAAGCCTCTGAGAATGATATTCACAATGGGTTTTCTCAAGACTCTTTCTGTTTTCGGGAGGAAAACAGTGAAATTGAACCTCAAAATCGTCTGTGACTTTTTATTTTGTGTCTAAGAAGCTTTGAAGACTGAAATTCACAATGGTGTCTTCAAGCCTCTTTTGTTTTCAGGAAGAAGCCAGTGAAATCGAACGTGAAAATCGTCTGTGAGACTTCATTTTGTTTATGGTAAGTATATGAGACTGAAATTTACAATCGTGTTTTCAAGACTCTTTCTGTTACCGGGAGGAAGCCCGTAAAATTGTACCTGAAAATATTCAGTTAGATTTTAATTTTTTACCAGGAAGCTTTCAAGACTGATATTCACATAGGTCACTTCAAGACTGTTTCTGTTTTTCGGGAGGAAGCCAGTGAAATTGAAACTGAAAATAGTCTGTGAGACTTTATATCGTTTTTGGGTAGTCTTTGAGACTGAAATTCACAATGGTTTTTTCAAGACTCTTTTCGTTTCTGGGATGATGCCAGTGATAGAAATCTGGAAATAGTCTGTGAGATCTTATTTTGTTTCCCGGAAGCCTTTACCACTGATATTCACGATGTTCTCTTCAAAACTCTTTTCGTTTTCGGAAAGGGGCCTGTGAAATTGAACGTTGAAATAAATTATGAAAATTTATTTTGTTTTCAAAAATCCTATAAATTGAAATTCACAATTGTCCCTTCAAGACTCTTTTTGTTTTGGGAGGAAGCCAGTGAAATTGAAACTGAAAATAGAGTCTGAGAACTTATTTTGTATCCAGGAAGCCTTTAAGAATGATATTCTCAATGGTCTTTTCAAAACACTTTTTAGTTTTGGGAACGAAGCCTGTGAAATCAAACCTGAAAATAGTTTGTGAGACTACATTGTTCACTGAGAGCCTTTAGGACTGAGGTTCACAATGATCTCTTCGAAACTTTTTTCGTTCCTGGGAGGGAACCCAAGAAATTGAACCAGAAAATAGTCTGTGAGACTTTATTCCGTTTATGGGAAGTGAATGAGACTAAAATTCACAAAAGTCTCTTCAAGATTCTTTTTGTTACCGGGAGGAAGCCCGTAAAATTGTACCTCAAAATATTCAGTTAGATTTTAATTTTTTTTCCCAGGAAGCTTTCAAGACTGATATTCACATAGGTCACCTCAACACTCTTTTTGTTTTCGGGAGGAAGCCAATTAAGTTGAAACTAAAAATAGTCTGTGAGACTTTATCTCGTTTTTGTGTAGTTTGAGAGACTGAAATTCACAATCGTGTCTTCAAAACTCTTTTCGTTTCCAGGGGGATGCCCATGAAATTGTACCTGAAAATATTCTGTGGGACTTTATTTCGTTTTTGGGAAGTTTATGAGATTGATATCCACAATGGTCTCTCCAAGACTCTTTTCGTTTCTGGGAGGAAACCAGTGAAATTGAACCTGAAAATAGTCTGTGAGACTTTATTTCGTTCCCAGGAAGCCTTTAAGACTAATACTTTCAATGGTTTATTCAAGACTCTTTTCGTTTCCGGGATGAAACCAGTGAAATTGAACCAGGATATAGTCCGTGAGACTTTAATTTGTTTCCATGTAGCTTTTAGCGATGAAATTCTGTATGGTCTCTCCGAGACACTATTCGTTTTGGGGAGGAAGCCAGTAAAATCGAATTCAAAAATAGTCTGTGATACTTTATCTTGTTTCCAGGAAGCCTTTGACATCGATATTCACGATAGTGTTTTCAAGACTCTTTCTGTTTCCAGGAGGAAACCAGTGGAATTGAGCCTGGAAAAAGTCTTTGGGACTTTATTTTGTTTCTGGGAAGCCTTTAAGCCTGAAATTCACTATGGTCTTTTCGAGACTCTATTTGTTTTCGGGAGGAAAACAGTGAAATTGAACCTGAAAATAGTCTGTGAGACTTCATTTTGTTTCCAGGAAGCCTTGGAGACTGAAATTCACAATTGTTCCTTTGAAACTCTTTTTGTTTTTTTGAGGAAACCAGTGAAATTGAACCTGGAAAAAGTCTGTGAGACTTTATTTTCTATCCAGGAATCCTTTAGGAATGATATTCACAATGGTCTCTTCAAGTCTTTAAGAATGATATTCACAATAGTGTCTTCAAGACTCTTTTTGTTTCCTGGAGGAAACCAGCGAAATTGAGCCTGAAAATAGTCTTTGAGACTTTATTTTGTTTCCACGAAGCCTTTAAGACCGAAATTCAGTATGGTCTCTTCGAGACTCCTTTTGTTTTCGGGAGGTAGCCAGTGGAATTCAACCTAAAATTAGTCTGTGAGTCACTATTTTGTTTCCAGAGAGCTTTGATGACTGATACTCACAATAGTCTCTTTAAGACTCTTTTTCGTTTCCGGGAGGAAGCCAGTGAAATTGAACCAGGATATAGTCTGTGAGACTTTATTTTGTTTCCATGTAGCTTTTAAGACTGAAATTCACAATGGTCTCTTCGAGACTCTTTTCGTTTTGGGGAGGAAGCCAGTGAAATTGTACTTGAAAATAGTCTTTGAGACTTTATTTTGTTTCCAGGAAGCCTTTAAGAATGATATTCACAATAGTGTCTTCAAGACTCTTTTTGTTTCCGGGAGGAAACCAGTGAAATTGAGCCTGAAAATAGTCTTTGAGACTTCATTTTGTTTCCAGGAAGCCTTTGAGACTGAAATTCACAATTGTTCCTTCGAAACTCCATTTGTTTTTTTGAGGAAGCCAGTGAAGTTGAACCTGGAAATAGTCTGTGAGACTTTATTTTCTTTCCAGGAAGCCTTTAGGAATGATATTCACAATGGTCTCTTCAATACTGATTTTTGTTTCCGGGAGGAAGCCAGTGGAATTTAACCTGAAATTAGTCTTTGAGACATTATTTTGTTTCCAGAGAGTTTTTATGACTGATATTCACAATAGTCTCTTCAAGAATCTTTTCATTTTCGGGAAGAAAACAGTGAAATTGAACCAGGAAATAATCTGTGAGACTTTATTTTGTTTCCATGTAGCTTTCAAGACTGAAATTCACTATGGTCTCTGCGCGACTCTTTTCGTTTTGGGGAGGAAGCCAGTGAAATTGTACTTGAAAATAGTCTTTGAGACTTTATTTTGTTTCCAGGAAGCCTTTAAGAATGATATTCACAATAGTGTCTTCAAGACTCTTTTTGTTTCCGGGAGGAAACCAGTGAAATTGAGCCTGAAAATAGTCTTTGATATTTTTTTCGTTTCCAGGAAGCCTTTGAGACTGAAATTCACAATTGTCCCTTCGAAACTCTTCTTGTTTTTTTGAGGAAGCCAGTGAAATTGAACCTGGAAATAGTCTGTGAGACTTTATTTCCTTTCAAGGAAGCCTTTAGAAATGATATTCACAATGGTCTCTTCAATAATGTTTTTGTTTCCGGGGGGAAGCCAGTTGAATTTAACCCGAAATTAGTCTGTGAGACATTATCTTGTTTCCAGGAAGCCTTTAAGAATGATATTCATAATAGTGTCTTCAAGACTCTTTTTGTTTCCGGGAGGAAATCAGTGAAATTGAGCCTGAAAATAGTCTTTGAGACTTTATTTTGTTTCCACAAAGCCTTTAAGACTGAAATTCACTATGGTCTCTTCGAGACTCTCTTTGTTTTCGGGAGGTAGCCAGTGGAATTTAACCTGAAAATAGTCAGTGTCACTATTTTGTTTCTAGAGAGCTTTTATGACTGATACTCTCAATAGTCTCTTTAAGACTCTTTTTCGTTTCCGGGAGGAAGCCAGTGAAATTGAACCAGGATATAGTCTGTGAGACTTCATTTTGTTTCCATGTAGCTTTTAAGACTGAAATTCACTATGGTCTCTTCGAGACTCTTTTCGTTTTGGGGAGGAAGCCAGTAAAATCGAATTTAAAAATAGTCTTTGATACTTTATTTTGTTTCCAGGAAGCCTTCAACATTGATATTCACAAAAGTGTTTTCAAGACTCTTTTTGTTCCCGGGAGGAAACCAGTGAAATTGAGCCTGAAAATCGTCTTTGAGACTTTATTTTGTTTCCATGAAGCCTTTAAGACTGAAATTCACTATGGTCTCTTTGAGACTCTTTTTGTTTCCGGGAGGAAAACAGTGAAATTGAACCTGAAAATAGTCCATGAGACTTTTTTTTGTTTCCAGGAATCCTTTAAGAATGATATTCACAATAGTCCTGGAGGATACCAGTGAAATTGAACCTGAAATCGTCAGGTCCAATCTGACAGGCTTCACAAATCATTATCCACATTCAAAGACATAAAAACGAGATGTATCTGATTGACGATTCCATTTTCATCACAACATCGACACGCTCAAAAGAACAAACATCCGAATTTCCAAAAAAAGTCAACATTCATAATTTTGAGAAAAATCTAAAGCAACTCAATGCCTAAATCCTGGTGGCAAAGATAAACAATGATACTATTCACCGCCAGCATACATATGATCTCTGAAATCACCACATATATATTAGCGGCAACGGCCAATACTACACTTAATATCAATGCAATCACAACTAAAAATGCCAAGGCAATGAGTAGAAGGCGATGCTTCTGCTTCATCCTCTGGTTCACTGCAGAAGCATTGCCAGGCAATCTTGTTCGAGGAAGATGACCCCTATTAGCTGCCCCTATGGTTGGTGTTGAGGCATCCTCAATCCTGGATGGTAGTTGAGCGAAGTGCACCCGGTGAGACGGAGCCTCTACCATCGGTAGGACAGTAGCAACGGATGTTGAGGCTCCCTCTACGCCTGGCAACGGTCTCTCCATATCCAGCGTGCACATTGGAGGACTCATAGCGATCGGTGGGTCCTCACCCACCTCTATGATAAAGGGGGTAATTGCCACTTCGACGCTTTCTGATGGTGCAGATGGTTCAGTTGGCTGGCTTGTTTTGTTGCTCATTTTGGGCCGTTTGTCTTGTTATGAAATATGCAATTAATTTATGTCAAGCTATTTGATTGTTTTTAAGTGAGAAAAACTTGGATCAATGAAATTTTAACAGTAAATTAAAGAAATGTTTGTAGTTTTGTTGATAAAACAAGACTTGCGTACAGTTTTCTTCCGATACGGCAGAATATTAAGATAGCGTTCGGTTGTCATGGTGATAACGTTCACTGATCGTATGGAAATAAGCTTGACCATATTTGGAAACGTTTTCATGGATTATATTTCATAGCTACGTATATATTCATTATTTTTTATTAAATAAAATGTCTGTAAGTGCTTATCAATATCTGAAATACATTATATAAATATTTATATGTATGTATATATATATGTATATATATATATATATATATATATATATATATATATATATATATATATATATATATATATATATATTTAACACCATCATCATTCCATGTACTCCAAGATGAACCCTTAATGATCTCTCTCTATCTCTCTCTCCTTCTCTCTCTCTCTTTCTCTCTCTCTCTCTCTCTCTCTCCTTCTCTCTCTCTCTCCGTTGAATCGCTTTACAACTCCCACAGGTATCTACTTTGTTTATATATATATATATATATATATATATATATATATATATATATATATATATATACACACATATATATATATATATTATATATATATATATATATATATATATATATATATATATATATATATATATATACATATATATATATATATATATATATATATATATATATATATATATATATATATATATATATATCAATAATTACCAAGACCTGCGGATTAACATCATGAAGCCATTGGATGATATTATAATCAAGCAGGCTAAGTGAAAACTCAAACAACGACAAGTTTCATCTGACTCTAAAAAAACAAGACCCAACATTCAAGAGATCTGATTCATTGAAGTGAAAAACTTCAAATATGAATACCTAAAGCGTACTGTACTCTACTGACAGCGCAGACTAACAGTGGAGATTTTACTATCCCAAATTCCTGAGGATTGTTGTTGTGGTTGTTGTGGTACAAAAACAAAGTCAACCCCAAACTTGGACGGGAGTTCGGCTAGATTGATAAAACTCACAAAAACAAATACAACATCAATTTATTTTATTCATTCGTTTATCATTTGACAGAAAATATTTTTATTGTTTAATCTGCGTTGACTTAGAAATTGCACTACTACAATGCGAACTGTTCAGTGTTGATTCAATATGTTTATGTTTGGAAATATGGATATTGATAATAAACAATATTTCTAGGGAGGCTATAACCAGTTGTAAAAGGTAAAGAATTCAGTGGTCGACCACCCATGAGTAAGGATTTCGAGCACATTCTGAGACTCAGAGAATTCGGCTGGGAAGTCCAACAGTGGTAATCATGAGAGGGTCGCTGGAAATATGTTATGGCTTCAAATATGTCTTATTTTCGTTGAATAAATATGTTTTTTATTTCACACAGTCCTTCATGTTATTATCAAAGAAATAATTTCATAAACAATTAAAAAATCAGTTGATGCAAATAAATCTGTTTTTTGTTGTTTAATGTGTCGCATTTTGGTTAAATAGATATATACATATATATATATCATAAATGAATATATTTTGAAAGAAAAAAAAACACATTTTTATTCATTCTGAACTTTCCAATATTTTTCACAATTTCTTACACAACGATGCATTTTTTTTCTATTCATTCTGATGAAGATCAATGAGGCCTAACTGGTGACTGAAGGCCTGAAATTGGATTCCCTGTGATAGAAGCGTACGTTCGGCTGTATGGTGTGTCTGTGTGTCGGATGGGGGTCGGGACTCATCGTTAACTGATGAAACACCGACTTATCTTTGATCTCTTGTACGGAAGGTGTTGGGGGTGAAAGGACAAGATAACTTTGGATCGGGGTCGAACTCCAGGGAAAAAGCCTAAAAGTGCATCTAATCTATTCTTTATTATTATAAAAATGTGGAGGGGGAGATTCATAGTTGAAATTTGTCGAAATATTCACTTCTAAATCATTGTACGATGTTTATTAAGCATTGAGTATTGTAGATTAGTTTAGTAGTTCAATATGTAATAATAATAATGATAATGAACTGTCATTGGGAAGTGGTTTTTTAATAAAATAATAGTTTCATTTATCCAAATCATACTTTTGAAATATTATTCTGATAAAGTAAATATTAACGATAGTTCTCTTTTAAAAGTCCCAATAAAGTAATGATTAAAAAAAGAAAAGAATCGATAATGGTATCATCATTATCTTTCTGAATATGTCTGGTTCGTCTCTCCATGTTGTATTGTGCCGGACTCCCTCGGTAGCGCATGTTTCCTCTGGTGATCCCTAATGTGGATCATAATGTGTGTTTGATGTGTACCATTGCTGCAACATATCCTGCCCATTGCTATTTTTGTTTGTATTAGAATATCAATAGTTGATAATATTCGCTCTGGAGCTAACAAGGCTCCGTTTATACCTTTTCAGGCTTGCTTTTTTACACATGGAAAATTCAATTATATATCATTTCTACGTTAGGAACAATTGTTAAAAACCTTGTAAATATTCATCTTCAAAGTTAAATAGGCTCCGTGTATAATTTCCATCGAACCTCTTAGCAACAAATGGCTTCTTCGACGTAGCCACACACTTACCATTAGGCTAAACAGCCCGCTGGTTAGGCAAAGGCTAAATAACTGCTTTCAAACCGAATTCTTATCTGGTTTCTATTTTTGATTTTTCATTTCACTCATTATTCGTTCCTCTTTCGGACGTTCTAACGGCAATGAACTGGGAAATCAATTGGAAACAACTTGTTTTTTCCCTTATTAATAATCTCATTCCACACCAAACTCGTCTCTATAACGTGGCTGCTTTTCAAAAGAATCTCTTGTTTTTCTCGTTATGTTAAACGCTTAGGATTTGAAAGGTTCAAATAGCTTGTAAGGGAGATAAGTGATCAAGAGTATTTCCGAGGTACCCTTGTTGACGACAACTTTTTCTCTTCACTTTCACTATCTTTCATCCACGTCTCGATATTTGTTGGGCTGTTTGGATATTTTGATAATTCAAAAACCTTTCTAGCTATTATCAATATGTCAGTGAATATTTAGATATTCATCTAAAGATATCTTTGCTGTTGGGTTTTTTAAAAAACTTTTATATTATTACTGCATTCAAGAAAGTTGTTAAAGACCTTTAAAAGAGTGGGTCTGAAGTGAAAAAGCTCTATTCATACCCTTTTAGGCTTGCTTAGGGACAATAAAATCGGCTAAGTTTAATGAAAGAAATTCTTCTCTTCTCTAAGATAATTTCTCTTGCAGTCTTAGCATAGAGTTACTTTATTTGATAAATGGGCGTTAAAATAGTATATACCTGAAAAGCTATGAAATACCCAGATAAAATTTTCAGCTATAGATAAGGAATTAGAGTTAGCAACACCGGTCACTGAATTCTGTCTGCACGGCCAGTTTGTGTGCAAATTCTTGTGTCAACTCCCCCACCCCCAGAGCGCATAAGGGCAACGGCTGCTCGCTGGGACTGCGAATGGGGACACATTTGGCCATTTCCAGTGTCATTTTAACAATTTAACGTGGATGATTTAACAAATGATGATGATGATGATGGTGGTGAAGAAGAAGAAAGAAAAGAAGAAGAAGGAAAAGAAGAAGAAGAAGGAGAGGAAGAAAAAAATGGAGAAGAAGAAGAAGGAAACAATTTTACTAATTTGGTAATTTCCAATATTTTTGCACCATATCTTTCAGAACTTAGATTTTTCATTCATTTTTATTATTGTTTTAAGGTCACCACGGCCTTGAGAAAGCCCGAAATGGGATTCCCTGTCGTAGAAGCGTAAACTCAGCCTGACGGTGTATGTTGGGTGGGGTCGTGTTTCATTATTGACTGATGAAACACTGACTTATCTTTGAACTCTTGTAGGAAACAAAACAATTTTGAATCGGGGTCAAACTCCAGGGAAAAGGCTAAACGCAGATCTCATCCATTATTCCCTTTTATTCTTACATTTGGAGGTAGGGGGGAAGATTCAAAGTTGAATTTTGTTTTCGAAGTATACGCTTCTAAATCATTGTACAATGATTATAAAGGATTGTTAAAAAAAAAAGAAAGAAAATTGCTTGTGAATTTTATTTGAGTATTGTAAGATAGTTTAGTAATTCAATATCTAATAAATACCAAAGAGTCATTGGGAAGTGATTTTTGATGAAATGATATATTCATTTCTCTTATTGTCCGTGGTTGGATGAAAACATTACTCCCAGGATTCGCTACTCCTGTCTATCATTGGTGTGGCGAAGTCAATAGTTTCTGAATTTCTCTAGTTCGTCACTTCATCTTCTATTCTGCCAGCCTCCTTCGGTTGTGTATGTGATCTCTGGAGATCCATGGGGCAAATCGTGATATCCATCGGGAGTGTGCCATTCTTGCAACATGACAAGCCCATTGCCATTTAGATTTCCACTGAAAATTTCTGAAGAAACTTTAAAAACATTGGTTTCCAAGGTGAAGAGCTCTGTTTAGACCACTTTAGGCCTGGCTCAATTCTGCCAAGAGGTGTCAGAAAAGTTACAGCGGGGATAATTAGCTTGTGGCGGCCAAGTGTTCGTAACGACGTTGATTTTTGATCCTTCGATGTCGGCTCCTCTAATCATTGCAAAGCAGAATTCACCAAGCGTTGGATTGTTCACCCACTGACAGGAACATGAGTTAGCTTTACGCTTTTGTGAGACAGGTTAGTTTTATCCCTGTGATCAACACTAGGTTTAATTTCCCTGGCTTTCAATTTCACTCCCAGAAACGAAAGAAGTCTCCGAGAAACCATTGTGAATATCAGTCTTAAAGGCTTCCTGGAAACAGAATAAAATCTCACAGATTTTTTTCAGGTTCAATTTCACTGGCTTCCTCCCGAAAACGAAAAGAATCTCGGAGAGACCATTGTGAATATCAGTCTTAAAGGCTTCCTGGAAACGAAATAAAGTCTCACAGACTATTTTCAGGTTCTATTTCACTTGCTTCCTCCCGGAAATGAAAAGAGTCTTGAAGAGACCATCGTGAATATCAGTGTCACAGGTTCCCCAAAACGAAATAATTCGTTCAATTCCATTGGCTTCCCCCCCAAGACAGAAAAGTTAATGAGGAGACCATTGTCAGTTTTAATCTGACAGGCTTCCTGATAACGCAATAAACTCCCACTGAATATTGCCAGGTTCAATACGGCAGGCTTCTCGAAAACATGATCCTAATTTCAAAAGCAAAAAAACGAGACGTATATAATAGACATCATTGACAATTCCATTTTTATCACTACATCGACACGCTCAAAAAAACAAACATCCGTATTTTCAAGTCAAGATTCACAATGTTCAGGAAAAAAACTCAAGCACTCCCATGGTTCAATATTGGAGTGAAAGATAAGCCAACACACCAATACATAGCTATCATACTTATAATGCCACTAATCAGGGCATATGGAGTAGCTGCAATGGCCAAAATTATAGTGAATGCAAATGTAATGGCAAACACCAACGCCAAGAAAGTTGAAGATTGAACACCTTTCGTTTCATCCTACAATTTTTGTCCACTGCTGAAACATTGCCAGGTAATATTGGTCCAGGAAGATGAACCTGATCAGCTTCCGCTATGGTAGGTGTTGAGGCTTCCTCAATCCTGGGTGATTGTTGACCGATGTTCACCAGATGAGACAGTACCAACGGATGTTGAGGCTCCCTCTACGCCTGGGAACGGTCTCTCAATATCCAGCGTACACGTTAGAGGATTCATAACGATCGGTGGGTCCTTACCCACCTCTATGATGAAGAGGGTAATGGCCACTTCGACTGTTTTTGATGCTGCAGATGGTTCAGTTGGCTGGCTTGTTTTGTTGCCCACGTTGGACCGTTTTTCTTGATATGATATTTTCAATTGATTTTTGTTAACTGCTATTGAATTTGTTTTGAAAAGACAAAAACTGGGTTCAATGAAATCTTAACAGTAAACGAAAGAAATCTTTATAGTATTGTTGATAAAACAAGAATTTTGCACAGTTTTCTTCCGATACGGCAGAATATTAAGATGACGTTCGGTTGTCATGGTGATAACATTCACTGATCGTATGGAAATAAGCTTGACCATATTTGGAAACGTTTTCATGGATTATATCTATATTTCATAGCTAAGTATATATTCATCATTTTTTTATTGAATAAAATGTCTGTAAGTGCTTATCAATATCTGAAATACGACACAAAAAAACAAATAAAAAAAGCAACTGGAATACCCAGAGATGAAACCCTTATACTGTCCCACAATAACAAACCTAACCGCATACCCCTTATAACAACCTTCAACAACACACTCCCACCCTTAGCACACATCATCAATAATAGATGGAACATTCTCACGATCAAAATAGATAAAAAAAAACATTCACAGACCCATGTGATATCTCCTACCGCAGACCCCAAAACATCAGAGACATGATCAGTAGCAATAATATCGTTAACAATAAAGTCGTACACAAAAATACACCTAGAAAAATTAAATTTTGCACACCCTGCAACATAAAAAACAGTCTATGTTGCAACCACCTCAAGTACACCAACACATTCACAAGCACCACCACAAAAGAGAGTTACCACATATATCACAATAGCAACTGCTGCAGTAAGAACATTATATACCTTCTAGAGTGCAATAGATGTAAGTTACAGTACATAGGCAAGTCCGAGTGGCAATTTAATATTAGACTCAACAATTATAGACATAGGATAGAGTCAAAAAATAATCGTAGCCCACTTCCCGTAGAACTACACTTTTGCACACCTGACCACAATTTTGCCACTGACGCTAGCTTCACCATCATAGAAAAAATAGAAAAAACTACTCCAATTGATATAACTAAAGTTCTAGAAAAACACGAAGACATGTGGATCAACAAACTTAAAACCTTATATCCTAATGGATTAAACACTAAACTGAACAACCCTCACCACATAGAACCCTAATATACACAACTCCTATCATTAATATCCTCACACCCACATCTAAGACACATTCAATAATGGAAGCTTCAAAGTCACCTAGACCCATAGGAAAAACTTTACCTTAGCCTGTTATAACCCCCGTCCAAATCATAGCCAAAACATTTTCAGGAACTTTTAAGGTTGATACCTATGTACCTCCTTGACCTAACCACCCCTCTTTCTACACTACCCCAAACATATCAAAAAATCTAACTCCACATCACTACCCCCTACCTTGACACACTCTGCCCTCCCCAAGACCAACTGCTGCTACTTTACCAAAGTCCTGATACCTGCTGGTCATTCTTCCATTCAGCAGGAGGCTTCTAGTAGCCCTGACAACAAAACTTACCCACAATGTATAGCCCCTGGCAGTGGACTCTGGTTCCACATGGTACATTTTAATACACACTCACACAGCACACACCACTGCTGATGGAAAGAATCCCGAAACATGTATGGACTATTGACTTATAAGGATTAATAAACCTTACCACCAGAAACTTCACTTCCGAGTCCGTCTCACTCTCTAAAGTACACATTATATATATATATATATATATATATATATATATATATATATATCTTTACAGAGAATAGATATCAATTATTGATATAAAAAATACATACATCAATCGCAGATATTACTATATTATACAAATATCTATGGTAGATATCGTAAATTAATAAACATATCAATTATAGGTATTACAAAATAATACTTATATTAATTACAGATTTTACAAAATAATCAACATATTAATCACAGGTATGACAAAAAAATATATATATATATCAACCGCCGTTATTACAAGAAAATGCAGATACCAATCACAGATATTAGAAAATAATACATATATCACTTTCTGATATCACAAAAAAATCGCATATTATTTACAGATATTACCAAATAATACATATATCTTTTACAAGTATTACAAAATTACATATATATCGAATACAGATGTTTCAAAAAATACATATATCAATTAGATTACAATTAATATACATATATATATATATATATATATATATATATATATATATATATATATCAATTATGTATATTACAAAATAATCCATACGTCAAATATTGATATTACAAAATAATACATTAATTGCAGATATTACTATATAAAACTTATATCAATCATAGATATTTTAAAATGATACAAATATCAATTACAAGTATCAAAAATGATATATATAAATTACAGATATTACATAAAATACATATATTAACTTTAGGTATTACAAAATGATATATATATATATATCATTTATGAGTATTGAAAAAAATACATATATTAAGTACAGATTTTACAAAATAATACAAATATCAATAACAGATATGACAAAAACACACATATTAATTACAGGTTTTACAAAAAATATTTTTATCAATTATAGATGTTACAAAAAATATATGTATGAATTAGAGTTATAACAAAATAATACAGATATCAACAACAGATATAATAAAATAATACATACATCAATTAAAGATGTTAAAAAACAATACATATATCAATTATATATATTGCAAAATAATACATATATCAATTACAGTTATTACTGAATAATAATTATAACAATTATAGATATTATGAAATAATTCATATATTTTTTTACAGATATTACAAAATATTACTTCAAATGATAAATTAAACAGATCCACAATTCACTTTAACTTGAAATGAAGCAGATGTAAATTGATGATCAAAAAAACTGTAAAAATTCAAAAACTGGGGCCAACAAAGCCGTCAAACTTAAGATCCAGACTTGAAGGATATTGACGATGGTCGAAAGATTAAAAAACGATAAATACGACATGAATTTCTGAATATTTACAAATTCCTTCGAATTGGCTATTAGGGAAAACATCCAAAAATTTGAGGAGCTTACAAGGTCTTACCGACAAAAATATTAAAACTGTTTACTGAACCCTGTATAAAAGAAGAATTGCTGTCTAAATACATATATATATATATATATATATATCATTGTGGATGACACAATAATTATATGTACATATATATATATGTATATATATATATATATATATATATATATATATATATATATATATATATATGTATGTATGTATGTATATATATATATATATATATCGTACACTGATAACAAAGTTTAAGGGAAACAAAGAAAAAATCTCTTGATGATTACATAAATTGCATTGAAAGATATTGGGAAATGGGTGACTGAAGTGATACAAAAATGTATTGTAAAAGTTTTCTAACTATATATATATATATATATATATATATATATATATATCTATCCCACTTAAGGTTATCAGTCCTACAATCTAAAAGGTTATAGAAACAAAAAGCTACATTCCAAACATTTCATTCAGAAACAGACATTTTTATAAAATAGGGTGTTTTACACTTGATCAAAATTAAAAGACCAGGGTCATAAATTGTTAGATCTAGGATAATTCTAATGTTTTGAGTCCAGTTAGAGATTTGCAATCACTGCCTAAAGGTGTCACTCAGCCTGAAGCAACCAAACTTACTGGAGTTCAGCGTACTCGAACTCTGGATTTCCAGAAGCAAAGTTTGTCGCAACGAGCGATCGCAGCTAAAGTAAATCGCAGTAAAACTGTGATTTGCAATTTTCTAAAGGACAGTGAGAATTATGGGAAATCAAAATCCACTGGTAGGCCCTACCCCAAAACCTCTCTTGCATCGAGTAAGAGAATAAGATTTGGTCGTGAATACCAAACATGGCACGTTGAGAAGTGGAAGAAAGTCCTGTTTTCTGATGAGAAAAAATTCAATCTAGATGGTCCTGATGGCTTCCAACGATATTGGCATCACAAAAACATGCCTCCTCAAAGTTTCTCTACACATCGTAGTGGTGGAGGGTCCCTAATGGTATAGGATGCCTTTACTTACAGAGGGACGATGGAGCTCCAGGAGGTGCAAGGTCGTCAGACAGTGGTTGGTTATGTTAGCATGTTACAAAAAATATCGGAGGGTCATCTTTTGTGTGGGGATGAATGGTTATTTCAACTGGGTTATGCTGCAATCAACGCTTCACAACGGACCTTGACCTTTCTACAAGAAAATTGGGTCCATCTCTTGAGACATCATGCATACTCACCGGACATGAGCCCAATTGAAAATGTTTGGCGATGGATGACAAGAGATGTTTATTGAAATGGAAAACAATATTTAACAAAAAATGAAATTCGTGAAGCCATCTTCGGAAGCTGGAGCAACATCCTCCGCATCTTAAAGGAAACACTAATTCCTAGCATGCCCAAAAGAATTTTTGAAGTCATTAAAACCAGTGGAGGTAGAACTCATTTTTAATTTGATTGTTGAATGTTTTCGTACATTCTTCGTACAATTTCGTAGAATTTTTGTCTCTGGTCTTATAATTTTGATCAAGTGTAAAACATCTTATTTTATAAAAATGTCAATTTCTGAATAAAATGTTTGGAATGTAGCTTTTTATTTCCATAACCTTTTAGATTGTTGGATTGATAACCCTAATTGGGAAAAGTTTAAAATCTATCATTAAAAAAAGTTTCTTTTAAAAAATTTTCCAGTGGTCTTGAATTTTTGATCAGGAGTGTATATGTATATATACATATATATATATATATATATATATATATATATATATATATATATATATATATATATATATATATATATATATCGATAGATCATTACTTTCTTTTCAGGACTTACTGGCACGAAATTGATATCAATTGATTCCGATTGACTATAATCTATATCGATATCGGTCTTGTTGTTGATTTGTTAATTTCAAGCCATGCCTAACCATTTTTTAAAATCATTTCCGTGGGTTTACTCAACATTCCAGCCTAATTTTAGCCAAATCAATCAGGAATTGGAAATTTTACCCATTTTGAACCAAAAACATGTTTGGGTTTTTTTCATCATGAAACGTAAACAAACAATCAGATCATACGTAACTCACTATACCTAAGAGTCAATATGTCCCCACATTCATACGAAGTTTTATTAAAGTATGCTAAATCAAATAAAAACATAAAAAAACAATCGGACTGGCCATAACAAACCATTTTATGATTCCGGAATTTTCTCCAAGATTCTAGCCTGACTTCAGCAAAATCGACCAAGGTTTGAAAATGTTTCCTACTTAGAACCAAAGTCCTATTTCATTTAACCCCAAGCATATTTTGTTTATAAAACGTAAACAGAAGATAGGATCGCCTATAATTCACCTTACCAAAGTTTTCATACATCCCCAAACTTCATGCAAAATTTCATTGGAATATGTATTCAAAATAAAGAACTTATTCAATTTTAATTGCACATAAAATATAAACAAAGAGCCAGGTCTACTTTATAACCAAATTTCAGCAAAAAAAAAAGGTCAAGAAAGTTGAAAAACAGATGAACGGCTAGATCTATGGCCACCAAATAATCTGTGGTTTTTGATCAGATTCCAGTGTAAGATTTTATCAAATCAAATATTGAACATTTCCCTTTCAAATGAAAAAGTCACATTTCAGCCGTTGTACAAGTAGAATTTACGATCAATTATTGAACGTTTGATAAATCTGATTCTTTAAGATCATTGAAAGTTTTTTTTTATTTTCGCTTTTCTTAAGTTTTTATCTATTCGTTTTTATTGATCTAATGTTTTTTTTTCTGCAAAATAGATGAACAGCTATATGTATGGCCACCAAATTATCCGTGGTTACTGATCGGACTCCAGGGTAAGATTTTATCAAGTTAGATATTGAAGACCCCCCCCCTTTCAAATAAGGTTGGGGGGCCCATTCTGTGCCCAGTAGCATTCACGCTCAACTAAAGTGTGATAATGTTGATACTTTTATAAAAAAAACATCACAGGAGATAAACAAACAGGTCCCAATCTCTCTACAGAATACATTTTAAGTCTTTGCAAAATTAAAATCGTCATTTTCTTCGGAGTCTGCATTTGCCCTCAACTAAACAAGTCTATCTGTATTTTTTTTCTTTTCTTTTATCTGGGATTCCACCCAAACCATAATATTTAAACATGTAGAATCATTTAAATATATGAAAACAAGTCTGCTAAAGAATCCTTTTTCTTGTTCTTTCTTTATCTAAAAAAAAACTTTCTCAAAAACTATAAGAGTTAGATTTATAAAATAAAACTATGTGTATGTTTTGAATCAGCGTCATATGAGGAACAGTTTTTTCATCCTGTATTTGAACCTACTCACACGTAAGAGAGGGTTCAATGCATTAAGAAAACTTTTTTGGCAGCAATTCTTAGTGCCTAAGTCTTGGCCGTGCAATAGCCGAGCATTTAGATCCTCGGAAAATGGAATTGGCGGACCTATTCCAATCTCCGTCGTAAAAATCTCAGGGGTAGGATATCGGTCTCCAGATCTGAAGTGAGGGTTTCAGTCTTGCTTTGCGGTTCTGGATGGGTTAATGGAAAGTCTATAGCCACGCTGAAGAGATGTAATACATCAAAACAGCTGTCTCTGGATGACACAATTATAAAATATATATATATATATATATATATATATATCGTACAATAATAACAAGGTAGGAGGGAAACAAAGAAAAAAATCACTTTTGAAAATCACGTAAATAGCATTGACAGATATTGGGAAATGGGTAACTGAAGTTTAAAGCTGTAAAGCTTTTTAGAATATATCTATACACAATGTTTGTTCACGATGTTATGAATGACTGAACTTGACCATTTGCATAAAAAATGCATCAAGCTGTGTTGGTTACTTTTTGAGGTATATTTACCAGGGTGAACGTGTGCATAGTTCGCTTGAACAAAGAAGAATCTCGAATATCAACGTCTCAGACGGAAATTCTTTTTCAAACTAGGTATGTGTGTGTGTGTGTGTGTGCGTGTATATATATATATATATATATATATATATATATATATATATATATATATATATAAATATATATATATATATATAAATATATATATATATATATATATATATATATATATATATATAGTCTAGGAAGCTTTGCAGCTTTAAACACGAAACATTAAGCTAACTTAACTAAGGTGTAGATACATTTTAAAAATGAAGCAGAATATTCTTGATATTTACAAAGTTTAGCTGAGTTTGACATAAAGCCACGGTAGTGGTAGCTAAACAGCCCGCTGATAAGGCAAAAGCTGCATAACACAATGGTAAGTGCATTGGTACGTTGAAGCTGCTAGATAACGGTAACAGGTTCGATTCCTGCAGCAACCCCATTTGCTTTAATTGTTTATTAAATTTACATCGTCTAAATTGAATGATGTATTAACCGTGTAATAACAGAAGATCATTTCGGATCAGTTTCTATACAATAAAACGCAATTTGTATTTCATTCTATCAAACCAAAATGTCCACTTTCTAATATATATATGTACATATATGTGTGTGTGTATGAATTAACAGCTAAGAACGTGTAACAGTATTTTCTTATGTGTAATGTTATAAATTAAGAAAGAATTCGTGCCGGCCCAATGTATCAGCGTCGTTTTTAGAAACTTGAAACATATCAAATATTTTTATATGAAATTGACAAAAAAGTATTAATGCAGTGGTACAATATAGCTATATATGGTAGTAGCATGTTACCCACATCTAACTAAACTTTCTTGAATAAAGATTGTTCAATTTTGCCGCTTCATTAATATTTTTTTGCTATTCTATGTTATAATATCCTTGTTCGGAATTTCTGAGATTTTAAAATTGCATCAACACATTGCGCATGAATGCCATTTTTTTTTACCGGTCCTGTTTTCTTTAATATTAATGTATACATTTGATGTCCTCGAACATAAGTACTTTTGTTTGAAAAGAAATGAAGCAAATCCCGGATGGATTCGAACCACCAATCTCTTTACCACCAAGTGAACACACTAATCAACAGCATAACAGAGACATGATTCATTTTGGAAGAAAAATCATTGTGTCTTACTTTCGAAATCTTTTTTATTTCCAACACTTGTTATGCGTTCAAAATTGGAGAAATTCTTGCCTACACTTTAGGTGTACAATGCATAATATCAAATTTGAAGGAAAAAAATCCCTACAAATTTATATCTAGTGTGTTTCAGGGAAATTTCCATTATAATTGGAAAAGGTTTGTCACAATAAAAGTCTCGACAAGAAAGCATGGATTCTATTAGAATTGGTTGAGTTATACAAAGGTTATTGAAAAATTCGAGCCTTTGATTTGTGTAAAAACTAAACTTACCCGTATTAAATGAAATGAAATGTTATGATGAAGATATATAATGAATTTCTACCAGGCTAAATCATTAACCTCTCCCAATTTATTAAACTTGGCCCAGTTTGGCACAACTAAAATCAACGTTTCAATACGTTTTGAAAGAGTTTTACAAAGTCTTTGTAGGTGAGCAGACGAAAAATGTTTGTGTAAAACAAAAATGTGTGTACAATCAACATCATCATCATCAGCAGCAGCAGCCACAACCTTAAGTCGTCCTTTGTTGGACAAACAGCTTTCCCAACTTTCGGTAGACCTTCTATCGTGGACGTCACGGAGCCAATATTTTCCAAACTTGTCTAGTTTGTCATGCAATTGTGTTTTTTTTGGGGGGGGAGCTACACTTCTGCATATGATTTCTTGGGATCAACATTGTGAACCTCAATGTCTACCAGTTGCCCGACATTCTTGTTACATGGCCAGCCCACTTCCATTTGAATTTTCTAATCGATTCTATAATATCTGTGACTCCCACTTTCCCCTCTAATCCACTAATTTACTAAATACATCTATATACTAATGCACTTCATGTAGCGTAGAGCGTGGTTCTGTCCCGTGAACGTTGTATGGTTCTCAGTTTGAGGGTCAATTTTTGTGTCAGTTTCCATGTTTCAGCTCCATAGGTGACTATCATGAATTGCATTTTATATACACTAAAGCGGCTTATTTTCGAGACTTATGTAACCCTCTCTCAGTCACCATTACGAAAGACTCTAATGGATTTGGAGATTATAGTTTATTTGTATTTGCAGTCTAGTAGTAAATATCCTGAGAATAAACACGGTAGTTATTTGTAGAAGGCTTTAAAGACCAACAACCACTGAAGGAAAAGTGGTATTTAACTTAGCCGACACTGGTGAATTTTCTCTCCTTCGGCGTTCAGCCACAATCTTCGATAATAAAATTGCTGTGTCTGTATATCTGATTGTCTGATGTTTAAAATACCGATACCTTGAATATCTTTTTATAAGGTAAGGACTCTGCAGGTTATGGAATCGATCAAGCAGTATTTTAAGTAGAATTTCAAGGTAACTGGTTTTGTATCTCGTTTATTGGACGACCCTGTTTAGGGGCTTTTTTTTTTAATGCATAGGATTCAAGAGTTCCGGAACCAACAGATTCTTCGAAAGTATTCAAACTTCTTCTTGGTTGTTGGAAAACTTTACTTTGAGGGAACTGATCAAAATGTTTGGAAAAGTGGTAGTCGGTCAGCTTATTAAGCTGGGTAAGATTGAGTTTTGGAGCCAAGTTCGTTCAATTTCTGCAAGGAACAGTCGCACGACATGGCATTTTTTTCAATTTGTTCAGCTCAGGACTCATTTATCGATCTTTTTTTGCTTTTCCAATTTGGTGCAAATGTCTAACAACTGTTGAATGGTCAACGTTTAGTTCCTCTGCAACCCCATGAGATGTATGGCGCGGGTCCATCTGGGTAATGACCCTAAATTGAATGTCTTTAACCATAGAAGTACATCCACGACCCACCCATCTTAAAGTCTCTCGTATCCATTTCGAAATTTTGGGAACCAAGGTTAAGGTATTCTTTCGTTGATAGTTCTCTGGCTACGTACTTGGTTGATGTTGTGAGCAGTCACCACCGCTTTACGTCAAATTCGAACTCACACAACAAAATTGTTCGAATTCGCATTATTCGATCTTTGATTTGACATCACTCGAATAAACCATAAAGATAGTGAACAGGAAAAAGGTCAGCTTAAATAAATAGAGTGAAATTCACACTTTAATTCACTCTGTTGCAGCATAAACTAAAGGAGAAGACTTTTCGGGCGGGGTTCAGGAAAATTGAGGGGGAAGGGGGAAAGTTTATTGATCCAAAAGAAAACCAGATTCACGAATCTCATACAGAAAACACTTTTTATCAACAGTAAAGAAATAATACAGACGGAGGTCTTTTCTTCGAAACGAACGAGGAAAATGCAGCAAGTATCATTCTGTGCAACCTGTCAAATCATGGCATATGCGTTTTCACTTTGTCAGATGTCTTTTTACTGTTGTGAGGGTGACTCCTTGGCTTTGCTCCAGACGTCCGTGTCTGGATTAGCCTCCATGACCGTTTTCAATTATTCTGGATAATCGAGATGTTGTTTATAAACTCGCTTAAGTAACCTCCTCTCCAAAGGTAGAAAATAATATCTTTTTCCAAAAATGAAAATAAAACATTTTTAGAGTATAGTACAGTGCTCAGTAGACAACCGGTATGACCAGGAAAGTTATACAAAAAACACAAACAAACAAAAAGAAGCATATATAAATGAAAAGGGGAGAACTTTTGCCATATTTGAAGGCTACGGTCATTCAATGGATGAATTAAAAAATACAAAACGAAAGAAAACGTGACAGTATTGAACGAGTAATGGAGGGGAAACATGTCAAAGGGATTTCTGAATGAAGAAAATTCAAATGACAAAAGAAAGAAAATAAGAAAAGAAAAAGTTTTGAAGATTAAAGGAAAAAAATCGTTTGCAGTCGTGTATATTGTGGGGTTGGGGTTGCCGAAAGGATATTTATTGAATATCGGGGATTTTGAAAGAACATTCCTGTACAAATATGGAAGACGAGAAACAAGAGAAATGAAGGAAAGAAAGAAAAAATAATTCAGAAGAAAGAAAGAAAAAAAGATAGAAAAAAAAAATGAAGCACTCAAAGAGAAAAGACAGCCACGTTTCAAAAGGAAGAAAAAATGGAAGAAAGAAAGAAAGAAAGATGGACAGGCAAAATAAATGAAGAAAGACATAGAGAAAGAAAGAAAGAGAGAAAGAAAGGTAAAAAAGAGAGATCATTAGAGAAAAAGAAGAAAACAAATGAATGAAAAAGACAAATGAGAAGTCAAAAGAAACAAAAAAATAAATGGAAGAAAGGAAAAAAGAAAGAAAAAACACAGATCATCACTTAGGCATGAAGAAAATGAAGGAGAGAGAGAACTCACAATTCAGTTCCAAATAGGAAGAAAGAGAGGAAAAAGAAAATGAGTTTGTAAAAAAAAGGGTGGAAGAAAGTAAAAAGAAGCAAGATCGTCATGAAGAAGAAAATATTGAATGAAAAAAAAACCGATAATTTGAATGATAGAAAGAAAAACTAGAAAGCACTCAGAGAGCGCTTACTTCTGCCAAAGCCGTAAACTAACTTGACACCCAAATGAGAATGTTCAAAAATGAAAAATAAGGGAAACAGTTTGAAATGTGCAAATCTTAACTTACTTCCCTTAAAATCTGAATCTATCACCTTGATTAGCTTCTTTTTTCAGCTTTTCCCCTGCAAAATGAAGAACATATCTCCAAGTCGAAAATGACTCCCTGGGTCCGTTCTCGAATTTTTAGCGATTTTCCCCTAGCACTATTGGTGCAATAGCTACTAGAGCCCACCAGAGTGTTGCTTCGGCACCCCCTGTACAAAAGAAAAATCCAAGATATATGAACGAGATAATATACATTCCCTAAACTCCCAAAAGGCTGCTACCCTCCCCAGTTAATATTTGTCACTTAAAAAAAAATTGTTTTCTTTATTTGTTCGATATTGAGAAAAAATTCAGGAAATAGCGAGTGTTATGTCAGTTCCAGCATCGGAAAGTTTAGATCAGCACCTCCTTTTCACGAAATGCCTTTGAAATTCATTGAGAACTTCAAGAAATATTGTATGGACCCTAAGTCGTATTATCAATTAGGCACAATCGGCACAGTACCTTGGGCCTACGAAAATTTGGTGCCTACTAAAAGTATATTTCGAACCGTTTAAGAAATTTGAATATTATAAGATAATAGAAATATTTCTGTACCTTGCAAAAATGAATCAACATAGCCCACGTGTGTACTAGAACTAATTATCTGAAAAATTATCTAATATTATCTTATCCACAAATAAAGATATTTTATCGAGAATTATCTTCTTTTAAAAAAAAAATAAAAAGGATCTTTCATCTAAAATTATCTAGAAAATACCTACGCAAGATTCGGGCATTATTCGTCCCAAAATGTCTCAAAAGAAGCTTTTTTTGAAAAAACAAAAATAGGAATTTTTAGATGGTGCCTAGTGATGCCTTCATACAAGTATCCAAGGTTGTCGCCCTGGAAATGTGACCAAGGGCGCCCAGATACACACGCACACACACACACACAGAGAAGAATCTGTAGCCCACGGGGCTGGGTAGTCGGGTAGGTAGTTCGTGGGGCTACGGTGATTCAATATACATTTCAGAACATTAATGAGACCCTGATCTTATTAATGTCCAGGGCCCCTGAATGCCTCAATCCGGCCCTCTATGGGAAAACAAACAAAGTTGAATACATATAGCTCTCTCAACTTCATAGGTAGAGGTGAACAAAGAAAGTGTTTTAAAAAACATGAACGCAATTCAATGTTTTGCATAATGGGACGGAACGAAATCGAAAAAAAATCGGTGACATGCTTAATACAAAGATCAAACATAGAACTCATTCATTCATCCCGTTGAAATCATCTTGGGGGTCAAATCCGGGTTCAGAAAAATAAATCGTTGTTCAAAGAATATCTTTGTATGTAAAGATATGTACGTGTTTTATTCAATTCAATCACTTAAATCTCTGACGTTCATAAAAAGAGATCTCTACACTCATCGTATTGTTAAGTTTTCTTGTTCTGCCATTCCGTTTTTGTAATCCTTTACAGTTTACCACGTTCATTCCATTTTCGCCGTTCTACATTTTTTATCGTCTCAAAAATGTTCTATCTCACATTATTTACTTATTTTGAATTTCCGTGACAGACAATCGCTTTTTATTTGTTTTTTTGGTTTGCTTTAGCAGTGAATGAATTTTGATATGGATTTTTCTTAGTGAGAGATTTTTTTTCTTCTTTTTTTTAAATGCTTTTATGTATAAAGTGACGTTCGATCAGACTGACATGGGTCGTCGTGTGGTTTCAAGTCACGTCTCCGTAAAGATCATTATGTTGCTTTTGCAACATATCCAGCCCATTGCCATTTTAGTTTTCTAACTGTTTCTACGATACCTTAACATTAATCTCCAGATGGGTAGAAAAGTCGGATTTTGTCTCTGGGGACCACGGAGATCATGATATATATATTCACCATGTATATTTTTAAACATGATCTCCTTCTTTGTTAATGCTCTTGATTCAGTGGTGAATACTAATCACATAGATCGAACATCACATGGTGAACAAGTATAATACCCATCATAAACGACGATATTATTACGCGTGGATAAATCATGAACATATAATTTGTTTTATTACACGATTAATATTTCTGTTTTTTTTGGGGGGGGGTGCAAACCAAGAAAATAGCTAAATTGATTCTACAACAATGGTAGTAAATTGATTCCAACAGCAGTCACCCACTTAATACCGGCGAAGGTGCACATACAGACGCAAAATAGGTTGCTGCTGGGACAGAGCAGCAGCCATTTTGTATCGGTGTATTCGCAGTATTCCAGTCCTTTTTTGCATCTGTTTGAGCGTGACAGGAAAGCAACAAACAAACAAAATATCTTATATAATAATACATTTCAGATTAAAATTCAGCAGATAACTACGTTCAAGGAAGGGGACATATGTATACATATATGTATTCTAGAAACGGACATACTTGGTCCGACAGAGGGAGTCATAAATCGCGTTATATTATATAGAAACTTGTTACACGGTTAATATAAGTCTCAATTTAAACAAGGTAAATAGAATAAACAATTGAAGAGAATGGTGCTGCTACAGGAATCGAACCTGCGACCGATATGGTGGCTTTTTCAGCATACTGATGCACTGATCGTGCTAAACAGCCATTGGGATTGCAAGGCCAAATAACTAAGAAGAGAATAAACGAGATGAGAATTTGAGTTGAAAGCAGTTATTTGACCTTTGCATTACCGGTGGGCTGTTTAGCACAATGGTAAGTGCATTGCTGTATTGAAACGGCTGACTTATCGGTCACAGGTTCGATTTCCCATTTTCATTAATAGTTCATTCTATTTACTTTGTCTAAATTGAATGATACATTAACCGTGTAACGACGGGATATCATCTTTAATAAGTTTCTATATAATATAATGCGATTTATAATTCATATATATATATACATATATATATATATATATATATATATGTATATATATATATTTATATATATATATATATATATATATATATATATATATATATATATATATATAAACGAAAAAAATGATGTTCATTTAATCCTGTTGTTTGCTTAAAATAATTCCACAAAAATCAATACCTTTGTTTACCCGGAAGGTACCCAAATAAAGGGAAGGATGCTTCAATCATATCTGAATATCTCAATATAAAGCTTCACAACCGTAACATTTTACGATATTAGTATGTAAACAAAATAAATAGAATAAATAAATATATATTTCATATATATATATATATATATATATGCACATATATATATATATTTATAATGAGTAAAGATTTTTTCGATAGTTTATTACAGATTGTACCCTCTGTTTTGCTTGACAAAGACTTTCAGGTAGAACAGTATGTACAATCAGTAATGAACCATTGGAAAATCTTTACTTATTTTATAACCGCTCTGCTGATGGTATTGAGCACTTTCTAAGAATGACAATCTACTAAATGCATTATTACATATACCCACGCTTGTTGTACTATAAATCTTACAAACACCTTCACATAAGAGATATTCTGGGATGAAAAAAAAATTGTGTCAAAATTGTCAATTATCGTTTACAATACTTTATCTCATAGATATATAAAAAATAATGAAAGACAGGGCTGGTTAGTCTCTCAATAGAAACTGTCACCCAACTACTGCTTTTGTCAGCATGCAGTGTTTGGGGATGATCAATTGAAATTTGGAAAAAACGTAGATAAACAAGATAATTCTATCACATTTTGCTGGATCAGTAAAAGTCTAGATTTTCTAAAAACAAGGATGGACACAACCGGGCACAATCTAAGGCAACAATTTAGCATAAACTTACATAATAAATTGAGACCCATCCTCACTGAAACCTATTTTGAGGGGTAACTTTCCAAAATGAGAAAAATCTTTTTTTGTAGACATACTAAAAAGTAATGGTTTAATTTTCAGCCCTCTAGTTCCAGCGTCGGAGCCTAGACGGATGATTCTTACATGGAAAGCCAACTAGTCAGCCAGACCGGATTAAAAACTGAAGAAACTTATGCTGATAGTTTTGGTGACAGTTTTCGTTTACAGTTTCTGATAAGAAGGCAATGATTAGAAGAGAGGAGTGAAATTTAGGTTTCTTCAAATATTCATTAGTCAGACAAACCTGCGTTATGAAATTTGTGCAAATTCGTGCAATTTGTGCAAATTTGTGCTAAAGCCTCATATCCTGCAATTCGTGCCAATTTCTGCAATTTGTGAAAATTTGTGCAATCTGTGAAAATTTACGAAATGTGTGCAGATTTGTGCAATTTGTGAAGTATATGCACACTGAATGATTGTGCAAAGCAAAACTTGAAATGGTTTAAAAATAATTTGGTACACTTATCTCTCTATGCTAATAAAACTCTTTCGGCAAGATTTTATTTGATGAAAGTAGGATTGCTTTGAACGGAGTAACATATTTACTCAAGATTTTATTCTGTAATTTGAATTACTTTTTAGTTCATTTTGAAAGAAGTAATATTATCAGAAAAATTCTTTGAAAGCAAATTTTCAGTTTACCCGAATTCTGGATTTTCCCTCGGCTGTAAAAAAAAAAAGGAGGCGGGGCTTAGTGTGAAAGAAAGAAGTAAGCCTTGTATGAATATATGATTTTAAAGAATACTGGTGCATAGTTGTGTAATGAATACTCCCATCAGTTGATTGTAAATAGCTGGAGTAATGCTGGGAAGAGGAGAGTATCTCTCTTCACAGGTCGGTTGAGTTCGTAAGAAGCTTTTAGAACTATTAAACATCTTTAAAATGCTACCGTCGAATTTGAAACTGCAAACCACTGGCCAAGTTGAAGTTGTTCTCCACAGCGTTAACCCTTTCCTTCCTTTGCAGTGGAATCTTTGCCGAACATGAGATTATAGATATCACAGTTTCAAATACAGAATGGGACAGCAAAAGCAGACCTGATTTTCTGTTTTTTTGTTTTTTTTTTTTTGGTGTATTCGAATATTCCTGAAGAGAGCGGACCTAACTTTGCGAGCATGAACAGACCCTCCCCGCTGGGTTGCCCTGGTCGGCAGTGTGACACCATGAAGTGAGCTTCTCTATTGTTTGAGAGTCACATTCACAACTGCCAACCCTGTCCATTCTTCGCGTCTTTTGAGAGGGGTCTTTGGCAGAACATTGAACAAGCCATGTCGGGCACTCTCTCAACCAATCGTCTGAATATGGCTCACTACAACTGTTGACAGTTTTCGTTGACTGTTTCTAAAGCACACACGCACACACATATTCAAACACACACACACACACACACACACACACACATACAAGAAAAACAGTCCAACATGGGCAACAAAACAAGCCAGCCAACTGAACCATCTGCAGCATCAAAAACAGTCGAAGTGGCCATTACCCCCTTCATCATAGAGGTGGGTAAGGACCCACGGATCGCTATGAATCCTCTAACGTGCACGCTAGATATTGAGAGACCGTTGCCAGGCGTAGAGGGAGCCTCAACATCCGTTGGTACTGTCGTACCGATGGTAGAGGCTCTGTCTCATCTGGTGAACATCGGTCAACTATCACCCAGGATTGAGGAAGCCTCAACACCTACCATAGCGGAAGCTAATCAGGTTCATCTTCCTGGACCAATATTTCCTGGCAACGTTTCAGCCGTGGACAAAAATTGTAGGATGAAACGAAAGGTGTTCAATCTTCAACTTTTCTTGGCGTTGGTGTTTGCCATTACATTTGCATTCACTATAATTTTGGCCATTGCAGCTACTCCATATGCCCTGATTAGTGGCATTATAAGTATGATAGCTATGTATTGGTGTGTTGGCTTATCTTTCACTCCATCATTGAACTGAGGGAGTGCTTGAGTTTTTTTCTGAAAATTGTGAATCTTGACTTGAAAATACGGATGTTGGTTTTTCTGAGCGTGTCAATGTTGTGATAAAAATGGAATTGTCAATGATGTCTATTATATATGTCTCTTTTTTTGCCTTTGAAATTAGGATCATGTTTTCGAGAAGCCTGCCGTATTGAACCTGGCATTATTCCGTGGGAGTTTATTGCGTTTACAGGAAGCCTGTCAGATTAAAAATGACAATGGTCTCGTCATTAACTTTTTCGTCTTTGGGGGGAAGCCAATGGAATTGAACGAATAGTCCGTGAGACTTTATTTCGTTTTGGGGAACCTGTGACACTGATATTCACGATGGTCTCTTCAAGACTCTTTTCGTTTTCGGAAGGAAGCCAGTGAAATTGAACCTGAAAATAGTCTGTGAGACTTTATTTTCTTTCCAGGAAGACTTTAAGACTGATATTCACAATGGTCTCTCCAAGACTCTTTTCATTTCCGGGAGGAAGCAAGTGAAATTGAACCTGTAAATAGTCTATGAGACATTATTTCGTTTCCAGGAAGCCTTTAAGACTGATATTCATAATGGTCTCTTCGAGACTCTTTTCGTTTTCGGGAAGAATCCAGTGAAATTGAACCTGAAAATAGTCTGTGAGACTTTATTTCGTTTCCAGGAAGCCTTTAAGACTGATATTCACAATGGTCTCTCCGAGATTCTTTTTGTTTTCGGGAGGAAGCCAGTGAAATTGAGCCTAAAAAACATCTGTGAGACTTTATTCTGTTTCCAGGAAGCCTTTAAGACTGATATTCACAATGGTTTCTCGGAGTGAAATTGAAAGCCAGGGAAATTAAACCTAGTGTTGATCACAGGGATAAAACTAACCTGTCTCACAAAAGCGTAAAGCTAACTCATGTTCCTGTCAGTGGGTGAACAATCCAACGCTTGGTGAATTCTGCTTTGCAATGATAAGAGGAGCCGACATCGAAGGATCAAAAATCGACGTCGTTACGAACACTTGGCCGCCACAAGCTAATTATCCCCGTTGTAACTTTTCTGACACCTCTTGGCAGAATTGAGCCAGGCCTAAAATGGTCTAAACAGAGCTCTTCAGCTTGGAAACCAATGTTTTTAAAGTTTCTTCAGTAATTTTCAGTGGAAATCTAAATGGCAATGGGCTTGTCATGTTGCAAGAATGGCACACTCCCGATGGACATCACGATTTGCCCCATGGATCTCCAGAGATCACATACACAACCGAAGGAGGCTGGCAGAATAAAAGATGAAGTGACGAACTAGAGAAATTCAGAAACTATTGACTTCGCCACACCAATGATAGACAGGAGTAGCGAATCCAGGGAGTAATGTTTTCATCCAACCACGGACAATAAGAGAAATGAAAATATCATTTCATCAAAAATCACTTCCCAATGACTCTTTGGTATTTATTAGATATTGAATTACTAAACTATCTTACAATACTCAAATAAAATTCACAAGCAATTTTCTTTATTTTTTTAACAATCCTTTATAATCATTGTACAATGATTTAGAAGCGTATACTTCGAAAACAAAATTCAACTTGGAATCTTCCCCCCTACCTCCAAATGTAAGAATAAGAGGGAATAATGGATGAGATCTGCGTTTAGCCTTTTCCCTGGAGTTTGACCCCGATTCAAAGTTGTTTTGTTTCCTACAAGAGTTCAAAGATAAGTCAGTGTTTCATCAGTCAATGATGAACCACGACCCCACCCAACATACACCGTCAGGCTGAGTTTACGCTTCTACGACAGGGAATCCCATTTCGGGCTTTCTCAAGGCCGTGGTGACCTTAAAACAATAATAAAAATGAATGAAAAATCTAAGCTCTGAAAGATATGGTGCAAAAATATTGGAAATTACCAAATTAGTAAAATTGTTTCCTTCTTCTTCTTCTCCATTTTTTTCTTCCTCTCCTTCTTCTTCTTCTCCATTTTTTTCTTCCTCTCCTTCTTCTTCGTCTTTTCCTTCTTCTTCTTTTCTTTCTTCTTCTTCACCACCATCATCATCATCATCATCATTTGTTAAATCATCCACGTTAAATTGTTAAAATGACACTGGAAATGGCCAAATGTGTCCCCATTCGCAGTCCTAGCGAGCAGCCGTTGCCCTTATGCGCTCTGGGGGTGGGGGAGTTGACACTAAAATTTGCACACAAACTGGCCGTGCAGACAGAATTCAGTGACCGGTGTTGCTAACTCTAATTCCTTATCTATAGCTGAAAATTTTATCTGGGTATTTCATAGCTTTTCAGGTATATACTATTTTAACGCCCATTTATCAAATAAAGTAACTCTATGCTAAGACTGCAAGAGAAATTATCTTAGAGAAGAGAAGAATTTCTTTCATTAAACTAATGCGATTTTAATGTCCCTAAGCAAGCTTAAAAGGGTATGAATAGAGCTTTGTCACTTCAGACCCACTCTTTTAAAGGTCTTTAACAACTTTCTTGAATGCAGTAATAATATAAAAGTTTTTTTTAAAAAACCCAACAGCAAAGATATCTTTAGATGAATATCTAAATATTCACTGACATATTGATAATAGCTAGAAAGGTTTTTGAATTATCAAAATATCCAAACAGCCCAACAAATATCGAGACGTGGATGAAAGATAGTGAAAGTGAAGAGAAAAAGTTGTCGTCAACAAGGGTACCTCGGAAATACTCTTGATCACTTATCTCCCTTACAAGCTATTTGAACCTTTCAAATCCTAAGCGTTTAACATAACGAGAAAAACAAGAGATTCTTTTGAAAAGCAGCCACGTTATAGAGACGAGTTTGGTGTGGAATGAGATTATTAATAAGGGAAAAAACAAGTTGTTTCCAATTGATTTTCCAGTTCATTCCCGTTAGAACGTCCGAAAGAGGAACGAATAATGAGTGAAATGAAAAATCAAAAAATAGAAACCAGATAAGAATTCGGTTTGAAAGCAGTTATTTAGCCTTTGCCTAACGAGCGGGCTGTTTAGCCTAATGGTAAGTGTGTGGCTACGTAGAAGAAGCCATTTGTTGCTAAGAGGTTCGATGGAAATTATACAAGGAGCCTATTTAACTTTGAAGATGAATATTTACAAGGTTTTTAACAATTGTTCCGAACGTAGAAATGATATATAATTGAATTTTCCATGTGTAAAAAAGCAAGCCTGAAAAGGTATAAACGGAGCCTTGTTAGCTCCAGAGCGAATATCATCAACTATTGATATTCTAATACAAACAAAAATAGCAATGGGCAGGATATGTTGCAGCAATGGTACACATCAAACACACATTATGATCCACATTAGGGATCACCAGAGGAAACATGCGCTACCGAGGGAGTCCGGCACAATACAACATGGAGAGACGAACCAGACATATTCAGAAAGATAATGATGATACCATTATCGATTCTTTTCTTTTTTTAATCATTACTTTATTGGGACTTTTAAAAGAGAACTATCGTTAATATTTACTTTATCACAATAATATTTCAATAGTATGATTTGGATAAATGAAACTATTATTTTATTAAAAAACCACTTCCCAATGACAGTTCATTATCATTATTATTATTAGATATTGAACTACTAAACTAATCTACAATACTCAATGCTTAATAAACATCGTACAATGATTTAGAAGTGAATATTTCGACAAATTTCAACTATGAATCTCCCCCTCCACATTTTTATAATAATAAAGAATAGATGAGATGCACTTTTAGGCTTTTTCCCTGGAGTTCGACCCCAATCCAAAGTTATCTTGTCCTTTCACCCCCAACCCCTTCCGTACAAGAGATCAAAGATAAGTCGGTGTTTCATCAGTTAACGATGAGTCCCGACCCCCATCCGACACACAGACACACCATACGGCCGAACGTACGCTTCTATCACAGGGAATCCAATTTCAGGCCTTCAGTCACCAGTTAGGCCTCATTGATCTTCATCAGAATGAATAGAAAAAAAAATGCATCGTTGTGTAAGAAATTGTGAAAAATATTGGAAAGTTCAGAATGAATAAAAATGTGTTTTTTTCTTTCAAAATATATTCATTTATGATATATATATATGTATATATCTATTTAACCAAAATGCGACACATTAAACAACAAAAAACAGATTTATTTGCATCAACTGATTTTTTAATTGTTTATGAAATTATTTCTTTGATAATAACATGAAGGACTGTGTGAAATAAAAAACATATTTATTCAACGAAAATAAGACATATTTGAAGCCATAACATATTTCCAGCGACCCTCTCATGATTACCACTGTTGGACTTCCCAGCCGAATTCTCTGAGTCTCAGAATGTGCTCGAAATCCTTACTCATGGGTGGTCGACCACTGAATTCTTTACCTTTTACAACTGGTTATAGCCTCCCTAGAAATATTGTTTATTATCAATATCCATATTTCCAAACATAAACATATTGAATCAACACTGAACAGTTCGCATTGTAGTAGTGCAATTTCTAAGTCAACGCAGATTAAACAATAAAAATATTTTCTGTCAAATGATAAACGAATGAATAAAATAAATTGATGTTGTATTTGTTTTTGTGAGTTTTATCAATCTAGCCGAACTCCCGTCCAAGTTTGGGGTTGACTTTGTTTTTGTACCACAACAATCACAACAACAATCCTCAGGAATTTGGGATAGTAAAATCTCCACTGTTAGTCTGCGCTGTCAGTAGAGTACAGTACGCTTTAGGTATTCATATTTGAAGTTTTTCACTTCAATGAATCAGATCTCTTGAATGTTGGGTCTTGTTTTTTTAGAGTCAGATGAAACTTGTCGTTGTTTGAGTTTTCACTTAGCCTGCTTGATTATAATATCATCCAATGGCTTCGTGATGTTAATCCGCAGGTCTTGGTAATTACTGATATATATATATATATATATATGTGTATATATATATATATATATATATATATATATATATATATATATATATATATATATATATATAACAAAGTAGATACCTGTGGGAGTTATAAAGCGATTCAGCGGAGAGACAGAGAGAAGGAGAGAGAGAGAGAGGGAGAGAGAAAGAGAGAGAGAGAAGGAGAGAGAGATAGAGAGAGATCATTAAGGGTTCATCTTGGAGTACATGGAATGATGATGGTGTTAAATATATATATATATATATATATATATATATATATATATATATATATATATATATATACATATATATATACATACATATAAATATTTATATAATATATTTCAGATATTGATAAGCACTAACAGACATTTTATTTAATAAAAAATAATGAATATATACGTAGCTATGAAATATAATCCATGAAAACGTTTCCAAATATGGTCAAGCTTATTTCCATACGATCAGTGAACGTTATCACCATGACAACCGAACGCCATCTTAATATTCTGCCATATCGGAAGAAAACTATACGCAAGTCTTGTTTTATGAACAAAACTACAAACATTTCTTTAATTTACTGTTAAAATTTCATTGATCCTAGTTTTTCTCACTTAAAAACAATCAAATAGCTTGACATAAATTGATTGCATATTTCATAACAAGAAAAACGGCCCAAAATGAGTAACAAAACAAGCCAGCCAACTGAACCATCTGCACCATCAGAAAGCGTCGAAGTGGCAATTACCCCCTTTATCATAGAGGTGGGTGAGGACCCACCGATCGCTATGAGTCCTCCAATGTGCACGCTGGATATGGAGAGACCGTTGCCAGGCGTAGAGGGAGCCTCAACATCCGTTGCTACTGTCCTACCGATGGTAGAGGCTCCGTCTCACCGGGTGCACTTCGCTCAACTACCAGCCAGGATTGAGGATGCCTCAACACCAACCATAGGGGCAGCTAATAGGGGTCATCTTCCTCGAACAAGATTGCCTGGCAATGCTTCTGCAGTGAACCAGAGGATGAAGCAGAAGCATCGCCTTCTACTCATTGCCTTGGCATTTTTAGTTGTGATTGCATTGATATTAAGTGTAGTATTGGCCGTTGCCGCTAATATATATGTGGTGATTTCAGAGATCATATGTATGCTGGCGGTGAATAGTATCATTGTTTATCTTTGCCACCAGGATTTAGGCATTGAGTTGCTTTAGATTTTTCTCAAAATTATGAATGTTGACTTTTTTTGGAAATTCGGATGTTTGTTCTTTTGAGCGTGTCGATGTTGTGATGAAAATGGAATCGTCAATCAGATACATCTCGTTTTTATGTCTTTGAATGTGGATAATGATTTGTGAAGCCTGTCAGATTGGACCTGACGATTTCAGGTTCAATTCCACTGGTATCCTCCCGGACTAATGTGAATATCATTCTTAAAGGATTCCTGGAAACAAAAAAAAGTCTCATGGACTATTTTCAGGTTCAATTTCACTGTTTTCCTCCGGAAAAAACAAAAAGAGTCTCAAAGAGATCATAGTGAATTTCAGTCTTAAAGGCTTCGTGGAAACAAAATAAAGTCTCAAAGACGATTTTCAGGCTCAATTTCACTGGTTTCCTCCCGGGAATAAAAAGAGTCTTGAAAACACTTTTGTGAATATCAATGTTGAAGGCTTCCTGGAAACAAGATAAAGTATCAAAGACTATTTTTAAATTCGATTTTACTGGCTTCCTCCCCAAAACGAAAAGAGTCTCGAAGAGAACATAGTCAATTTCAGTCTTAAAAGCTACATGGAAACAAAATAAAGTCTCACAGACTATATCCTGGTTCAATTTCACTGGCTTCCTCCCGGAAACGAAAAAGAGTCTTAAAGAGACTATTGTGAGTATCAGTCATAAAAGCTCTCTGGAAACAAAATAGTGACTCACAGACTAATTTCAGGTAAAATTCCACTGGCTACCTCCCGGAAACAAAGAGAGTCTCGAAGAGACCATAGTGAATATCAGTCTTAAAGGCTTTGTGGAAACAAAATAAAGTCTCAAAGACTATTTTCAGGCTCAATTTCACTGGTTTCGTCCCGGAAACAAAAAGAGTCTGGAAGACACTATTATGAATATCATTCTTAAAGGCTTCCTGGAAACAAGATAATGTCTCACAGACTAATTTCGGGTTAAATTCCACTGGCTTCCTCCCGGAAACAAAAACATTATTGAAGAGACCATTGTGAATATCATTTCTAAAGGCTTCCTTGAAAGGAAATAAAGTCTCACAGACTATTTCCAGGTTCAATTTCACTGGCTTCCTCAAAAAAACAAGAAGAGTTTCGGAGGGACAATTGTGAATTTCAGTCTCAAAGGCTTCCTGGAAACGAAAAAAATATCTAAGACTATTTTCAGGCTCAATTTCACTGGTTTCCTCCCGGAAACAAAAAGAGTCTTGAAGACACTATTGTGAATATCATTCTTAAAGGCTTCCTGGAAACGAGATAAAGTCTCAAAGACTATTTTCAAGTACAATTCCACTGGCTTCCTCCCCAAAACGAAAAGAGTCTCGCAGAGACCATAGTGAATTTCAGTCTTAAAAGCTACATGGAAACAAAATAAAGTCTCACAGATTATTTCCTGGTTCAATTTCACAGTTTTCCTCCCGAAAATGAAAAGATTCTTGAAGAGACTATTGTGAATATCAGTCATAAAAGCCCTCTGGAAACAAAATAATATCTCAAAGACTAATTTCAGATTAAATTCCACTGGCTTCCTCCCGGAAACAAAAAACAGTATTGAAGAGACCATTGTGAATATCATTCCTAAAGGCTTCCTGGAAAGAAAATAAAGTCTCACAGACTATTTCCAGGTTCAACTTCACTGGCTTCCTCAAAAAAACAAATAGAGTTTCGAAGGAACAATTGTGAATTTCAGTCTTAAAGGCTTCGTGGAAACAAAATAAAGTCTCGAAGACGATTTTCAGGCTCAATTTTACTGGTTTCCTTCCGGAAACAAAAAGAGTCTTGAAGACACTATTGTGAATATCATTCTTAAAGGCTTCCTGGAAACAAAATAAAGTCTCAAAGACTATTTTCAAGTACAATTTCACTGGCTTCCTCCCCCAAACGAAAAGAGTCTCGAAGAGACCATAGTGAATTTCAGTCTTAAAAGCTACATGGAAACAAAATAAAGTCTCACAGACTATATCCTGGTTCAATTTCACTGGCTTCCTCCCGAAAACGAAAAAGAGTCTTTAAGAGACTATTGTGAGTAACAGTCATAAAAGCTCTCTGGAAACAAAATAGTGACTCACAGACTAATTTCAGGTTAAATTCCACTGGCTACCTCCCGAAAACAAAAAGAGTCTCGAAGAGACCATAGTGAATTTCGGTCCTAAAGGCTTCGTGGAAACAAAATAAAGTCTCAAAGACTATTTTCAGGCTCAATTTCATTGGTTTCCTCCTGGAAACAAAAAGAGTCTGGAAGACACTATTGTTAATATCATTCTTAAAGACTTGAAGACACCATTGTGAATATCATTCCTAAAGGATTCCTGGATAGAAAATAAAGTCTCACAGACTTTTCCCAGGTTCAATTTCACTGGTTTCCTCAAAAAAACAAAAAGTGTTTCAAAGGAACAATTGTGAATTTCAGTCTCCAAGGCTTCCTGGAAACAAAATAAAGTCTCACAGACTATTTTCAGGTTTAATTTCACTGGCTTCCTCAAAAAAACAAAAAGAGTTTCGAAGGAACAATTGTGAATTTCAGTTTAAAGGCTTCCTGGAAACAAAGTAAAGTCTCACAGACTATTTTCAGGTTCAATTTCACTGTTTTCCTCCTGAAAACAAATAGAGTCTCGAAGAGACCATAGTGAATTTCAGGCTTAAAGGCTTCCCGGAAACAAAATAAAGTCTCAAAGACTTTTTTCAGGCTCAATTCCACTGGTCTCCTCCTGGAAACAGAAAGAGTCTTGAGAACACTATCGTGAATATCGATGTCAAAGGCTTCCTGGAAACAAGATAAAGTATCACAGACTATTTTTGAATTCGATTTTACTGGCTTCCTCCCCAAAACGAATAGTGTCTCGGAGAGACCATACAGAATTTCATCGCTAAAAGCTACATGGAAACAAATTAAAGTCTCACGGACTATATCCTGGTTCAATTTCACTGGTTTCATCCCGGAAACAAAAAGAGTCTTGAATAAACCATTGAAAGTATTAGTCTTAAAGGCTTCCTGGGGACGAAATAAAGTCTCACAGACTATTTTCAGGTTCAATTTCACTGGTTTCCTCCCAGAAACGAAAAGAGTCTTGGAGAGACCATTGTGGATATCAATCTCATAAACTTCCCAAAAACGAAATAAAGTTCCACAGAATATTTTCAGGTACAATTCCATGGGCATCCCCCTGGAAACGAAAAGAGTTTTGAAGACACGATTGTGAATTTCAGTCTCTCAAACTACACAAAAACGAGATAAAGTCTCACAGACTATTTTTAGTTTCAACTTAATTGGCTTCCTCCCGAAAACAAAAAGAGTGTTGAGTGACCTATGTGAATATCAGTCTTGAAAGCTTCCTGGGAAAAAAAATTAAAATCTAACTGAATATTTTTAGGTACAATTTTACGGGCTTCCTCCCGGTAACAAAAAGAATCTTGAAGAGACTTTTGTGAATTTAAGTCTCATACACTTCCCATAAACGGAATAAAGTCTCACAGACTATTTTCTGGTTCAATTTCTTGGGTTCCCTCCTGGGAACGAAAAAAGTTTCGAAGAGATCATTGTGAACCTCAGACCTAAAGGCTCTCAGTGAACAATGTAATCTCACAAACTATTTTCAGGTTTGATTTCACAGGCTTCATTCCCGAAACTAAAAAGTGTTTTGAAAAGACCATTGAGAATATCATTCTTAAAGGCTTCCTGGATACAAAATAAATTCTCAGACTCTATTTTCAGTTTCAATTTCACTGGCTTCCTCCCAAAACAAAAAGAGTCTTGAAGGGACAATTGTGAATTTCAATTTATAGGCTTTTTGAAAATAAAATAAATTTTCATAATTTATTTCAACGTTCAATTTCACAGGCTCCTTTCCGAAAACAAAAAGAGTCTTGAAGAGAACATCGTGAATATCAGTGGTAAAGGCTTCCGGGAAACAAAATAAGATCTCACAGACTATTTCCAGATTTTTATCACTGGTTTCATCCCAGAAACGAAAAGAGTCTTGAAAAAACCATTGTGAATTTCAGTCTCAAAGACTACCCAAAAACGATATAAAGTCTCACAGACTATTTTCAGTTTCAATTTCACTGGCTTCCTCCCGAAAAAACAGAAACTGTCTTGAAGTGACCTATGTGAATATCAGTCTTGAAAGCTTCCTGGGAAAAAATTGAAATCTAACTGAATATTTTCAGGTACAATTTTACAGGCTTCCTCCCGGTAACAGAAAGAGTCTTGAAGACACCATTGTAAATTTCAGTCTCATATACTTACCATAAACAAAAAAAGTCTCACAGACGATTTTCAAGTTCGATTTCACTGGCTTCTTCCTGAAAACAAAAGAGGCTTGAAGACACCATTGTGAATTTAAGTCTTCAAGGCTTCTTAGACACAAAATAAAGTCTCACAGACTATTTTCAGGTTCAATTTCACTGTTTTCCTCCAGAAAACAAAAAGAGTCCCTAAAGGACAATTATGAATTTCAGTCTGAAAGGCTTCCTGGAAACTAAATGTAGTCTCACAGACTATTTTCAGGTTGTATTTGACTGTCTTCCTCCCGAAAACAAAAAGAGTCCCTTAAGGACAATTGTGAATTTTAGTCCAAAAGGCTTCCTGGAAACTAAATAAAGTCTAACAGATTATTTTCAGGTTCAATTTCACTGTTTTCCTCCAGAAAACAAAAAGAGTCCCTGAAGGACGATTGTGAATTTTAGTCCAAAAGGCTTCCTGGGAACTAAATAAAGTCTCACAGACTATTTTCAGGTTCAATTTCACTTTTTTCCTCCAGAAAACAAAAAGAGTCCCTAAAGGACAATTGTGAATTTGAGTCTGAAAGGCTTCTTTGAAACTAAATAAAGTCTAACAGACTATTTTTTAGGTTCAATTTCACTGTTTTCCTCCAGAAAACAAAAAGAGTCCCTGAAGGACAATTGTGAATTTGAGTCTGAAAGGCTTCCTTGAAACTAAATAAAGTCTAACAGACTATTTTCAGGTTCAATTTCACTGTTTTCCTCTAGAAAACAAAAAGAGTCCCTGAAGGACAATTGTGAATTTTAGTCCAAAAGGCTTCCTGGAAACTAAATGAAGTCTAACAGACTATTTTCAGGTTCAATTTCACTGTTTTCCTCCAGAAAACAAAAAGAGTCCCTAAAAGACAAATTGTGAATTTTAGATTAAAAGGCTTCCTGGAAACTAAATAAAGTCTCACAGACTATTTTCAGGTTCAATGTCACTGTTTTCCTCCAGAAAACAAAAAGAGTCCCTAAAGGACAATTGTGAATTTGAGTCTGAAAGGCTTCCTTGAAACTAAATAAAGTCTCACAGACTATTTTCAGGTTCAATTTCACTGTTTTCCTCCCGAAAACAAAAAGAGTCCCTAAAGGACAATTATGAATTTCAGTCTGAAAGGCTTCCTGGAAACTAAATGTAGTCTCACAGACTATTTTCAGGTTGTATTTGACTGTCTTCCTCCAGAAAACAAAAAGAGTCCCGAAAGGACAATTGTGAATTTTAGTCCAAAAGGCTTCCTGGAAACTAAATAAAGTCTAACAGATTATTTTCAGGTTCAATTTCACTGTTTTCCCCCAGAAAACAAAAAGAGTCCCTAAAGGACGATTGTGAATTTTAGTCCGAAAGGCTTCCTGGGAACTAAATAAAGTCTCACAGACTATTTTCAGGTTCAATTTCACTGTTTTCCTCCAGAAAACAAAAAGAGTCCCTAAAGGACAATTGTGAATTTGAGTCTGAAAGGCTTCCTTGAAACTAAATAAAGTCTAACAGACTATTTTCAGGTTCAATTTCACTGTTTTCCTCTAGAAAACAAAAAGAGTCCCTGAAGGACAATTGTGAATTTTAGTCCAAAAGGCTTCCTTGAAACTAAATAAAGTCTAACAGACTATTTTCAGGTTCAATTTCACTGTTTTCCTCCAGAAAACAGAAAGAGTCCCTGAAGGACAATTGTGAATTTTAGTCCAAAAGGCTTCCTGGAAACTAAATAAAGTCTAACAGATTATTTTCAGGTTCAATTTCACTGTTTTCCTCCAGAAAACAAAAAGAGTCCCTGAAGGACGATTGTGAATTTTAGTCCAAAAGGCTTCCTGGGAACTAAATAAAGTCTCACGGACTATTTTCAGGTTCAATTTCACTGTTTTCCTCCAGAAAACAAAAAGAGTCCCTAAAGGACAATTGTGAATTTGAGTCTGAAAGGCTTCCTTGAAACTAAATAAAGTCTCACAGACTATTTTCAGGTTCAATTTCACTGTTTTCCTCCAGAAAACAAAAAGAGTCCCTGAAGGACAATTGTGAATTTTAGTCCAAAAGGCTTCCTGGAAACTAAATAAAGTCTAACAGATTATTTTCAGGTTCAATTTCACTGTTTTCCTCCAGAAAACAAAAAGAGTCCCTAAAGGACGATTGTGAATTTTAGTCCAAAAGGCTTCCTGGGAACTAAATAAAGTCTCACAGACTATTTTCAGGTTCAATTTCACTGTTTTCCTCCAGAAAACAAAAAGAGTCCCTAAAGGACGATTGTGAATTTTAGTCCGAAAGGCTTCCTGGGAACTAAATAAAGTCTCACAGACTATTTTCAGGTTCAATTTCACTGTTTTCCTCCAGAAAACAAAAAGAGTCCCTAAAGGACAATTGTGAATTTGAGTCTGAAAGGCTTCCTTGAAACTAAATAAAGTCTAACAGACTATTTTCAGGTTCAATTTCACTGTTTTCCTCTAGAAAACAAAAAGAGTCCCTAAAGGACAATTGTGAATTTGAGTCCAAAAGGCTTCCTGGAAACTAAATGAAGTCTCACAGACTATTTCAGGTTCAATTTCACTGTTTTCCTCCAGAAAACAAAAAGAGTCCCTAAAGGACGATTGTGAATTTTAGTCCAAAAGGCTTCCTGGAAACTAAATAAAGTCTCACAGACTATTTTCAGGTTCAATGTCACTGTTTTCCTCCAGAAAACAAAAAGAGTCCCTAAAAGACAAATTGTGAATTTTAGATTAAAAGGCTTCCTGGAAACTAAATAAAGTCTCACAGACTATTTTCAGGTTCAATTTCACTGTTTTCCTCCAGAAAACAAAAAGAGTCCCTAAAGGACAATTGTGAATTTGAGTCTGAAAGGCTTCCTTGAAACTAAATAAAGTCTCACAGACTATTTTCAGGTTCAATTTCACTGTTTTCCTCCAGAAAACAAAAAGAGTCCCTAAAGGACAATTGTGAATTTGAGTCTGAAAGGCTTCCTTGAAACTAAATAAAGTCTAACAGACTATTTTCAGGTTCAATTTCACTGTTTTCCTCCAGAAAACAAAAAGAGTCCCTGAAGGACAATTGTGAATTTGAGTCCAAAAGGCTTCCTGGGAACTAAATAAAGTCTCACAGACTATTTTCAGGTTCAATTTCACTGTTTTCCTCCAGAAAACAAAAAGAGTCCCTAAAGGACAATTGTGAATTTGAGTCTGAAAGGCTTCCTTGAAACTAAATAAAGTCTAACAGACTATTTTTTAGGTTCAATTTCACTGTTTTCCTCCAGAAAACAAAAAGAGTCCCTAAAGGACAATTGTGAATTTGAGTCTGATAGGCTTCCTTGAAACTAAATAAAGTCTAACAGACTATTTTCAGGTTCAATGTCACTGTTTTCCTCCAGAAAACAAAAAGAGTCCCTAAAGGACGATTGTGAATTTTAGTCCAAAAGGCTTCCTGGAAACTAAATAAAGTCTCACAGACTATTTTCAGGTTCAATGTCACTGTTTTCCTCCAGAAAACAAAAAGAGTCCTTAAAGGACAATTGTGAATTTGAGTCTGAAAGGCTTCATTGAAACTAAATAAAGTCTCACAGACTATTTTCAGGTTCAATTTCACTGTTTTCCTCCAGAAAACAAAAAGAGTCCCTTAAGGACAATTGTGAATTTGAGTCTGAAAGGCTTCCTTGAAACTAAATAAAGTCTAACAGACTATTTTCAGGTTCAATTTCACTGTTTTCCTCCAGAAAACAAAAAGAGTCCCTAAAGGACAATTGTGAATTTTAGTCCAAAAGGCTTCCCGGAAACTAAATAAAGTCTAACAGATTATTTTCAGGTTCAATTTCACTGTTTTCCTCCAGAAAACAAAAAGAGTCCCTGAAGGACGATTGTGAATTTTAGTCAAAAAGGCTTCCTGGGAACTAAATAAAGTCTCACGGACTATTTTCAGGTTCAATTTCACTGTTTTCCTCCAGAAAACAAAAAGAGTCCCTAAAGGACAATTGTGAATTTGAGTCTGAAAGGCTTCCTTGAAACTAAATAAAGTCTCACAGACTATTTTCAGGTTCAATTTCACTGTTTTCCTCCAGAAAACAAAAAGAGTCCCTGAAGGACAATTGTGAATTTTAGTCCAAAAGGCTTCCTGGAAACTAAATAAAGTCTAACAGATTATTTTCAGGTTCAATTTCACTGTTTTCCTCCAGAAAACAAAAAGAGTCCCTGAAGGACGATTGTGAATTTTAGTCCAAAAGGCTTCCTGGGAACTAAATAAAGTCTCACAGACTATTTTCAGGTTCAATTTCACTGTTTTCCTCCAGAAAACAAAAAGAGTCCCCAAAGGACAATTGTGAATTTGAGTCTGAAAGGCTTCCTTGAAACTAAATAAAGTCTAACAGACTATTTTTTAGGTTCAATTTCACTGTTTTCCTCCAGAAAACAAAAAGAGTCCCTAAAGGACAATTGTGAATTTGAGTCTGAAAGGCTTCCTTGAAACTAAATAAAGTCTAACAGACTATTTTCAGGTTCAATTTCACTGTTTTCCTCTAGAAAACAAAAAGAGTCCCTGAAGGACAATTGTGAATTTTAGTCCAAAAGGCTTCCTGGAAACTAAATGAAGTCTCACAGACTATTTTTCAGGTTCAATTTCACTGTTTTCCTCCAGAAAACAAAAAGAGTCCCTAAAGGACAATTGTGAATTTTAGTCCAAAAGGCTTCCTTGAAACTAAATAAAGTCTCACAGACTATTTTCAGGTTCAATTTCACTGTTTTCCTCCAGAAAACGAAAAGAGTCCCTAAAGGACAATTGTGAATTTGAGTCTGAAAGGCTTCCTTGAAACTAAATAAAGTCTCACAGACTATTTTCAGGTTCAATTTCACTGTTTTCCTCCAGAAAACAAAAAGAGTCCCTAAAGGACAATTGTGAATTTGAGTCTGAAAGGCTTCCTTGAAACTAAATAAAGTCTAACAGACTATTTTCAGGTTCAATTTCACTGTTTTCCTCCAGAAAACAAAAAGAGTCCCTGAAGGACAATTGTGAATTTTAGTCCAAAAGACTTCCTGGAAACTAAATAAAGTCTCACAGACTATTTTCAGGTTCAATTTCACTGTTTTCCTCCAGAAAACAAAAAAGAGTCCCTAAAGGACAATTGTGAATTTGAGTCTGAAAGGCTTCCTTGAAACTAAATAAAGTCTAACAGACTATTTTTTAGGATCAATTTCACTGTTTTCCTCCCGAAAACAAAAAGAGTCCCTGAAGGACAATTGTGAATTTTAGTCCAAAAGGCTTCCTGGGAACTAAATAAAGTCTAACAGACTATTTTCAGGTTCAATTTCATTGTTTTCCTCCAGAAAACAAAAAGAGTCCCTAAAGGACGATTGTGAATTTTAGATTAAAAGGCTTCCTGGAAACTAAATAAAGTCTCACAGACTATTTTCAGGTTCAATGTCACTGTTTTCCTCCAGAAAACAAAAAGAGTCCCTGAAGGACAATTGTGAATTTTAGTCCAAAAGGCTTCCTGGAAACTAAATAAAGTCTAACAGATTATTTTCAGGTTCAATTTCACTGTTTTCCCCCAGAAAACAAAAAGAGTCCCTAAAGGACGATTGTGAATTTTAGTCCGAAAGGCTTCCTGGGAACTAAATAAAGTCTCACAGACTATTTTCAGGTTCAATTTCACTGTTTTCCTCCAGAAAACAAAAAGAGTCCCTAAAGGACAATTGTGAATTTGAGTCTGAAAGGCTTCCTTGAAACTAAATAAAGTCTAACAGACTATTTTTAGGTTCAATTTCACTGTTTTCCTCTAGAAAACAAAAAGAGTCCCTGAAGGACAATTGTGAATTTTAGTCCAAAAGGCTTCCTGGAAACTAAATAAAGTCTAACAGACTATTTTCAGGTTCAATTTCACTGTTTTCCTCCCGAAAACAAAAAGAGTCCCTAAAGGACGATCGTGAATTTTAGATTAAAAGGCTTCCTGGAAACTAAATAAAGTCTCACGGACTATTTTCAGGTTCAATTTCACTGTTTTCCTCCAGAAAACAAAAAGAGTCCCTAAAGGACAATTGTGAATTTGAGTCTGAAAGGCTTCCTTGAAACTAAATAAAGTCTCACAGACTATTTTCAGGTTCAATTTCACTGTTTTCCTCCAGAAAACAAAAAGAGTCCCTGAAGGACAATTGTGAATTTTAGTCCAAAAGGCTTCCTGGAAACTAAATAAAGTCTAACAGATTATTTTCAGGTTCAATTTCACTGTTTTCCTCCAGAAAACAAAAAGAGTCCCTGAAGGACGATTGTGAATTTTAGTCCAAAAGGCTTCCTGGGAACTAAATAAAGTCTCACAGACTATTTTCAGGTTCAATTTCACTGTTTTCCTCCAGAAAACAAAAAGAGTCCCCAAAGGACAATTGTGAATTTGAGTCTGAAAGGCTTCCTTGAAACTAAATAAAGTCTAACAGACTATTTTTTAGGTTCAATTTCACTGTTTTCCTCCCGAAAACAAAAAGAGTCCCTAAAGGACGATCGTGAATTTTAGATTAAAAGGCTTCCTGGAAACTAAATAAAGTCTCACAGACTATTTTCAGGTTCAATGTCACTGTTTTCCTCCAGAAAACAAAAAAGAGTCCCTAAAGGACAATTGTGAATTTGAGTCTGAAAGGCTTCCTTGAAACTAAATAAAGTCTCACAGACTATTTTCAGGTTCAATTTCACTGTTTTCCTCCAGAAAACAGAAAGAGTCCCTAAAGGACTATTGTGAATTTTATATTAAAAGGCTTCCTGGAAACTAAATAAAGTCTCACAGACTATTTTCAGGTTCAATTTCACTGTTTTCCTCCAGAAAACGAAAAGAGTCCCTAAAGGACAATTGTGAATTTGAGTCTGAAAGGCTTCCTTGAAACTAAATAAAGTCTCACAGACTATTTTCAGGTTCAATTTCACTGTTTTCCTCCAGAAAACAAAAAGAGTCCCTAAAGGACAATTGTGAATTTGAGTCTGAAAGGCTTCCTTGAAACTAAATAAAGTCTAACAGACTATTTTCAGGTTCAATTTCACTGTTTTCCTCCAGAAAACAAAAAGAGTCCCTGAAGGACAATTGTGAATTTTAGTCCAAAAGACTTCCTGGAAACTAAATAAAGTCTCACAGACTATTTTCAGGTTCAATTTCACTGTTTTCCTCCAGAAAACAAAAAGAGTCCCTAAAGGACAATTGTGAATTTGAGTCTGAAAGGCTTCCTTGAAACTAAATAAAGTCTAACAGACTATTTTCAGGTTCAATTTCACTGTTTTCCTCCAGAAAACAAAAAGAGTCCCTGAAGGACAATTGTGAATTTTAGTCGAAAAGACTTCCTGGAAACTAAATAAAGTCTCACAGACTATTTTCAGGTTCAATTTCACTGTTTTCCTCCAGAAAACAAAAAAGAGTCCCTAAAGGACAATTGTGAATTTGAGTCTGAAAGGCTTCCTTGAAACTAAATAAAGTCTAACAGACTATTTTTTAGGATCAATTTCACTGTTTTCCTCCCGAAAACAAAAAGAGTCCCTGAAGGACAATTGTGAATTTTAGTCCAAAAGGCTTCCTGGGAACTAAATAAAGTCTAACAGACTATTTTCAGGTTCAATTTCATTGTTTTCCTCCAGAAAACAAAAAGAGTCCCTAAAGGACGATTGTGAATTTTAGATTAAAAGGCTTCCTGGAAACTAAATAAAGTCTCACAGACTATTTTCAGGTTCAATGTCACTGTTTTCCTCCAGAAAACAAAAAGAGTCCCTGAAGGACAATTGTGAATTTTAGTCCAAAAGGCTTCCTGGAAACTAAATAAAGTCTAACAGATTATTTTCAGGTTCAATTTCACTGTTTTCCCCCAGAAAACAAAAAGAGTCCCTAAAGGACGATTGTGAATTTTAGTCCGAAAGGCTTCCTGGGAACTAAATAAAGTCTCACAGACTATTTTCAGGTTCAATTTCACTGTTTTCCTCCAGAAAACAAAAAGAGTCCCTAAAGGACAATTGTGAATTTGAGTCTGAAAGGCTTCCTTGAAACTAAATAAAGTCTAACAGACTATTTTCAGGTTCAATTTCACTGTTTTCCTCTAGAAAACAAAAAGAGTCCCTGAAGGACAATTGTGAATTTGAGTCTGAAAGGCTTCCTGGAAACTAAATAAAGTCTAACAGACTATTTTCAGGTTCAATTTCACTGTTTTCCTCCCGAAAACAAAAAGAGTCCCTAAAGGACGATCGTGAATTTTAGATTAAAAGGCTTCCTGGAAACTAAATAAAGTCTCACAGACTATTTTCAGGTTCAATGTCACTGTTTTCCTCCAGAAAACAAAAAAGAGTCCCTAAAGGACAATTGTGAATTTGAGTCTGAAAGGCTTCCTTGAAACTAAATAAAGTCTAACAGACTATTTTCAGGTTCAATTTCACTGTTTTCCTCCAGAAAACAAAAAGAGTCCCTGAAGGACAATTGTGAATTTTAGTCCAAAAGACTTCCTGGAAACTAAATAAAGTCTCACAGACTATTTTCAGGTTCAATTTCACTGTTTTCCTCCAGAAAACGAAAAGAGTCCCTAAAGGACAATTGTGAATTTGAGTCTGAAAGGCTTCCTTGAAACTAAATAAAGTCTAACAGACTATTTTCAGGTTCAATTTCACTGTTTTCCTCCAGAAAACAAAAAGAGTCCCTAAAGGACAATTGTGAATTTGAGTCTGAAAGGCTTCCTTGAAACTAAATAAAGTCTAACAGACTATTTTCAGGTTCAATTTCACTGTTTTTCTCCAGAAAACAAAAAGAGTCCCTAAAGGACGATTGTGAATTTTAGTCCAAAAGGCTTCCTGGAAACTAAATAAAGTCTCACAGACTATTTTCAGGTTCAATTTCACTGTTTTCCTCCAGAAAACAAAAAGAGTCCCTAAAGGACGATTGTGAATTTTAGATTAAAAGGCTTCCTGGAAACTAAATAAAGTCTAACGGACTATTTTCAGGTTCAATTTCACTGTTTTCCTCCAGAAAACAAAAAGAGTCCCTAAAGGACAATTGTGAATTTTAGTCCAAAAGGCTTCATGGAAACTAAATAAAGTCTCACAGACTAATTTCAGGTTCAATTTCACTGTTTTCCTCCAGAAAACAAAAAGAATCCCTAAAGGACAATTGTGAATTTTAGATTAAAAGGCTTCCTGGAAACTAAATAAAGTCTAACGGACTATTTTCAGGTTCAATTTCACTGTTTTCCTCACGAAAACAAAAAGTGTCCCTAATGGACAATTGTGAATTTTAGTCTAAAAGACTTCCTGGATACTAAATAAAGTCTCACAACTAATTTCAGGTTCAATTTCACTGTTTTCCTCTAGAAAACAAAAAGAGTCCCTAAAGGACGATTGTGAAATTTAGTCTTAAAAGCTTCCTGGAAACAAAATAAAGTGACACAGACTATTTTCAGTTTAAATTTAACTGGCTTCCATCCGAAAACAAAAAGATTACTGGAGAAACCATTGCATATTTCAGTCTTAGAAGCTTCCTGGAAAAAAAATAAAGTCTCGCAGACTTTTTTCTGGTTCAATTCAACTGGCTCCCTCCCGAAAAAAAAATGAGTCTTGAAGAGACCATTGTTGATATCAATCTTAAAGGTTCCTGGATACAAAATAAAGTGTCACAGACAATTTACAGGTTCAATTTCACTGTTTTCCTCCCGAAAACAAAAAGAAACTCTGAAGGACAATTGTGAATTTTTGTCTGAAAGGACTCATGGGAACTAAATAGAGTCTCACAGACTATTTTCAGGTTCAATTTCACTGTATTCCTCCCAAAAACAAAAAGACACTCTGAAGGACAATTTTGAATTCTTGTCTAAAAGGCTTCCTGGAAACTAAATAAAGTCAAACAGACACTTTACAGGTTCAATTTCACTGTTTTCCTCCCGAAAAAAAAAAAGAGACTCTAAAGGACATTTGTGAATTTCTGTCTGAAAGGCTTCATGGAAATTAAATAAAGTCTAATGGACTATTTTCAGGTTCAATTTCGCTGTTTTCATCCCGAAAACAAAAAGAGTCCCCAAAGGACAATGTGAATTTTAGTCTAAAAGGCTCCCTGGAAACTAAATAAAGTCTCACAGACTATTTTCAGGTTCAGTTTCACTGTTTTCCTCCCAGGAACAAAAATTGTTTTGAAGAGACAATTGTGAATTTTAGTCTTAAAGGCTTCCTGGGAACAAAATAAAGTCTTAAAGACTATTTTCAGGTTCAATTTCACTTGCTTCCTCCCAAAAACAAAAAATATCTTGAGTAGACCATTGTGAATTTCAGTCTAAAAGGATTCCTAGGAACAAAATAAAGTCCAGCAGACTATTTCAAGGTTTAATTTCACTGGCTTCGTCTCCAAAACAAAAAGAGTATTGACAAAACCTTAGTGAATTTTCAGTCTCATAGACTTCCCAAAAACAAAATAGAGTCTCACAGACTATTTCCAGGTTTAATTTCACTGTTTTCCTCCTGAAAACAAAAAGAGACTCTAAAGGACAATTGTGAATTTCTGTCTCATAGACTTCCTAAAAATGAAATAAAGTGTCATAGACTATTTTTACTGGCTTCCTCCTGAAAACAAAAAGAGTGCTGAAGAGACCATTGTAAATTTCAGTCTCAAAAGCCCCCTGGAAACAAATTAAAGTCTCACAGACTATTTTCAGGTTCAATTTCACTAGTTTCCTCCCAGAAATGAAAAGCATCTCGAAGAGATAATTGTGAATTTCAATCTAAAAGGCTTCCGGGATACAAAATGAAGTCTAACAGACTATTTTCAGGTTTAATTTCATTTGCTTTCTCCAGGAAACAGAAAGAGTCTCGAATAGACCATTTTGAATTTCAGTCTAAAAGGCTTCCTGGATACAAAATAATGTGTCACAGACTATTTTCAGGTTCAATTTCACTGGCTTCCTCCTGGAAAGGAAAAGAGTCTTGAAGAGACCATTGTGAATATCAGCGTTAATGGCTTTGTGGGAACAAAATAAAGTCTAACAGATTATTTTCAACTCAAAATTTGATACAAAAAATAATTCAAGGGAGGCTAAAACCGGTTGTAAATAGTTAAGAATTCAGTGGCCGACAACCCACAAAGAGGGTTTCGAGCACATTCTGAGGCTCAGAGAATTTTGGTGGGAAGTCCAACAGTGGTAATCATGAGAACGTTGCTGGAAACATGTTATTGCTTCAAATATGTCGCATTTTAGTTAAATAAATATATTTTTTATTTTACCATGTCGTTCATGTTATTATCAAAAAAATAATTTCATAAACAATGAAAACATCTGTTGATGCGAATAATTCTGTTTTGTGTTATTCAATACTTATTTTTTCTTTAGGTGGAACGGTTCAATCAGTTTTGCGTAGCACTCCTTGTCAGGGAGTTTTGAATTTTCCGGCTTAACTGTCTTCAATTTGGAATCCTGAGCATCTCAGCCATAGACAACTGGATCGTGAGAATCCTAATCGTTGTCTGGGATTTCGTAAAACATATAGAGATCAGACATTAGATCAGTGTTTTGGAACCTGTTGAAAAATCGGAAAATATATCAATATAATACTAATGTTCACTAAGCTTATCTTAGTGGGGCGCAAGCTCACAAGTGAGGGGGAACCCAGTTTGGATCGAATACACTAGAGTTGTAAATTGAAAGTCTCATGTAATACAGGTTCTCCCCGACTTTCTCACTGGCACCGTCATAAGTCGGACAATTTTTTTTCCTGAAGTGTTTATTCCTTGAAAAAAGACAAAAACAAACAAACAAAAAAACAACATTGGCACAGCCCGTACGTGTGATTGAAAACTGAACAAAACTCTGACTATATTTCGATTGATGCTTATCACAATTAAGGACACTGTTTCTGTTTTGATTGTTGCTATCAACAACATCACAAATAAATAAACAACAGTGTCTCATCATCTCAAGTTTAAACCTCCTGAAGATTTTCATGAAACCAGGTACAGCATTAGAATGGGCATGCCCTAGTGTCTACGGAACAAGATTCAATTATAATATATACACACACACATATATATATATATAAATATATATATGTATAGGATTGGTGATAAGGAGCCCCCTATTGGAAATTGATAAAACCTTTATTATCTATGGGTTGACAGTAGTCAAACTAGCTTTACTGATAGAATTTGCCTTCAGTGTTGCATCTACTTACTCGTTGTCCCACTCTCAAAGGAAGAAGTTAGAGAAATAAAGGAATGTTTACCAAAGGAAGATAATATTTCTGATAGGGAATTCATTCTCAGCCATCGTTTACAGGTGGACTAGAGAAATATTGAGTATTACCAAGGATAATTCATCTGTCTATGGGTGGACATGTATACAGGGAGATAGCTCGACAACTTTGCATCATACAGAGTTGATATTTGCCACATGTTTTATTGACAACTTCTTTTATTATCATAACTTCACAAAAAATTGTTAAAAATATTAAAAACATTAGTCATAGGAGCTAAAAAAGCTCTGTTTATAGCTTTTTAGGTTTATAGCTTTTTAGGCTCATTCGTTTATTATTAGTACGTACAAGAAAGTTGTTAAAAACCTTTGAAACATTGCTTCTGTGGCTACCCTTTAAGGCTTGGTTATGAACACTTTGAAAAATCAGTACTTATTTTTTTACTACATTCAGTAAAATTGTTGGAAAACCTCTAAAACTTTTGTTTCAAAACTAAAAAGGCTCTGATTATAGCTTTTCTGGTTGGTTTTATGTCTGACTCATATATTGTTACTACATTCAAGAAAGTTGTTGAACACCTTTGAAACATTGCTTCTCTGGCTACCCTTTAAGGCTTGGTTATGAACACTCTGAAAAATCAGTACTATTTTTCTCTACTACATTCAGGAAAATTGTTGGAAAACCTCTAAAATTTTAGTTTCAAATATAGAAAAGCTATGTTTATAGCTTTTTAGGTTGGTTTTAACTCTGACTTGTACATTGTTACTACATTCAAGAAAGTTGTTAAAAACCTTTGAAACATTGCACCTCTGGCTACCCTTCAAGGCTTGGTTATGAAGACTCTGAAAAATCAGTACTTTTTTCCTTACTACATTCACGAAAATTGTTGGAAAACCTCTAAAACTTTAGTTTCAAATATATAAAGGCTATGTTTCTAGCTATTGAGGTTGGTTTTATCACTGACTCGTATATTGTTACTACATTCAAGAAAGTTGTTAAGAACCTTTGAAACATTGCTTCTCTGGCTACCCTTCAAGGCTTAGTTATTAACACTGTGGAAAATCAGTACTATTTTTCACTTCATTTAGGAAAATTGTTGGAAAACCTCTAAAACTTTAGTTCAAGACCTAAAGAGGGTCTGATTATATCTTTTTTGGAAAATCAGTACTTTTTTATTCAATTCATTCAGGAGCATTGTTGAAAAACTACTAAAACTTTAGTTTCAATCCTAAAAAAAATCTGATTATAGCTTTTCTGGTCGGTTTTATCACTGACACGTATATTGTTACTAGATTCAAGAAAGTTGTTAAAAATCTTCGAAACATTGCTTCCGTGGCTATTCTTTAAGGTTTGGTTAGTAACACTATGAAAAATCTATACTTTCTTCTCACTACATCCTGGAAAATTGTTGGAAAACCCCTAAAAAAGTGGTTTCGAACCTAAAAAGGCTATGTTTATAGCTTTTTAGGTTAGTTATATCACTCACTTATACAATGTTACCACATTCAAGAAAGTTGTTACAAATCTTTGAAATATTGCTTCTGTGGCTAACCTTTAAAACTTGGTTATGAACGCTTCAAAAAATGAGAACTATTTTTTACAAATTGTAGGAAAATGTTTGGAAAACCTATAAAACTTTAGTTCTGAATATACAAAGGCTATGTTTACAGCTTGTAAAGTTGGTTTTATCACTGACTCATATATTGTTACAACATCCAAAAAGTTGTTAACAACCTTTGATACATACTCCTGTGGCTACCCCTTAAGGCTTGATTGTGAACACTTTAAAAAATCGGTATTATTTTTTTACTACATTCAGTAAAATTGCTGGAAAACCTCTAAAACTTCAGTTTCAAACCTAAAAAGGCTCTGATTAGAGCTTTTTAGGTTTGTTTTATCACTGACTCGAATATTGTTACTATATTAAAAAAGTTATTGAAAACCATCGGAACATTCCTTCTGTGGCTAACCCTAAGGCTTGGTTATGAACATTTTGAAAAAACAGTACTATTTTTTTCACTACATTCAGGAAAATTGTTGGAAAACCTCTAAAACTTTAGCTTCAAATATAGAAACGCTCTGATTATAGCTTTTCAGGTTGGTTCTATCAATGACACGTATATTGTTACTATATTCAAAAAAGTTGTTAAAAACCTTTGAAACAATGCTTCTCTGGCTACCCTTTAAGGCTTGGTTATGAAGACTCTGAAGATTCAGTACTTTTTTCCTTACTACATTCAGGAAAATTGTGGGAAAACCTATAAAACTTTTGTTTAAGACCTAAAGAGGGTCTGATTATATCTTTTTAGGTTGGTTTTATCTCTGACTCGGAAATTGTAACTACATTCAAGAAAGTTGTTACAAACCTTTGAAACATTGCTTCTCTGGCTACCCTTTAAGACTTAATTATTAACACTGTGAAAAATCAGTACTATTTTCCACTACATTCAGGAAAATTGTTGGAAAACCTCTAAATATTTACTTTCATATATAGAAAGTCTCTGATTATAGTTTTTTAGGTTGGTTTTATCACTGACTCGTATATTGTTACTATATTCAAAAAAGTTGTTAGAAAACTTTGAAACAATGCTTCTCTGGCTATCCTTTAAGGCTTGGTTATTAACACTGTGAAAAATCAGTACTATTTTTCTCTACTACATTCAGGAAAATTGTTGGAATACCTCTAAAACTTTAGTTTAAGACCTAAAGAGGGTCTGATTATATCTTTTTAGGTTGTTTTTATCTCTGACTTGTATATTGTTACTACATTCAAGAAGGTTGTAAAAAACTTTTGAAACAATTTTCTGTGGCTACCTTTTAAGGTTTGGTTATGAACACTTTGAAAAATCGGTACTATTTTTTTTACTATATCCTGGAAAATTGTTGGAAAACCTCTAAATCTTCACTTTCAAATATAGAAACGCTCTGATTATAGCTTTTTAGGTTGGTTTTATCACTGACTCGTATATTGTTACTACATTCAAGAAAGTTGTTACAAACCTTTGAAACATTGCTTCTCTGGCTACCCTTTAAGGCTTAGTTATTAACACTGTGAAAAATCAGTACTATTTTTCACTACATTAAGGAAAATTGTTGGAAAACCTCTAAATATTTACTTTCAAATATAGAAAATCTCTGATTATAGTTTTTTAGGTTGGTTTTATCTCTGACTTGTACATTGTTACTACATTCGAGAAAGTTGTTAAAAACCTTTGAAACATTGCTTCTGTGGCTACTTTCTAAGGCTCGGTTATGAACACTTTGAAAAATCAGTACTATTTTTTTTACTACATTCAGGAAAATTGTTGGAAAACCTATAAAACTTTAGTTTCAAATATAGAAAGGCTCTGATTATCGCTTTTCAGGTTAGTTTTATCACTGACTCGTATATTGTTACTACATTTGAGAAAGTTGTTAAAAACCTTTGAAACAATGCTTCTCTGGCTACCTTTTAAGGCTTGGTTATGAACACTTTGAAAAATCAATACTATTTTTCTTCACTACGTTCAGGAAAATATTTGGAAAATCTCTAAATCTTTAGTTTCAAATATATAAAGGCTATGTTTATAGCTATTGAGGTTGGTTTTCTCAATGACTCGTATATTGTTACTACATTCAAGAAAGTTGTTAAAAACCTTTGAAACATTGCTCCTGTGGCTACCCTTTAAGGCTTGGTTATGAACACTCTGAAAAATCAGTGCTTTTTTCCTTGCTACATTCAGGAAAAAGGTTGGAAAACCTTTAAAACTTTAGTTTCAAATATAGAAAGGCTATGTTTATAGCTTTTTAGGTTGGTTTTATCACTGACTTGTATATTGTTACTACATTCAACAAAGTTGTTAAATCCCCTTAAACATTGTTTTTGTTGTTACCTTTCAAGGCTTGGATATGAACACTTTGAAAAATCAATACTATTTTTTTTCACTACGTTCAGGAAAATATTTGGAAAACCTCTAAATCTTTAGTTTCAAATATATAAAGGCTATGTTTATAGCTATTGAGGTTGGTTTTATCACTGACTCGTATATTGTTACTACATTCAAGAAAGTCGTTAAAAACCTTTGAAACTTTTCTTCTCTGGCTACCCTTTAAGGCTTGGTTATTAACACAGTGAAAAATCAGTACTATTTTTTTTTATTATATTCTGCAAAATTGTTAGTAAACCTCTAGAATTTCAAATATAAAAGAGCTATGTTCATAGCTTTTTAGGTTGGTTTTATCACTGACTCGTATTTTGTTACTACATTCGAGAAAGTTGTTAAAAACCTTTGAAACATTGCTTCTTTGGCTACTCTTGAAGGATTGGTTATGAACACTCTGAAAAATCAGTACCATTTTTTTTTTACTACGTCCAGGAAAATATATGGAAAACCTTTAAAACTTCAGTTTCAAATATAGAAAGGCTATGTTTATAGCTTTTTAGGATGGTTCTATCACTGACTTGTATATTGTTACTACATTCAAGAAAGTTGTTAAAAACCTTTGAAACATTGCTTCTCTGGCTACCCTTTTAGGCTTGGTTATGAACACTTTGAACCAGTATTATTTTTCTTTACTCAAATCAGGAAAATTGTTGGAAAACCTCTAAAACTTTAGTTTCAAATATAGAAAGGCTATGTTTATAGCTATTGAGGTTGGTTTTATCACTGACTCGTATATTGTTACTACATTCAAGAAAGTTGTTAAAAACCTTTGAAACATTGCTTCTCAGGCTTGGTTATGAACACTTTGTAAAATCAGTACTTCATTCAGGAAAATTGTGGGAAAACCTCTAAAACTTTAGTTCAGTTTAGTTTCAGACTTGAAAAGGGTCTAATTATAGCTTTTCGTGATTGAAAAATAAATTATTTCAGCTGGTATTTAAAAAAAATGTTTAGTTGATTTGGTCATCTCCAGTGTCTTCTCAACAATCTATAGAGGAAATAAAAGAATCATGTGATAATAATAATGTGTGTGTGTGTGTGTGTGTGTGTGTGTGTGTGTGTGTGGTGGGGTTTGGGGCTCATCATTGTCCGATGAAACGCCCACTTACGTCTGATCTCTTGTATGAAAGGGGTCGGGGACGAAAGGACAACACAACTCTGAATCAGGGTCGAATCTCAGGGGAGAAGGCTAAAAGTGCCTCTCATCTATTCCCTCTTATTATTACAATTGGAGGGGGGAACATTCAAAGTTGGAATTTGTCAAAATATTCGCTACTAAATCATTTTACATTGATTATAAAGGATTGTAAAAAAATAATACTAAAAATTGCTTATGAATTTCACTCGAGCATAGTAGGATAGTTTTGTAATTTAATGTCTAATAAGATAACAAGCAGTCATTGGGAAGTGGTTTTTGATGAATTAATACTTTCATTTGTCCAAATCAGATTTTGCAACAACACCTCTCTATCGTTGGCGTCACGGAGCCAGTACTTTCCGAATATGTCTGCTTCGTCTCTCCATCTTGTATTCTGCCGGACTACCTCGGTAGCACATGTTTTCTCTGCTGATGCCTGTTGTGAATCATAATGTATGTTTGGTGTGTGCCATTCCTGCAATATATCCAGCCCATTGCTATTTTACAGTGCATTAGAATATTAATAGTTGATAACATTCGCTCTGAAGCTAAGAAGGCTCCGTCTATACCTTTTCAGGCTTGCTTTTTTACACCTGCAAAATTCAATTGTATATGATAACTACTTTCGAGACAATTGTTAAAAACCTTGTAAACATACATTGTCAAAGCTAAAAAGGCTCCATGTATAATTTCTTTTTACTCATATATTATTAAAGAATGCAAGAAAACTTATTGGAATATTCGATTCAAAGCTAAAAAGGCTCTGTTTATATCTTTTTAGCTTTGCTCTTCATACACATCTATATATTATTTTGAAAAAAACCTTTCAAACATTAGTTTCAAGGCTAAAAAGGCTCTGTTTATACCCTTCCAGACTTGGTTTTGACACTTTGAAAATTCCATCATATATTATTACTACATTGAAGTAAATTGTTAAAAACCTTCAAAACATTGCTATCAAAGCTAAAAAGACTCTGTTTACAGCATTTTAGGCTCAGTTTTGACATTTTGATTATATATTATTACTACTTCCTTGGAAAGTGTTGAAAATATTGAAAACATTCGTTTTCAAAATTGAAATTAGGCTAGGTTTTAATACTCACTCATATACTATCACTACATGCAAGAAAAGTATTAAAGACCTTTGAAACATTGGTTCCTAATCTAAAAAGGCTCTGTTTATATCTTGTTAGGCTTGGATTGGACATTTTGAAAATTCAAGTATGTGTTATAACAGCATCGTAAAAATTTCATGAAAAACATTGGAAACATTGGTTTCAAAGCTGAAAATGCTTTATTCATACCCTTTTAGGCTTTGTTTATGGTCACTTTGATATTTCAATAATATATTTTGACTACATTCAGACAAATTGATGAGAAACCTCTAAAACATTGTTTTCAAACCTTAAAAGGCTTGGCTTGGTTTTGACACATATTCATCTATTATTACTTCATTCAAGTAAATTGTTTGAAACTTCAAAAATATGGGTTTCAAAGCTAGAAAGGCTCTTTTTATACCCTTTCAGTAATGGTTTTGACACATATTCATCTATTATTACTACATTCAATAGAATTGTTATAAAACCTTAAAATAGTGGTTTCAAAGCTGAAAAGTCCCCGTGTATACCCTTTTTGGTTCGGTTTTGACACTTCCAATGTTCAATCATATCTCATTGATATATTCATGAAAATTATTGAAGAACAATGAAGACATGGATTTCAGAGCTGAAAAGACTCTGTATATAGCTTTTTGGGGGCTTGGTTTTCACTCAGTGCAATCATATATTCTTACTACATTAGAGAAAATTTAAAAAAAACAAACCTTGAAAACATTGGTTTTGGAAGCTAAAAAAGGCTCTGTTTATACCCTCTAGGTCTGCTTTTGGCACTTTCAAGATTCAGTTATACGATAATAATACATTGAAAGGAAATTGTCAAAATACCTTTAGACCATTGCTTGAAAAGTTAAAAAGGCTCATTTCATATCTTTCAAGGCTCAGTTTTAACACTTTGAATCTTCAATCATATATTAGGACTACATTCAAGAAAACTGTTGCAAAACCTTGAAAACACTGATTTCAAGGCCAAAAACGCTCTGCTAATACCTTTTTAGGATTGCTTTTGACACTTCCAAAGTTCAATCATATCTTATTGATATATTCATGAAAATTATTGAAAAACCATGAAGACATGGCTTTCAGAGCTGAAAAGACTCTGTTTATGGCTCTTTTTGGTTTGGTTTTCACACTTACTCTTGTATTGTTATTATGTTCAAGAAAATTGTCAAAACCTTGGGAAAATTAGTTTTTAAGGTAAAAAAGCTTTGTTTGTAACCTTTTCAGGTTAGGTCTTGACTCTTACTTATGTATTATCACTGCATCCGAGACATTGGTTTCCAAAGTTAAGAATTCCTGTTTACACCTTTTTATGCTTGGTTTAGACATTTTGAAAAAACAATCATATATCATTACTGCATGAAAGAAAATTGTAGAAAAATCTTGGAAGCATTGCTTTTCAAAGCTAAAAAGGCTCTGTTCATACCTTTTTAGGCTGGGCTTTGCCACTTCTCATATATCATTAGTACGTTTGGGAGAATTGTTAGAAAAAAACCGCACATTGTTTTCAAAGCTGTTTACAACCTTTCGGGCTCAGCTGTGACACTTTGAGAATTCAATCATATCAGATTGATACATTCATGGAACTTATAGAAAAACCTTGAAAACATTGCTTTCAAAGCTAAAAAGGCTCTATTTACAAGCTCTTCATCTTGGTTTTGACCCTCCAACCCATATATTATAACTACATTCAAGATTATTGATAAAAACCTTGAAAATATTGCTTTCAAATCTTAGAAGGCTCTGATTTTGATATTTCAATAGTCTAGCATACATTATTTTTCAATACAAGACATTTGTTGAAAATCCTTGAAAACATATATTGCACAACGTTTTGGCCGTTGCACTCTATTATACCTGACGAAGGCCGTAGAGTGTAACGGCCAAAACGGATGGTCCAAATATCAATAGAAATAATAATACCTCATCTCAAAAATTCCGAGATATACTTACTAATCGGTACGAGTCGAACGTCTCCACCAAAAACTGGCTAGAACGTCAAAACACCTGACATTCCTAATGACAAAACCCCCGGCACGATCGAAGCGAGCTCAAATGGCTCAACTAGGTCATGCCCTAGTACGAGAGAGAATATGCCACAACAGATGGAGAAAAAAGCAGCTACAGGATGAGATCGTTACTCGAAAGCAAGCGCTCCTAGACCTAGACAGTATTAGAATCGAGAACTGTCACCAAAAATCCTATATGACCGAAACAAGGAAGCTAGCAAAGCTGAAAGAACAATGCTTAAAGTCCAAAGATCAACTTGAGTCAACGGATACTATCAAACTCTGAAGAATCTATACTAAATAAAGGTCTCAACTTCGCAATCCCGAATCACCAATCGAGGCAGCAGCCTTGAATAAGATGAGACAGGCCTCTGAGCCCAATATAAAAAAGGAGGAATGGGCGGCCATCAAGACCCTTTGGAGTGACACAAGCATAGTCATACTGCCAGCAGATAAGGGAAACGCAACTGTGCTAATGGACAAGCTAGCGTACAGTGAAAAGTTGGCCAACATAATTGAGGAGGGTGGCAAGTTAAAAAGAGATCCAACTCTGAAAACTGAGAGGAAGCTGTCGCAGATCCTAAGCAAGAACAAGGATCATTTCCCCCAGACAGACAGTTAACTCAAAGATGTAGTAAGCCACCACATATGTGTGGCGTCCCAAAGATTCACAAGGTAGGTACTCCATTACGACCTATAGTAAGCTGTCGGGGCTCAGCATGCCATCAACTGAGCATGTACCTGGTGAGTATAATCAACCCGCTGGTGGGTAAGACCTCATCCTATGTGAAGAACTCAACTGACTTCGTAGAAAAACTCTGAGGGGTACCAATTCAAACACAACGAATGTTGAGCCTAGACGTGGTGAGTCTCTTCACACGAGTTCCTACATCCGAAGTACTATCAGTAGTTAGGGATAAATTAGGTTCAGATCCCACATTGGATGAACGTACCGGCATCCCCCTTAACAACCTAATGGAAATGTTGACTTTCTGCATAGAAACAACATACTTCCAACTGGGGAATGAGATGTACCAACAGGAGGAAGGCTTAGCTATGGGATCACCGCTATCACCAGTGATGGCAAATATATACATGGAGTACTTTGAAGAATTGGCCTTAGGAATATCACCACTAAGGCCAAGCATGTGGCTTAGATATGTAGATGACACCTTCGTACTATGGCCACATCTGGAAGACCCACAGTTACTACTTGACCATGTGAACTCAATCAGAGCTTCTATACAGTTCACAATGGAAAAGGAGAGTAACAATAAATTAGCCTTCCTGGATGTACTAGTAACAAGATCAGAACAAGGTTTCAATACATCTGTGTATCGTAAGTCGACGTTCACTGGTCGATATCTCAACTTCGCCTCTAACCATCCATACAGCATTAAAAAAGGGATCGTCCGATGCTTACAGCACCGAGCAAAGTTAATAAGTAGCAACTCTAACACATACCTCTGCGAGATGCATAATTTAAGCAAGAATCTCCAGAAAAATGATTATCCCAAAGGCTTAACTGTCACCACTAGTGAAAGGAGAGTGACAGAGGAGGAGGATGACAATCATAAACCAACAACAGTCTGTCTCCCCTACCTTAAGAATGTGTCTCAGAGGATCTGCACCCCAGATAATATCCGGGCCGTATTCAGAAGCAGATCAACGCTACGCAGCTACCTCTCCCGCACCAAACCACCCACTGAGTTATCGAACACTAAAAACTATGTATACTCAATACCGTGCAGCTGTGGGCACGAATACACAGGTGAAACATGTCGCCCCTTGAAGGATCGGGTGGAAGAACACCGAAAAGCGGTGAGTAAAGATGAAACCAATAAATCGGGTACAGCTGACCATGTGTGGAAAGAACAAGGTTGACATAATTGATCAGGAAGAGCACTGGAAAATTCGTAAATCGAAAGAGTCGGCCCATATGCTAGGCAAGCAAAACTGTCTGAGTAATCCTAGCATTGAAATAGATACCATATGGGAACCTCTAATAATAAAAGACAGAAAACAATAACATCAAAAAAAAAAAAAAAAATCCGTCACCTGAGGTTTGAGGTTACTAAAAATTAGCACTGGTTGTCCAAATGGACACATAGCGCAGTGGTTACAGCATCAGACAAATTACTGTTAAGTAATCTGATGGTTCTAGGTTCGATCATAGTGTGAGACAGTATAACAATACTACTAAGGCTAAAAGAGGGGAGTACGGTCAATATACCCCCGTCGGATAAATAAAGGGTTCGGTTCGTTACTTCCTAAAAATCATCCCAGATGATACCTGACGAAGGCCGTAGAGTGCAACGGCCAAAACGTTGTATGAAAAACAACAAAGATGAGGATGGTCCAAATATCAATAGAAATAATAATAATACCTCATCTCAAAAATTCCAATATATATATTGCACAATTTATATGATTTTGAGCTTTATTTTAACACTTTGAATATTCAATCATACAATATAACTGTATTGAAGAAAATTGTTGTAAAACTTTGAAAATATTCTTTTCAAAAGATAAAAGATAAAAATCCTTTAAAACATTGGTTCGTAAACTTGAAGTGTCTTTATTATGCTTATTTGAGTGGGCTTTCTTGTTTTTTTATTTTCAATATTATAATATGCAGAAAAATTCTCGAAACTAAATATTCAAAACATGTCTTCAAATGTTGGTTCCAAATTCAAACTGTCTTCATTATTCGAATTTAGGTTATTTTAAAAATGAATTTGAATCAAATTACATAGAAATACTACAGCTCTAACAGTTTAAAACACTCTTGAAAATATCAATCTGAATTGTCGTTAAAAAACCGTTTTGCCTGGTATTTAAAAAAAAAGTTTGATTACTTAGGCTATTTCCAGCGTCTCCTTTACAATCTATGGAATAATGTGTAATCATCATCATCACCATCATCTATGGAATGACGTGTCATCATCATCATCATCACCATCATCTATGGAATAACGTGTAATCATCATCATCATCATCATCATCATCTATGTAATAACGTGTAATCGTCGTCGTCGTAGCATCATCATCATCATCATAATCATCCCCGCTAAAAACATCTTTTCACTCATTCTGAACTTTCTGTTATTTTGACACCAGATCTTTCACAAAGATGCATTTTATTTTTTATTCATTATGATAACATTCATAGAGGCCAAACCGGTGACTGAAAGGCATGAAATTGGATTCCCTGTCATAGAAGCGTACGTTCGGCCAGACAGTGTGTGTGTGTGTGGATTTTCGGAGCTCATCGTTCACTGATGAAACACTGTTTTTGAAACTTTGAAACATTGTTTTTCAAGGTAAAAAAAGCTATGTTTATATCTTTCTAGGCTTGCTTTTCTCACTTACGAATAGATTAATTAATACATCAAAGAGAATAGTTAAGAACCTTTAAAACATTACTTTCAAAGCTGTTTATACCTTTTCAGCCTCGCTTTTTACACTTTAAAATTCAATCGTTTATTATTGATAGATTCATGAAAATTATCAAAAAACTTTCAAGACATTGGTGTCAAAGCTAAGAAAACTTTCTTTATACCATTTTAGCTTTGGTTTCAACATTTTCAAAATCCAATTTTATATTATTACTACATTATTTAGAATTGTTAAAAAAAACTTTAAAACATTGCTTTTGAAGCTAAAAAAGCCCTGCTTATATCTTTATATACTAAATTAAGAAAACAAATATTAAAAACCTCCAAAACATTGGTTTATGAGCTTGAAATATCCTTATTACACTTATTTGAGTTGATTTTCACATTTTTCCGTATTAAAATATGTAGAAATATTGTAGCACAAGAAATTTAAAACATCCTTTCAAACGTAGGTTCCAAAAGTGAAAAGTTATTTTCACAATGAATTTCAATCATATTAAGGAGAAATACTAGAGAAATAAAAGTTTGAAACACTTTTGAAATTATCAACGTAATTCGTGATTAAAAAAATAAATTATTTCAGCTGGTATTTGAAAAAGAAAAGTTTTATTGATTTGGCAATTTCCATTGTCTCCTCAACAATCTATAGAAGGAATTGAATAATTATGTAATAATAATAATCATCATCATCATTGTAGTAGGGAAATAATTACTAATATTACTAGTACTACAGTAGTAAAACTAGTAATTATATCCCCCGCCCCGAAAAAAAGCTTTCTGTTATTTTTACACCAAATCTTTCAAAAATTAGCATTTCTTTTATTCATTATGCTAACATTCATAGAGGCCAAACCGGTGAATGAAACTTGTTTTTTTCTATTATTAATAATCTCATTCCACACCAAACTCGTCTCTATAACGTGGCTGCTTTTCAAGAGAATCTCTTGTTTTTCTCGTTATGTTAAACGCTTAGGATTTGAAAGGTTCAAATAGCTTTCAAGGGAGATAAGCGATCAAGAGTATTTCAGAGTTACCGTTCTTGACAACAACTTTTTCTTTTCACTTTCACTATCTTTCATCCACGTCTCGATATTTGTTGGGCTGTTTGGATATTTTGATAATTCAAAAACCTTTCTAGCTATTATCAATATGTCAGTGAATATTTAGATATTCATCAAAAGATATCTAGGCTGTTAAGTTTGTTTTAAAACTTTTATATTATTACTACATTCAAGAAAGTTGAATATCCTTTTAGGCTTTTCAGAGTTACCTACGATGATGATGATGATGATGGTGGTGGTGGTGGTGGTGAAGAAGACGAAGAAGGAGAGGAAGAAGAAGAAGAAGGAAACTTTTTTACAAATTTGGTAATTTCCAATATTTTTGCACTATATCTTTCAGAACTTACATTTGTCATTCATTTTAAAATTGTTTTAAGGTCACAACAGTCTTGAAAAAGCCCAAAATGGGATTCCCTGTCATAGAAGCGTACACTCAGCCTGACGGTGTATGTTGGGTGGGGTCGTGGTTCATCATTGACTGATGAAACACTGACTTATCTTTGAACTCTTGTAGGAAACAAAACAACTTTGAATCGGGGTCAAACTCCAGGGAAAAGGCTAAACGCAGATCTCATCCATTATTCCCTCTTATTCTTACATTTGGAAGGAGGGGGGAAGATTCAAAGTTGAATTTTTCTCTCGAAGTATACGCTTCTAAATCATTGTAAGATGATTATAAAGGATTGTTAAAAAAAAAGAAAGAAAATTGCTTGTGAATTTTATTTGAGTATTGTAAGATAGTTTAGTAATTCAATATCTAATAAATACCAAAGAGTCATTGGGAAGTGATTTCTGATAAAATGATATTTTCATTTCTCCAAATCACTGCATCGAATTAATATGAAAATAATGAAAATAATGAAACATATGTTGACGATAGTTTTTTTTAGTCTCATTGAAGTAATGATTGAAAAAATATCAGTCATGGTATCATCGTCATCTTTATCTGTCTTGAAGAGACCATTGTAAATATCAGTCTTGAAGGCCTCCTGGAAACAAAATAAAGTCTCACAGACTATTTTTCAGGTTCAATTTCACTGGCTTCCTCCCGAAAACGTAGAGAGTCTTGAAGATACCATTGTGAATATCAGTCTTGAAGGCTTCCTCGAAACAAAATAAAGTTTCACAGACTATTCTCAGGTTCAATTTCACTGGCTTACCGAAAACAAAAAGAGTCTTGAAGATACCATTGTGAATATCAGTCTTGAAGGCTTCCTCGAAACAAAATAAAGTTTCACAGACTATTTTCAGGTTCAATTTCACTGGCTTACCGAAAACAAAAAGAGTCTTGAAGAGACCATCGTGAATATCAGTCTTAAAAGCTCCCTTGAACAATATAAAGTCTCAGAGACTATTTTCAGGTTCAATTTCACTGGCTTCTTCCCGAAAAGAAAAAGAGTCTTGAAGACACCATTGTGAATTTCAATCTCATAGACTTTCCAAAGACAGAATAACGTCTCACAGACTATTTTTCAGGTTCAATTTCACTGGCTTCCTCCCGAAATAGAAAAGAGTCTTGAAGATACCATTGTGAATATCAGTCTTGAAGGCATCCTCGAAACAAAATAAAGTCTCATAGACTATTTTCAGCATCATTTTCACTGGCATCCTCCCGGATGCGAAAAAGTCTTGTAGGAACCATTGTGACTATCAGTCTCATAGACTTCCTGTAAATGAAATAAAGTCTCACAGACTATTTTCAGATTCAATTTCACTGGCTTCCTTCCGAAAACAAAAAGAGTCTTGAAGAGACCATTGTGAATATCAGTCTTAAAGGCTTCCTCAAAACAAAATAAAGTTTCACAGACTATTTTCGGGTTCAATTTCACTGGCTTCCTCCCCAAAACAAAAAGAGTCTTGAAGAGACCATCGTGAATATCTGCCTTAAGTTTCTTGGAAGCAAAATAAAGTCTTACAGACTATTTTCAGGTTCAATTTCACTGGCTTCCTCCCGAAAACGAAAAGAGTCTAGAAAACACCATTGTGAATTTCAGTCTCATAGACTTCCGAAAAACGAAATAAAGTTTCACATACTATTTTCGGTTTCAATTTCACTGACTTCCTCCTGAAAACGAAGAGAGTCTCGAAGAGAACATTCTAAATACTAGTCTTAAAGGCTTCCTGGAAACAAAATAAAGTCTCAAAGACTATTTTGAGGTTCATTTTCACTGGCATCATCCCGAAAACGAAAAGAGTCTTGAAGAGACCATTATGAATATCAGTCTTAAAGGCTTCCTGTAATTAAAATAAAGTCTCACAGACTATTTTGAGGTTCAATTTCACTGGCTTACTCCCCGAAATTGAAAAGAGTCTTGAATAGACCATTGTCAATATCAGTATCATAAACTTCCCGAAAATGAAATAAAGTTTCACACACTATTTTCAGGTTCAATTCCACTTGCGTCCTCCCGGAAACGAAAAGAGTCTTGAAGAGACCACATTGTGAATATCAGTCTTAAAGTCTTCCTGGAAATAAATTAAAGTCTCACAGACTATTTTCCGGTTCAATTTCACTGGCTTCCTCCCGAATAAAAAGCATTCTTGAAGAGCCCATTGTTAATATCAGTCATAAAGGTTTTGTGGAAACAAAATAAAGTCTAACAGACTATTTTCTGGTTCAATTTCACTGGCTTCCTCTCAAAAAGGAAAAAGAATTTTGTAGACTCAATTGTGAATATGAGTCTAAAAGGCTTCCTGGAAACAAAATAAAGTCTCACAGACTATTTTCAGGTTCTATATCACTGGTTTCCTCCCAAAAACGAAAAAAATCTTGAAAATACCGTTCTGAATATCAGTCTTAAAAGCTTCCTGGAAATAAAATAAAGTCTGACAAACTATTTTCAGGTTCAATTTCACTGGCTTCGTCCAGGAAATGAAAAGATTCTTGAAGACACCATTGTGAATATCAAACTTAAAGGCTCATTGGAAACAAAATAAAGTCTCACGGACTATTTTCAGGTTCAGTTTCACTGTTTTCCTCCTGAAGAGAAAAAAGTCTTCAAGAGACCATGGTGAATATCAGTCTGATGTACTTCCCAAAATGAAATGAAGTCTCTCAGACTATTTTCAGGTTTAATTTCACTGGCTTCTTCTTGAAAATGAAAAGAGTCTCGAATAGACCATTGTGAATATCAACCTTAAGTTTCCTGGGAGCAAAATAAAGTCTTACAGACTATTTTTAGGTTCAATTTCACTTGCTTCTTCCCAAAAACGATAAGAGTTTTGAAGATACCATTGTTAATTTCAGTCTCTTAGACCTCCCAGAAACAAAATAAAGTCTCTAAAAATAATTTTCAGGTTCAATTTCACTATCTTCCTCCCGAAAACAAAAAGAGTCCTGAAGAGACCATTGTGAATATCAGTCATAAAGGCTTCCTGGAAAATGAAATAAAGTCTAACAGACTATTTTCAGGATCAATTTCACTGGTTTCCTCCCACAAAATGAAAAGAGTCTTGAAGGGACCATCGTGAATATCAGTGTCACAGGTTCCCATCGTCAGTTTTAATCTGACAGGCTTCCTGAAAATGAAATAAACTCCCATAGAATATTGCCAGGCTCAATACAGCAGGCTACTCGAAAACGTATTTCCAAGTCAAGATTCACAATTTTCAGGAAAAAAACTCAAGCACGCCCATGGTTCAATATTGGTGTAAAATGCAAATACACCATACAATGCCATCATACTTATAATATCAAAAATCAGGGCATATGGAGTAGCTACAATGGCCAAATATATTGTTAATGTCAATGTAATGGCAACCAACAATGTCTAGAGAATAAGAAAAAGACGCATCTTTAGCTTCATCCTCTTGTTCACTGCAGAAGCATTGCCAGGCAATCTTGGTCCAAGAAGATGAACCTGATTAGCTGCCGCTATGGTAGGTGTTGAAGCTTCCTCAATCCTGGGTGATAGTTGACCGAAGTTCACCCAGGGAGAAGGAGCCTCTATCATCGGTAGGACAGTACCAAGTGATGTTGAGGCTCCCTCTACGCCTGGCAACGGTCTCTCAATATCCACTGTACACGTTGGAGGACTCATAGCGATCTGTGGGTCCTCACCTACCTCTAGGATGAAGGGGGTAATGGCGACTTTGAATGTTTCTGATGCTGCATATGGTTCAGTGAGCTGGCTTGTTTTGTTGCTCGTGTAAGACTGTTTTTCTTGATATGATATATTCAATTGGTTTTTGTTAACTGCTATTGAATTTGTCGTCTTTCCATCTAACATTTTGCCGGCCTCGGTTGCACTTGTGGTCTCGGGGAATCCATGTTGTGATTCGTGATGTCCATCAATTGTCTGCCATTCTTGCAAAATGGCAAGCCAACCGCCATTTGAGATTTTTAATGGATTCTATGATGTCTCTAACTCTTGTCTTTTCCCGGATGTACTGTACTGTTTTATGGTCTCTCCATGTGAGGCCCAGCATTATTTTTTCATTGGCACGTAGCATGGTTCCCACGTCTATGATGAAGGATGTAATGGCCACTCCGACAGTTTCTGATGCTGAAGATGGTTCGGTTGGCTGGCTTGTTCTGTTGCCCATGTTGGACCGTTTTTCTTAATATGATATGTTTAATTGATTTTTGTTAACTGCTATTGAATTTGTTTTGAAAAGACAAAAACTGGCTTCAATGCAATTTTAACAGTAAATGAAAGCAATCTTTCTACTATTGTTGATAAAACAAGAATTTTGCACAGTTTTCTTCGGATACGGCAGAACATTAATATGACGTCAAGTTGTCATGGTGAGAACGTTTACTGATAATATAGAAATAAGCTTGACCATATTTGGAAACGTTTTCATGGATTATATTTCATAGCTATGTCATCATCATCATAATCATCATCATCATCATCATCATGGGCGTCACGGAGCCAGTAGTTCCTGAACTTGTCTACCTAGTCTTTCCATCTAACATTTTGCCGGCCTCGGTTGCACCGGTGAGATGGAACCTCTACCATCGGTAGAACAGTACCAACGGATGTTGAGGCTCCCTCTATGCCTGGCAACGGTCTCTCAATATCCAGCGTGCACATTGGAGGACTCATAGCGATGGGTGGGTCCTCACCCATCTCTATGATGAAGGGGGTAATGGCCACTTCGATTGTCTCTGATGCTGCGGATGGTTCGGTTGGCTGGCTTCTTTTGTTGCTCATGTTGGACTGTTTTTCTTGATATGATATATACGATTAATTTTTGTTAAGCTATTGAATTGTTTTTGAGAGGAGAAAAACTGAGATCGATGCAATTTTAACAGTAAATGAGAGCAATCTTTATGCTATTGTCGAAAAAACAAGAATTTTGCACAGTGTTATTCCAATACGGCAGAACATTAAGATGACGTTAAGTTGTCATGGTGAGAACGTTTACCGATCATAAGGAAATAAGCTTGATCATGTTTGGAAACGTTTTCGTTGATTAAATTTCATAGCTATGTCATGACGATGATGATCATCATCATTATCATCAGTCTTTTAGCATCAGTCGTTTGACATAGACCTCCCCAGGATTTGCCACACTTTTCTCTGATGGGCGTCACGGAGCCAGTAGATCCTGAACTTGTCTAGCGCGTCTTTCGATCAAACTTTTTTCTGGCCTCGGTTGCACATGTGGTGTCGGGGGATCCATGTTGTGAGTCTTGATCTCCATCGATTGTCTGCCATTCTTGCAAAATGGCCAGCCCACCGCCATTTGAGATTTTTCATAGATTCTATGATGTCTCTAAGTCTTGTCTTTTCCCGGATGTACTGTGTTGTTTTGTGGTCTCCCAATGTGAGACCCAGCATTATTTTTTCATGTGCACGTTGCATGGTTCCCACGTCTATGATGAAGTGGGTAATGGCTACTTTTGAGAAAATATTCAAAGCATATCAATGTTCAAATCTTGGTTGCAAAGATAAACCAAGATACTTTTCACAGCCAGCATACATATAATCTCTGAAATCACGACATTTATATTAGCTGCAATGGCCAAAACTATACTTAATGTCAATGCAATGACAATCAAAAATGCCAAGGCAATAAGTAGAAGGCGATACTTTAGCTTCATCCTCTGGTTCAGTGCAGAAGTATTGCTAGGCAATATTGGTCGAGGAAGATCAACCCGATTAGCTGTTGCTATGGTAGGCGTTGAAGCTTCTTCAATCCTAGGTGATAGTTGACCGAAGTTCACCCGGTAAGTAGGAGCCTCTACCATCGGTAGAACAGTACCAACGGATGTTGAGGCTCCCTCTATGCCTGGCTACGGTCTCTCAATATCCAGCGTGCACATTGGAGGACTCATAGCGATGGGTGGGTCCTCACCAATCTCTATGCTGAAGGGGGTAATGGCCACTTCGATTTTCTCTGATGCTGCGGATGGTTCGGTTGGCTGGCTTCTTTAGTTGCTCATGTTGGACTGTTTTTCTTGATATGATATATACGATTAATTTTTGTTAAGCTATCGAATTGTTTTTGAGAGGAGAAAAACTGGGATCGATGCAATTTAAACAGTAAATGAAAGCAATCTTTATAATATTGTCGATAAAACAAGAATTTTGCACAGTGTTCTTCCGATACGGCAGAACATTAAGATGACGTTAAGTTGTCATGGTGAGAACGTTTACCGATCATAAGGAAATAAGCTTGATCATGTTTGGAAACGTTTTCGTTGATTAAATTTCATAGCTATGTCATGACGATGATGATCATCATCATTATCATCAGTCTTTTAGCATCAGTCGTTTGACATAGACCTCCCCAGGATTTGCCACACTTCTCTCTGATGGGCGTCACGGAGCCAGTAGATCCTGAACTTGTCTAGCGCGTCTTTCGATCGAACATTTTTCTGGCCTCGGTTGCACATGTGGTGTCGGGGGATCCATGTTGTGAGTCTTGATCTTCATCGATTGTCTGCCATTCTTGCAAGATGGCCAGCTCACCACCATTTGAGATTTTTTATAGATCCTATGATGTCTCTAAGTCTTTTTTTTCCCGGATGTGCTGTGTTGTTTTGTGGTCTCTCCACGTGAGGCCCAGCATTATTCTTTCATGTGCACGTTGCATGGTTCCCACGTCTATGATGAAGAGGGTAATGGCCACTTTTGAGAAAATATTCAAAGCCTATCAATGTTCAAATCTTGGTTGCAAAGATAAACCAATTTAGAATACATAGCCAGCATACATATAATTTCAGAAATCACGACATATATAGTAGCTGCAATGGCCAAAACTATACCTAATGTCAATGTAATGACAATCAAATATGCCAAGGCAATAAGTAGAAGGCGATGCTTTAGCTTCATCCTCTGGTTCACTGCAGAAGTATTGCTAGGCAATATTGGTCGATGGAGATGAACCCGATTAGCTGTTGCTATGGTAGGCGTTGAAGCTTCCTCAATCCTAGGTGATAGTAGACCGAAGTTCACCCGGTAAGTAGGAGCCTCTACCATCGATAGAACAGTACCAACGGATGTTGAGGCTCCCTCTATGCCTGGCAACGGTCTCTCAATATCCAGCGTGCACATTGGAGGACTCATAGCGATGGGTGGGTCCTCACCAATCTCTATGCTGAAGCGGGTAATGGCCACTTCGATTGTCTCTGATGCTGCGGATGGTTCGGTTGGCTGGCTTCTTTTGTTGCTCATGTTGGACTGTTTTTCTTGATATGATATATACGATTAATTTTTGTTAAGCTATTGAATTGTTTTTGAGAGGAGAAAAACTGGGATCGATGCAATTTTAACAGTAAATGAAAGCAATCTTTATAATATTGTTGATAAAACAAGAATTTTGCACAGTGTTCTTCTGATACGGCAAAACATTAAGATGACATTAAGTTGTCATGGTGAAAACGTTTACCGATCACAAGGAAATAAGCTTGACCATATTTGGAAACGTTTTCATTGATTAAATTTCATAGCTATGTCATGATGATGATGATGATCATCATTATCATCAGTCTTTTAGCATCAGTCGTTTGACATAGACCTCCCCAGGATTTGCCACACTTTTCTCTGATGGGCGTCACGGAGCCAGAAGTTCCTGAACTTGTCTAGAACGTCTTTCCATCTAACATTTAGCCGGTCTCAGTTTCATATGTGGTCTTGGGAGGTCCATGTTGTGAGTCGTGATGTCCATCGATTGTCTGCCATTGTTGCAAGATGGCCAGCCCACCACCATTTGAGATTTTTCATAGATTCTATGATGTCTCTAAGTCTTGTCTTTTCCCCGATGTACTGTGTTGTTTTGTGGTCTCCCCATGTGAGACCTAGCATTATTCTTTCATGTGCACGTTGCATGGTTCCCACGTCTATGATGAAGGGGGTAATGGCCACTTTTGAGAAAATATTCAAAGCGTCTCAATGTTCAAATCTTGGTTGCAAAGATAAACCAATATAGAATACATAGCCAGCATGAATATAATTTCAGAAATCACGACATATATAGTAGCTGCAATGGCCAAAACTATACCTAATGTCAATGTAATGACAATGAAAAATGCCAAGGCAATAAGTAGAAGGCAATGCTTTAGCTTCATCCTCTGATTCACTGCAGAAGTATTGCTAGGCAATATTGGTCGAGGAAGATGAACCCGATTAGCTGTTGCTATGGTAGATGTTGTAGCTTCCTCAATCCTAGGTTATAGTTGACCGAAATTCACCCGGTAAGTAGGAGCCTCTACCATCGGTAGAGCAGTACCAACGGATGTTGAGGCTCCCTCTATGCCTGGCTACGGTCTCTCAATATCCAGCGTGCACATTGGAGGACTCATAGCGATGGGTGGGTCCTCACCAATCTCTATGATGAAGGGGGTAATGGCAACTTCGATTGTCTCTGATGCTGCGGATGGTTCGGTTGGCTGACTTCTTTTGTTGCTCGTGTTGGACTGTTTTTCTTGATATGATATATACGATTAATTTTTGTTAAGCTATTGAATTGTTTTTGAGAGGAGAAAAACTGGGATCGATGCAATTTTAACAGTAAATGAAAGCAATCTTTATGCTATTGTTGATAAAACAAGAATTTTGCATAGTGTTCTCCTGATACGGCAAAACATTAAGATGACATTAAGTTGTCATGGTGAGAGCGTTTACCGATCACAAGGAAATAAGCTTGACCATATTTGGAAACGTTTTCATTGATTAAATTTCATAGCTATGTCATGATGATGATGATCATCATCATTATATTCAGTCTTTTAGCATCCTTCGTTTGACATCGACCTTCCCCAGGATTTGCCACACTTCTCTCTGATGGGCGTCACGGAGCCAGTAGATCCTGAACTTGTCTAGCGCGTCTTTCGATCAAACTTTTTTCTGGCCTCGGTTGCACATGTGGTGTCGGGGGATCCATGTTGTGAGTCTTGATCTCCATCGATTGTCTGCCATTCTTGCAAAATGGCCAGCCCACCGCCATTTGAGATTTTTCATAGATTCTATGATGTCTCTAAGTCTTGTCTTTTCCCGGATGTACTGTGTTGTTTTGTGGTCTCCCAATGTGAGACCCAGCATTATTTTTTCATGTGCACGTTGCATGGTTCCCACGTCTATGATGAAGTGGGTAATGGCTACTTTTGAGAAAATATTCAAAGCATATCAATGTTCAAATCTTGGTTGCAAAGATAAACCAAGATACTTTTCACAGCCAGCATACATATAATCTCTGAAATCACGACATTTATATTAGCTGCAATGGCCAAAACTATACTTAATGTCAATGCAATGACAATCAAAAATGCCAAGGCAATAAGTAGAAGGCGATGCTTTAGCTTCATCCTCTGGTTCACTGCAGAAGTATTGCTAGGCAATATTGGTCGATGGAGATGAACCCGATTAGCTGTTGCTATGGTAGGCGTTGAAGCTTCCTCAATCCTAGGTGATAGTTGACCGAAGTTCACCCGATAAGAAAGAGCCTCTACCATCGGTAGAACAGTACCAACGGATGTTGAGGCTCCCTCTATGCCTGGCAACGGTCTCTCAATATCCAGCGTGCACATTGGAGGACTCATAGCGATGGGTGGGTCCTCACCCACCTCTCTGATGAAGGAGGTAATGGCAACTTCGATTGTCTCTGATGCTGCGGATGGTTCGGTTGGCTGACTTCTTTTGTTGCTCGTGTTGGACTGTTTTTCTTGATATGATATATACGATTAATTTTTGTTAAGCTATTGAATTGTTTTTGAGAGGAGAAAAACTGGGATTGATGCAATTTTAACAGTAAATGAAAGCAATCTTTATAATATTGTTGATAAAACAAGAATTTTGCACAGTGTTCTCCTGATACGGCAAAACATTAAGATGACATTAAGTTGTCATGGTGAGAACGTTTACCGATCACAAGGAAATGAGCTTGACCATATTTGGAAACGTTTTCATTGATTAAATTTCATAGCTATGTCATGATGATGATGATCATCATCATTATATTCAGTCTTTTAGCATCCTTCGTTTGACATCGACCTTCCCCAGGATTTGCCACACTTCTCTCTGATGGGCGTCACGGAGCCAGAAGTTCCTGAACTTGTCTAGAACGTCTTTCCATCTAACATTTTGCCGGTCTCAGGTTTCATATGTGGTCTTGGGAGGTCCATGTTGTGAGTCGTGATGTCCATCGATTGTCTGCCATTGTTGCAAGATGGCCAGCCCACCACCATTTGAGATTTTTCATAGATTCTATGATGTCTCTAAGTCTTGTCTTTTCCCCGATGTACTGTGTTGTTTTGTGGTCTCCCCAAGTGAGACTTAGCATTATTCTTTCATGTGCACGTTGCATGGTTCCCACGTCTATGATGAAGGGGGTAATGGCCACTTTTGAGAAAATATTCAAAGCGTCTCAATGTTCAAATCTTGGTGGCAAAGATAAACCAATATAGAATACATAGCCAGCATACATATAATTTCAGAAATCACGACATATATAGTAGCTGCAATGGCCAAAACTATACCTAATGTCAATGTAATGACAATCAAAAATGCCAAGGCAATAAGTACAAGGCGATGCTTTAGCTTCATCCTCTGATTCACTATAGAAGTATTGCTAGGCAATATTGGTCGAGGAAGATGAACCCGATTAGCTGTTGCTATGGTAGGTGTTGAAGCTTCCTCAATCCTAGGTTATAGTTGACCGAAATTCACCCGGTAAGTAGGAGCCTCTACCATCGGTAGAGCAGTACCAACGGATGTTGAGGCTCCCTCTATGCCTGGCTACGGTCTCTCAATATCCAGCGTGCACATTGGAGGACTCATAGCGATGGGTGGGTCCTCACCCACTTCTATGATGAAGGGGGTAATGGCCACTTCGATTGTCTCTGATGCTGCGGATGGTTCGGTTGGCTGACTTCTTTTGTTGCTCGTGTTGGACTGTTTTTCTTGATATGATATATACGATTAATTTTTGTTAAGCTATTGAATTGTTTTTGAGAGGAGAAAAACTGGGATCAATGCAATTTTAACAGTAAATGAAAGCAATCTTTATGCTATTGTCGATAAAACAAGAATTTTGCACAGTGTTCTTCCGATATGGCAGAACATTAAGATGACGTTAAGTTGTCATGGTGAGAACGTTTACCGATCATAAGGAAATAAGCTTGACCATATTTGGAAACGTTTTCATTCATTAAATTTCATAGCTATGTCATGATGATGATGATCATCATCATTATTATCAGTCTTTTAGTATCAGTCCTTTGACATAGACCTTCCCCAGGATTTGCCACACTTCTCTATGATGGGCGTCACGGAGCCAGTAGTTCCTGAACTTGTCCAGCGCGTCTTTCCATCGATCATTTTTCCGGCCTCGGTTGCACATGTGGTCTTGTGGGATCCATGTTGTGAGTCTTGATCTCCATCAATCGTCTGCCATTCTTGCAAGATGGCCAGCCCACCGCCATTTGATATTTTTCATAGATTCTATGATGTCTCTAAGTCTTGTCTTTTCCCGGATGTACTGTGTTGTTCTGTGGTCTCTCCATGTGAGGCCCAGCATTATTCTTTCATGTGCACGTTGCATGGTTCCCACGTCTATGATGAAGGGGGTAATGGCCACTTTTGAGAAAATATTCAAAGCCTCTCAATGTTCAAATCTTGGTGGCAAAGATAAACCAATATAGAATACATAGCCAGCATACATATAATTTCAGAAATCACGACATATATAGTAGCAGCAATGGCCAAAACTATACCTAATGTCAATGTAATGACAATCAAAAATGCCAGGGCAATAAGTAAAAGGCGATGCTTTAGCTTCATCCTCTGGTTCAGTGCAGAAGTATTGCTTGGCAATATTGGTCGAGGAAGATGAACCCGATGAGCTGTTGCTATGGTAGGTGTTCAAGCTTCCTCAATCCTAGGTTATAGTTGACCGATGATCACCCGGTAAGTAGGATCCTCTACCATCGGTAGAGCAGTACCAACGGATGTTAAGGCTCCCTTTATGCCTGTCAACGGTCTCTCAATATCCAGCGTGCGCATTGGAGGACTCATAGCGATGGGTGGGTCCTCACCCACTTCTATGATGACGGGGGTAATGGCCACTTCGATTGTCTCTGATGCTGCAGATGGTTCGGTTGGCTGGCTTTTTTTGTTGCTCGTGTTGGACTGTTTTTCCTGATATGATATATACAATTAATTTTTGTTAAGCTATTGAATTGTTTTTGAGAGGAGAAAAACTGGGATCGATGCAATTTTAACAGTAAATGAAAGCAATCTTTATGCTATTGTCGATAAAACAAGAATTTTGCACATTGTTATTCCAATACGGCAGAACATTAAGATGACGTCAAGTTGTCATGGTGAGAACGTTTACCGATCATGAGGAAATAAGCTTGACCATATTTGGAAACGTTTTCATCGATTAAATTTCATAGCTATGTCATGATGATGATGATCATCATCATTATCATCAGTCTTTTAGTATCAGTCGTTTGAAATAGGCCTTCCCCAGGATTTGTCACACTTCTCTATGATGGGCGTCACAGAGCCAGTAGTTCCTGAACTTGTCTAGCGCGTTTTTCCATCTAACATTTTGCCGGTCTCAGTTTCATATGTGGTCTTGGGAGGTCCATGTTGTGAGTCGTGATGTCCATCGATTGTCTGACATTGTTGTAAGATGGCCAGCCCACCGCCATTTGAGATTTTTCATAGATTCTATGATGTCTCTAAGTCTTGTCTTTTCCCGGATGTACTGTGTTGTTTTGTGGTCTCTCCACGTGAAGCCCAGCATTATTCTTTCATGTGCACGTTGCATGGTTCCCAGGTCTATGATGAAGAGGGTAATGGCCACTTTTGAGAAAATATTCAAAGCCTCTCAATGTTCAAATCTTGGTTGCAAAGATAAACCAATATAGAATACATAGCCAGCATACATATAATTTCAGAAATCACGACATATATAGTAGCTGCAATGGCCAAAACTATACCTAATGTCAATGTAATGACAATCAAATATGCCAAGGCAATAAGTAGAAGGCAATGCTTTAGCTTCATCCTCTGGTTCACTGCAGAAGTATTGCTAGGCAATATTGGTCGAGGAAGATCAACCCGATTAGCTGTTGCTATGGTAGGTGTTGAAGCTTCCTCAATCCTAGGTTATAGTTGACCGAAGTTCACCCGGTATGTAGGAACCTCTACCATCGGCAGAGCAGAACCAACGGATGTTGAGGCTCCCTCTATGCCTGGCTACGGTCTCTCAATATCCAGCGTGCACATTGGAGTACTCATAGCGATGGGTGGGTCCTCACCCACTTCTATGATGAAGGGGGTAATGGCCACTTCGATTGTCTCTGATGCTGCGGATGGTTCGGTTGGCTGGCTTCTTTTGTTGCTCATGTTGGACTGTTTTTCTTGATATGATATATACGATTAATTTTTGTTAAGCTATTGAATTGTTCTTGAGAGGAGGAAAACTGGGATCGATGCAATTTTAACAGTAAATGAAAGCAATCTTTATGCTATTGTCGATAAAACAAGAATTTTGCACAGTGTTATTCCAATACGGCAGAACATTAAGATGACGTTATGTTGTCATGGTGAGAACGTTTACCGATCATAAGGAAATAAGCTTGATCATGTTTGGAAACGTTTTCGTTGATTAAATTTCATAGCTATGTCATGATGATGATGATCATCATCATTATCATCAGTCTTTTAGCATCAGTCGTTTGACATAGACCTCCCCAGGATTTGCCACACTTCTCTCTGATGGGCGTCACGGAGCCAGTAGATCCTGAACTTGTCAAGCGCGTCTTTCCATCGAACATTTTTCTGGCCTCGGTTGCACATGTGGTCTTGTGGGATCCATGTTGTGAGTCTTGATCTCCATCGATTGTCTGCCATTCTTGCAAAATGGCCAGCCCACCGCCATTTGAGATTTTTCATAGATTCTATGATGTCTCTAAGTCTTGTCTTTTCCCGGATGTACTGTGTTGTTTTGTGGTCTCCCAATGTGAGGCCCAGCATTATTCTTTCATGTGCACGTTGCATGGTTCCCACGTCTATGATGAAGTGGGTAATGGCTACTTTTGAGAAAATATTCAAAGCCTATCAATGTTTAAATCTTGGTGGCAAAGATAAACCAAGATACTATTCACAGCCAGCATACATATAATCTCTGAAATCACGACATTTATATTAGCTGTAATGGCCAAAACTATACGTAATGTCAATGCAATGACAATCAAAAATGCCAAGGCAATAAGTACAAGGCGATGCTTTAGCTTCATCCTCTGATTCACTGCAGAAGTATTATTAGGCAATATTGGTCGATGGAGATGAACCCGATTAGCTGTTGCTATGGTAGGCGTTGAAGCTTCCTCAATCCTAGGTGATAGTTGACCGAAGTTCACCCGGTAAGTAGGAGCCTCTACCATCGGTAGAACAGTACCAACGGATGTTGAGGCTCCCTCTATGCCTGGCAACGGTCTCTCAATATCCAGCGTGCACATTGGAGGACTCATAGCGATGGGTGGGTCCTCACCTATCTCTATGATGAAGTGGGTAATGGCCACTTCGATTGTCTCTGATGCTGCGGATGGTTCGGTTGGCTGGCTTCTTTTGTTGCTCATGTTGGACCGTTTTTCTTGATATGATATATACGATTAATTTTTGTTAAGCTATTGAATTGTTTTTGAGAGGAGAAAAACTGGGATCGATGCAATTTTAACAGTAAATGAAAGCAATCTTTATAATATTGTCGATAAAACAAGAATTTTGCACAGTGTTCTTCCGATACGGCAGAACATTAAGATGACGTTAAGTTGTCATGGTGAGAACGTTTACCTATCATAAGGAAATAAGCTTGATCATGTTTGGAAACGTTTTCATCGATTAAATTTCATAGCTATGTCATGATGATGATGATCATCATCATTATCATCAGTCTTTTAGCATCAGTCGTGTGACATAGACCTCCCCAGGATTTGCCACACTTCTCTCTGATGGGCGTCACGGAGCCAGTAGTTCCTGAACTTGTCTAGCGCGTCTTTCCATCGAACATTTTTCTGGCCTCGGTTACACATGTGGTGTCGGGGGATCCATGTTGTGAGTCTTGATCTCCATCGATTGTCTCCATTGTTGCAAGATGGCCAGCCCACCGCCATTTGAGATTTTTCATAGATTCTATGATGTTTCTAAGTCTTGTCTTTTCCCCGATGTACTGTGTTGTTTTGTGGTCTCCCAATGTGAGACCCAGCATTATTCTTTCATGTGCACGTTACATGGTTCCCACATCTATGATGAATTGGGTAATGGCCACTTTTGAAAAATATTCAAAGCCTATCAATGTTCAAATCTTGGTGGCAAAGATAAACCAAGATACTATTCACAGCCAGCATACATATAATCTCTGAAATCACGACATTTATATTAGCTGCAATGGTCAAAACTATACTTAATATCAATGCCATGACAATCAAAAATGCCAAGGCAATAAGTAGAAGGCGATGCTTTAGCTTCATCCTCTGATTCACTGCAGAAGTATTGCTAGGCAATATTGGTCGATGGAGATGAACCCGATTAGCTGTTGCTATGGTGGGCGTTGAAGCTTCCTCAATCCTAAGTGATAGTTGACCGAAGTTCACCCGGTAAGTAGGAGCCTCTACCATCGGTAGAACAGTACCAACGGATGTTGAGGCTCCCTCTATGCCTGGCAACGGTCTCTCAATATCCAGCGTGTACATTGGAGGACTCATAGCGATGGGTGGGTCCTCACCCACTTCTATGATGAAGGGGGTAATGGCCTTTTCGATTGTCACTGATGCTGCGGATGGTTCGGTTGGCTGACTTCTTTTGTTGCTCATGTTGGACTGTTTTTCTTGATATGATATATACGATGAATTTTTGTTAAGCTATTGAATTGTTTTTGAGAGGAGAAAAACTGGGATCGATGCAATTTTAACAGTAAATGAAAGCAATCTTTATACTATTGTCGATAAAACAAGAATTTTGCACAGTTTTCTTCTGATACGGCAAAACATTAAGATGACATTAAGTTGTCATGGTGAAAACGTTTACCGATCACAAGGAAATAAGCTTGACCATATTTGGAAACGTTTTCATTGATTAAATTTCATAGCGATGTCATGATGATGATGATCATCATCATTATCATCAGTCTTTTAGCATCAGTCGTTTGACATAGACCTTCCCCAGGATTTGCCACACTTCTCTAAGATGGGCGTCACAGAGCCAGTAGTTCCTGAACTTGTCTAGCGCGTTTTTCCATCTAACATTTTGCCGGTCTCAGTTTCATATGTGGTCTTGGGAGGTCCATGTTGTGAGTCGTGATGTCCATCGATTGTCTGACATTGTTGTAAGATGGCCAGCCCACCACCATTTGAGATTTTTCATAGATTCTATGATGTCTCTAAGTCTTGTCCTTTCCCGGATGTACTGTGTTGTTTTGTGGTCTCCCCATGTGAGACCCAGCATTATTCTTTCATGTGCACGTTGCATGGTTCCCACGTCTATGATGAAGGGGGTAATGGCCACTTTTGAGAAAATATTCAGAGCCTCTCAATGTTCAAATCTTGGTTGCAAAGATAAACCAATATAGAATACATAGCCAGCATACATATAATTTCAGAAATCACGACATATATAGTAGCTGCAATGGCCAAAACTATACCTAATGTCAATGTAATGACAATCGAAAATGCCAAGGCAATAAGTAGAAGGCGATGCTTTAGCTTCATCCTCTGATTCACTGCAGAAGTATTGCTAGGCAATATTGGTCGATGGAGATGAACCCGATTAGCTGTTGCTATGGTGGGCGTTGAAGCTTCCTCAATCCTAAGTGATAGTTGACCGAAGTTCACCCGGTAAGTAGGAGCCTCTACCATCGGTAGAACAGTACCAACGGATGTTGAGGCTCCCTCTATGCCTGGCAACGGTCTCTCAATATCCAGCGTGTACATTGGAGGACTCATAGCGATGGGTGGGTCCTCACCCACTTCTATGATGAAAGGGGTAATGGCCTTTTCGATTGTCACTGATGCTGCGGATGGTTCGGTTGGCTGACTTCTTTTGTTGCTCATGTTGGACTGTTTTTCTTGATATGATATATACGATGAATTTTTGTTAAGCTATTGAATTGTTTTTGAGAGGAGAAAAACTGGGATCGATGCAATTTTAACAGTAAATGAAAGCAATCTTTATACTATTGTCGATAAAACAAGAATTTTGCACAGTTTTTTTCCGATACGGCAGAACATTAAGATGACGTTAAGTTGTCATGCTGAGAACGTTTACCGATCATAAGGCAATAAGCTTGACCATATTTGGAAACGTTTTCATTGATTAAATTTCATAGCTATGTCATGATGATGATGATGATCATCATTATCATCAGTCTTTTAGTATCAGTCGTGTGACATAGACCCCTCCCAGGATTTGCCACACTTCTCTATGATGGGCGTCACGGAGCCAGTAGTTCCTGAACTTGTCTAGCCCGTCTTTCCATCGAACATTTTTCCGGCCTCGGTTGCACATGTGGTGTCGGGGGATCCATGTTGTGAGTCTTGATCTCCATCAATATTCTGCCATTCTTGCAAGATGGCCAGCCCACCGCCATTTGAGATTCTTCATAGATTCTATGATGTCTCTAAGTCTTGTCTTTTCCCGGATGTACTGTTTTGTTTTGTGGTCTCTTCATGTGAAGCCCAGCATTATTCTTTCATGTGCACGTTGCATGGTTCCCAGGTCTATGATGAAGGGGGTAATGGCCACTTTTCAGAAAATATTCAAAGCCTTTCAATGTTCAAATCTTGGTGGCAAAGATAAACCAATATAGAATACATAGCCAGCATACATATAATTCCAGAAATCACGACATATATAGTAGCTGCAATGGCCAAAACTATACCTAATGTCAATGTAATGACAATCAAAAATGCCAAGGCAATAAGTAGAAGGCGATGCTTTAGCTTCATCCTCTGGTTAACTGCAAAAGTATTGCTAGGGATTATTGGTCGAGGAAGATGAACCCGATTAGCTGTTGCTATGGTAGGTGTTGAAGCTTCCTCAATCCTAGGTTATAGTTGACCGAAGTTCACCTGGTAAGTAAGAGCCTCTACCATCGGTAGAACAGTACCAACGGATGTTGGGGCTCCCTCTATGCCTGGCAACGGTCTTTCAATATCCAGCGTGCACATTGGAGGACTCATAGCGATGGGTGGGTCCTCACCCATCTCTATGCTGAAGGGGGTAATGGCCACTTCGATTGTCTCTGATGCTGCGGATGGTTCGGTTGGCTGACTTCTTTTGTTGCTCATGTTGGACTGTTTTTCTTGATATGATATATACGATTAATTTTTGTTAAGCTATTGAATTGTTTTTGAGAGGAGAAAAACTGGGATCGATGCAATTTTAACAGTAAATGAAAGCAATCTTTCTACTATTGTCGATAAAACAAGAATTTTGCACAGTTTTTTTCTGATACGGCAAAACATTAAGATGACATTAAGTTGTCATGGTGAAAACGTTTACCGATCACAAGGAAATAAGCTTGACCATATTTGGAAACGTTTTCATTGATTAAATTTCATAGCTATGTCATGATGATGATGATCATCATCATTATCATCAGTCTTTTAGCATCAGTTGTTTGACATAGACCTCCCCAGGATTTGCCACACCTCTCTCTGATGGGCGTCACGGAGCCAGTAGTTCCTGAACTTGTCTAGCGCGTCTTTCCATCGAACATTTTTCCGGCCTCGGTTGCACATGTGGTGTCGGGGGATCCATGTTGTGAGTCTTGATCTCCGTCGATTGTCTCCATTGTTGCAAGATGGCCAGCCCACCGCCATTTGAGATTTTTCATAGATTCTATGATGTCTCTAAGTCTTGTCTTTTCCCCGATGTACTGTGTTGTTTTGTGGTCCCTCCATGTGAGACCCAGCATTATTCTTTCATGTGCACGTGGCATGGTTCCCACGTCTATGATGAAGTGGGTAATGGCCACTTTTGAGAAAATATTCAAAGCCTCTCAATGTTCAAATCTTGGTGGCAAAGATAAACCAAGATACTATTCACAGCCAGCATACATATAATCTCTGAAATCACGACATTTATATTAGCTGCAATGGTCAAAACTATACTTAATATCAATGCCATGACAATCAAAAATGCCAAGGCAATAAGTAGAAGGCGATGCTTTAGCTTCATCCTCTGATTCACTGCAGAAGTATTGCTAGGCAATATTGGTCGATGGAGATGAACCCAATTAGCTGTTGCTATGGTGGGCGTTGAAGCTTCCTCAATCCTAAGTGATAGTTGATCCAAGTTCACCCGGTAAGTATGAGCCTCTACCATCGGAAGAACAGTACCAACGGATGTTGAGGCTCCCTCTATGCCTAGCAACGGTCTCTCAATATCCAGCGTGCACATTGGAGGACTCATAGCGAAGGGTGGGTCCTCACCCATCTCTATGCTGAAGGGGGTAATGGCCACTTCGATTGTCTCTGATGCTGCGGATGGTTCGGTTGGCTGGCTTCTTTTGTTGCTCATGTTGGACTGTTTTTCTTGATATGATATGTACAATTAATTTTTGTTATGCTATTGAATTGTTTTTGAGCGGAGAAAAACTGGGATCGATGCAATTTTAATAGTAAATGAAAGCAATCTTTCTACTATTGTCGATAAAACAAGAATTTTGCACAGTTTTTTTCTGATACGGCAAAACATTAAGATGACGTTAAGTTGTCATGGCTAGAACGTTTACTGATCGTATGGAAATAAGCTTGACCATATTTGGAAACGTTTTCATTGATTAAATTTCATAGCGATGTCATGATGATGATGATCATCATCATTATCATCAGTCTTTTAGCATCAGTCGTTTGACATAGACCTTCCCCAGGATTTGCCACACTTCTCTAAGATGGGCGTCACAGAGCCAGTAGTTCCTGAACTTGTCTAGCGCGTTTTTCCATCTAACATTTTGCCGGTCTCAGTTTCATATGTGGTCTTGGGAGGTCCATGTTGTGAGTCGTGATGTCCATCGATTGTCTGACATTGTTGTAAGATGGCCAGCCCACCACCATTTGAGATTTTTCATAGATTCTATGATGTCTCTAAGTCTTGTCCTTTCCCGGATGTACTGTGTTGTTTTGTGGTCTCCCCATGTGAGACCCAGCATTATTCTTTCATGTGCACGTTGCATGGTTCCCACGTCTATGATGAAGGGGGTAATGGCCACTTTTGAGAAAATATTCAGAGCTTCTCAATGTTCAAATCTTGGTGGCAAAGATAAACCAATATAGAATACATAGCCAGCATACATATAATTTCAGAAATCACGACATATATAGTAGCTGCAATGGCCAAAACTATACCTAATGTCAATGTAATGACAATCAAAAATGCCAAGGCAATAAGTAGAAGGCGATGCTTTAGCTTCATCCTCTGGTTCACTGCAGAAGTATTGCTAGGCAATATTGGTCGAGGAAGATGAACCCGATTAGCTGTTGCTATGGTAAGCGTTGAAACTTCCTCAATCCTAGGTGATAGTTGACCGAAGTTCACCCGGTAAGTAAGAGCCTCTACCATCGGTAGAACAGTACCAACGGATGTTGAGGCTCCCTCTATGCCTGGCAACGGTCTCTCAATATCCAGCGTGCACATTGGAGGACTCATAGCGAAGGGTGGGTCCTCACCCACCTCTATGATGAAGGGGGTAATGGCCACTTCGATTGTCTCTGATGCTGCGGATGGTTCGGTTGGCTGGCTTCTTTTGTTGCTCATGTTGGACCGTTTTTTCTTGATATGATATATACGATTAATTTTTGTTAAGCTATTGAATTGTTTTTGAGAGGAGAAAAACTGGGATCGATTCAATTTTAATAGTAAATGAAAGCAATCTTTATGATATTGTCGATAAAACAAGAATTTTGCCTAGTTTTCTTCCGATACGGCAGAACATTAAGATGACGTTAAGTTGTCATGGTGAGAACGTTTACCGATCATAAGGAAATAAGCTTGATCATGTTTGGAAACGTTTTCGTTGATTAAATTTCATAGCTATGTCATGATGATGATCATCATCATCATTATCATCAGTCTTTTAGCATCAGTCGTTTGACATAGACCTTCCCCAGGATTTGCCACACTTCTCTATGATGGGCGTCACGGAGCCAGTAGTTCCTGAACTTGTCTAGCGCGTCTTTCCATCGAACATTTTTCCGGCCTCGGTTGCACATGTGGTGTCGGGATCCATGTTGTGAGTCTTGATCTCCATCGATTGTCTCCATTGTTGCAAGATGGCCAGCCCACCACCATTTGAGATTTTTCATAGATTCTATGATGTCTCTAAGTCTTGTCTTTTCCCGGATGTACTGTGTTGTTTTGTGGTCTCCCAATGTGAGACCCAGCATTATTCTTTCATGTGCACGTTACATGGTTCCCACGTCTATGATGAATTGGGTAATGGCCACTTTTGAAAAATATTCAAAGCCTATCAATGTTCAAATCTTGGTGGCAAAGATAAACCAAGATACTATTCACAGCCAGCATACATATAATCTCTGAAATCACGACATTTATATTAGTTGCAATGGCCAAAACTATACTTAATGTCAATGCAATGACAATCAAAAATGCCAAGGCAATAAGTAGAAGGCGATGCTTTAGCTTCATCCTCTGGTTCACTGCAGAAGTATTGCTAGGCAATATTGGTCGATGGAGATGAACCCGATTAGCTGTTGCTATGGTAGGCATTGAAGCTTCCTCAATCCTAGGTGATAGTTGACCGAAGTTCACCCGGTAAGTAGGAGCCTCTACCATCGGTAGAACAGTACCAACGGATGTTGAGGCTCCCTCTATGCCTGGCAACGGTCTCTCAATATCCAGCGTGCACATTGGAGGACTCATAGCGATGGGTGGGTCCTCACCCACCTCTATGATGAAGGGGGTAATGGCCACTTCGATTGTCTCTGATGCTGCGGATGGTTCGGTTGGCTGGCTTCTTTTGTTGCTCATGTTGGACCGTTTTTCTTGATATGATATATACGATTAATTTTTGTTAAGCTATTGAATTGTTTTTGAGAGGAGAAAAACTGGGATAGATGCAATTTTAACAGTAAATGAAAGCAATCTTTCTACTATTGTCGATAAAACAAGAATTTTGCACAGTGTTCTTCCGATACGGCAGAACATTAAGATGACGTTATGTTGTCATGGTGAGAACGTTTACCGATCATAAGGAAATAAGCTTGATCATGTTTGGAAACGTTTTTGTTGATTAAATTTCATAGCTATGTCATGATGATGATGATCATCATCATTATCATCAGTCTTTTAGTATCAGTCGTTTGACAAAGACTTTCCCCAGGATTTGCCACACTTCTCTCTGATGGGCGTCACGGAGCCAGTAGTTCCTGAACTTGTCTAGCGCGTCTTTCCATCGAACATTCTTTCTGGCCTCGGTTGCACATGTGGTCTCGAAGGATCCATGTTGTGAGTCTTGATCTCCATCGATTGTCTGCCATTGTTGCAAGATGGTCAGCCCACCACCATTTGAGATTTTTTCATAGATTCTATGATGTCTCTAAGTCTTGTCTTTTCCCGGATGTACTGTGTTGTTTTGTAGTCTCTCCATGTGAGGCCCAGCATTATTCTTTCATGTGCACGTTGCATGGTTCCCACGTGTATGATGAAGGGGGTAATGGCTACTTTTGAGAAAATATTCAAAGCCTATCAATGTTCAAATCTTGGTGGCAAAGATAAACCAAGATACTATTCACAGCCAGCATACATATAATCTCTGAAATCACGACATTTATATTAGCTGCAATGGCCAAAACTATACTTAATGTCAATGCAATGACAATCAAAAATGCCAAGGCAATAAGTAGAAGGCGATGCTTTAGCTTCATCCTCTGGTTCACTGCAGAAGTATTGCTAGGCAATATTGGTCGAGGAAGATGAACCCGATTAACTGTTGCTATGGTAGGCGTTGAAGCTTCCTCAATCCTAGGTGATAGTTGACCGAAGTTCACCCGGTAAGTAGGAGCCTCTACCATTGGTAGAACAGTACCAACGGATGTTGAGGCTCCCTCTATGCCTGGCAACGGTCTCTCAATATCCAGCGTGCACATTGGAGGACTCATAGCGATGGGTGGGTCCTCACCCACCTCTATGATGAAGGGGGTAATGGCCACTTCGATTGTCTCTGATGCTGCGGATGGTTCGGTTGGCTGACTTCTTTTGTTGCTCATGTTGGACTGTTTTTCTTGATATGATATATACGATTAATTTTTGTTAAGCTATTGAATTGTTTTTGAGAGGAGAAAAACTGGGATCGATGCAATTTTAACAGTAAATGAAAGCAATCTTTATACTATTGTCGATAAAACAAGAATTTTACACAGTTTTTTTCCGATACGGCAAAACATTAAGATGACATTAAGTTTTCATGGTGAGAACGTTTACCGATCGTATGGAAATAAGTTTGACCATATTTGGAAACGTTTTCATTGATTAAATTTCATAGCTATGTCATGATGATGATGATCATCATCATTATCATCAGTCTTTTAGTATCAGTCGTTTGACAAAGACTTTCCCCAGGATTTGCCACACTTGTCTATGATGGGCGTCACAGAGCCAGTAGTTCCTGAACTTGTCTAGCGCGTCTTTCCATCGAACATTTTTCCGGCCTCGGTTGCACACGTGGTCTTGTGGGATCCATGTTGTGAGTCTTGTTCTCCATCGATTGTCTGCCATTCTTGCAGGATGGCCAGCCCACCATCATTTGAGATTTTTCATAGATTCTATGATGTCTCTAAGTCTTGTCTTTTCTCGGATGTATTGTGTTGTTTTGTGGTCTCTCCATGTGAGGCCCAGCATTATTCTTTCATGTGCACGTTGCATGGTTCCCACGTCTATGATGAAGGGGGTAATGGCCACTTTTGAGAAAATATTCAAAGCCTCTCAATGTTCAAATCTTGGCGGCAAAGATAAACCAATATAGAATACATAGCCAGCATACATATAATTTCAGAAATCACGACATATATAGTAGCTGCAATGGCCAAAACTATACCTAATGTCAATGTAATGACAATCAAAAATGCCAAGGCTATAAGTAGAAGGCGATGCTTTAGCTTCATCCTCTGGTTCACTGCAGAAGTATTGCAAGGCAATATTAGTCGAGGAAGATGAACCCGATTAGCTGTTGCTATGGTAGGTGTTGAAGCTTCCTCAATCCTAGGTGATAGTTGACCGAATTTCACCCGGTAAGTAGGAGCCTCTACCATCGGTAGAACAGTACCAACGGATGTTGAGGCTCCCTCTATGCCTGGCAACAGTCTCTCAATATCCAGCGTGCACATTGGAGGACTCATAGCGATGGGTGGGTCCTCACCCACCTCTATGATGAAAGGGGTAATGGCCACTTCGATTGTCTCTGATGCTGCGGATGGTTCGGTTGGCTGGCTTCTTTTGTTGCTCATGTTGGACTGTTTTTCTTGATATGATATATACGATTAATTTTTGTTAAGCTATTGAATTGTTTTTGAGAGGAGAAAAACTGGGATCGATGCAATTTTAACAGTAAATGAAAGCAATCTTTATAATATTGTCGATAAAACAAGAATTTTGCACAGTGTTCTTCCGATACGGCAGAACATTAAGATGACGTTAAGTTGTCATGGTGAGAACGTTTACCAATCATAAGGAAATAAGCTTGACCATATTTGGAAACGTTTTCATTGATTAAATTTCATAGCTATGTCATGATGATGATGATCATCATCATTATCATCAGTCTTTTAGCATCAGTCGTTTGACATAGACCTCCCCAGGATTTGCTACACTTCTCTATGATGGGCGTCACGGAGCCAGTAGTTCCTGAACTTGTCTAGCGCGTCTTTCCATCGAACATTTTTCCGGCCTCGGTTGCACATGTGGTGTCGGGGGATCCATGTTGTGAGTCTTGATCTCCATCGATTGTCTGCCATTGTTGCAAGATGGCCAGCCCACCACCATTTTTTTATTTTTCATAGATTCTATGATGTCTCTAAGTCTTGTCTTTTCCCGGATGTACTGTGTTGTTTTGTGGTCTCTCCATGTGAGGCCCAGCATTATTCTTTCATGTGCATGTTGCATGGTTCCCACGTCTATGATGAAGGGGGTAATGGCCACTTTTGAGAAAATATTCAAAGCCTCTCAATGTTCAAATCTTGGTGGCAAAGATAAACCAATATAGAATACATAGCCAGCATATATATAATTTCAGAAATCACGACATATATAGTAGCTGCAATGGCCAAAACTATACCTAATGTCAATGCAATGACAATCAAAAATGCTAAGGCAATAAGTAGAAGGCGATGCTTTAGCTTCATCCTCTGATTAACTGCAGAAGTATTGCTAGGCAATATTGGTCGAGGAAGATGAACCCGATTAGCTGCCGCTATGGTAGATGTTGAAGCTTCCTCAATCCTAGGTGATAGTTGACTGAAGTTCACCCAGAGAGAAGGAGCCTCTACCACAGCTAGGATAGTACCAACAGATGTTGAGGCTCCTTCTACGCCTGGCAACGGTCTCTCAATATCCAGCGTGCACATTGGAGGACTCATAGCGATGGGTGGGTCCTCACCCACCTCTATGATGAAGGGGGTAATGGCCACTTCGATTGTCTCTGATGCTGCGGATGGTTCGGTTGGCTGGCTTCTTTTGTTGCTCATGTTGGACTGTTTTTCTTGATATGATATATACGATGAATTTTTGTTAAGCTATTGAATTGTTTTTGAGAGGAGAAAAACTGGGATCGATGCAATTTTAACAGTAAATGAAAGCAATCTTTCTACTATTGTCGATAAAACAAGAATTTTGCATAGTTTTCTTCCGATATGGCGGAACATTAAGATGACGTTAAGTTGTCATGGTGAGAACGTTTACCGATCATAAGGAAATAAGCTTGACCATATTTGGAAACGTTTTCATTGATTAAATTTCATAGCTATGTCATGATGATGATGATCATCATCATTATCATCAGTCTTTTAGCATCAGTCGTTTGACATAGACCTTCCCCAGGATTTGCCACACTTCTCTCTGATGGGCGTCACGGAGCCAGTAGTTCCTGAACTTGTCTAGCGCATCTTTCGATCGTACATTTTGCCGGCCTCGGTTGCACACGTGGTCTTGTGGGATCCATGTTGTGAGTCTTGTTCTCCATCGATTGTCTGCCATTGTTGCAAGATCGCCAGCCCACCATCATTTGAGATTTTTCATAGATTCTATGATGTCTCTAAGTCTTGTCTTTTCCCGGATATACTGTGTTGTTTTGTGGTCTCTCCATGTGAGGCCCAGCATTATTCTTTCATGTGCATGTTGAATGGTTCCCACGTCTATGATGATGGGGGTAATGGCCACTTTTGAGAAAATATTCAAAGCCTCTCAATGTTCAAATCTTGGTGACAAAGATAAACCAATATAGAATACATAGCCAGCATACATATAATTTCAGAAATCACGACATATATAGTAGCTGCAATGGCCAAAACTATACCTAATGTCAATGGAATGACAATCAAAAATGCCAAGGCTATAAGTAGAAGGCGATGCTTTAGCTTCATCCTCTGGTTCACTGCAAAAGTATTGCTAGGCAATATTGGTCGAGGAAGATGAACCCGATTAGCTGTTGCTATGGTAGGTGTTGAAGTTTCCTCAATCCTAGGTTATAGTTGACCGAAGTTCACCCGGTAAGTAAGAGCCTCTACCATCGGTAGAGCAGTACCAACGGATGCTGAGGCTCCCTCTATGCCTGGCAACGGTCTTCAATATCCAGCGTGCACATTGGAGGACTCATAGCGATGGGTGGGTCCTCACCCACCTCTATGATGAAGGGGGTAATGGCCACTTCGATTGTCTCTGATGGTGCGGATGTTTTGGTTGGCTGGCTTCTTTTGTTGCTCATGTTGGACTGTTTTTCTTGATATGATATACATGATTGATTTTTGTTAGGCTATTGAATTGTTTTTGAGAGGAAAAAACTGAGATCGATGCAATTTAACAGTAAATAAAAGCAATCTTTCTACTATTGTCGATAAAACAAGAATTTTACATAGTTTTCTCCCGATACGGCAGAACATTAAAATGACGTTAAGTTGTCATGGTGAGAACGTTTACCGATCATAAGGAAATAAGTTTGACCATATTTGGAAACGTTTTCAACGATTAAATTTCATAGCTATGTCATGATGATGATGATCATCATCATTATCATCAGTCTTTCACCATCAGTCGTTTGACATAGACCTCCCCAGGATTTGCCACACTTCTCTATGATGGGCGTCACGAAGCCAGTAGTTCCTCAACTTGTCTAGCGCGTCTTTCCATCGATCATTTTTCCGGCCTCGGTTGCACATGTGGTGTCGGGGGATCCATGTTGTGAGTCTTGATCTCCATCAATTGTCTGCCATTCTTGCAAGATGGCCAGCCCACCACCATTTGAGATTTTTCATAGATTCTATAATGTCTCTAAGTCTTGTCTTTTCCCGGATATACTGTGTTGTTTTGTGGTCTCTCTATGTGAGGCCCAGCATTATTCTTTCATGTGCACGTTGCATGGTTCCCACGTGTATGATGAAGGGGGTAATGGCTACTTTTGAGAAAATATTCAAAGCCTCTCAATGTTCAAATCTTGGTGGCAAAGATAAACCAATATAGAATACATAGCCAGCATACATATAATTTCAGAAATCACGACATATATAGTAGCTGCAATGGCCAAAACTATACTTAATGTCAATGCAATGACAATCAAAAATGCCAAGGCAATAAGTGGAAGGCGATGCTTTAGCTTCATCCTCTAGTTCACTGCAGAAGTATTGCTAGGCAATATTGGTCGAGGAAGATGAACCCGATTAGCTGTTGCTATGGTAGGTGTTGAAGTTTCCTCAATCCTAGGTTATAGTTGACCGAAGTTCACCCGGTAAGTAAGAGCCTCTACCATCGGTAGAGCAGTACCAACGGATGTTGAGGCTCCCTCTAAGCCTGGCAACGGTCTCTCAATATCCAGCGTGCACATTGGAGGACTCATAGCGATGGGTTAGTCCTCACCCACCTCTATGATGAAGGGGGTAATAGCCACTTCGATTGTCTCTGATGGTGCGGATGTTTTGGTTGGCTGGCTTCTTTTGTTGCTCATGTTGGACTGTTTTTCTTGATATGATATATACGATTAATTTTTGTTAAGCTATCGAATTGTTTTTGAGAGGAGAAAAACTGGGATCGATGCAATTTTAACAGTAAATGAAAGCAATCTTTATAATATTGTCGATAAAACAAGAATTTTGCCTAGTTTTCTTCCGATACGGCAGAACATTAAGATGATGTTAAGTTGTGATGGTGAGAACGTTTACCGATCATAAGGAAATAAGCTTGACCATATTTGGAAACGTTTTCATCGATTAAATTTCATAGCTATGTCATGATGATGATGATCATCATCATTATCATCAGTCTTTTAGCATCAGTCGTTTGACATAGACCTCCCCAGGATTTGCCACACTTCTCTCTGATGGGCGTCACGGAGCCAGTAGTTCCTGAACTTGTCTAGCGCGTCTTTCCATTGAACATTTTTCCGGCCTCGGTTGCACATGTGGTCTTGTGGGATCCATGTTGTGAGTCTTGATCTCCATCGATTGTCTCCATTGTTGCAAGATGGCCAGCCCACCGCCATTTGAGATTTTTCATAGATTCTATGATGTCTCTAAGTCTTGTCTTTTCCTGGATGTACTGTGCTTTTTTGTGGTCTCCCAATGTGAGACCCAGCATTATTCTTTCATGTGCAGGTTGCATGGTTCCCATGTCTATGATGAAGTGGGTAATGGCTACTTTTGAGAAAATATTCAAAGCCTTTCAATGTTCAAATCTTGGTGGCAAAGATAAACCAATATAGAATACATAGCCAGCATACATATAATTTCAGAAATCACGACATATATAGTAGCTGCAATGGCCAAAACTATACCTAATGTCAATGTAATGACAATCAAATATGCCAAGGCAATAAGTAGAAGGCGATGCTTTAGCTTCATCCTCTGGTTCAGTGCAGAAGTATTGCTAGGCAATATTGGTCGAGGAAGATGAACCCGATTAGCTGTTGCTATGGTAGGTGTTGAAGCTTCTTCAATCCTAGGTGATAGTTGACCGAAGTTCACCCGGTAAGTAGGAGCCTCTACCATCGGTAGAACAGTACCAACGGATGTTGAGGCCCCCTCTATGCCTGGCAACGGTCTCTCAATATCCAGCGTGCACATTGGAGGACTCATAGCGATGGGTGGGTCCTCACCCACCTCTATGATGAAAGGGGTAATGGCCACTTTGATTGTCTCTGATGCTGCAGATGGTTCGGTTGGCTGACTTCTTTTGTTGCTCGTGTTGGACTGTTTTTCTTGATATGATATATACGATTAATTTTTGTTAAGGTATTAAATTGTTTTTGAGAGGAGAAAAACTGGGATCGATGCAATTTTAACAGTAAATGAAAGCAATCATTATACTATTGTCGATAAAACAAGAATTTTGCCTAGTTTTCTTCCGATACGGCAGAACATTAAGATGACGTTAAGTTGTCATGGTGAGAACGTTTACCGATCACAAGGAAATAAGCTTGACCATATTTGGAAACGTTTTCATCGATTAAATTTCATAGCTATGTCATGATGATGATGATCATCATCATTATCATCAGTCTTTTAGCATCAGTCGTTTGACATAGACCTCCCCAGGATTTGCCACACTTCTCTATGATGGGCGTTACAGAGCCAGTAGTTCCTGAACTTGTCTAGCGCGTCTTTCCATCGAACATTTTTCCGGCCTCGGTTGCACATGTGGTGTCGGGGGATCCATGTTGTGAGTCTTGATCTCCATTGATTGTCTGCCATTGTTGCAAGATGGCCAGCCCACCACCATTTGAGATTTTTCATAGATTCTATGATGTCTCTAAGTCTTGTCTTTTCCCGGATGTACTGTGTTGTTTTGTGGTCTCTCCATGTGAGGCCCAGCATTATTCTTTCATGTGCATGTTGCATGGTTCCCACGTCTATGATGAAGGGGGTAATGGCCACTTTTGAGAAAATATTCAAAGCCTATCAATGTTCAAATCATGGTGGCAAAGATAAACCAATATAGAATACATAGCCAGCATACATATAATTTCAGAAATCACGACATATATAGTAGCTGCAATGGCCAAAACTATACTTAATGTCAATGCAATGACAATCAAAAATGCCAAGGCAATAAGTAGAAGGAGATGCTTTAGCTTCATCCTCTGATTCACTGCAGAAGTATTGCTAGGCAATATTGGTCGAGGAAGATGAACCCGATTAGCTGTTGCTATGGTAGATGTTGAAGCTTCCTCAATCCTAGGTGATAGTTGACTGAAGTTCACCCAGAGAGAAGGAGCCTCTACCACAGCTAGGACAGTACCAACAGATGTTGAGGCTCCTTCTACGCCTGGCAACAGTCTCTCAATATCCAGCGTGCACATTGGAGGACTCATAGCGATGGGTTAGTCCTCACCCACCTCTATGATAAAGGGTGTAATGGACATTTTGACGGTTTCTGATACTGCAGATGGTTTGGTTGGCTGGCTTCTTTTGTTGCTCATGTTGGACCGTTTTTCTTGATACGATATGTTCAGTTGATTTTTGTTAACTGCTATTAAATTTTTTTTGAAAAGACAAAAACTGGGTTCAATGCAATCTTAACAGTAAATGGAAGAAATCTTTATACTATTGTTGATAAAACAAGAATTTTGCACAGTTTTCATCCGATACGGCAAAACATTAAGATGACGTTGGGTTGTCATGGTGAGAACGTTTACCGATCATATGGAAATAAGCTTGACCATATTTGGAAACGTTTTCATGGATTATATTTCATGGCTATGTCATGATGATGATGATGATCATCATCATCATCAGTCTTTTATTGTCCGTCGTTGGACATAGACCCTCCCCAGGATTTGCCACACTGCTTTATCATTATTCTTTCATATGCATGTTGCATGGTTCCTAGCTTACGAGTCTGTCTCGTGGTTAAGTTCTATGTTCCAGCTCCATAAGCGATTATTGGGAGGATGCATTGGTTATACACCCTTCTCTTTAGGATTAATGGGATCCTATTATTTTTGAAGGATGTGCTTGCTCTGCCAAAGGTTTGATATCCTAGTGTGATTCTTTGCTTGATTCCTTCTTCTTTTGAGGGTTTCATGGAGATCAGTTTTTCAATCTTTTCTTCTTATTACATTGAAGAAAGTTGTTAAAAAACATTGGAACATTTCTTATGTGGCTTCCCTTCAAGGCTTGGTTATAAACACTTTGGAAAGTCAATCCTTTCTTTTTATTACATTAAAGAAAGTTGCTAAAAACCATTGAAACATTTCTTCTGAGGCTTCTCTTCAAGGCTTGGTTATGAACACTTTGGATATTCAATCCTTTATTTTAATTACAATCAAAAAAGTTGTTAAAAACCATTGAAACATTTCTTCTGAGGCTTCCCTTCAAGGCTTGGTTATGAACACATTGGATATTCAATCCTTTATTTTAATTACATTCAAGAAAGTTGTTAAAACCATTGAAACATTCCTTCTGAAGCTTCTCTTCAAGGCTTGGTTATGAACACTTTGGATATTCAATCTTTTATTTTAATTACAATCAAGAAAGTTGTTAAAAACCATTGAAACATTTCTTCTGAGGCTTCCCTTCAAGGCTTGGTTATGAACACATTGGATATTCAATCCTTTATTTTAATTACATTCAAGAAAGTTGTTAAAACCATTGAAACATTCCTTCTGAGGCTTCTCTTCAAGGCTTGGTTATGAACACTTTGGATATTCAATCCTTTATTTTAATTACAATCAAAAAAGTTGTTAAAAACCATTGAAACATTTCTTCTGAGGCTTCCCTTCAAGGCTTGGTTATGAACACTTTGGAAAATCAATCCTTTTTTTTTATTACTTTCAAGAAATTGTTAAAAACTATTGAAACATTTCTTTCGAGGCTTCCTTTCAAGGCTGGGTTATGAACACTTTGGATAATCAATCTTTTTTTTTATTACATTCAACAAAGTATTTAAAAACCATTCAAAACATTGCTTCTGTGGCCTCCCCTGAAGGGTTGGTTATGAACACTTTTGATAATCAATCCTTTTCTTTATTACATTCAAGAAAGATGTTAAAAACCATTCAAACATTTCTTCTAAGTCTTCCCTTCAAGGTTTGGTTATGAACACCTTGGAAAATCATCCATTTCTTTTTATTACATTTAGGAATATTGTTAAAAACCTTCGAATCATTGCTTTTGTGGCTTCCCTTCAAGGCAGAGTTTTGAACACTTTTGTAAATCAATCCTTTTTTTTATTACATTCAGGAAATTGTTAAAAACCATTGGAACATTTTTTTCTAGGCTTCCCTTCAAGGCTTGGTTATGAACACTTTGGAAAATAAATCTTTTTTTTTATAACATTCAAGAAAGTTGTTAAAAACCATTGAAACATTCCTTCTGAGGTTTCTTTAAAAGGCTTGGTCATGAACACTTTGGATAATCAATCCTTTATTTTAATTACATTCAAGAAAGTTGTTAAAAACCATTGAAACATATCTTCTGAGGCATCCCTTCAAGGTTTGGTTATGAACACTTTGAAAAGTCAATCCTTTTTTCTTATTATATTCAAGAAAGTTGTTAAAAACCATTGGAACATTACTTCTGAGGCTCCCCTTGAAGGCTTGGTCATGAACACTTTGAGAAATCAAACCTTTTTTTCAATTACATTCAAGAAAGTTGTCAAAAACCATTGAAATATTTCTTCTAAGGCTTCTCCTCAAGGCTTGGTTAAGAACACTTTTGAAAATCCCTCTTTTTTTTATTACATTCAAGAAAGTTGTTAAAAACCATTGAAACATTGCTTCTGAGCCTTCCCTTCAACGCTTGGTTATGAACACTTTGGAAAATCAATCCTTTTTTTTTATTACATTCAAGAAAGTTGTTAAAAACCGTTGAAACATTTCTTCTGAGGCTTCTCCTCAAGGCTTGGTTAAGAACTCTATGGAAAATCAATCTTTTTTTTATTACATTCAAGAAATTTGTTAAAAACCATTGAAACATTGCTTCTGAGGCTTTTCTTCAAAGCTTGGTTATGACCATTTAGGAAAATCTATCCTTTCTTTTTATTACATTCAAGAAAGTTGTTATAAACCATTGAAACATTTCTTTTGAGGCTTCCCTTCAAGGCTTGGTTATGAACACTTTGGAAAATCAATCCTTTTTTTTTATTACATCCAAGAAAGTTGTTAAAAACCATTGAAACATTTCTTCTGAGGCTTCTCCTTAAGGCTTGGTTAAGAACCCTTTGGAAAATCAATCCTTTTTTTATTACATTCAAGAAAGTTGTTAAAAACCATGGAAACATTGCTTCTGAGGCTTCTCCTCAAGGCTTGGTTATGACCATTTAGGAAAATCTATCGTTTCTTTTTATTACATTCAAAAAAGTTGTTAAAAACCATTGAAACATTTCTTTTGAGGCTTCCCTTCAAGGCTTGGTTATGAACACTTTGGAAAATAAATCTTTTTTTTTATTACATCCAAGAAAGTTGTTAAAAACCATTGAAACATTGCTTCTGATTCTTCCCTTCAAGGCTTGGTTGAGAACTCTTTGGAAAATCAATCTTTTTTTTTATTACATTCAAGGGAGTATTTAAAAACCATTGAAACATTGCTTCTGAGGCTTTTCTTCAAAGCTTGGTTATGAACACTTTGGAAAATCCATCCCTTTTTTTTATTTTATTCAAGAAAGTTGTTACAAACCATTGAAACATTGGTTCTGAGGCTTCCCTTCCAGGCTTGGTTATGAACACTTTGGAAAATCAATCATTTTTTTTATTACATCCAAGAAAGTTGTTAAAAACCATTGAAACATTGCTTCTGAAGCCTCTCCTCAAGGCTTGGTTAAGAACCCTTTGGAAAATCAATCTTTTTTTTATTACATTCAAGAAAGTTGTTAAAAACCATGGAAACATTGCTTCTGAGGCTTCTCCTCAAGGCTTGGTTAAGACCTCTATGGAAAATCAATCTTTTTTTTTATTACATTCAAGAAAGTTGTTAAAAACCATTGAAACATTGCTTCTGAGGCTTCCCTTCAAGGCTTGGTTATGAACACTTTGGAAAATCAATCCTTTTTTTTTATTACATTAAAGAAAGTTATTAAAAACTATTGGAACATTTCTTCTGAGGCTTCCCCTCAACGCTTGGTTATGAACACTTTGGAAAATCAATCTTTTTTTTTATTACATTCAAGAAAGTTTTTACAAACCATTGAAACATTGCTCCTGAGGCTTCTCCTCAAGGCTTGGTTAAGAACTCTATGGAAAATCAATCTTTTTTTTTATTACATTCAAGAAAGTTGTTAAAAACCATTGAAACATTGCTTCTGAGGCTTCCCTTCAACGCTTGGTTAAGAACTCTATGGAAAATCAATCTTTTTTTTTTATTACATTCAAGAAAGTTGTTAAAAACCATTGAAACATTACTTCTGAGGCTTTTCTTCAAAGCTTGGTTATGACCATTTAGGAAAATCTATCCTTTCTTTTTATTACATTCAAGAAAGTTGTTAAAAACCATTGAAACATTTCTTTGGAGGCTTCCCTTCAAGGCTTGGTTATGAACACTTTGGAAAATCAATCCTTTTTTTTATTACATCCAAGAAAGTTGTTAAAAACCATTGAAACATCGCTTCTGAGGCTTCCCCCCAATGCTTGGTTATGAACACTTTGGAATATCAATCTTTTTTTTTATTACATTCAAGAAAGTTGTTAAAAACCATTGAAACATTTCTTCTGAGGCTTCCCTTCAATGCTTGGTTATGAACACTTTGGAAAATCGGTCCTTTCTTTTTATTACATTAAAGAAAGTTGTTAAAAACCATTGAAACATTTCTTCTGAGGCGTCACTTCAACGCTTGGTTATGAACACTTTGGAAAATCATTCTTTATTTTTTATAACATTCAAGAAAGTCGTTAAAAAACATTGAAACATTGCTTCTGAGGCTTCCCTTCCAGGCTTGGTTATGAACACTTTTGAGAATCAATCCTTTTTTTTTATTACATTCGAAAAAGATGTTAAAAACCATTGAAACATTTCTTCCGAGGCTTCCCTTCAACGCTTGGTTATGAACACTTTGGAAAATCAATCTTTTTTTTTTATTACATTCAAGAAAGTTGTTAAAAACCATTGAAACATTTCTTCTGAGGCTTTTCCTCAAGGGTTGGTTAAGAAGTCTATGGAAAATCAATCTTTTTTTTTATTACATTCAAGAAAGTTGTTAAAAACCATTGAAACATTGCTTCTAAGGCTTTTCTTCAAAGCTTGGTTATGAACACTTTGGAAAATCCATCCCTTTTTTTTATTTTATTCAAGAAAGTTGTTAAAAACCATTGAAACATTGGTTCCGAGGCTTCCCTTCAAGGCTTGGTTATGAACACTTTGGAAAATCCATCCTTTTTTTTTATTACATTCAAGAAAGTTGTTAAAAACCATTGGAACATTGCTTCTGAGGCTTTTCTTCAAAGCTTGGTTATGACCATTTAGGAAAATCTATCCTTTCTTTTTATTACATTCAAGAAAGTTGTTAAAAACCATTGAAACATTTCTTTTGAGGCTTCCCTTCAAGGTTTGGTTATGAACACTTTGGAAAATCCATCCCTTTTTTTTATTACATTCAAGAAAGTTGTTGAAAACCATTGAAACATTGCTTCTGAGGCTTCCCTTCCAGGCTTGGTTATGAACACTTTGGAAAATCAATCTTTTTTTTTATTACATCCAAAAAGTTGTTAAAAACCATTGAAACATTGCTACTGAGGCCTCTCCTCAAGGCTTGGTTAAGAACCCTTTGGAAAATCAATCTTTTTTTTTATTACATTCAAGAAAGTTTTTACAAACCATTGAAATATTGCTTCTGAGTCTTTTTTCCAAGGCTTGGTTATGAACACTTTTGAGAATCAATCCTTTTTTTTTTATTACATTCGAAAAAGATGCTAAAAACCATTGAAATATCTTCCATGGCTTCCCTTCAAGGCTTGGATATGGAAACTTTGGGAAATCAATCTTTTTTTTTTATTACATTCAAGAAAGTTGTTAAAAACCATTGAAACATTGCTTCTGAGGCTTTTCCTCAAAAGCTTGGTTAAGAACCCTTTGGAGAATCAATCTTTTTTTTTATTACATTCAAGAAAGTTGTTAAAAACCATTGAAACATTCCTTCTGAGGCTTCCCTTCAACGCTTGGTTATGTACACTTTGGAAAATCAATCATTATTTTTATTACATTCAAGAAAGTTGTTAAAAACCATTGAAACATTGTTTCTGAGGCTTCCCTTCAAGGTTTGGTTATCATCACTTTGGGAAATCATTTTTTTTTTTATTACATTGAAGAAAGTTGTTAAAAACCATTGAAACATTGCTTCTGAGGCTTCCCTTCCAGGCTTGGTTAAGAACACTTTGGAAAATCAATCCTTTTTTCTTTTTATTACATTCAAGAAAGTTGTTAAAAACCATTGAAACATTTCTTCTGAGGCTTCACTTCATGGTTTGGTTATGAACACTTTGGAAAATCAATCCTTTTTTTTATTACATCCAAGAAAGTTGTTAAAAACCATTGAAACATTGCTTCTGAGGCTTCCCCCCAACGCTTGGTTATGAACACTTTGGAAAATCAATCTTTTTTTTTATTACATTCAAGAAAGTTGTTAAAAACCATTGAAACATTTCTTCTGAGGCTTCCCTTCAACGCTTGGTTATGAACACTTTAGAAAATCGATCCTTTTTTTTTATTACATTCAAGAAAGTTGTTAAAAACCATTGAAACACTGCTTCTGAGGCTTCCCTTCAACGCTTGGTTATGAACACTTTGGAAAATCAATCTTTTTTTTTATTACATTAAAGAAAGTTGTTAAAAACCATTGAAACATTTCTTATGAGGCTTCCCTTCAATGCTTGGTTATGAATACTTTGGGAAATCCATCCTTTCTTTTTATTACATTAAAGAAAGTTGTTAAAAACCATTGAAACATTTCTTCTGAGGCTTCCCTTCAACGCTTGGTTATGAACACTTTTGAGAATCAATCCTTTTTTTTTTATTACATTCGAAATAGATGCTAAAAACCATTGAAATATCTTCCATGGCTTCCCTTCAAGGCCTGGATATGGACACTTTGGAAAATCAATCATTTTTTTTATTACATTCAAGAAAGTTGTTAAAAACCATTGAAACATTGCTTCTGAGGCTTCTCCTCAAGGTTTGGTTAAGAACCCTTTGGAAAATCAATCTTTTTTTTTATTACATTCAAGAAAGTTGTTAAAAACCATTGAAACATTGCTTCTGAGGCCTCTCCTCAAGGTTTGGTTAAGAACCCTTTGGAAAATTTTTCTTTTTTTTATTACATTCAAGAAAGTTGTTAAAAACCATTGAAACATTGCTTCTGAAACTTCACTTCAACCCTTGTTTATGAACACTTCGGAAAATCCATCCTTTCTTTTTATTACATTAAAGAAAGTTATCAAAAACTATTGAAACATTGCTTCTGAGGCTTCCCTTCAACGCTTGGTTATGAACACTTTTGAGAATCAATCCTTTTTTTTTTATTACATTCGAAAAAGATGCTAAAAACCATTGAAATATCTTCCATGGCTTCCCTTCAAGGCTTGGATATGGACACTTTGGAAAATCAATCATTTTTTTTATTACATTCAAGAAAGTTGTTAAAAACCATTGAAACATTGCTTCTGAGGCTTCCCTTCAAGGTTTGGTTATGAACAATTTGGAAAATCAATTATTTTTTTTTTACATTCAAGAAAGTTGTTAAAAACCATTGAAACATTGTTTCTGAGGCTTCTCCTCAAGGTTTGGTTATGAACACTTTGGAAAATCAATCTTTTTTTTTTTATTATATTCAAGAAAGTTGTTAAAAACCATTGAAACATTGCTTCTGAGGCTTCCCTACCAGGCTTCGTTAAGAACACTTTGGAAAATCAATCCTTTTTTTTTATTACATTCAAGAAAATTGTTAAAAACCATTGAAACATTTCTTTTGAGGCTTCCCTCCAACGCTTGGTTATGAACACTTTAGAAAATCAATCCTTTTTTTTTATTACATTCAAGAAAGTTGTTAAAAACCATTGAAACACTGCTTCTGAGGCTTCCCTTCAACGCTTGGTTATGAACACTTTGGAAAATCAATCTTTTTTTTTATTACATTCAAGAAAGTTGTTAAAAACCATTGAAACATTTCTTATGAGGCTTCCCTTCAATGCTTGGTTATGAACACTTTGGAAAATCAGTCCTTTCTTTTTATTACATTGAAGAAAGTTGTTAAAAACCATTGAAACATTGCTTCTGAGGCTTCCCTTCCAGGCTTGGTTATGAACAGTTTGGAAAATCAATCTTTTTTTTAATTACATTCAAGAAAGTTGTTAAAAACCATTGAAACATTGCTTTTGAGGCCTCTCCTCAAGGCTTGGTTAAGAACCCTTTGGAAAATCAATCTTTTTTTTTATTACATTCAAGAAAGTTTTTACAAACCATAGAAATATTGCTTCTGAGTTTTTTTTACAAGGCTTGGTTATGAACACTTTTGAGAATCAATCCTTTTTTTTTAATTACATTCGAAAAAGATGCTAAAAACCATTGAAATATCTTCTATGTCTTCCCTTCAAGGCTTGGATATGGACACTTTGGAAAATCAATCATTTTTTTTATTACATTCAAGAAAGTTGTTAAAAACCATTGAAACATTGTTTCTGAGGCTTCTCCTCAAGGCTTGGTTATGAACACTTTGGAAAATCAATCTTTTTTTTTTATTACATTCAAGAAAGTTGTTAAAAACCATTGAAATATTGCTTCTGAGGCTTCCATTCCAGGCTTCGTTAAGAACACTTTGGAAAATCAATCCTTTTTTTTATTACATTCAAGAAAATTGTTAAAAACCATGGAAACATTTCTTCTGAGGCTTCCCTTCAACGCTTGGTTATGAACAGTTTGGAAAATCAATCCATTTTTTTTATTACATTCAAGAAAATTGTTAAAAACCATTGAAACACTGCTTCTGAGGCTTCCCAATAACGCTTGGTTATGAACACTTTGGAAAATCAATCTTTTTTTTTTATTACATTCAAGAAAGTTGTTAAAAACCATTTAGCCATTGCTTCTGAGGCTTCTCCTCAAGGCTTGGTTAAGAACTCTTTCGAAAATCAATCCTTTTTTTTATTACATTCAAGAAAATTGTTGAAAACCATTGAAACATTTCTTCTGAGGCTTCACTTCAACGCTTGGTTATGAACACTTCTGAAAATCCATCATTCCTTTTTATTACATTAAAGAAAGTTATTAAAAACTATTGAAACATTGCTTCTGAGGCTTCCCTTCAACGCTTGGTTATGAACTCTTTGGGAAATCAATCTTTTTTTTTTATTACATTCAAGAAAGTTGTTAAAAACCATTGAAACATTGCTTCTGAGGCTTCTCCTCAAAGCTTAGTTAAGAACCCTTTGGAGAATCAATCTTTTTTTTTATTACATTCAAGAAAGTTGTTAAAAACCATTGAAACATTCCTTATGAGGCTTCCCTTCAACGCTTGGTTATGTACACTTTGGAAAATCAATCCTTTTTTTTTATTACATTCAAGAAAGTTGTTAAAAACCATTGAAACATTGCTTCTGAAGCTTCTCCTCAAAGCTTGGTTAAGAACTCCTTTGAAAATCAATCTTTTTTTTTATTACATTCAAGAAAGTTGTTAAAAACCATTGAAACATTGCTTCTGAGGCTTCTCCTCAAGGTTTGGTTAAGAACTCTTTGGACATTCAGTCCTTTCTTTTTATCACATTCAAGAAAGTTGTTAAAAATCATTGAAACATTGCTTCTGAGGCTTCCTTTGAACGCTTGGTTATGAACACTTTGGGAAATCCATCCTTTCTTTTTATTACATTCAAGAAAGTTGTTAAAAACCATTGAAACATTGCTTCTGAGGCTTCCCTTCCAGGCTTGGTTAAGAACACTTTAGAAAATCAATCCATTTTTTTTATTACATTCAAGAAAGTTGTTAAAAACCACTGAAACATTTCTTATGAGGCTTCCCTTCAAGGCTTGGTTATGAACACTTTGGAAAATCAATCCTTTTTTTTTATTACATTCAAGAAAGTTGTTAAAAACCATTGAAACATTGCTTCTGAGGCTTCCCTTCAACGCTTGGTTATGAACACTTTGGAAAATCAATCCTTTTTTTATTACATTCAAGAAAGTTGTTAAAAACCATTGAAACATTGCTTCTGAGGCTTCCCTTCAACGCTTGGTTATGAACACTTTGGAAAATCAATCCTTTTTTTATTACATTCAAGAAAGTTGTTAAAAACCATTTAGCCATTGCTTCTGAGGCTTCTCCTCAAGGCTTGGTTAAGAACTCTTTCGAAAATCAATCCTTTTTTTATTACATTCAAGAAAGTTGTTAAAAACCATTGAAACATTTCTTATGAGGCTTCCCTTCAAGGCTTGGTTATGAACACTTTGGGAAATCAATCCTTTTTTTTTATTACATTCAAGAAAGTTGTTAAAAACCATTGAAACGTTGCTTCTGAGGCTTCCCTTCAACGCTTGGTTATGAACACTTTGGAAAATCAATCCTTTTTTTATTACATTCAAGAAAGTTGTTAAAAACCATTGAAACATTGCTTCTGAAACTTCCCTTAAACGCTTGGTTATGAACACTTTGGAAAATCAATCCTTTTTTTATTACATTCAAGAAAGTTGTTAAAAACCATTGAAACATTGCTTCTGAGGCTTCCCTTCCAGGCTTGGTTATGAACACCTTGGAAAATCAATCTTTTTTTTTATTACATTCAAGAAAGTTTTTAAAAACCATTGAAACATCTCTTCTGAGGCTTCACTTCAACGCTTGGTTATGAACACTTCGGAATATCAATCCTTTCTTTTTATTACATTAAAGAAAGTTATTAAAAACTATTGAAACATTGCTTCTGAGGATTCCCTTCAGCGCTTGGTTATGAACACTTTGGGAAATCAATCCTTTTTTTTTATTACATTCAAGAAAGTTGTTAAAAACCATTGAAACATTGCTTCTGAGGCTTCTCCTCAAGGCTTGGTAAGGAACCCTTTGGAGAATCAATCTTTTTTTTTATTACAATAAAGAAAGTTGTTAAAAACCATTGAAACATTGCTTTTGAGGCTTCCCTTCAACGCTCGGTTATGAACACTTTTGAAAATAAACCTTTTTTTTTATTACATTCAAAAAAGTTGTTAAAAACCATTGAAACATTGCTTCTGAAGCTTCTCCTCAAGGCTTGGTTAAGAACTCTTTGGAAAATCAATCTTTTTTTTTATTACATTCGAGAAAGTTGTTAAAAACCATTGAAACATTGCTTCTGAGGCTTCTCCTCAAGGTTTGGTTAAGAACTCTTTGGAAAATCAATCTTTTTTTTTATCACATTCCAGAAAGTTGTTAAAAACCATTGAAACATTGCTTCTAAGGGCTTCCTTTGAACGCTTGGTTATGAACACTTTGGAAAATCAATCCTTTTTTTTTATTACATTCAAGAAAGTTGTTAAAAACCATTGAAAAATTGCTTCTGAGGCTTCTCCTCAAGGCTTGGTTAAGAACTCTTTCGAAAATCAATCCTTTTTTTATTACATTCAAGAAAGTTGTTAAAAACCATTGAAACATTGCTTCTGATTCTTCCCTTCCAGGCTTGGTTATGAACACTTTGGAGAATCAATCCTTTTTTTTTATTACATTCAAGAAAGTTGTTAAAAACCATTGAAACATTGCTTCTGAGGCTCCCCTTCAACGCTTGGTTATGAACACTCTGGAAAATCAATCTTTTTTTTTTATTACATTCAAGAAGGTTGTTAAAAACCATTGAAACATTGCTTCTGAGGCTTCCCTTCCAGGCTTGGTTAAGAACACTTTGGAAAATCAATCAATTTTTTTAATTACATTCAAGAAAGTTGTTAAAAACCATCGAAACATTTCTTCTGAGGCTTCCCTTCCAGGCTTGGTTAAGAACACTTTGGAAAATCAATCCATTTTTTTTATTACATTCAAGAAAGTTGTTAAAAACCATTGAAACATTTCTTATGAGGCTTCCCTTCAACGCTTGGTTATGAACACTTTAGAAAATCAATCCTTTTTTTTTATTACATTCAAGAAAGTTGTTAAAAACCATTGAAACGTTGCTTCTGAGGCTTCCCTTCAACGCTTGGTTATGAACACTTTGGAAAATCAATCCTTTTTTTATTACATTCAAGAAAGTTGTTAAAAACCATTGAAACATTGCTTCTGAAACTTCCCTTCAACGCTTGGTTATGAACACTTTGGAAAATCAATCCTTTTTTTATTACATTCAAGAAAGTTGTTAAAAACCATTGAAACATTGCTTCTGAGGCTTCCCTTCCAGGCTTGGTTATGAACACCTTGGAAAATCAATCTTTTTTTTTATTACATTCAAGAAAGTTTTTAAAAACCATTGAAACATTGCTTCTGAGGCTTCCCTTCCAGGCTTGGTTAAGAACACTTTGGAAAATCAATCCATTTTTTCTATTACATTCAAGAAAGTTGTTAAAAACCATTGAAACATTTCTTCTGAGGCTTCCCTTCAAGGCTTGGTTAAGAACACTTTGGAAAATCAATCCTTTTTTTTTATTACATTCAAAAAGTTGTTTAAACCATTGAAACATTTCTTATGAGGCTTCCCCTCAAGGCTTGGTTATGAACACTTTGGAAAATCAATCCTTTTTTTTATTACATTCAAGAAAGTTGTTAAAAACCATTGAAACATTGCTTCTGAGGCTTCCCTTCAAGGCTTGGTTATGAACACTTTGGAAAATCAATCCTTTTTTTATTACATTCAAGAAAGTTGTTAAAAACCATTGAAACATTGCTTCTGAGGCTTCCCTTCAACGCTTGGTTATGAACACTTTGGAAAATCAATCCTTTTTTTATGACATTCAAGAAAGTTGTTAAAAACCATTGAAACATTGCTTCTGAGGCTTCCCTTCAAGGCTTGGTTAAGAACATTTTGGAAAATCAATCCTTTTTTTTATTACATTCAAGAAAGTTGTTAAAAACCATTGAAACATTGCTTCTGAGGCTTCCCTTCAAGGCTTGGTTATGAACACTTTGGAAAATCAATCCTTTTTTTATTACATTCAAAAAAGTTGTTAAAAACCATTGAAACATTTCTTATGAGGCTTCCCTTCCAGGCTCGGTTATGAACACTTTGGAAAATTAATCCTTTTTTTTATTACATTCAAGAAAGTTGTTAAAAACCATTGAAACATTGCTTCTGAGGCTTCCCTTCAAGGCTTGGTTATGAACACTTTGGAAAATCAATCCTCTCTTTTTATTACATTAAAGAAAGTTATTAAAAACTATTGAAACATTGCTTCTGAGGCTTCCCTTCAACGCTTGGTTACGAACACTTTGGAAAATCAATCCTTTTTTTTTTATTACACTCAAGAAAGTTGTTAAAAACCATTGAAACATTGCTTCTGAGGCTTCCCTTCAACGCTTGGTTATGAACACTTTGGAAAATCAATTCTTTTTTTATTACATTCAAGAAAGTTGTTAAAAACCATTGAAACATTGCTTCTGAGGCTTCCCTTCAAGGTTTGGTTATGAACAGTTTGGAAAATCAATCCTTTTTTTTAATTACATTCAAGAAAGTTGTTAAAAACCATTGAAACATTGGTTTTGAGGCTTCCCTTCCAGGCTTGGTTAAGAACACTTTGGAAAATCAATCCTTTTTTTTTATTACATTCAAGAAAATTGTTAAAAACCATGGAAACATTTCTTCTGAGGCTTCCCTTCAACGCTTGGTTATGAACACTTTAGAAAATCAATCCTTTTTTTTTATTACATTCAAGAAAGTTGTTAAAAACCATTGAAACACTGCTTCTGAGGCATCCCTTCAATGCTTGGTTATGAACACTTTGAAAAATCAATCTTTTTTTTTTATTACATTCAAGAAAGTTGTTAAAAATCATGGAAACATTGCTTCTGAGGCTTCCTTTCAATGCTTGGTTATGAACACTTTGGAAAATCATTCCTCTTTTTTTATTACATTAAAGAAAGTTGTTAAAAACCATTGAAACATCTCTTCTGAGGCTTCACTTCAACGCTTGGTTATGAACACTTCGGAATATCAATCCTTTCTTTTTATTACATTAAAGAAAGTTATTAAAAACTATTGAAACATTGCTTCTGAGGCTTCTCCTCAAGGCTTGGTTAAGAACTCTTTGGAAAATTAATCTTTTTTTCATTACATTCAAGAAATTTGTTAAAAACCATTGAAACATTTCTTCTGAGGCTTCCCTTCAAGGCTTGGTTATGAACACTTTGGAAAATCAATACTTTTTTTTTATTACATTCAAGAAAGTTGTTAAAAACCATTGAAACATTGCTTCTGAGGCTTCCCTTCAACGCTTGGTTATGAACACTTTGGAAAATCAATCCTTTTTTTTAATTACATTCAAGAAAGTTGTTAAAAACCATTGAAACATTGCTTCTGAGGCTTCCCTTCAAGGCTTGGTTATGAACACTTTGGAAAATTAATCCTTTTTTTTATTACATTCAAGAAAGTTGTTAAAAACCATTGAAACATTGCTTCTGAGGCTTCCCTTCAACGCTTGGTTATGAACACTTTGGAAAATCAATCCTTTTTTTATTACATTCAAGAAAGTTGTTGAAAACCATTGAAACATTTCTTATGAGGCTTCCCCTCAAGGCTTGGTTATGAACACTTTGGAAAATCAATCCATTTTTTTTATTACATTCAAGAAAGTTGTTAAAAACCATTGAAACATTGCTTCTGAGGCTTCCCTTCAACGCTTGGTTATGAACACTTTGGAAAATCAATCCTTTTTTTATTACATTCAAGAAAGTTGTTGAAAACCATTGAAACATTTCTTCTGAGGCTTCCCCTCAAGGCTTGGTTATGAACACTTTGGAAAATCAATCCTTTTTTTTTTATTACATTGAAGAAAGTTATTAAAAACTATTGAAACATTGCTTCTGAGGCTTCCCTTCAAGGCTTGGTTATGAACACTTTGGAAAATCAATCTTTTTTCCTTTATTACATTCAAGAAAGATGTTAAAAACCATTGAAACATTGCTTCTGAGGCTTCCCTTCAACGCTTGGTTATGAACACTTTGGGAAATCAATCTTTTTTTTTTAGTACATTCAAGAAAATTGTAAAAACCATTGAAACATTGCTTCTGAGGCTTCTCCTCAAGTTTTGGTTAAGAACCCTTTGGAAAATCAATCTTTTTTTCTATTACATTCAAGAAAGTTGTTAAAAACCATTGAAACATTGCTTCTGAGGCTTCCCTTCAAAGCTTGGTTATGAACACTTTGGAAAATCAATCCTTTTTTTTATTATATTCAAGAAAGTTGTTAAAAACCATTGAAACATTGCTTCTGAGGCTTCTCCTCAAGGCTTGGTTAAGAACCATTTGGAAAATCAATTTTTTTTTTATTACATTCAAAAAAGTTGTTAAAAACCATTGAAACATTGCTTCTGAGGCTTCCCTTCAACGCTTGGTTATGAACACTTTGGGAAATCAATCCTTTTTTTTTATTACATTCAAGAAAGTTGTTAAAAACCATTGAAACATTGCTCCTGAGGCTTCCCTTCAACGCTTGGTTATGAACACTTTGGAAAATCAATCCTTTTTTTTTATTACATTCAAGAAAGTTGTTAAAAACCATTGAAACATTGCTTCTGAGGCTTCCCTTCAAGGCTTGGTTATGAACACTTTGGAAAATCAATCTTTTTTTTTATTACATTCAAGAAAGTTGTTGAAAACCATTGAAACATTGCTTCTGAGGCTTCCCTTCAAGGCTTGGTTATGAACACTTTGGAAAATCAATCCTTTTTTTATTACATTCAAAAAAGTTGTTAAAAACCATTGAAACATTTCTTATGAGGCTTCCCTTCCAGGCTCGGTTATGAACACTTTGGAAAATTAATCCTTTTTTTTATTACATTCAAGAAAGTTGTTAAAAACCATTGAAACATTGCTTCTGAGGCTTCACTTCAAGGCTTGGTTATGAACACTTTGGAAAATCAATCCTCTCTTTTTATTACATTAAAGAAAGTTATTAAAAACTATTGAAACATTGCTTCTGAGGCTTCCCTTCAACGCTTGGTTACGAACACTTTGGAAAATCAATCCTTTTTTTTTTATTACACTCAAGAAAGTTGTTAAAAACCATTGAAACATTGCTTCTGAGGCTTCCCTTCAACGCTTGGTTATGAACACTTTGGAAAATCAATTCTTTTTTTATTACATTCAAGAAAGTTGTTAAAAACCATTGAAACATTGCTTCTGAGGCTTCCCTTCAAGGTTTGGTTATGAACAGTTTGGAAAATCAATCCTTTTTTTTAATTACATTCAAGAAAGTTGTTAAAAACCATTGAAACATTGGTTTTGAGGCTTCCCTTCCAGGCTTGGTTAAGAACACTTTGGAAAATCAATCCTTTTTTTTTATTACATTCAAGAAAATTGTTAAAAACCATGGAAACATTTCTTCTGAGGCTTCCCTTCAACGCTTGGTTATGAACACTTTAGAAAATCAATCCTTTTTTTTTATTACATTCAAGAAAGTTGTTAAAAACCATTGAAACACTGCTTCTGAGGCATCCCTTCAATGCTTGGTTATGAACACTTTGAAAAATCAATCTTTTTTTTTTATTACATTCAAGAAAGTTGTTAAAAATCATGGAAACATTGCTTCTGAGGCTTCCTTTCAATGCTTGGTTATGAACACTTTGGAAAATCATTCCTCTTTTTTTATTACATTAAAGAAAGTTGTTAAAAACCATTGAAACATCTCTTCTGAGGCTTCACTTCAACGCTTGGTTATGAACACTTCGGAATATCAATCCTTTCTTTTTATTACATTAAAGAAAGTTATTAAAAACTATTGAAACATTGCTTCTGAGGCTTCTCCTCAAGGCTTGGTTAAGAACTCTTTGGAAAATTAATCTTTTTTTCATTACATTCAAGAAATTTGTTAAAAACCATTGAAACATTTCTTCTGAGGCTTCCCTTCAAGGCTTGGTTATGAACACTTTGGAAAATCAATACTTTTTTTTTATTACATTCAAGAAAGTTGTTAAAAACCATTGAAACATTGCTTCTGAGGCTTCCCTTCAACGCTTGGTTATGAACACTTTGGAAAATCAATCCTTTTTTTTAATTACATTCAAGAAAGTTGTTAAAAACCATTGAAACATTGCTTCTGAGGCTTCCCTTCAAGGCTTGGTTATGAACACTTTGGAAAATTAATCCTTTTTTTTATTACATTCAAGAAAGTTGTTAAAAACCATTGAAACATTGCTTCTGAGGCTTCCCTTCAACGCTTGGTTATGAACACTTTGGAAAATCAATCCTTTTTTTATTACATTCAAGAAAGTTGTTGAAAACCATTGAAACATTTCTTCTGAGGCTTCCCCTCAAGGCTTGGTTATGAACACTTTGGAAAATCAATCCATTTTTTTTATTACATTCAAGAAAGTTGTTAAAAACCATTGAAACATTGCTTCTGAGGCTTCCCTTCAACGCTTGGTTATGAACACTTTGGAAAATCAATCCTTTTTTTATTACATTCAAGAAAGTTGTTGAAAACCATTGAAACATTTCTTCTGAGGCTTCCCCTCAAGGCTTGGTTATGAACACTTTGGAAAATCAATCCTTTTTTTTTTATTACATTGAAGAAAGTTATTAAAAACTATTGAAACATTGCTTCTGAGGCTTCCCTTCAAGGCTTGGTTATGAACACTTTGGAAAATCAATCTTTTTTCCTTTATTACATTCAAGAAAGATGTTAAAAACCATTGAAACATTGCTTCTGAGGCTTCCCTTCAACGCTTGGTTATGAACACTTTGGGAAATCAATCTTTTTTTTTTAGTACATTCAAGAAAATTGTAAAAACCATTGAAACATTGCTTCTGAGGCTTCTCCTCAAGTTTTGGTTAAGAACCCTTTGGAAAATCAATCTTTTTTTCTATTACATTCAAGAAAGTTGTTAAAAACCATTGAAACATTGCTTCTGAGGCTTCCCTTCAAAGCTTGGTTATGAACACTTTGGAAAATCAATCCTTTTTTTTATTATATTCAAGAAAGTTGTTAAAAACCATTGAAACATTGCTTCTGAGGCTTCTCCTCAAGGCTTGGTTAAGAACCATTTGGAAAATCAATTTTTTTTTTATTACATTCAAAAAAGTTGTTAAAAACCATTGAAACATTGCTTCTGAGGCTTCCCTTCAACGCTTGGTTATGAACACTTTGGGAAATCAATCCTTTTTTTTTATTACATTCAAGAAAGTTGTTAAAAACCATTGAAACATTGCTTCTGAGGCTTCTCCTCAAGGCTTGGTTAAGAACCATTTGGAAAATCAATTTTTTTTTTATTACATTCAAAAAAGTTGTTAAAAACCATTGAAACATTGCTTCTGAGGCTTCCCTTCAACGCTTGGTTATGAACACTTTGGGAAATCAATCCTTTTTTTTTATTACATTCAAGAAAGTTGTTAAAAACCATTGAAACATTGCTTCTGAGGCTTCCCTTCAACGCTTGGTTATGAACACTTTGGAAAATCAATCCTTTTTTTTTATTACATTCAAGAAAGTTGTTAAAAACCATTGAAACATTGCTTCTGAGGCTTCCCTCCAACGCTTGGTTATGAACACTTTGGAAAATCAATCTTTTTTTTTATTACATTCAAGAAAGTTGTTGAAAACCATTGAAACATTGCTTCTGAGGCTTCCCTTCAAGGCTTGGTTATGAACACTTTGGAAAATCAATCCTTTTTTTATTACATTCAAAAAAGTTGTTAAAAACCATTGAAACATTTCTTATGAGGCTTCCCTTCCAGGCTCGGTTATGAACACTTTGGAAAATTAATCCTTTTTTTTATTACATTCAAGAAAGTTGTTAAAAACCATTGAAACATTGCTTCTGAGGCTTCCCTTCAAGGCTTGGTTATGAACACTTTGGAAAATCAATCCTCTCTTTTTATTACATTAAAGAAAGTTATTAAAAACTATTGAAACATTGCTTCTGAGGCTTCCCTTCAACGCTTGGTTACGAACACTTTGGAAAATCAATCCTTTTTTTTTTATTACACTCAAGAAAGTTGTTAAAAACCATTGAAACATTGCTTCTGAGGCTTCCCTTCAAGGTTTGGTTATGAACAGTTTGGAAAATCAATCCTTTTTTTTAATTACATTCAAGAAAGTTGTTAAAAACCATTGAAACATTGGTTTTGAGGCTTCCCTTCCAGGCTTGGTTAAGAACACTTTGGAAAATCAATCCTTTTTTTTTATTACATTCAAGAAAATTGTTAAAAACCATGGAAACATTTCTTCTGAGGCTTCCCTTCAACGCTTGGTTATGAACACTTTAGAAAATCAATCCTTTTTTTTTATTACATTCAAGAAAGTTGTTAAAAACCATTGAAACACTGCTTCTGAGGCATCCCTTCAATGCTTGGTTATGAACACTTTGAAAAATCAATCTTTTTTTTTTATTACATTCAAGAAAGTTGTTAAAAATCATGGAAACATTGCTTCTGAGGCTTCCTTTCAATGCTTGGTTATGAACACTTTGGAAAATCATTCCTCTTTTTTTATTACATTAAAGAAAGTTGTTAAAAACCATTGAAACATCTCTTCTTAGGCTTCACTTCAACGCTTGGTTATGAACACTTCGGAATATCAATCCTTTCTTTTTATTACATTAAAGAAAGTTATTAAAAACTATTGAAACATTGCTTCTGAGGCTTCTCCTCAAGGCTTGGTTAAGAACTCTTTGGAAAATTAATCTTTTTTTCATTACATTCAAGAAATTTGTTAAAAACCATTGAAACATTTCTTCTGAGGCTTCCCTTCAAGGCTTGGTTATGAACACTTTGGAAAATCAATACTTTTTTTTTATTACATTCAAGAAAGTTGTTAAAAACCATTGAAACATTGCTTCTGAGGCTTCCCTTCAACGCTTGGTTATGAACACTTTGGAAAATCAATCCTTTTTTTTAATTACATTCAAGAAAGTTGTTAAAAACCATTGAAACATTGCTTCTGAGGCTTCCCTTCAAGGCTTGGTTATGAACACTTTGGAAAATTAATCCTTTTTTTTATTACATTCAAGAAAGTTGTTAAAAACCATTGAAACATTGCTTCTGAGGCTTCCCTTCAACGCTTGGTTATGAACACTTTGGAAAATCAATCCTTTTTTTATTACATTCAAGAAAGTTGTTGAAAACCATTGAAACATTTCTTCTGAGGCTTCCCCTCAAGGCTTGGTTATGAACACTTTGGAAAATCAATCCATTTTTTTTATTACATTCAAGAAAGTTGTTAAAAACCATTGAAACATTGCTTCTGAGGCTTCCCTTCAACGCTTGGTTATGAACACTTTGGAAAATCAATCCTTTTTTTATTACATTCAAGAAAGTTGTTGAAAACCATTGAAACATTTCTTCTGAGGCTTCCCCTCAAGGCTTGGTTATGAACACTTTGGAAAATCAATCCTTTTTTTTTTATTACATTGAAGAAAGTTATTAAAAACTATTGAAACATTGCTTCTGAGGCTTCCCTTCAAGGCTTGGTTATGAACACTTTGGAAAATCAATCTTTTTTCCTTTATTACATTCAAGAAAGATGTTAAAAACCATTGAAACATTGCTTCTGAGGCTTCCCTTCAACGCTTGGTTATGAACACTTTGGGAAATCAATCTTTTTTTTTTAGTACATTCAAGAAAATTGTAAAAACCATTGAAACATTGCTTCTGAGGCTTCTCCTCAAGTTTTGGTTAAGAACCCTTTGGAAAATCAATCTTTTTTTCTATTACATTCAAGAAAGTTGTTAAAAACCATTGAAACATTGCTTCTGAGGCTTCCCTTCAAAGCTTGGTTATGAACTCTTTGGAAAATCAATCCTTTTTTTTATTATATTCAAGAAAGTTGTTAAAAACCATTGAAACATTGCTTCTGAGGCTTCTCCTCAAGGCTTGGTTAAGAACCATTTGGAAAATCAATTTTTTTTTTATTACATTCAAAAAAGTTGTTAAAAACCATTGAAACATTGCTTCTGAGGCTTCCCTTCAACGCTTGGTTATGAACACTTTGGGAAATCAATCCTTTTTTTTTATTACATTCAAGAAAGTTGTTAAAAACCATTGAAACATTGCTTCTGAGGCTTCCCTTCAACGCTTGGTTATGAACACTTTGGAAAATCAATCTTTTTTTTTTATTACATTCAAGAAAGTTGTTAAAAACCATTGAAACATTGCTTCTGAGGCTTCCCTTCAAGGCTTGGTTATGAACACTTTGGAAAATCAATCCTTTTTTTTTATTACATTCAAGAAAGTTGTTGAAAACCATTGAAACATTGCTTCTGAGGCTTCCCTTCAACGCTTGGTTATGAACACTATGGAAAATCAATCCTTTTTTTTTATTACATTGAAGAAAGTTGTTAAAAACCATTGAAACATTTCTTCTGAGGCTTCCCTTCAAGGCTTGGTTATGAACACTTTGGAAAATCAATCCTTTTTTTTTATTACATTGAAGAAAGTTGTTAAAAACCATTGAAACATTGCTTCTGAGGCTTCCCTTCCAGGCTTGGTTATGAACACTTTGGGAAATCAATCCTTTTTTTATTACATTCAAGAAAGTTGTTAAAAACTATTGAAACATTTCTTATGAGGCATCCTTTCAACGCTTAGTTATGAACACTTTGGAAAATCAATCCTTTTTTTATTACATTCAAGAAAGTTGGTAAAAACCCTTTAGCCATTGCTTCTGAGGCTTTTCCTCAAAGTTTGGTTAAGAACTCTTTTGAAAATCAATACTTTTTTTTATTACATTCAAGAAAGTTGTTAAAAACCATTGAAACATTTCTTATGAGGCTTCCCTTCAAGGCTTGGTTATGAACACTTTGGAAAATCAATCCTTTTTTTTATTACATTCAAGAAAGTTGTTGAAAACCATTGAAACATTGCTTTTGTGTCTTTTTTCCAAAGCTTGGTTATGAACACTTTTGAGAATCAATCCTTTTTTTTTATTACATTCGAAAAAGATGTTAAAAACCATTGAAATATCTTTTATGGCTTCCTTTCAGGGTTTGGATATGGACACTTTGGAAAATCAATCTTTTTTTTTATTACATTCGAGAAAGTTGTTAAAAACCATTGAAACATTGCTTCTGAGGCTTTTCCTCAAGGTTTGGTTAAGAACTCTTTGGAAAATCAATCTTTTTTTTTATCACATTCCAGAAAGTTGTTAAAAACCATTGAAACATTGCTTCTAAGGGTTCCCTTTGAACGCTTGGTTATGAACACTTTGGAAAATCAATCCTTTTTTTTTATTACATTCAAGAAAGTTGTTAAAAACCATTTAGCCATTGCTTCTGAGGCTTCTCCTCAAGGCTTGGTTAAGAACTCTTTCGAAAATCAATCCTTTTTTTATTACATTCAAGAAAGTTGTTAAAAACCATTGAAACATTGCTTCTGAGGCTTTCCTTCCAGGCTTGGTTATGAACACTTTGGAAAATCAATCCTTTTTTTTTATTACATTCAAGAAAGTTGTTAAAAACCATTGAAACATTGCTTCTGAGGCTCCCCTTCAACGCTTGGTTATGAACACTCTGGAAAATCAATCTTTTTTTTTTATTACATTCAAGAAGGTTGTTAAAAACCATTGAAACATTGCTTCTGAGGCTTCCCTTCCAGGCTTGGTTAAGAACACTTTGGAAAATCAATCCATTTTTTTAATTACATTCAAGAAAGTTGTTAAAAACCATCGAAACATTTCTTCTGAGGCTTCCCTTCCAGGCTTGGTTAAGAACACTTTGGAAAATCAATCCTTTTTTTTTATTACATTCAAGAAAGTTGTTGAAAACCATTGAAACATTGCTTCTGAGGCTTCCCTTCAACGCTTGGTTATGAACACTATGGAAAATCAATCCTTTTTTTTTATTACATTCAAGAAAGTTGTTAAAAACCATTGAAACATTTCTTCTGAGGCTTCCCTTCAAGGCTTGGTTATGAACACTTTGGGAAATCAATCCTTTTTTTTTAGTACATTCAAGAAAGTTGTAAAAACCATTGAAACATTGCTTCTGAGGCTTCTCCTCAAGTTTTGGTTAAGAACCCTTTGGAAAATCAATCTTTTTTTCTATTACATTCAAGAAAGTTGTTAAAAACCATTGAAACATTGCTTCTGAGGCTTCCCTTCAAGGCTTGGTTATGAACACTTTGGAAAATCAATCCTTTTTTTTATTATATTCAAGAAAGTTGTTAAAAACCATTGAAACATTGCTTCTGAGGCTTCTCCTCAAGGCTTGGTTAAGAACCATTTGGAAAATCAATTTTTTTTTTATTACATTCAAAAAAGTTGTTAAAAACCATTGAAACATTGCTTCTGAGGCTTCCCTTCAACGCTTGGTTATGAACACTTTGGGAAATCAATCCTTTTTTTTTATTACATTCAAGAAAGTTGTTAAAAACCATTGAAACATTGCTTCTGAGGCTTCCCTTCAACGCTTGGTTATGAACACTTTGGAAAATCAATCCTTTTTTTTTATTACATTCAAGAAAGTTGTTAAAAACCATTGAAACATTGCTTCTGAGGCTTCACTTCAACGCTTGGTTATGAACACTTTGGAAAATCAATCCTTTTTTTTTATTACATTCAAGAAAGTTGTTAAAAACCATTGAAACATTGCTTCTGAGGCTTCCCTTCAAGGCTTGGTTATGAACACTTTGGAAAATCAATCCTTTTTTTTTATTACATTCAAGAAAGTTGTTGAAAACCATTGAAACATTGCTTCTGAGGCTTCCCTTCAACGCTTGGTTATGAACACTATGGAAAATCAATCCTTTTTTTTTATTACATTCAAGAAAGTTGTTAAAAACCATTGAAACATTTCTTCTGAGGCTTCCCTTCAAGGCTTGGTTATGAACACTTTGGAAAATCAATCCTTTTTTTATTACATTGAAGAAAGTTGTTAAAAACCATTGAAACATTGCTTCTGAGGCTTCCCTTCCAGGCTTGGTTATGAACACTTTGGGAAATCAATCCTTTTTTTATTACATTCAAGAAAGTTGTTAAAAACCATTGAAACATTTCTTATGAGGCATCCTTTCAACGCTTAGTTATGAACACTTTGGAAAATCAATCCTTTTTTTATTACATTCAAGAAAGTTGGTAAAAACCCTTTAGCCATTGCTTCTGAGGCTTTTCCTCAAAGTTTGGTTAAGAACTCTTTTGAAAATCAATACTTTTTTTTATTACATTCAAGAAAGTTTTTAAAAACCATTGAAACATTTCTTATGAGGCTTCCCTTCAAGGCTTGGTTATGAACACTTTGGAAAATCAATCCTTTTTTTTATTACATTCAAGAAAGTTGTTAAAAACCATTGAAACATTGCTTCTGTGTCTTTTTTCCAAAGCTTGGTTATGAACACTTTTGAGAATCAATCCTTTTTTTTTATTACATTTGAAAAAGATGTTAAAAACCATTGAAATATCTTTTATGGCTTCCCTTCAGGGTTTGGATATGGACACTTTGGAAAATCAATCTTTTTTTTTATTACATTCGAGAAAGTTGTTAAAAACCATTGAAACATTGCTTCTGAGGCTTTTCCTCAAGGTTTGGTTAAGAACTCTTTGGAAAATCAATCTTTTTTTTTATCACATTCCAGAAAGTTGTTAAAAACCATTGAAACATTGCTTCTAAGGGTTTCCTTTGAACGCTTGGTTATGAACACTTTGGAAAATCAATCCTTTTTTTTTATTACATTCAAGAAAGTTGTTAAAAACCATTTAGCCATTGCTTCTGAGGCTTCTCCTCAAGGCTTGGTTAAGAACTCTTTCGAAAATCAATCCTTTTTTTATTACATTCAAGAAAGTTGTTAAAAACCATTGAAACATTGCTTCTGAGGCTTCCCTTCCAGGCTTGGTTATGAACACTTTGGAAAATCAATCCTTTTTTTTTATTACATTCAAGAAAGTTGTTAAAAACCATTGAAACATTGCTTCTGAGGCTCCCCTTCAACGCTTGGTTATGAACACTCTGGAAAATCAATCTTTTTTTTTTATTACATTCAAGAAGGTTGTTAAAAACCATTGAAACATTGCTTCTGAGGCTTCCCTTCCAGGCTTGGTTAAGAACACTTTGGAAAATCAATCCTTTTTTTTTATTACATTCAAGAAAGTTGTTAAAAACCATTGAAACATTGCTTCTGAGGCTTCCCTTCCAGGCTTGGTTAAGAACACTTTGGAAAATCAATCCATTTTTTTTATTACATTCAAGAAAGTTGTTGAAAACCATTGAAACATTTCTTCTGAGGCTTCCCTTCAAGGCTTGGTTATGAACACTTTGGAAAATCAATCCTTTTTTTTTATTACATTCAAGAAAGTTGTTAAAAACCATTGAAACGTTGCTTCTGAGGCTTCCCTTCAACGCTTGGTTATGAACACTTTGGAAAATCAATCCTTTTTTTATTACATTCAAGAAAGTTTCTAAAAACCATTGAAACATTGCTTCTGAAACTTCCCTTCAAAGCTTGGTTATGAACACTTTGGAAAATCAATCCTTTTTTTATTACATTCAAGAAAGTTGTTAAAAACCATTGAAACATTGCTTCTGAGGCTTCCCTTCCAGGCTTGGTTATGAACACCTTGGAAAATCAATCTTTTTTTTTATTACATTCAAGAAAGTTTTTAAAAACCATTGAAACATTGCTTCTGAGGCTTCCCTTCCAGGCTTGGTTAAGAACACTTTGGAAAATCAATCCATTTTTTCTATTACATTCAAGAAAGTTGTTAAAAACCATTGAAACATTTCTTCTGAGGCTTCCCTTCAAGGCTTGGTTAAGAACACTTTGGAAAATCAATCCTTTTTTTTTATTACATTCAAAAAGTTGTTTAAACCATTGAAACATTTCTTATGAGGCTTCCCCTCAAGGCTTGGTTATGAACACTTTGAAAAATCAATCCTCTCTTTATTACATTCAAGAAAGTTGTTAAAAACCATTGAAACATTGCTTCCGAGGCCTCCCTTTAAGGCTTGGTTATGAACACTTTGGAAAATCAATCCTTTTTTTATTACATTCAAGAAAGTTGTTAAAAACCATTGAAACATTGCTTCTGAGGCTTCCCTTCAACACTTGGTTATGAACACTTTGGAAAATCAATCCTTTTTTTATTACATTCAAGAAAGTTGTTAAAAACCATTGAAACATTGCTTCTGAGGCTTCCCTTCCAGGATTGGTTAAGAACATTTTGGAAAATCAATCCTTTTTTTTATTACATTCAAGAAAGTTGTTAAAAACCATTTAAACATTGCTTCTGAGGCTTCCCTTCAAGGCTTGGTTATGAACACTTTGGAAAATCAATCCTTTTTTTATTACATTCAAGAAAGTTGTTAAAAACCATTGAAACATTTCTTATGAGGCTTCCCTTCCAGGCTTGGTTATGAACACTTTGGAAAATTAATCCTTTTTTTTATTACATTCAAGAAAGTTGTTAAAAACCATTGAAACATTGCTTCTGAGGCTTCCCTTCAAGGCTTGGTTATGAACACTTTGGAAAATCAATCCTTTCTTTTTATTACATTAAAGAAAGTTATTAAAAACTATTGAAACATTGCTTCTGAGGCTTCCCTTCAACGCTTGGTTACGAACACTTTGGAAAATCAATCCTTTTTTTTTTATTACACTCAAGAAAGTTGTTAAAAACCATTGAAACATTGCTTCTGAGGCTTCCCTTCAACGCTTGGTTATGAACACTTTGGAAAATCAATCCTTTTTTTATTACATTCAAGAAAGTTGTTAAAAACCATTGAAACATTGCTTCTGAGGCTTCCCTTCAAGGTTTGGTTATGAACAGTTTGGAAAATCAATCCTTTTTTTTTATTACATTCAAGAAAGTTTTTAAAAACCGTTGAAACATTGGTTTTGAGGCTTCCCTTCCAGGCTTGGTTAAGAACACTTTGGAAAATCAATCCTTTTTTTTTATTACATTCAAGAAAATTGTTAAAAACCATGGAAACATTTCTTCTGAGGCTTCCCTTCAACGCTTGGTTATGAACACTTTAGAAAATCAATCCTTTTTTTTTATTACATTCAAGAAAGTTGTTAAAAACCATTGAAACACTGCTTCTGAGGCATCCCTTCAATGCTTGGTTATGAACACTTTGGAAAATCAATCTTTTTTTTTTATTACATTCAAGAAAGTTGTTAAAAATCATGGAAACATTGCTTCTGAGGCTTCCTTTCAATGCTTGGTTATGAACACTTTGGAAAATCAGTCCTCTTTTTTTATTACATTAAAGAAAGTTGTTAAAAACCATTGAAACATCTCTTCTGAGGCTTCACTTCAACGCTTGGTTATGAACACTTCAGAATATCAATCCTTTCTTTTTATTACATTAAAGAAAGTTATTAAAAACTATTGAAACATTGCTTCTGAGGCTTCTCCTCAAGGCTTGGTTAAGAACTCTTTGGAAAATCAATCTTTTTTTCATTACATTCAAGAAATTTGTTAAAAACCATTGAAACATTTCTTCTGAGGCTTCCCTTCAAGGCTTGGTTATGAACACTTTGGAAAATCAATCCATTTTTTTTATTACATTCAAGAAAGTTGTTAAAAACCATTGAAACATTGCTTCTGAGGCTTCCCTTCAACGCTTGGTTATGAACACTTTGGAAAATCAATCCTTTTTTTTAATTACATTCAAGAAAGTTGTTAAAAACCATTGAAACATTGCTTCTGAGGCTTCCCTTCAAGGCTTGGTTATGAACACTTTGGAAAATAAACCTTTTTTTTTATTACATTCAAAAAAGTTGTTAAAAACCATTGAAACATTGCTTCTGAAGCTTCTCCTCAAGGCTTGGTTAAGAACTCTTTGGAAAATCAATCTTTTTTTTTATTACATTCGAGAAAGTTGTTAAAAACCATTGAAACATTGCTTCTGAGGCTTTTCCTCAAGGTTTGGTTAAGAACTCTTTGGAAAATCAATCTTTTTTTTTATCACATTCCAGAAAGTTGTTAAAAACCATTGAAACATTGCTTCTAAGGGCTTCCTTTGAACGCTTGGTTATGAACACTTTGGAAAATCAATCCTTTTTTTTTATTACATGCAAGAAAGTTGTTAAAAACCATTTAGCCATTGCTTCTGAGGCTTCTCCTCAAGGCTTGGTTAAGAACTCTTTCGAAAATCAATCCTTTTTTTATTACATTCAAGAAAGTTGTTAAAAACCATTGAAACATTGCTTCTGAGGCTTCCCTTCAAGGCTTGGTTATGAACACTTTGGAAAATCAATCCTTTTTTTTTATTACATTCAAGAAAGTTGTTAAAAACCATTGAAACATTGCTTCTGAGGCTCCCCTTCAACGCTTGGTTATGAACACTCTGGAAAATCAATCTTTTTTTTTTATTACATTCAAGAAGGTTGTTAAAAACCATTGAAACATTGCTTCTGAGGCTTCCCTTCCAGGCTTGGTTAAGAACACTTTGGAAAATCAATCCATTTTTTTTATTACATTCAAGAAAGTTGTTAAAAACCATCGAAACATTTCTTCTGAGGCTTCCCTTCCAGGCTTGGTTAAGAACACTTTGGAAAATCAATCCATTTTTTTTATTACATTCAAGAAAGTTGTTAAAAACCATTGAAACATTTCTTATGAGGCTTCCCTTCAAGGCTTGGTTATGAACACTTTGGAAAATCAATACTTTTTTTTATTACATTCAAGAAAGTTGTTAAAAACCATTGAAACATTGCTTCTGAGGCTTCCCTTCCAGGCTTGGTTATGAACACTTTGGGAAATCAATCCTTTTTTTATTACATTCAAGAAAGTTGTTAAAAACCATTGAAACATTTCTTCTGAGGCTTACCTTCAAAGCTTGGTTAAGAACCCTTTGGAAAATCAATCCTTTTTTTTTATTACATTCAAAAAGTTGTTTAAACCATTGAAACATTTCTTATGAGGCTTCCCCTCAAGGCTTGGTTATGAACACTTTGGAAAATCAATCCTCTCTTTATTACATTCAAGAAAGTTGTTAAAAACCATTGAAACATTGCTTCTGAGGCCTCCCTTTAAGGCTTGGTTATGAACACTTTGGAAAATCAATCCTTTTTTTATTACATTCAAAAAAGTTGTTAAAAACCATTGAAACATTGCTTCTGAGGCTTCCCTTCAACGCTTGGTTATGAACACTTTGGAAAATCAATCCTTTTTTTATTACATTCAAGAAAGTTGTTAAAATCCATTGAAACATTGCTTCTGAGGCTTCCCTTCCAGGCTTGGTTAAGAACATTTTGGAAAATCAATCCTTTTTTTTATTACATTCAAGAAAGTTGTTAAAAACCATTGAAACATTGCTTCTGAGGCTTCCCTTCAAGGCTTGGTTATGAACACTTTGGAAAATCAATCCTTTTTTTATTACATTCAAGAAAGTTGTTAAAAACCATTGAAACATTTCTTATGAGGCTTCCCTTCCAGGCTTGGTTATGAACACTTTGGAAAATTAATCCTTTTTTTTATTACATTCAAGAAAGTTGTTAAAAACCATTGAAACATTGCTTCTGAGGCTTCCCTTCAAGGCTTGGTTATGAACACTTTGGAAAATCAATCCTTTCTTTTTATTACATTAAAGAAAGTTATTAAAAACTATTGAAACATTGCTTCTGAGGCTTCCCTTCAACGCTTGGTTACGAACACTTTGGAAAATCAATCCTTTTTTTTTTATTACACTCAAGAAAGTTGTTAAAAACCATTGAAACATTGCTTCTGAGGCTTCCCTTCAACGCTTGGTTATGAACACTTTGGAAAATCAATCCTTTTTTTCTTATTACATTCAAGAAAGTTGTTAAAAACCATTGAAACATTGCTTCTGAGGCTTCCCTTCAAGGTTTGGTTATGAACAGTTTGGAAAATCAACCCTTTTTTTCAATTACATTCAAGAAAGTTGTTAAAAACCATTGAAACATTGGTTTTGAGGCTTCCCTTCCAGGCTTGGTTAAGAACACTTTGGAAAATCAATCCTTTTTTTATTACATTCAAGAAAATTGTTAAAAACCATGGAAACATTTCTTCTGAGGCTTCCTTTCAACGCTTGGTTATGAACACTTTAGAAAATCAATCCTTTTTTTTTATTACATTCAAGAAAGTTGTTAAAAACCATTGAAACACTGCTTCTGAGGCATCCCTTCAATGCTTGGTTATGAACACTTTGGAAAATCAATCTTTTTTTTTTATTACATTCAAGAAAGTTGTTAAAAACCATTTAGCCATTGCTTCTGAGGCTTCCTTTCAATGCTTGGTTATGAACACTTTGGAAAATCAGTCCTCTTTTTTTATTACATTAAAGAAAGTTGTTAAAAACCATTGAAACATCTCTTCTGAGGCTTCACTTCAACGCTTGGTTATGAACACTTCGGAATATCAATCCTTTCTTTTTATTACATTAAAGAAAGTTATTAAAAACTATTGAAACATTGCTTCTGAGGCTTCTCCTCAAGGCTTGGTTAAGAACTCTTTGGAAAATCAATCTTTTTTTCATTACATTCAAGAAATTTGTTAAAAACCATTGAAACATTTCTTCTGAGGCTTCCCTTCAAGGCTTGGTTATGAACACTTTGGAAAATCAATCCATTTTTTTTATTACATTCAAGAAAGTTGTTAAAAACCATTGAAACATTTCTTCTGAGGCTTCCCTTCAACGCTTGGTTATGAACACTTTGGAAAATCAATCCTTTTTTTTAATTACATTCAAGAAAGTTGTTAAAAACCATTGAAACATTGCTTCTGAGGCTTCCCTTCAAGGCTTGGTTATGAACACTTTGGAAAATAAACCTTTTTTTTTATTACATTCAAAAAAGTTGTTAAAAACCATTGAAACATTGCTTCTGAAGCTTCTCCTCAAGGCTTGGTTAAGAACTCTTTGGAAAATCAATCTTTTTTTTTATTACATTCGAGAAAGTTGTTAAAAACCATTGAAACATTGCTTCTGAGGCTGTTCCTCAAGGTTTGGTTAAGAACTCTTTGGAAAATCAATCTTTTTTTTTATCACATTCCAGAAAGTTGTTAAAAACCATTGAAACATTGCTTTTAAGGGCTTCCTTTGAACGCTTGGTTATGAACACTTTGGAAAATCAATCTTTTTTTTTATTACATTCAAGAAAGTTGTTAAAAACCATTTAGCCATTGCTTCTGAGGCTTCTCCTCAAGGCTTGGTTAAGAACTCTTTCGAAAATCAATCCTTTTTTTATTACATTCAAGAAAGTTGTTAAAAACCATTGAAACGTTGCTTCTGAGGCTTCCCTTCAACGCTTGGTTATGAACAATTTGGAAAATCAATCCTTTTTTTATTACATTCAAGAAAGTTGTTAAAAACCATTGAAACATTGCTTCTGAAACTTCCCTTCAACGCTTGGTTATGAACACTTTGGAAAATCAATCCTTTTTTTATTACATTCAAGAAAGTTGTTAAAAACCATTGAAACATTGCTTCTGAGGCTTCCCTTCCAGGCTTGGTTATGAACACCTTGGAAAATCAATCTTTTTTTTTATTACATTCAAGAAAGTTTTTAAAAACCATTGAAACATTGCTTCTGAGGCTTCCCTTCCAGGCTTGGTTAAGAACACTTTGGAAAATCAATCCATTTTTTCTATTACATTCAAGAAAGTTGTTAAAAACCATTGAAACATTTCTTCTGAGGCTTCCCTTCAAGGCTTGGTTAAGAACACTTTGGAAAATCAATCCTTTTTTTTTATTACATTCAAAAAGTTGTTTAAACCATTGAAACATTTCTTATGAGGCTTCCCCTCAAGGCTTGGTTATGAACACTTTGGAAAATCAATCCTCTCTTTATTACATTCAAGAAAGTTGTTAAAAACCATTGAAACATTGCTTCTGAGGCCTCCCTTTAAGGCTTGGTTATGAACACTTTGGAAAATCAATCCTTTCTTTATTACATTCAAGAAAGTTGTTAAAAACCATTGAAACATTTCTTATGAGGCTTCCCTTCAAGGCTTGGTTATGAACACTTTGGAAAATCAATACTTTTTTTTATTACATTCAAGAAAGTTGTTAAAAACCATTGAAACATTGCTTCTGTGTCTTTTTTCCAAAGCTTGGTTATGAACACTTTTGAGAATCAATCCTTTTTTTTTATTACATTCGAAAAAGATGTTAAAAACCATTGAAATATCTTTTATGGCTTCCCTTCAGGGTTTGGATATGGACACTTTGGAAAATCAATCTTTTTTTTTATTACATTCAAGAAAGTTGTTAAAAACCATTGAAACATTGCTTCTGAGGCTTCCCTTCAACGCTTGGTTATGAACACTTTGGAAAATCAATCCTTTTTTTTTATTACATTCAAGAAAGTTGTTAAAAACCATTGAAACATTGCTTCTGAGGCTCCCCTTCAACGCTTGGTTATGAACACTCTGGAAAATCAATCTTTTTTTTTTATTACATTCAAGAAAGTTGTTAAAAACCATTGAAACATTGCTTCTGAGGCTTCCCTCCAACACTTGGTTATGAATACTTTGGAAAATCAATCCATTTTTTTTATTACATTCAAGAAAGTTGTTAAAAACCATTGAAACATTGCTTCTGAGGCTTCCCTCCAACACTTGGTTATGAATACTTTGGAAAATCAATCCATTTTTTTTATTACATTCAAGAAAGTTGTTAAAAACCATTGAAACATTGCTTCTGAGGCTCTGCTTCCAGGCTTGGTTATGAACACTTTGGAAAACAATTTTTTTTTTCATTACATTCAAGAAAGTTGTTAAAAACCATTGAAACATTTCTTATGAGGCTTCCCTTCAACGCTTGGTTATGAACACTTTGGAAAATCAATCCTTTTTTTATTACATTCAAGAAAGTTGTTAAAAACCATTTAGCCATTGCTTTTGAGGCTTCCCTTCCAGGCTTGGTTATGAACACTTTGGAAAATCAATCCTTTTTTTATTACATTCAAAAAAGTTATTAAAAGCTATATAAACATTTCTTATGAGGCTTCCCTTCAACGCTTTGTTATGAACACTTTGGAAAATCAATCCTTTTTTTATTACATTCAAGAAAGTTGTTAAAAACCATTGAAACATTGCTTCATAGGCTTGTCCTCAAAGCTTGGTTAAGAACTCTTTGGAAAATCAATCTGTTTTTTTATTACATTCAAGAAAGTTGTTAAAAACCATTGAATCATTGCTTCTGAGGCTTCGCTTCCAGGCTTGATTATGAACACTTTGGAAAATCAATCTTTTTTTTTATTACATTAAAGAAAGTTGTTAAAAACCATTGAAACATTGCTTCTCAGGCTTCCCTTAAACGCTTGGTTATGGACACTTTGGAAAATCAATCCTTTTTTTTTATTACATTCAAGAAAGTTGTTAAAAACCATTGAAACATTGCTTCTGTGTCTTTTTTCCAAGGCTTGGTTATGAACAGTTTTGAGAATCAATCCTTTTTTTTTATTACATTCGAAAAAGATGTTAAAAACCATTGAAATATCTTCTATTGCTTCCCTTCAAGGCTTGGTTATGAACAGTTCGGAAAATCAATCTTTTTTTTTATTACATCCAAGAAAGTGGTTAAAAACCATTGAAACATTGCTTCCATGGCTATCCTTCAAGGTTTGGTTAGGAACACTTAGGAAAATCAATGTTTATTTTTCATAACAATCAAGAAAGATGTTAAAAACCATTGATACGTATCTTCTAAGGCTACCCTTGAATGTTTGGTTATGAACACTTTGGAAAATCAATCTTTTTTTTTATTACATTCAAGAAAGTTGTTAAAAACCATTGAAACATTGCTTCTGGGGCTTCCCTTCCAGGTTTGGTTAAGAACACTTTGGAAAATCAATCCTTTTTTTTTTATTACATTCAAGAAAGTTGTTAAAAACCATTGAAACATTGCTTCATAGGCTTGTCCTCAAAGCTTGGTTAAGAACTCTTTGGAAAATCAATCTTTTTTTTTATTACATTCAAGAAAGTTGTTAAAAACTATTGAATCATTGCTTCTGAGGCTTCGCTTCCAGGCTTGATTATGAACACTTTGGAAAATCAATCTTTTTTTTTATTACATTAAAGAAAGTTGTTAAAAACCATGGAAACATTGCTCCTGAGGCTTCCCTTCCAGGCTTGGTTAAGAACACTTTGGAAAATCAATCCTTTTTTTCTTATTACATTCGAAAAAGTTTTTAAAAACCATTGAAACATTGCTTCTCAGGCCCCCCTTCAATGCTTGGTTATGAACACTTTGGAAAATCAATCTTTTCTTTTTATTACATTCAAGAAAGTTGTTAAAAACCATTGAAACATTTCTTCTGAAGCTTCCCTTCAACACGTGGTTATGAAAACTTTGGAAAATCAATCATTTTTTTATTACATTCAAGAAAGTTGTTAAAAACCATTGAAACATTGCTTCTGAGGCTTCTCCTCAAGGCTTGGTTATGAACACTTTGGAAAATCAATCCTTTTTTTTATTACATTCAAGAAAGTTGTTGAAAACCATTGAAACATTTCTTATGAGGCATCCCTTCAATGCTTGGTTATGAACACTTTGGAAAATCAATCTTTTTTTTTTATTACATTCAAGAAAGTTGTTAAAAACCATTGAAACATTGCTTCTGAGGCTCCCCTTCAATGTTTGGTTATGAACACTCTGGAAAATCAATCTTTTTTTTTTATTACATTCAAGAAAGTTGTTAAAAACCATTGAAACATTGCTTCTCAGGCTCCCCTTCAATGCTTGGTTATGAACAGTTTGGGAAATCAATCCTTTTTTTTATTACATTCAAGAAAGTTGTTAAAAACCATTGAAACATTGCTTCTGAGGCTTTTCGTCAAGGCTTGGTTAAGAACTCTTTAGAAAATCAATCTTTTTTTTTTATTACATTCAAGAAAGTTGTTAAAAACCATCGAAACATTTCTTATGAGGCATCCCTTCAAGGCTTGGTTATGAACACTTTGGAAAATCAATCCTTTTTTTTTATTACATTCAAGAAAGTTGTTAAAAACCATTGAAACATTGCTTCTGAGGCTCCCCTTCAATGCTTGGTTATGAACACTCTGGAAAATCAATCTTTTTTTTTTATTACATCCAAGAAAGTTGTTAAAAACCATTAAAACATTGCTTCAGAGGCTCCCCTTCAACGCTTGGTTATGAACACTCTGGAAAATCAATCCTTTTTTTTTTATTACATTCAAGAAAGTTGTTAAAAACCATTGAAACATTGCTTCTGAGGCTTCCCTTCAAGGCTTGGTTATGAACACTTTGGAAAATCAATCCTTTTTTTTTATTACATTCAAGAAAGTTGTTAAAAATCATTGAAACATTTCTTATGAGGCATCCTTTCAACGCTTGGTTATGAACACTTTGGAAAATCAATCCTTTTTTTATTACATTCAAGAAAGTTGTTAAAAACCATTGAAACATTACTTCTGAGGCTTCTCTTCAAGGCTTGGTTAAGAACTCTTTTGAAAATCAATACTTTTTTTTATTACATTCAACAAAGTTGTTAAAAACCATTGAAACATTGCTTCTGAGGCTTCCCTTCAACGCTTGGTTATGAACACTTTGGAAAATCAATCCTTTTTTTTTATTACATTGAAGAAAGTTGTTAAAAACCATTGAAACATTGCTTCTGTGTCTTTTTTCCAAGGCTTGGTTATGAACACTTTTGAGAATCAATCCTTTTTTTTTATTACATTCGAAAAAGATGTTAAAAACCATTGAAATATCTTCTATGGCTTCCCTTCAAGGCTTGGATATGGAAACTTTGGAAAATTAATCCTTTTTTTATTACATTCAAGAAAGTTATTAAAAACTATTGAAACATTTCTTATGAGGCTTCCCTTCAACGCTTTGTCATGAACACTTTGGAAAATCAATCCTTTTTTTATTACATTCAAGAAAGTTGTTAAAAACCATTGAAACATTGCTTCTGAGGCTTCCCTTCCAGGCTTGGTTAAGAACACTTTGGAAAATCAATCCTTTTTTTTTTATTACATTCAAGAAAGTTGTTAAAAACCATTGAAACATTGCTTCTGAGGCATCCTTTCAACGCTTGGTTATGAACACTTTGGAAAATCAATCCTTTTTTTATTACATTCAAGAAAGTTGTTAAAAACCATTTAGCCATTGCTTCTGAGGCTTCTCCTCAAGGCTTGGTTAAGAACTCTTTGGAAAATCAATCCTTTTTTTTATTACATTCAAGAAAGTTGTTAAAAACCATTGAAACATTGCTTCTCAGGCTCCCCTTCAATGCTTGGTTATGAACACTTTGGGAAATCAATCCTTTTTTTTATTACATTCAAGAAAGTTGTTAAAAACCATTGAAACATTGCTTCTGAGGCTTTTCGTCAAGGCTTGGTTAAGAACTCTTTGGAAAATCAATCTTTTTTTTTTATTACATTCAAGAAAGTTGTTAAAAACCATCGAAACATTTCTTATGAGGCATCCCTTCAAGGCTTGGTTATGAACACTTTGGAAAATCAATCCTTTTTTTATTACATTCAAGAAAGTTGTTAAAAACCATTGAAACATTGCTTCTGAGGCTCCCCTTCAATGCTTGGTTATGAACACTCTGGAAAATCAATCTTTTTTTTTAATTACATCCAAGAAAGTTGTTAAAAACCATTAAAATATTGCTTCAGAGGCTCCCCTTCAACGCTTGGTTATGAACACTCTGGAAAATCAATCCTTTTTTTTTATTACATTCAAGAAAGTTGTTAAAAACCATTGAAACATTGCTTCTCAGGCTTCCCTTCCAGGCTTGGTTAAGAACACTTTGGAAAATCAATCCTTTTTTTATTACATTCAAGAAAGTTGTTGAAAACCATTGAAACATTTCTTATGAGGCATCCCTTCAAGGCTTGGTTATGAACACTTTGGAAAATCAATTTTTTTTTTTTTATTACATTCAAGAAAGTTGTTAAAAACCATTGAAACATTGCTTCTGAGGCTCCCCTTCAATGTTTGGTTATGAACACTCTGGAAAATCAATCTTTTTTTTTTATTACATTCAAGAAAGTTGTTAAAAACCATTGAAACATTGCTTCTGAGGCTTCTCCTCAAGGCTTGGTTAAGAACTCTTCGGGAAACAATCCTTTTTTTTATTACATTCAAGAAAGTTGTTAAAAACCATTGAAACATTGCTTCTGAGGCTTCCATTCCAGGCTTGGTTAAGAACACTTTGGAAAATCAATCCTTTTTTTATTACATTCAAGAAAGTTGTTAAAAACCATTGAAACATTGCTTTTCAGGCCCCCCTTCAACGCTTGGTTATGAACACTTTGGAAAAACAATCCTTTTTTTATTACATTCAAGGAAGTTGTTAAAAACCATTGAAACATTGCTTCTGAGGCTCCCCTTCAACGCTTGGTTATGAACACTCTGGAAAATCAATCTTTTTTTTTATTACATTCAAGAAAGTTGTTAAAACCATTGAAACATTGCTTCTGAGGCTTCCCTCCAACGCTTGGTTATGAACACTTTGGAAAATCAATCCTTTTTTTTTATTACATTCAAGAAAGTTGTTAAAAACCATTGAAACATTGCTTCTGAGGCTTCTCCTCAAGGCTTGGTTAAGAACTCTTTGGGAAACCAATCCTTTTTTTTATTACATTTAAGAAAGTTGTTAAAAACCATTGAAACATTTCTTATGAGGCTTCCATTCCAGGCTTGGTTAAGAACACTTTGGAAAATCAATCCTTTTTTTATTACATTGAAGAAAGTTGTTAAAAACCATTGAAACATTGCTTCTGAGGCATCCCTTCCAGGCTTGGTTAAGAACACTTTGGAAAATCAATCCTTTTTTCATTACATTCAAGAAAGTTTTTAAAAACCATTGAAATATTTCTTATGAGGCTTCCCTTCAACGCTTGGTTATGAACACTTTGGAAAATCAATACTTTTTTTTTATTACATTCAAGAAAGTTGTTAAAAACCATTGAAACATAGCTTCTGAGGCTTCCCTTCCAGGCTTGGTTAAGAACACTTTTGAAAATCAATCCTTTTTTTATTACATTCAAGAAAGTTGTTAAAAATCATTGAAACATTTCTTGTGAGGCATCCTTTCAACGCTTGGTTATGAACACTTTGGAAAATCAATCCTTTTTTTTTATTACATTCAAGAAAGTTGTTAAAAACCATTGAAACATTGCTTCTGTGTCTTTTTTCCAAGGCTTGGTTATGAACACTTTTGAGAATCAATCCTTTTTTTTTATTACATTCGAAAAAGATGTTAAAAACCATTGAAATATCTTCTATGGCTTCCCTTCAAGGCTTGGATATGGACACTTTGGAAAATCAATCCTTTTTTTTATTACATTCAAGAAAGTTGTTAAAAACCATTGAAACATTGCTTCTGAGGCTTCTCCTCAAGGCTTGGTTATGAACACTTCGGAAAATCAATCCTTTTTTTATTACATTCAAGAAAGATGTTAAAAACCATTGAAACATTGCTTCCATGGCTATCCTTCAAGGTTTGGTTAGGAACACTCTGGAAAATCAATCCTTTTTTTTTATTACATTCAAGAAAGTTGTTAAAAACCATTGAAACATTGCTTCTCAGGCTTCCCTTCCAGGCTTGGTTAAGAACACTTTGGAAAATCAATCCTTTTTTTATTACATTCAAGAAAGTTGTTGAAAACCATTGAAACATTGCTTCTGAGGCTTCCCTTCAACGCTTGGTTAAGAACACTTTGGAAAATCAATCCTTTTTTTATTACATTCAAGAAAGTTGTTGAAAACCATTGAAACATTTCTTATGAGGCATCCCTTCAAGGCTTGATTATGAACACTTTGGAAAATCAATTTTTTTTTTTTTATTACATTCAAGAAAGTTGTTAAAAACCATTGAAACATTGCTTCTGAGGCTCCCCTTCAATGTTTGGTTATGAACACTCTGGAAAATCAATCTTTTTTTTTTATTACATTCAAGAAAGTTGTTAAAAACCATTGAAACATTGCTTCTGAGGCTTCTCCTCAAGGCTTGGTTAAGAACTCTTCGGGAAACAATCCTTTTTTTTATTACATTCAAGAAAGTTGTTAAAAACCATTGAAACATTGCTTCTGAGGCTTCCATTCCAGGCTTGGTTAAGAACACTTTGGAAAATCAATCCTTTTTTTATTACATTCAAGAAAGTTGTTAAAAACCATTGAAACATTGCTTTTCAGGCCCCCCCTTCAACGCTTGGTTATGAACACTTTGGAAAAACAATCCTTTTTTTATTACATTCAAGGAAGTTGTTAAAAACCATTGAAACATTGCTTCTGAGGCTCCCCTTCAACGCTTGGTTATGAACACTCTGGAAAATCAATCTTTTTTTTTATTACATTCAAGAAAGTTGTTAAAACCATTGAAACATTGCTTCTGAGGCTTCCCTCCAACGCTTGGTTATGAACACTTTGGAAAATCAATCCTTTTTTTTTATTACATTCAAGAAAGTTGTTAAAAACCATTGAAACATTGCTTCTGAGGCTTCTCCTCAAGGCTTGGTTAAGAACTCTTTGGGAAACCAATCCTTTTTTTTATTACATTTAAGAAAGTTGTTAAAAACCATTGAAACATTTCTTATGAGGCTTCCATTCCAGGCTTGGTTAAGAACACTTTGGAAAATCAATCCTTTTTTTATTACATTGAAGAAAGTTGTTAAAAACCATTGAAACATTGCTTCTGAGGCATCCCTTCCAGGCTTGGTTAAGAACACTTTGGAAAATCAATCCTTTTTTCATTACATTCAAGAAAGTTTTTAAAAACCATTGAAATATTTCTTATGAGGCTTCCCTTCAACGCTTGGTTATGAACACTTTGGAAAATCAATACTTTTTTTTTATTACATTCAAGAAAGTTGTTAAAAACCATTGAAACATAGCTTCTGAGGCTTCCCTTCCAGGCTTGGTTAAGAACACTTTTGAAAATCAATCCTTTTTTTATTACATTCAAGAAAGTTGTTAAAAATCATTGAAACATTTCTTGTGAGGCATCCTTTCAACGCTTGGTTATGAACACTTTGGAAAATCAATCCTTTTTTTTTATTACATTCAAGAAAGTTGTTAAAAACCATTGAAACATTGCTTCTGTGTCTTTTTTCCAAGGCTTGGTTATGAACACTTTTGAGAATCAATCCTTTTTTTTTATTACATTCGAAAAAGATGTTAAAAACCATTGAAATATCTTCTATGGCTTCCCTTCAAGGCTTGGATATGGACACTTTGGAAAATCAATCCTTTTTTTTATTACATTCAAGAAAGTTGTTAAAAACCATTGAAACATTGCTTCTGAGGCTTCTCCTCAAGGCTTGGTTATGAACACTTCGGAAAATCAATCCTTTTTTTATTACATTCAAGAAAGATGTTAAAAACCATTGAAACATTGCTTCCATGGCTATCCTTCAAGGTTTGGTTAGGAACACCTAGGAAAATCAATGTTTATTTTTCATTACAATCAAGAAAGATGTTAAAAACCATTGATACATTTCTTCTAAGGCTACCCTTGAATGTTTGGTTATGAACACTTTGGAAAATCAATCCTTTTTTTTTTTTTATATTCAAAAAAGGTGTTAAAAACCATTGGAACATTGCTTCAGAGTTTTCCCTTTAAGGTTCAGTTATGAACACTTTGGAAAAACAATCACTTTTTTTTTTATTACATTCAAGAAAGTTGTTAAAAACCATTGAAACATTGCTTCTGAGGCTTCCCTTCCAGGCTTGGTTCTGAACACTTTGGAAAAACATTTTTTTTTTACTACATTCAAGAAAGTTATTAAAAACCATTGAAACATTGCTTCCATGGCTATCCTTCAAGGCTTGGTTATGAACACTTTGGAAAATCAATCTTTTTTTTTTCTATAACATTCAAGAAATTTTTCAAAAACCATTGAAACAAATCTTCCATGGCTATCCTTCAAGGCTTGGTTAAGAACACTTTGGAAAATCAATCTTTTTTTTATTACTTTCAAGAAAGTTGTTAAAAACCATTGAAACATTGCTTCTGAGGCTTCCTTTCAAGGATTGTAAATGATAACTTTAAAAAATCAATCCTATTTTCTTACTGCATTCAAGAAAGATGTTAAAAACCATTGAAACATCGCTTCTGTGGCTATCCATTTATGGCTTGATTATTAACACGTGTCGATACCCGAGCCCAGAACGCTATAACTAAACCGATGGCTTTCCCCCTTTCCTTGATTGTTCCATTAATTGATGTCCATAGTGTTGGCAGGGATGGAACAATACGCTATGGCATATATTGACGACATTTTAATATTTTCAAAAACGGCAGATGAACACCTTTGGTACTTGCAACTAGTATTCGACAAATTAAGGGAGCACGGACTAAAATTGAAACTGCCAAAATGTCAGTTCATGAAAAAAAAAACGAAGTACCTCGGGTTTATTATTAGTCAGGAGGGAGTTAAAGCTGACATGGACAAGGTGGAAGTAATAAGAAATATGCCAGTACCTAACTCAGTAAGGCCGGATAGAGGTTTTATCGGGGCGATAGGGTACTACCGGCGATCTGTGCCTGCGTTCTCTAAGATTGCAGCACCCATAATAGCCCTCACAAGGAAGTGCGCCCGGTTTAGGTGGTCCGAAGAATGCCAGAGGGCCTTTGAGACATTAAAATAAAGATTGACGAAGGTATCATTGTTGGCGTACCCTGACATGAACCAACCCATGAATCTCTATACAGACACAAGTGTGGACTGTATAGGGGCCTGTTTAACGCAGCCCTGTCCAGCTAAGGAGGGTCCCATCCCGGGAATCCTGGAGGAAATTCCATTATATTTCCTGTCACATAAGCTGTCGCCAACCCAGCGGAGGTGGCCAGTGGTGGAAAGGGAGGCATATGCTATTGTCTATGCCGTCCAGAAATTAGACTACTATCTGAACGGGGCCACCTTCATTATTAGAACGGATCATGAGCCTCTAAAATATTTATTTGAGGCAAACTGCGAAAAAAAGAAAGTTAATCAGTGGGCCTTGAAGTTAGCCAATTATAACTGCAAGATAGAATATCTGGCTGGTAAGGAGAATAAATGCACAGACTTGCTGTCAAGGATACCCGAACAACTAGAATCTGACCCAATTGAAAATGTAGAGGAGATGGACGATAGAGCATATACTATAAATGTTATTAACTCGAATGTCCTGAAGGGAGGGCCAGAAGAAGAAGAGGAAATAGAGAAAGGAGAAGGAGAAGAAGTAGAAAACAAATTGGGAACCCTGCAACGGGAAGAGATTGAGAGAGAATATGGGGACGATAAAGAATTACAGAAAATCAGACGGGAAATAGAAAAAGAAGGATACGCAGGCAAATACATATTACAGGATGGGATGGTGTATCGCATAGCTGAAAAAGAAGGGGAGACTAGACTTCGGTTATATGTTCCTAATAAAATTAGAATGAAAGTGCTAGACGTATGCCACGACAGACTGGGGCACATGGGAGTAGACAAAACATATGATTTGATCAGTGAAAGATATTATTGGCCGGGAGTCTATAAAGAAGTGCTGCTCTATGTGGAGAAGTGTACTACATGCCAAAGTAGATCTAGCCGACAGGATAAGGCGCCTGTCGAAGAGATGGATGTACCATCTTTTCCGTTTGAAAAAAATTAGTCTGGATATCTCAGGACCATACGGAAAATCGAGAAGTGGCAATATGTATATCGTCGGTTTTGTGGACTAGCTGACCAATTGGCCTGAAATATTTGCGATCAGTGATAAAAAGGCCGTACCAATATCGAACTTGCTGCTGACTGAGATATTCCCTAGATATGGGACTCCGAGAGTAGTAGTGACGGATAACGGTCTGGAGAATGTAAACAAAGTTATGAGAGAAACGTTTGAAAAATCGGAATTGGAGACGCCATTTGCTATCATTAACACAGGTATCACAGATCTGTGTGACACTGAACACGAACTACAAACTGTCGAGCAACATGACATTGAAAAGCAAGACGTTGCTCGGAAACCGATGTTTTCTGCACATGAGAAGTGAGGAAAACGTGAAAGAAAAAAAAATGACAATGATTTATTGATTGGCAAGAGATGCTGCAAGTCTCGATAATGAAAAACATATGAAAAAAAAAAGAGGAAGGAAAGAGAACAATACTGCTTATTTTCAATGTTTCATACTTTTCACAGACAATTAAAAACGAGGGACCCACTTTTTTTAAAAGTACATATGAATGATTTTTTTAAGTGGCAGTAGCTACCAAATTAAAGTGTTGAATAATCGTAGCTTGCATGCAAAGAACGAAAAAAAAAAAAGAAAAGAAAAGACAATCCCAGAAAATAATCCGATCCGTCGGATATAATCTTTGATCGACAAGACAGAAATCTGTCTATTTTGTTGTATTCAAAATGTTTTGTTTCTTTTTACATGTCTCTCTGGAGTTCGGACACCTTGCATGTAAAAAATTTTTTTCTATAAAACACAAGAGAGGCGGCCGATGTTTTAGATGACTTTTACTGGGGTAAAAGTCAGGTAACAAAGGGGTGGGGAGTGATGTGACACTAGGGGACCAGGAGTCCCCCGTGTCCTAAAAATTACTATGGTTATTACCAATGGAGTTATCTGTATTAAAGGCTTAATATGTTTTTGGAAGATACTGTAGGAAATTGAGAATTACGTGCTTCCAAGTGCGGGCACCTGCAGTTTCTCAACTTAATGTCTTCTGTCAAATCCCTGGGTTGCAAAAACAAGTACTTTTAGAGAAGTTCTCTTCCCGATTTGATGTCTAGATAGGGGCTTGATATGTTTCTTGAAGATACCGTAGGAAGTGAGAATTACGTGCTTCCAAGTGCAGGCGCCCGCAGTTTCTCAATTTAATGTCTTCTATCGGATTCCTGGGTTGCAAAAACAAGCACTCTTAGAGAAGTTCTCCTCCTGGTTCGATGGCCAGATGGGGGCCAATGTCTGGGGTCTTGAGAGAAAGAGTAAAGCTTTTGAAAGAAAAGTAATTTGCAGAGTTCTTGAAAGAGGGGGGAGGCTAATTTATGATCTTGGACGGACTTGCGTCATGAGACGGATTAGGGTCAATATTTGGGATTTTCTGGAAGGATTGAGATAACAGGAAAAGAAAGAAAGGAAGTCAATTACAAAGAAATACAGTGTTGACACCCAGGGCTTAAATAGAAGGGATTTTCGTAACAGCAATAGAGTAGAGTTGGGTGTTCGAGAAGTGAACGCTACCAGTCCCTCAGGTCAGCCGTCCACCTTCGTAACCATCAACCGCTGCTACCATCCAGTAGACTACCGTTCGTGACATGAGAGACCAGTCAGTTTGACTTAGATGAAAATCGGCCACCTCTCTTTTCAACAGCGGATAAGCATTTCCCGTCTCCAGAGATATTGATAATCAATACTCTATATAAAACAGTTAAACGAAATTTCAACTTGTTGCCTTCTTTTACTAACCCAGAACCACAGCTGGTTTAGTATAGTTTGTGAGACCATCACACAGACGCTGAGGAAGGTCCACATCAGTCTTAAAGGCTTCCTGGAAAGAAAATAAGGTCTCATAGACTATTTTCAGGTTCAATTTTACTGGCTTCCTCCCGAAAACGAAGAGAGTCTTGAAGACAACATTGTGAATTTCAGTGTCATAGACTTCCCCAAAACGAAATAAAGTCTCACACACTATTTTCAGGTTCAATTTCACTGGCTTTCTCCCGAAAACAAAAAGAGTTTTGAAAAGACCATTGTGAATCTCAGTCTCATAGACTTCCCAAAAACGAAATAAAGTCTCACAGACTATTTTCAGTTTCAATTTCACTGGCTTCCTCCCGGAAACGAAAAGAGTCTCGAAGAGACCATTTTGGATATGGTTTCTCCGAGACTCTATTCGTTTCTGGGATTGAAATTGAAAGCCAGGGAAATTAAACCTAGTGTTGATCACAGGAAGAAAACTAACCTGTCACACAAAAGCGTAAAGCTAACTCATGTTCCTGTCAGTGGGTGAACAATCCAACGTTTGGTGAATTTTGCTTTGCAATGATAAGAGGAACCGACATCGAAGGATCAAAAATGGATGTTGTTACGAACACTTGGCTGCCACAAGCTAATTATCCCCGTTGTAACTTTTCAGACACCTCTTGGCAGAATTAAGCCAGGCCTAAAGTGGTCTAAACAGAGCTCTTCAGCTTGGAAACCAATGTTTTTGAAGTTACTTTGGAAATTTTTCGTGGAAATCTAAATAACAATGGGCTTGTCATGGTGCAAGAATAGCAGACTCCCGATGGACATCACGATTTGCCCCATGGATCTCCAGAGATCACATACACAACCGAAGGAGGCTGGCAGAATAGAAGATGAAGTGACGAACTAGAGAAATTCAGAAACTATTGACTTCGCCACACCAATGATAGACAGGAGTAGCGAATCCTGGGAGGAAGGTTTCCATCCAACCACGGACGATAAGAGAAATGAAAATATCATTTTATCAAAAATCACTTCCCAATGACTCTTTGGTATTTATTAGATATTGAATTACTAAACTATCTTACGATACTCAAATAAAATTCACAAGCAATTTTCTTTCTTTTATTTCACAATCCTTTATAACCATCGTACGATGATTTAGAAGCGTATACTTCGAAAACAAAATTCAACTTTGAATCTTCCCCCCTACCTCCAAATGTAAGAATAAGAGGGAATAATGGATGAGATCTGCGTTTAGCCTTTTCCCTGGAGTTTGACCCCGATTCAAAGTTGTTTTGTTTCCTACAAGAGTTCAAAGATAAGTCAGTGTTTCATCAGTCAATGATGAACCACGACCCCACCCAACATACACCGTCAGGCTGAGTTTACGCTTCTACGACAGGGAATCCCATTTCGGGCTTTCTCAAGGCCGTGGTGACCTTAAAACAATTATCAAAATGAATGACAAATCTAAGTTCTGAAAGATATGGTGCAAAAATATTGGAAATTACCAAATTAGTAAAATTGTTTCCTTCTTCTTCTCCATTTTTTTCTTCCTCTCTTTCTTCTTGTTCTTCCTCTCCTTCTTCTTCTTCTTCTTCTTCTTCTTCTTCTTCTTCTTCTTCTTCTTCTCCTTCTTCATCATCATCATCATCATCATCATCATCATCATCATCATCATCATCATCATCATCTGTTAATTCTTCCTCGTTAAATTATTAAAATGACACTGGAAATGGCCAAATGTGTCCCCATTCGCAGTCCCAGCGAGCAGCCGTTGCCCTTATGCGCTCTGGGGGTGGGGGAGTTGAGCCTAAAATTTGCAAACTGGCCGTGCAGACAGAATTCAGTGACCGGTGTTGCTAACTCTAATTCCTTATCTATAGCTGAAAATTTTATCTAGGTATTTCATAGCTTTTCAGGTATATACTATTTTAACGCCCATTTATCAAATAAAGTAACTCTATGCTAAGACTGCAAGAGAAATTATCTTAGAGAAGAGAAGAATTTCTTTCATTAAACTAATGCGATTTTATTGTCCCGAAGCAAGCCTAAAAGGGTATGAATAGAGCTTTTTCACTTCAGACCCACTCTTTTAAAGGTCTTTAACAACTTTCTTGAATGCAGTAATAATATAAAAGTTTTTAAAAAAACCCAACAGCAAAGATATCTTTAGATGAATATCTAAATATTCACTGACATATTGATAATAGCTAGAAAGGTTTTTGAATTATCAAAATATCCAAACAGCCCAACAAATATCGACACGTGGATGAAAGATAGTGAAAGTGAAGAGAAAAAGTTGTCGTCAAGAAGGGTACCTCGGAAATACTCTTGATCGCTTATCTCCCTTACAAGCTATTTGAACCTTTCAAATCCTAAGCGTTTAACATAACGAGAAAAACAAGAGATTCTTTTGAAAAGGAGCCACGTTATAGAGACGAGTTTGGTGTGGAATGAGATTATTAATAAGGGAAAAAACAAGTTGTTTCCAATTGATTTCCCAGTTCATTCCCGTTAGAACGTCCGAAAGAGGAATGAATAATGAGTGAAATGAAAAATCAAAAAATAGAAACCAGATAAGAATTCGGTTTGAAAGCAGTTATTTAGCCTTTGCCTAACCAGCGGGCTGTTTAGCCTAATGGTAAGTGTGTGGCTACGTTGAAGAGGCCACTTGTTGCTAACAGGTTCGATGGAAGCGCTATTTAGGCCTTTCATTGTTTCCTCTATTTATGTCGTCTAAATTCAATGATATATTAACCGTATGACGACAGCAAATAATTTGGATCAGTTTCATTTTATTAAAAATTATCATTGTTTAATAATCATAATTATTATTTTTCATTAAGAACCACTTCCCAATGATTGTTCGTTATCTTAATAGAGATTAAAGTACAAATCTATCCTACAATGCTCGAGTAAAATTCATGGGCAAATATTTTTTTCACCATCATTTATAATCAGAGTGAAATGATTTAGAAGCAAATATTTCGACAAATTTCAACTGTGAATTTTTTTTCCTCTTTCAATTGTAATAATAAGAGGGAATAGGTGAGATGCACTTTTAGCCGTTTTCCCTGGAGTTCGACCCCGATTCAAAGTTGTCTTGTCCTTTCGCCCCCGATTCCTTCCGTACAAGAGATCAAAGGTAAGTCAGTGTTTCATCAGTCAACGATGAGTTCCAAAAACCCACACTCACACTATCTGGCCGAACGTGCGCTTCTATGACAGGGAATCCAATTTCAGGCCTTTCAGTCAATGTTATCATAATGAATAAAATATAAAATTCTACTTTTTGAAAGATTTGGTGTAAAAATAACAGAAAGCTTTTGGGGGTGTGCGGGGGATATAATTACTAGTTTTACTACTGTAGTACTAGTAATATTAGTAATTATTTCCCTACTACAATGATGATGATGATTATTATTATTACATAATTATTCAATTCCTTCTATAGATTGTTGAGGAGACAATGGAAATTGCCAAATCAATAAAACTTTTCTTTTTCAAATACCAGCTGAAATAATTTATTTTTTTAATCACGAATTACGTTGATAATTTCAAAAGTGTTTCAAACTTTTATTTCTCTAGTATTTCTCCTTAATATGATTGAAATTCATTGTGAAAATAACTTTTCACTTTTGGAACCTACGTTTGAAAGGATGTTTTAAATTTCTTGTGCTACAATATTTCTACATTATTTAATACGGAAAAATGTGAAAATCAACTCAAATAAGTGTAATAAGGATATTTCAAGCTCATAAACCAATGTTTTGGAGGTTTTTAATATTTCTTTTCTTAATTTAGTATATAAAGATATAAGCAGGGCTTTTTTAGCTTCAAAAGCAATGTTTCAAATTTTTTTTAACAATTCTAAATAATGTAGTAATAATATAAAATTGGATTTTGAAAATGTTGAAACCAAAGCTAAAATGGTATAAAGAAAGTTTTCTTAGCGTTGACACCAATGTCTTGAAAGTTTTTTGATAATTTTCTTGAATCTATCAATAATAAACGATTGAATTTTAAAGTGTAAAAAGCGAGGCTGAAAAGGTATAAACAGCTTTGAAAGTAATGTTTTAAAGGTTCTTAACTATTCTCTTTGATGTATTAATTAATCTATTCGTAAGTGAGAAAACCAAGCCTAGAAAGATATAAACATAGCTTTTTTTACCTTGAAAAACAATGTTTCAAAGTTTCAAAAACAGTGTTTCATCGGTGAACGATGAGCTCCGAAAATCCACACACACACACACACACTGTCTGGCCGAACGTACGCTTCTATGACAGGGAATCCAATTTCATGCCTTTCAGTCACCAGTTTGGCCTCTATGAATGTTATCATAATGAATAAAAAATAAAATGCAACTTTGTGAAAGATCTGGTGTAAAAATAACAAAGTTCAGAATGAGTGAAAAGGTGTTTTTAGCGGGGATCATGATGATGATGATGATGCTACGACGACGACGACGATTACACGTTATTACATAGATGATGATGATGATGATGATGATGATTACACGTTATTCCATAGATTGTAAAGGAGACGCTGGAAATAGCCTAAGTAATCAAACTTTTTTTTTAAATACCAGGCAAAACGGTTTTTTAACGACAATTCACATTGATATTTTCAAGAGTGTTTTAAACTGTTAGAGCTGTAGTATTTCTATGTAATTTGATTCAAATTCATTTTTAAAATAACCTAAATTCGAATAATGATGACAGTTTGAATTTGGAACCAACATTTGAAGAGATGTTTTGAATATTTAGTTTCGAGAATTTTTCTGCATATTATAATATTGAAAAAAAAAAACCGAGAAAGCCCACTCAAATAAGCATAATAAAGACACTTCAAGTTTACGAACCAATGTTTTAAAGGATTTTTATCTTTTATCTTTTGAAAAGAATATTTTCAAAGTTTTACAACAATTTTCTTCAATACAGTTATATTGTATGATTGAATATTGAAAGTGTTCAAATTAAGCTCCAAATCATATAAATTGTGCAATATATGTTTTCAAGGATTTTCAACAAATGTCTTGTATTGAAAAATAATGTATGCTAGACTATTGAAATATCAAAAGCAGAGCCTTCTAAGATTTGAAAGCAATGTTTTCAAGGTTTTTATCAATAATCTTGAATGTAGTTATAATATATGGGTTGGAGGGTCAAAACCAAGATGAAGAGCTTGTAAATAGAGCCTTTTTAGCTTTGAAACCAATGTTTTCAAGGTTTTTCAATAAGTTCCATGAATGTATCAATCTGATATGATTGAATTCTCAAAGTGTCACAGCTGAGCCCGAAACGTTGTAAACAGCTTTGAAAACAATGTGCGGTTTTTTTCTAACAATTCTCCCAAACGTAATGATATATGAGAAGTGGCAAAGCCCAGCCTAAAAAGGTATGAACAGAGCCTTTTTAGCTTTGAAAAGCAATGCTTCCAAGATTTTTCTACAATTTTCTTTCATGCAGTAATGATATATGATTTTATTTTCAAAATGTCTAAACCAAGCATAAAAAGGTGTAAACAGGAATTCTTAACTTTGGAAACCAATGTCTCGGATGCAGTGATAATACGTAAGTAAGAGTCAAGACCTAACCTGAAAAGGTTACAAACGAAGCTTTTTTACCTTGAAAACTAATTTTCCCAAGGTTTTGACAATTTTCTTGAACATAATAACAATACAAGAGTAAGTGTGAAAACCAAACCAAAAAGAGCCATAAACAGAGTCTTTTCAGCTCTGAAAGCCATGTCTTCATGGTTTTTCAATAATTTTCATGAATATATCAATAAGATATGATTGAACTTTGGAAGTGTCAAAAGCAATCCTAAAAAGGTATTAGCAGAGCGTTTTTGGCCTTGAAACCAGTGTTTCCAAGGTTTTGCAACAGTTTTCTTGAATATAGTCCTAATATATGATTGAAGTTTCAAAGTGTTAAAACTGAGCCTTGAAAGATATGGAATGAGCCTTTTTAACATTTCAAGCAATGGTCTAAAGGTATTTTGACAATTTCCTTTCAATGTAGTATTATCGTATAACTGAATCTTGAAAGTGCCAAAAGCAGACCTAGAGGGTATAAACAGAGCCTTTTTTAGCTTCCAAAATCAATGTTTTCAAGGTTTGTTTTTTTTAAATTTTCTCTAATGTAGTTAGAATATATGATTGCACTGAGTGAAAACCAAACCCCAAAAAGCTATATACAGAGTCTTTTCAGCTCTGAAATCCATGTCTTCATTGTTCCTCAATAATTTTCATGAATATATCAATGAGATATGATTGAACATTGGAAGTGTGAAAACCGAACCGAAAAGGGTATACACAGGGACTTTTCAGCTTTGAAACCCATATTTTAAGGTTTTATAACAAATTCTATTGAATGTAGTAATAAGAGATGAATATGTGTCAAAACCATTACTGAAAGGGTATTAAAAAGAGCCTTTCTAGCTTTGAAATCCATATTTTTGAAGTTTCAAACAATTTACTTGAATGTAGTAATAATATATGAATATGTGTCAAAACCATAACTGAAAGGGTATAAAAAGAGCCTTTCTAGCTTTGAAACCCATATTTTTGAAGTTTCAAACAATTTACTCGAATGAAGTAATAATAAATGAATATGTGTCAAAACCATAACTGAAAGGGTATAAAAAGAGCCTTTCTAGCTTTGAAACCCATATTTTTGAAGTTTCAAACAATTTACTTCAATGAAGTAATAATAGATGAATATGTGTCAAAACCATTACTGAAAGGGTATAAAAAGAGCCTTTTTAGCTTTGAAACCCATATTTTTGAAGTTTCAAACAATTTACTTGAATGTAGTAATAATATATGAATATGTGTCAAAACCATAACTGAAAGGGTATTAAAAAAAGCCTTTCTAGCTTTGAAACACATATTTTTGAAGTTTCAAACAATTTACTTCAATGAAGTAATAATAGATGAATATGTGTCAAAACCATAACTGAAAGGGTATAAAAAGAGCCTTTCTAGCTTTGAAACCCATATTTTTGAAGTTTCAAACAATTTACTTGAATGAAGTAATAACAAATGAATATGTGTCCAAACCATAACTGAAAGGGTATTAAAAAAAGCCTTTCTAGCTTTGAAACCCATATTTTTGAAGTTTCAAACAATTTACTTCAATGAAGTAATAATAGATGAATATGTGTCAAAACCATAACTGAAAGGGTATAAAAAGAGCCTTTCTAGCTTTGAAACCCATATTTTTGAAGTTTCGAACAATTTACTTGAATGAAGTAATAATAGATAAATATGTGTCAAAACCAAGCCAAGCCTTTCAAGGTTTGAAAACTATGTTTTAGAGGTTTCTCATCAATTTGTCTGAATGTAGTCAAAATATATTATTGAAATATCAAAGTGACCATAAACAAAGCCTAAAAGGGTATGAATAAAGCATTTTCAGCTTTGAAACCAATGTTTCCAATGTTTTTCATGAAATTTTTACGATGCTGTTATAACACATAGTTGAATTTTCAAAATGTCCAAACCAAGCCTAAAAAGGTATAAACAGAACCTTTTTAGATTAGGAACCAATGTTTAAAAGGTCTTTAATACTTTTCTTGCATGTAGTGATAGTATATGAGTGAGTATTAAAAACAAATGTTTTCAATATTTTCAACACTTTCCAAGGAAGTAGTAATAATATATAATCAAAGTGTCAAAACTGAGCCTAAAATGCTGTAAACAGAGTTTTTTTTAGCTTTGATAGCAATGTTTTGAAGGTTTTTAACAATTTACTTCAATGTAGTAATAATATATGATGGAATTTTCAAAGTGTCAAAACCAAGTCTGGAAGGGTATAAACAGAGCCTTTTTAGCCTTGAAACTAATGTTTGAAAGGTTTTTTTCAAAATAATATATAGATATGTATGAAGAGCAAAGCTAAAAAGATATAAACAGAGCCTTTTTAGCTTTGAATCGAATATTTCAATAAGTTTTCTTGCATTCTTTAATAATATATGAGTAAAAAGAAATTATACATGGAGCCTTTTTAGCTTTGACAATGTATGTTTACAAGGTTTTTAACAATTGTCTCGAAAGTAGTTATCATATATAATTGAATTTTGCAGGTGTAAAAAACCAAGCCTGAAAAGGTATAGACGGAGCCTTCTTAGCTTCAGAGCGAATGTTATCAACTATTAATATTCTAATGCACTGTAAAATTGCAATGGGCTGGATATATTGCAGGAATGGCACACACCAAACATACATTATGATTCACAACAGGCATCAGCAGAGAAAACATGTGCTACCGAGGTAGTCCGGCAGAATGCAAGATGGAGAGACGAAGCAGACATATTCGGAAAGTACTGGCTCCGTGACACCAACGATAGAGAGGTGTTGTTTCAAAATAATCTGATTTGGACAAATGAAAGTATTAATTCATCAAAAACCACTTCCCAATGACTGCTTGTTATCTTATTAGACATTAAATTACAAAACTATCCTACTATGCTCGAGTGAAATTCATAAGCAATTTTTAGTATTATTTTTTTACAATCCTTTATAATCATTGTAAAATGATTAAGTAGCGAATATTTCGACAAATTCCAACTTTGAATGTTCCCCCCTCCAATTGTAATAATAAGAGGGAATAGATGAGAGGCACTTTCAGCCTTCTCCCCTGGAGTTTGACCCTGATTCAAAGTTGTCTTGTCATTTCGTCCCCGACCCCTTTCATAAAAGAGATCAGACGTAAGTGGGCGTTTCATCGGACAATGATGTGCCCCAAACCCCCCCCACACACACACACACACACACACACACACACATACACACACACACACATTATTATCATCACATGATTCTTTTATTTCCTCTATAGATTGTTGAGAAGACACTGGAAATGACCAAATCAACTAAACATTTTTTTTAAATACCAACTGAAATAATTTATTTTTCGATCACGAAAAGCTATAATCAAACCCTTTTTAAGTCTGAAACTAAACTGAAACTAAAGTTTTAGAGGTTTTCCCAATATTTTCCTGAATGTAGTAAAAAAAAAAGTACTGATTTTACAAAGTGTTCATAACCAAGCCTGAGAAGCAATGTTTCAAAGGTTTTTAACAACTTTCTTAAAGGTAGTAACAATATACGAGTCAGTGATAAAACTAACCTGAAAAGCTATAATCAGAGCCTTTCTATATTTGAAACTAAAGTTTTAGAGGTTTTCCAACAATTTTCCTGAATGTAGAAAAAAAAATAGTACTAACTTTTCATAGTGTTCATAATCAAGTCTTAAAAGGTAGCCGCAGAAGCAATGCATGAGAGGTTTTTTAACAACTTTCTTGAATGTAGTAACAATATACGAGTCAGTGATAAAACCAACCTAAAAAGCTATAATCAGAGCGTTTCTATATTTGAAAGTGAAGATTTAGAGGTTTTCCAAAAAAATTTCCAGAATATAGTAAAAAAAATAGTACCGATTTTTCAAAGTGTTCATAACCAAACCTTAAAAAGTAGCCACAGAAACAATGTTCCAAAGGTTTTTAACAACTTTCTTGAATGTAGTAACAATATACAAGTCAGACATATAAACAACCTAAAAAGATATAATCAGACCCTCTTTAGGTCTTAAACTAAAGTTTTAGAGGTTTTCTAACAATTTTCCTGAATGTAGCAGAGAAAAATAGTCCTGATTTTCAAAGTGTTAATAACCAAGCCTTAAAGGGTAGCCACAGAAGCAATGTTCTAAAGGTTTTTAACAACTTTCTTGAATATAGTTACAATATACGAGTCAGTGATAAAACCAACCTCAATAGCTATAATCAGAGCCTTTCTATATTTGAAAGTGAAGATTTAGAGGTTTTCCAACAATTTTCGTGAATGTAGTAAAAAATAGTACTGATTTTTCAGAGTGTTCATAACCAAGCCTTAAAGGGTAGCCAGAGGAGCAATGTTCCAAAGGTTTTTAACAACTTTCTTGAATGTATTAACAATATACAAGTCAGAGAAAAAACAAACCTAAAAAGCTCTTATCAGAGCCTTTTTAGGTTTGAAACTGAAGTTTTAGAGGTTTTCCAGCAATTTGCCTGAATGTAGTAAAAAAATAATACTGATTTTTTAAAGTATTCACAACCAAGCCTTAAAGGGTAGCCACAGGACTATGTATCAAAGGTTTTTAACAACTTTTTGGATGTTGTAACAATATATGAGTCAGTGATAAAACCAACATTACAAGCTGTAAACATAGCCTTTGTATATTCAGAACTAAAGTTTTATAGGTTTTCCAACAATTTTCCTGAAATTTGTAAAAAATAGTTCTCATTTTTTGAAGCGTTCATAACCAAGTTTTAAAGGTTAGCCACAGAAGCAATATTTCAAAGATTTGTAACAACTTTCTTGAATGTGGTAACATTGTATTAGTAAGTGATATAACTAACCTAAAAAGCTATAAACATAACCTTTCTAGGTTCAAAACCACTTTTTTAGAGGTTTTCCAACAATTTTCCAGGATGTAGTGAGAAAAAAGTATAGATTTTTCATAGTGTTAATAACCAACCCTTAAAGGATAGCCACAGAAGCAATGTTTCGAAGGTTTTTAACAACTTTCTTGAATCTAGTAACAATATATGTGTCAGTGATAAAACCGACCAGAAAAGCTATAATGAGATTTTTTTTAGGTTTGAAACTAAAGTTTTAGTTGTTTTCCAACAATGCTCCTGAATGAATTGAATAAAAAAGTACTGATTTTCCAAAAAAGATATAATCAGACCCTCTTTAGGTCTTAAACTAAAGTTTCAGAGGTTTTCCAACAATTTTCCTGAATGTAGTGAAAAATAGTAGTGATTTTTCACAGTGTTAATAACTAAGCCTTGAAGGGTAGCCAGAGAAGCAATGTTTCAAAGGTTCTTAACAACTTTCTTGAATGTAGTAACAATATACGGGTCATTGATAAAACCAACCTGAAAAGCTTTAATCAGAGCCTTTCTATATTTGAAACTAAAGTTTTAGAGGTTTTCCAACAATTTTCGTGAATGTAGTAAGGAAAAAAGTACTGATTTTTCAGAGTCTTCATAACCAAGCCTTGAAGGGTAGCCAGAGGTGCAATGTTCCAAAGGTTTTTAACAACTTCTTGAATGTAGTAACAATGTACAAGTCAGAGATAAAACCAACCTAAAAAGATATAAACATAGCCTTTCTATATTTGAAACTAAAATTTTAGAGGTTTTCCAACAATTTTCCTGAATGTTGTAAAAAAAATAGGACTGATTTTTCAGAGTGTTCATAACCAAGCCTTAAAGGGTAGCCACAGAAGCAATGTTTCATAGTTTTTTAACAACTTTTTTGAATATAGTAACAATATATGAGTCAGTGATAAAACCAACCTAAAAAACTATAATCAGAGATTTTCTATAATTGAAAGTAAATATTTAGAGGTTTTCCAACAATTTTACTGAATGTAGTAAAAAAATAAGTACTGATTTTTCAAAGTGTTCATAACCAAGCCTTAAAGGGTAGCCACAGAAGCAATGTTTCAAAGGTTTTTAACAACTTTCTTGTATGTACTAATAATAAACGAATGAGCCTAAAAAGCTATAAACCTAAAAAGCTATAAACAGAGCCTTTTTAGCTCCTATAACTAATGTTATTAATATTTTTAACAATTTTTTGTGAAGTTATGATAATAAAAGAAGTTGTCAATAAAACATGTGGCAAATATCAACTCTGTATGATGCAAAGTTGTCGAGCTATCTCCCTGCATACATGTCCACCCATAGACAGATGAATTATCCTTGGTAATACTCAATATTTCTCTAGTCTAGCTTGTAAACGATGGCTGAGAATGAATTCCCTATCAGAAATATTATGTTCCTTTGGTAAACATTCCTTTATTTCTAAAACTTCTTCCTTTGAGAGTGGGACAATAAGTAAGTAGATACAACACTGAAGGCAAATTCTATCAGTAAAGCTAGTTTGACTACTGTCAACCCATAGATAATAAAGGTTTTATCAATTTCCAATAGGGGGCTCCTTATCACCAATCCTATACATATATATATATATATATATATGTGTGTGTGTGTATATATTAAAATTAAATCTTGTTCCGTAGACACTAGGGCATGCCCATTCTAATGCTGTACCTGGTTTCATGAAAATCTTCAGGAGGTTTAAACTTGAGATGATGAGACACTGTTGTTTATTTATTTCTGATGTTGTTGATAGCAACAATCAAAACAGAAACAGTGTCCTTAATTGTGATAACCATCAATCGAAATATAATCAGAGTTTTGTTCAGTTTTCAAGTTAGGCTGGCTATGTATGTATGTATCACACGTACGGGCTGTGCCAATGTTGTTGTTTTTTTGTTTGTTTGTTTTTTTGTCTTTTTTTTAAGGAATAAACACTTCAGGAAAAAAAATTGTCCGACTTAGGACGGTGCCAGTGAGAAAGTCGGGGAGAACCTGTATTACATGAGACTTTCAATTTACAACTCTAGTGTATTCGATCCAAACTGGGTTCCCCCTCACTTGTGAGCTTGCGCCCCACTAAGATAAGCTTAGTGAACATTAGTATTATATTGATATATTTTCCGATTTTTCAACAGGTTCCAAAACACTGATCTAATGTCAGATCTCTATATGTTTTACGAAATCCCAGACAACGATTAGGATTCTCACGATCCAGTTGTCTATGGCTGAGATGCTCACGATTCCAAATTGAAGACAGTTAAGCCGGAAAATTCAAAACTCCCTGACAAGGAGTGCTACGCAAAACTGATTGAACCGTTCCACCTAAAGAAAAAATAAGTATTGAATAACACAAAATAGAATTATTCGCATCAACAGATGTTTTCATTGTTTATGAAATTATTTTTTTGATAATAACATGAACGACATGGTAAAATAAAAAATATATTTATTTAACTAAAATGCGACATATTTGAAGCAATAACATGTTTCCAGCAATGTTCTCATGATTACCACTGTTGGACTTCCCACCGAAATTCTCTGAGCCTCAGAATGTGCTCGAAACCCTCTTTGTGGGTTGTCGGCCACTGAATTCTTTACTATTTACAACCGGTTTTAGCCTCCCTTGAATTATTTTTTGAATCAAGTTTTGAGTTGAAAATAATCTGTTAGACTTTATTTTGTTCCCACAAAGCCATTAACGCTGATATTCACAATGGTCTCTTCAAGACTCTTTTCCTTTCCAGGAGGAAGCCAGTGAAATTGAACCTGAAAATAGTCTGTGACACATTATTTTGTATCCAGGAAACCTTTTAAACTGAAATCCAAAATGGTCTATTCGAGACTCTTTCTGTTTCCGGGAGAAAGCAAATGAAATTAAACCTGAAAATAGTCTGTTAGACTTCATTTTGTATCCCGGAAGCCTTTTAGATTGAAATTCACAATTATCTCTTCGAGATGCTTTTCATTTCTGGGAGGAAACTAGTGAAAGTGAACCTGAAAATAGTCTGTGAGACTTTAATTTGTTTCCAGGGGGCTTTTGAGACTGAAATTCACAATGGTCTCTTCAGCACTCTTTTTGTTTTCAGGAGGAAGCCAGTGAAAATAGTCTATGACACTTTATTTCATTTTTAGGAAGTCTATGAGACAGAAATTCACAATTGTCCTTTAGAGTCTCTTTTTGTTTTCGGGAGGAAAACAGTGAAATTCAACCTGGAAATAGTCTGTGAGACTCTATTTTGTTTTTGGGAAGTCTATGAGACTGAAAATTCACTAAGGTTTTGTCAATACTCTTTTTGTTTTGGGGAGGAAGCCAGTGAAATTAAACCTTGAAATAGTCTGCTGGACTTTATTTTGTTCCAAGGAATCCTTTTAGACTGAAATTCACAATAGTCTACTCAAGACATTTTTTGTTTTTGGGAGGAAGCAAGTGAAATTGAACCTGAAAATAGTCTTTAAGACTTTATTTTGTTCCCAGGAAGCCTTTAAGACTAAAATTCACAATTGTCTCTTCAAAACACTTTTTTTTCCTGGGAGGAAAACAGTGGAATTGAACCTGAAAATAGTCTGTGAGACTTTATTTAGTTTCCAGGGAGCCTTTTAGACTAAAATTCACATTGTCCTTTGGGGACTCTTTTTGTTTTCAGGAGGAATACAGTGAAATTGAACCTGAAAATAGTCTGTGAGAATTTATTTAGTTTCCAGGAAGCCTTTTAGTCAAAACTTCACAATTGTCCTTCAGGGACTTTTTTTGTTTTCGGGAGGAAAACAGTGAAATTGAACCTGAAAACAGTCTGTGAGACTTTATTGAGTTTCCAGGAAGCCTTTTAGACTAAAATTCACAATTGTCCTTTAGGGACTCTTTTTGTTTTCGGGAGGAAAACAGTGAAATTGAACCTGAAAATAGTCTGTGAGACTTTATTTAGTTTCCAGGAAGCCTTTTAGACTCAAATTCACAATTGTCCATTAGGGACTCTTTTTGTTTTTTGGAGGAAAACAGTGAAATTGAACCTGAAAATAGTCTGTGAGACTTTATTTAGTTTCCAGGAAGCCTTTCAGACTAAATTTCACAATCGTCCTTTAGGGACTCTTTTTGTTTCCGGGAGGAAAACAGTGAAATTGAACCTGAAAATAGTCAGTTAGACTTTATTTAGTTTCCAAGAAGTCTTTTAGACTAAAATTCACAATTGTCCTTTAGGGACTCTTTCTGTTCTCGGGAAGAAAACAATGAAATTGAACCTGAAAATAGTCTGTGAGACTTTATTTAGTTTCCAGGACGCCTTCTAGACTAAAATTCACAATTGTCCTTTAGGGACCCTTTTTTTTTTTCGGGAGGAAAACAGTGAAATTGAACCTGAAAATAGTCTGTGAGACTTTATTTAGTTTCCAGGAAGCCTTTTAGTCTAAAATTCACAATTGTCCTTCAGGGACTCTTTTTGTTTTCAGGAGGAAAACAGTGAAATTAAACCTGAAAACTGTCTGTGAGACTTTATTTAGTTTCCAGGAAGCCTTATAGACTAAAATTCACAATTGTCCTTTAGGGACTCTTTTTGTTTTCGGGAGGAAAACAGTGAAATTGAACCTGAAAATAGTCTGTGAGACTTTATATAGTTTCCAGGAAGCCTTTTAGACTCAAATTCACAATTGTCCTCTAGGGACTCTTTTTGTTTTCGGGAGGAAAACAGTGAAATTGAACCTGAAAATAGTTGTGAGACTTTATTTAGTTTAAGGGAAGCCTTTTAGACTCAAATTCACAATTGTCCTTTAGGGAGTCTTTTTGTTTTTGGGAGGAAAACAGTGAAATTGAACCTGAAAATAGTCTGTGAGACTTTATTTAGTTTTCAGGATGCCTTTTAGACTCAAATTCACAATTGTCCTCTAGGGACTCTTTTTGTTTTCGGGAGGAAAACAGTGAAATTGAACCTGAAAATAGTCTGTGAGACTTTATTTAGTTTCCAGGAAGCCTTGTGGACTAAAATTCACAATTGTCCTTTAGGGACTCTTTTTGTTTTCGGGAGGAAAACAGTGAAATTGAACCTGAAAATAGTCTGTGAGACTTTATATAGTTTCCAGGAAGCCTTTTAGACTAAATTTCACAATCTTCCTTTAGTGACTCTTTTTGTTTTCGGGAGGAATACAGTGAAATTGAACCTGAAAATAGTTGTGAGACTTTATTTAGTTTCCAGGAAGCCTTTTAGACTCAAATTCACAATTGTCCTTTAGGGACTCTTTTTGTTTTTGGGAGGAAAACAGTGAAATTGAACCTGAAAATAGTCTGTGAGACTTTATTTAGTTTTCAGGATGCCTTTTAGACTAAAATTCACAATTGTCCTCTAGGGACTCTTTTTGTTTTCGGGAGGAAAACAGTGAAATTGAACCTGAAAATAGTCTGTGAGACTTTATTTAGTTTCCAGGAAGCCTTGTGGACTAAAATTCACAATTGTCCTTTAGGGACCCTTTTTTTTTTTCAGGAGGAAAACAGTGAAATTGAACCTGAAAATAATCAGTTAGACATTATTTAGTTTCCAAGAAGTCTTTTAGACTCAAATTCACAATTGTCCTTTAGGGACTCTTTTTGTTTTCGGGAGGAAAACAGTGAAATTGAACCTGAAAATAGTCTGTGAGACTTTATTTAGTTTCCAGGAAGCCTTCTAGACTATAATTCACAATTGTACTTTAGGGACTCTTTTTGTTTTTGGGAGGAAACCAGTGTAATTAAACCTGAAAATAGTCTGTGACATTTTATTTTGTTTTCAGGAACCTTTAAGATTGATATCAACAATGGTCTCTTCAAGACTCCTATCGTTTTCGGGAGGAAGCCAGTTGAATTGAACCTGAAAAAATCTGCGAGACTTTTTTTTGTTTCCAGGAAGCTTTTAAGACTGAAATTTGCAATAGTTTCCCCAATACTCTTTTTGTTTTCGGATGGAAGCCAGTTAAATTGAAACTGAAAATAGTCTGTGAGACTTTAAATTGTTCCAAAGGGGGCTTTTGAGACTGAAATTCACAATGGTCTCTTCAGCACTCTTTCTGTTTTAAGGAGGAAACCAGTGAAAATAGTCTATGACACTTTATTTCGTTTTAGCAAGTCTATGAGACTGAAATTCACAATGGTCTCTTCAAGACTCTTTTCGTTTTTAGGGAGAAGCCAGTGAAATTGAACCTGAAAATAGTCTGAAAGACTTTATTTTGTTTACAGAAAGCCTTTAAGACTTATATTCACAATGGTCTCTTCAAGACCTTTTCCGTTTTCAGTAGGAAACCAGTGATATTGAACCTGGAAATGGTCTTTAAGACTATATTTCGTTTTTGGGAAATCTATGAGACTGAAATTCACAAAGGTCTCTCAGGGACCTTTTTCTTTTTCAGGAGGAAGCCAGTGAAATTGAACCCGAAAATAGTATGTGAGACTTTATTTATTCTCTTCAAGACTCTTTTTGTTTTCGGGAGGTAACCAGTGAGATTAAACTTGAGAATAAATTTTGGGACTTCATTTTGTTTTCAGGAAACCTTTAAAACTGAAATTCAAAATGGTGAAAAAAGTCTGCGAGACTTTATTTTGTGTCCAGGAAGCTTTTAACACTGAAATTTGCAATGGTTTCTCCAATACTCTTTTTGTTTTCGGATGGAAGCCAGTTAAATTGAAACTGAAAATAGTCTGTGAGACTTAATTTTGTTTCCAGGAAGCTTTCAAGACTGAAATTCACAAATGTCTCTTCGGAACTGTTTTTATTTTCGGGGGGGGAGCTAGTAAAATTGAACCAGAACAATGTCGGTGAGACTTTATTTTGTTCCCGGGATGCCTTTAAGACGGAAATTCACACTTGTCTCTTCGAGATTCTTTTCGATTTTGGGGGGTAAGCCAGTGAAATTGAACTTGAAAATAGTCTGAGAGACTTTATTTTGTTTCCAGGAAGCCTTTTAGTTTAAATTTCACAACTGTCCTTTAGTGACTCTTTTTGTTTTCGGGAGGAAAACAGTGATATTGAACCTGAAAATAGTCTGTTAGACTTTATTCAGTTTCCAGGAAGCCTTTTGGACTAAAATTCACAATCGTCCTTTAGGGACTCTCTTTGATTTCGGGAAGAAAACAGTGGAATTGAACCTGAAAATAGTCTGTGAGACTTTATTTAGTTTCAAGGAAGCCTTCTGGACTAAAATTCACAATTGTCCATTAGGGACACTTTTTGTTTTCTGGAGGAAAACAGTGGAATTGAACCTGAAAATAGTCTGTGAGACTTTATTTAGTTTCCAGGAAGCCTACTAGACTAAAATTCACAATTGTCCTTCAGGGACTCTTTTTGTTTTCGGGAGGAAAACAGTGAAATTGAACCTGAAAATAGTCTGCGAAACTTTATTTATTTTCCAGGAAGCCTTCTGGACTAAAATTCACAACTGTCCTTCAAGGACTCTTTTTGTTTTCGGGAGGAAAACAGTGAAATTGAACCTAAAAATAGTCTATGAGACTTTATTCAGTTTCCAGAAAGTCTTTCCTACTAAAATTGACAATTGTCCTTTAGGGACTCTTTTTGTTTTCGGGAGGAAAACAGTGGAATTGAACCTGAAAATAGTCTATGAGACTCTATTTAGTTTCCATGAAGCCTTTTAGACTCAAATTCACAATTGTCCCTTCAAGACTCTTTTTGTTTTGGGAGGAAGCCAGTGAAATTGAAACTGAAAATAGAGTCTGAGAATTTATTTTGTATCCAGGAAGCCTTTAAGAATGATATTCTCAATGGTCTTTTCAAAACACTTTTTAGTTTCGGGAACGAAGCCTGTGAAATCAAACCTGAAAATAGTTTGTGAGACTACATTGTTCACTGAGAGCCTTTAGGACTGAGGTTCACAATGATCTCTTCGAAACTGTTTTCGTTCCCAGGAGGGAACCCAAGAAATTGAACCAGAAAATAGTCTGTGAGACTTTATTCCGTTTATGGGAAGTGTATGAGACTTAAATTCACAAAAGTCTCTTCAAGATTCTTTTTGTTACCGGGAGGAAGCCCGTAAAATTGTACCTCAAAATATTCAGTTAGATTTTAATTTTTTTTCCCAGGAAGCTTTCAAGACTGATATTCACATAGGTCACCTCAACACTCTTTTTGTTTTCGGGAGGAAGCCAATTAAGTTGAAACTAAAAATAGTCTGTGAGACTTTATCTCGTTTTTGTGTAGTTTGAGAGACTGAAATTCACAATCGTGTCTTCAAAACTCTTTTCGTTTCCAGGGGGATGCCCATGAAATTGTACCTGAAAATATTCTGTGGGACTTTATTTCGTTTTTGGGAAGTTTATGAGATTGATATCCACAATGGTCTCTCCAAGACTCTTTTCGTTTCTGGGAGGAAACCGGTGAAATTGAACCTGAAAATAGTCTGTGAGACTTTATTTCGTTCCCAGGAAGCCTTTAGACTGATACTTTCAATGGTTTATTCAAGACTTTTTTCGTTTCCGGGATGAAACCAGTGAAATTGAACCAGGATATAGTCCGTGAGACTTTAATTTGTTTCCATGTAGCTTTTAGCGATGAAATTCTGTATGGTCTCACCGAGAGACTTTTCGTTTTGGGGAGGAAGCCAGTAAAATCGAATTCAAAAATAGTCTGTGATACTTTATCTTGTTTCCAGGAAGCCTTTGACATCGATATTCACGATAGTGTTTTCAAGACTCTTTCTGTTTCCAGGAGGAAACCAGTGAAATTGAGCCTGAAAAAAGTCTTTGAGACTTTATTTTGTTTCCGGGAAGCCTTTAAGCCTGAAATTCACTATGGTCTCTTCGAGACTCTATTTGTTTTCGGGAGGTAGCCAGTGGAATTTAACCTTAAATTAGTCTGTGAGTCACTATTTTGTTTCCAGAGAGCTTTTATGACTGATACTCACAATAGTCTGTTTAAGACTCTTTTTCGTTTCCGGGAGGAAGCCAGTGAAATTGAACCAGGATATAGTCTGTGAGACTTTATTTTGTTTCCATGTAGCTTTTAAGACTAAAATTCACTATGGTCTCTGCGAGACTCTTTTCGTTTTGGGGAGGAAGCCAGTGAAATTGTACTTGAAAATAGTCTTTGAGACTTTATTTTGTTTCCAGGAAGCCTTTAAGAATGATATTCACAATAGTGTCTTCAAGACTCTTTTTGTTTCCGGGAGGAAACCAGTGAAATTGAGCCTGAAAATAGTCTTTGAGATTTCATTTTCTTTCCAGGAAGCCTTTAGGAATGATATTCACAATGGTCTCTTCAATACTGTTTTTTGTTTCCGGGAGGAAGCCAGTGGAATTTAACCTGAAATTAGTCTTTGAGACATTATTTTGTTTCCAGAGAGCTTTTATGACTGATATTCACAATAGTTTCTTCAAGAATCTTTCCATTTTCGAGAGGAAAACAGTGAAATTGAACCAGGAAATAATCTGTGAGACTTTATTTTGTTTCCATGTAGCTTTTAAGACTGAAATTCACTATGGTCTCTGCGAGACTCTTTTCGTTTTGGGGAGGAATCCAGTGAAATTGTACTTGAAAATAGTCTTTGAGACTTTATCTTGTTTCCGGGAAACCTTTAAGAATGATATTCACAATAGTGTCTTCAAGACTCTTTTTGTTTCCGGGAGGAAACCAGTGAAATTGAGCCTGAAAATAGTCTTTGATATTTTTTTCGTTTCCAGGAAGCCTTTGAGACTTAAATTCACAATTGTCCCTTCGAAACTCTTCTTGTTTTTTTGAGGAAGCCAGTGAAATTGAACCTGGAAATAGTCTGTGAGACTTTATTTCCTTTCAAGGGAGCCTTTAGAAATGATATTCACAATGGTCTCTTCAATAATGTTTTTTGTTTCCGGGAGGAAGCCAATGGAATTTAACCTGAAATTAGTCTTTGAGACATTATTTTGTTTCCAGAGAGCTTTTATGACTGATATTCACAATAGTCTCTTCAAGAATCTTTCCATTTTCGAGAGGAAAACAGTGAAATTGAGCCTGAAAATAGTCTTTGATACTTTATTTTGTTTCCACAAAGCCTTTAAGACTGAAATTCACTATGGTCTCTTCGAGACTCTCTTTGTTTCCGGGAGGTAGCCAGTGGAATTTTACCTGAAATTAGTCTGTGGGTCACTATTTTGTTTCCAGAGAGCTTTTATGACTGATACTCACAATAGTCTGTTTAAGACTCTTTTTCGTTTCCGGGAGGAAGCCAGTGAAATTGAACCAGGATATAGTCTGTGAGACTTCATTTTGTTTCCATGTAGCTTTTAAGACTGAAATTCACTATGGTCTATTCGAGACTCTTTTCGTTTTGGGGAGGAAGCCAGTAAAATCGAATTTAAAAATAGTCTTTGATACTTTATCTTGTTTCCAGGAAGCCTTCAACATTGATATTCACAAAAGTGTTTTCAAGACTCTTTTTGTTCCCGGGAGGAAACCAGTGAAATTGAGCCTGAAAATCGTCTTTGAGACTTTATTTTGTTTCCAGGAAGCCTTTAAGACTGAAATTCACTATGATCTCTTTGAGACTCTTTTTGTTTTCGGGAGGAAAACAGTGAAATTGAACCTGAAAATAGTCCATGAGACTTTTTTTTGTTTCCAGGAATCCTTTAAGAATGATATTCACAATAGTTCGGGAGGATACCAGTGAAATTGAACCTGAAATCGTCAGGTCCAATCTGACAGGCTTCACAAATCATTATCCACATTCAAAGACATAAAAACGAGATGTATCTGATTGACGATTCCATTTTCATCACAACATCGACACGCTCAAAAGAACAAACATCCGAATTTCTAAAAAAAGTCAACATTCATAATTTTGAGAAAAATCTAAAGCAACTCAATGCCTAAATCCTGGTGGCAAAGATAAACAATGATACTATTCACCGCTAGCATACATATGATCTCTGAAATCACCACATATATATTAGCGGCAACGGCCAATACTACACTTAATATCAATGCAATCACAACTAAAAATGCCAAGGCAATGAGTAGAAGGCGATGCTTCTGCTTCATCCTCTGGTTCACTGCAGAAGCATTGCCAGGCAATCTTGTTCGAGGAAGATGACCCCGATTAGCTGCCCCTATGGTTGGTGTTGAGGCATCCTCAATCCTGGGTGGTAGTTGAGCGAAGTGCACCCGGTGAGACGGAGCCTCTACCATCGGTAGGACAGTAGCAACGGATGTTGAGGCTCCCTCTACGCCTGGCAACGGTCTCTCCATATCCAGCGTGCACATTGGAGGACTCATAGCGATGGGTGGGTCCTCACCCACCTCTATGATAAAGGGGGTAATTGCCACTTCGACGCTTTCTGATGGTGCAGATGGTTCAGTTGGCTGGCTTGTTTTGTTGCTCATTTTGGGCCGTTTTTCTTGTTATGAAATATGCAATTAATTTATGTCAAGCTATTTGATTGTTTTTAAGTGAGAAAAACTTGGATCAATGAAATTTTAACAGTAAATTAAAGAAATGTTTGTAGTTTTGTTCATGAAACAAGACTTGCGTAAAGTTTTCTTCCGATACGGCAGAATATTAAGATGGCGTTCGGTTGTCATGGTGATAACGTTCACTGATCGTATGGAAATAAGCTTGACCATATTTGGAAACGTTTTCATGGATTATATTTCATAGCTACGTATATATTCATTATTTTTTATTAAATAAAATGTCTGTAAGTGCTTATCAATATCTGAAATATATTATATAAATATTTATATGTATGTATATATATATGTATATATATATATATATATATATATATATATATATATATATATATATATATATATATATATATATTTAACACCATCATCATTCCATGTACTCCAAGATGAACCCTTAATGATCTCTCTCTATCTCTCTCTCCTTCTCTCTCTCTCTTTCTCTCTCTCTCTCTCTCTCCTTCTCTCTCTCTCTCTGTTGAATCGCTTTACAACTCCCACAGGTATCTACTTTGTTTATATATATATATATATATATATATATATATATATATATATATACACATATATATATATATATATATATATATATATATATATATATATATATATATATATATATATATATATATCAGTAATCACCAAGACCTGCGGATTAACATCACGAAGCCATTGGATGATATTATAATCAAGCAGGCTAAGTGAAAACTCAAACAATGACAAGTTTCATCTGACTCTAAAAAAACAAGACCCAACATTCAAGAGATCTGATTCATTGTAGTGAAAAACTTCAAATATGAATACCTAAAGCGTACTGTACTCTACTGACAGCGCAGACTAACAGTGGAGATTTTACTATCCCAAATTCCTGAGGATTGTTGTTGTGGTTGTTGTGGTACAAAAACAAAGTCAACCCCAAACTTGGACGGGAGTTCGGCTAGATTGATAAAACTCACAAAAACAAATACAACATCAATTTATTTCATTCATTCGTTTATCATTTGACAGAAAATATTTTTATTGTTTAATCTGCGTTGACTTAGAAATTGCACTACTACAATGCGAACTGTTCAGTGTTGATTCAATATGTTTATGTTTGGAAATATGGATATTGATAATAAACAATATTTCTAGGGAGGCTATAACCAGTTGTAAAAGGTAAAGAATTCAGTGGTCGACCACCCATGAGTAAGGATTTCGAGCACATTCTGAGACTCAGAGAATTCGGCTGGGAAGTCCAACAGTGGTAATCATGAGAGGGTCGCTGGAAATATGTTATGGCTTCAAATATGTCGCATTTTCGTTGAATAAATATGTTTTTTATTTCACACAGTCCTTCATGTTATTATCAAAGAAATAATTTCATAAACAATTAAAAAATCAGTTGATGCAAATAAATCTGTTTTTTGTTGTTTAATGTGTCGCATTTTGGTTAAATAGATATATACATATATATATATCATAAATGAATATATTTTGAAAGAAAAAAAAACACATTTTTATTCATTCTGAACTTTCCAATATTTTTCACAATTTCTTACACAACGATGCATTTTCTTTCTATTCATTCTGATGAAGATCAATGAGGCCTTACTGGTGACTGAAGGCCTGAAATTGGATTCCCTGTCATAGAAGCGTACGTTCGGCCGTATGGTGTGTCTGTGTGTCGGATGGGGGTCGGGACTCATCGTTAACTGATGAAACACCGACTTATCTTTGATCTCTTGTACGGAAGGGGTTGGGGGTGAAAGGACAAGATAACTTTGGATCGGGGTCGAACTCCAGGGAAAAAGCCTAAAAGTGCATCTCATCTATTCTTTATTATTATAAAAATGTGGAGGGGGAGATTCATAGTTGAAATTTGTCGAAATATTCACTTCTAAATCATTGTACGATGTTTATTAAGCATTGAGTATTGTAGATTAGTTTAGTAGTTCAATATCTAATAATAATAATAATGATAATGAACTGTCATTGGGAAGTGGTTTTTTAATAAAATAATAGTTTCATTTATCCAAATCATACTATTGAAATATTATTCTGATAAAGTAAATATTAACGATAGTTCTCTTTTAAAAGTCCCAATAAAGTAATGATTAAAAAAAGAAAAGAATCGATAATGGTATCATCATTATCTTTCTGATATGTCTGGTTCGTCTCTCCATGTTGTATTCTGCCGGACTCCCTCGGTAGCGCATGTTTCCTCTGGTGATCCCTAATGTGGATCATAATGTGTGTTTGATGTGTACCATTGCTGCAACATATCCTGCCCATTGCTATTTTTGTTTGTATTAGAATATCAATAGTTGATAATATTCGCTCTGGAGCTAACAAGGCTCCGTTTATACCTTTTCAGGCTTGCTTTTTTACACATGGAAAATTCAATTATATATCATTTCTACGTTAGGAACAATTGTTAAAAACCTTGTAAATATTCATCTTCAAAGTTAAATAGGCTCCTTGTATAATTTCCATCGAACCTCTTAGCAACAAATGGCTTCTTCTACGTAGCCACACACTTACCATTAGGCTAAACAGCCCGCTGGTTAGGCAAAGGCTAAATAACTGCTTTCAAACCGAATTCTTATCTGGTTTCTATTTTTTGATTTTTCATTTCACTCATTATTCGTTCCTCTTTCGGACGTTCTAACGGGAATGAACTGGAAAATCAATTGGAAACAACTTGTTTTTTCCCTTATTAATAATCTCATTCCACACCAAACTCGTCTCTATAACGTGGCTGCTTTTCAAAAGAATCTCTTGTTTTTCTCGTTATGTTAAACGCTTAGGATTTGAAAGGTTCAAATAGCTTGTAAGGGAGATAAGTGATCAAGAGTATTTCCGAGGTACCCTTGTTGACGACAACTTTTTCTCTTCACTTTCACTATCTTTCATCCACGTCTCGATATTTGTTGGGCTGTTTGGATATTTTGATAATTCAAAAACCTTTCTAGCTATTATCAATATGTCAGTGAATATTTAGATATTCATCTAAAGATATCTTTGCTGTTGGGTTTTTTTTTAAAATTTTATATTATTACTGCATTCAAGAAAGTTGTTAAAGACCTTTAAAAGAGTGGGTCTGAAGTGACAAAGCTCTATTCATACCCTTTTAGGCTTGCTTAGGGACATTAAAATCGCATTAGTTTAATGAAAGAAATTCTTCTCTTCTCTAAGATAATTTCTCTTGCAGTCTTAGCATAGAGTTACTTTATTTGATAAATGGGCGTTAAAATAGTATATACCTGAAAAGCTATGAAATACCCAGATAAAATTTTCAGCTATAGATAAGGAATTAGAGTTAGCAACACCGGTCACTGAATTCTGTCTGCACGGCCAGTTTGTGTGCAAATTTTAGTGTCAACTCCCCCACCCCCAGAGCGCATAAGGGCAACGGCTGCTCGCTAGGACTGCGAATGGGGACACATTTGGCCATTTCCAGTGTCATTTTAACAATTTAACGTGGATGATTTAACAAATGATGATGATGATGATGGTGGTGAAGAAGAAGAAAGAAAAGAAGAAGAAGGAAAAGAAGAAAAAGAAGGAGAGGAAGAAAAAAATGGAGAAGAAAAAGAAGAAGGAAACAATTTTACTAATTTGGTAATTTCCAATATTTTTGCACCATATCTTTCAGAGCTTAGATTTTTCATTCATTTTTATTATTGTTTTAAGGTCACCACGGCCTTGAGAAAGCCCGAAATGGGATTCCCTGTCGTAGAAGCGTAAACTCAGCCTGACGGTGTATGTTGGGTGGGGTCGTGGTTCATCATTGACTGATGAAACACTGACTTATCTTTGAACTCTTGTAGGAAACAAAACAACTTTGAATCGGGGTCAAACTCCAGGGAAAAGGCTAAACGCAGATCTCATCCATTATTCCCTCTTATTCTTACATTTCGAGGTAGGGGGGAAGATTCAAAGTTGAATTTTGTTTTCGAAGTATACGCTTCTAAATCATTGTACAACGATTATAAAGGATTGTTAAAAAAAAAAGAAAGAAAATTGCTTGTGAATTTTATTTGAGTATTGTAAGATAGTTTAGTAATTCAATATCTAATAAATACCAAAGAGTCATTCGGAAGTGATTTTTGATGAAATGATATTTTCATTTCTCTTATTGTCCGTGGTTGGATGAAAACATTACTCCCTGGATTCGCTACTCCTGTCTATCATTGGTGTGGCGAAGTCAATAGTTTCTGAATTTCTCTAGTTCGTCACTTCATCTTCTATTCTGCCAGCCTCCTTCGGTTGTGTATGTGATCTCTGGAGATCCATGGGGCAAATCGTGATGTCCATCGGGAGTGTGCCATTCTTGCAACATGACAAGCCCATTGCCATTTAGATTTGCACTGAAAATTACTGAAGAAACTTTAAAAACATTGGTTTCCAAGCTGAAGAGCTCTGTTTAGACCATTTTAGGCCTGGCTCAATTCTGCCAAGAGGTGTCAGAAAAGTTACAACGGGGATAATTAGCTTGTGGCGGCCAAGTGTTCGTAACGACGTCGATTTTTGATCCTTCGATGTCGGCTCCTCTTATCATTGCAAAGCAGAATTCACCAAGCGTTGGATTGTTCACCCACTGACAGGAACATGAGTTAGCTTTACGCTTTTGTGAGACAGGTTAGTTTTATCCCTGTGATCAACACTAGGTTTAATTTCCCTGGCTTTCAATTTCACTCCGAGAAACCATTGTGAATATCAGTCTTAAAGGCTTCCTGGAAACAGAATAAAGTCTCACAGATGTTTTTTAGGCTCAATTTCACTGGCTTCCTCCCGAAAACAAAATGAATATCGGAGAGACCATTGTGAATATCAGTCTTAAAGGCTTCCTGGAAACGAAATAAAGTCTCACAGACTATTTTCAGGTTCAATTTCACTGGATTCTTCCCGAAAACGAAAAGAGTCTCGAAGAGACCATTATGAATATCAGTCTTAAAGGCTTCCTGGAAACGAAATAATGTCTCATAGACTATTAACAGGTTCAATTTCACTTGCTTCCTCCCGGAAATGAAAAGAGTCTTGAAGAGACCATTGTGAATATCAGTCTTAAAGTCTTCCTGGAAAGAAAATAAAGTCTCACAGACTATTTTCAGGTTCAATTTCACTGGCTTCCTTCCGAAAACGAAAAGAGTCTTGAAGAGACCATCGTGAATATCAGTGTCACAGGTTCCCCAAAACGAAATAAAGTCTCACGGACTATTCGTTCAATTCCATTGGCTTCCCCCCAAAGACGAAAAAGTTAATGACGAGACCATTGTCATTTTTAATCTGACAGGCTTCCTGTAAACGCAATAAACTCCCACGCAATAATGCCAGGTTCAATACGGCAGGCTTCTCGAAAACATGATCCTAATTTCAAAGGCAAAAAAAGAGACATATATAATAGACATCATTGACAATTCCACTTTTATCACAACATTGACACGCTCAGAAAAACAAACATCCGTATTTTCAAGTCAAGATTCACAATTTTCAGAAAAAAACTCAAGCACTCCCTCAGTTCAATGATGGAGTGAAAGATAAGCCAACACACCAATACATAGCTATCATACTTATAATGCCACTAATCAGGGCATATGGAGTAGCTGTAATGGCCAAAATTATAGTGAATGCAAATGTAATGGCAAACACCAACGCCAAGAAAGTTGAAGATTGAACACCTTTCGTTTCATCCTACAATTTTTGTCCACGGCTGAAACGTTGCCAGGAAATATTGGTCCAGGAAGATGAACCTGATTAGCTTCCGCTATGGTAGGTGTTGAGGCTTCCTCAATCCTGGGTGATAGTTGACCGATGTTCACCAGATGAGACAGAGCCTCTACCATCGGTAGGACAGTACCAACGGATGTTGAGGCTCCCTCTACGCCTGGCAACGGTCTCTCAATATCTAGCGTGCACGTTAGAGGATTCATAGCGATCGGTGGGTCCTTACCCACCTCTATGATGAAGGGGGTAATGGCCACTTCGACTGTTTTTGATGCTGCAGATGGTTCAGTTGGCTGGCTTGTTTTGTTGCCCATGTTGGACTGTTTTTCTTGTATGTGTGTGTGTGTGTGTGTGTGTGTGTGTGTGTGTGTGTGTGTGTGTGTGTTTGAATATGTGTGTGCGTGTGTGCTTTAGAAACAGTCAACGAAAACTGTCAACAGTTGTAGTGAGTCATATTCAGACGATTGGTTGAGAGAGTGCCCGACATGGCTTGTTCAATGTTCTGCCAAAGACCCCTCTCAAAAGACGCGAAGAATGGACAGGGTTGGCAGTTGTGAATGTGACTCTCAAACAATAGAGAAGCTCACTTCATGGTGTCACACTGCCGACCAGGGCAACCCAGCGGGGAGGGTCTGTTTATGCTTGCAAAGTTAGGTCCGCTCTCTTCAGGAATATTCGAATACACCAAAAAAAAAAAAAAAAAAAAACAGAAAAACAGGTCTGCTTTTGCTGTCCCATTCTGTATTTGAAACTGTGATATCTATAATCTCATGTTCGGCAAAGATTCCACTGCAAAGGAAGGAAAGGGTTAACGCTGTGGAGAACAACTTCAACTTGGCCAGTGGTTTGCAGTTTCAAATTCGACGGTAGCATTTTAAAGATGTTTAATAGTTCTAAAAGCTTCTTACGAACTCAACCGACCTGTGAAGAGAGATACTCTCCTCTTCCCAGCATTACTCCAGCTATTTACAATCAACTTATGGGAGTATTCATTACACAACTATGCACCAGTATTCTTTAAAATCATATATTCATACAAGGCTTACTTCTTTCTTTCACACTAAGCCCCGCCTCCTTTTTTTTTTACACCCGAGGGAAAATCCAGAATTCGGGTAAACTGAAAATTTGCTTTCAAAGAATTTTTCTGATAATATTACTTCTTTCAAAATGAACTAAAAAGTAATTCAAATTACAGAATAAAATCTTGAGTAAATATGTTACTCCGTTCAAAGCAATCCTACTTTCATCAAATAAAATCTTGCCGAAAGAGTTTTATTAGCATAGAGAGATAAGTGTACCAAATCATTTTTAAACCATTTCAAGTTTTGCTTTGCACAATCATTCAGTGTGCATATACTTCACAAATTGCACAAATCTGCACACATTTCGTAAATTTTCACAGATAGCACAAATTTTCACAAATTGCAGAAATTGGCACGAATTGCAGGATATGATGTTTTAGCACAAATTTGCACAAATTGCACGAATTTGCACAAATTTCATAACGCAGGTTTGTCTGACTAATGAATATTTGAAGAAACCTAAATTTCACTCCTCTCTTCTAATCATTGCCTTCTTATCAGAAACTGTAAACGAAAACTGTCACCAAAACTATCAGCATAAGTTTCTTCAGTTTTTAATCCGGTCTGGCTGACTAGTTGGCTTTCCATGTAAGAATCATCCGTCTAGGCTCCGACGCTGGAACTAGAGGGCTGAAAATTAAACCATTACTTTTTAGTATGTCTACAAAAAAAGATTTTTCTCATTTTGGAAAGTTACCCCTCAAAATAGGTTTCAGTGAGGATGGGTCTCAATTTATTATGTAAGTTTATGCTAAATTATTGCCTTAGATTGTGCCTCGTTGTGTCCATCCTTGTTTTTAGAAAATCTAGACTTTTACTGATCCAGCAAAATGTGATAGAATTATCTTGTTTATCTACGTTTTTTCCAAATTTCAATTGATCATCCCCAAACACTGCATGCTGACAAAAGCAGTAGTTGGGTGACAGTTTCTATTGAGAGACTAACCAGCCCTGTCTTTCATTATTTTTTATATATCTATGAGATAAAGTATTGTAAACGATAATTGACAATTTTGACACAATTTTTTTTTCATCCCAGAATATCTCTTATGTGAAGGTGTTTGTAAGATTTATAGTACAACAAGCGTGGGTATATGTAATAATGCATTTAGTAGATTGTCATTCTTAGAAAGTGCTCAATACCATCAGCAGAGCGGTTATAAAATAAGTAAAGATTTTCCAATGGTTCATTACTGATTGTACATACTGTTCTACCTGAAAGTCTTTGTCAAGCAAAACAGAGGGTACAATCTGTAATAAACTATCGAAAAAATCTTTACTCATTATAAATATATATATATATGTGTATATATATATATATATATATGAAATATATATTTATTTATTCTATTTATTTTGTTTACATACTAATATCGTAAAATGTTACGGTTGTGAAGCTTTATATTGAGATATTCAGATATGATTGAAGCATCCTTCCCTTTATTTGGGTACCTTCCGGGTAAACAAAGGTATTGATTTTTGTGAAATTATTTTAAGCAAACAACAGGATTAAATGAACATCATTTTTTTCGTTTATATATATATATATATATATATATATTTATATACATATATATATATATATATATATATATATATATATATATATATGAATTATAAATCGCATTATATTATATAGAAACTTATTAAAGATGATATCCCGTCGTTACACGGTTAATGTATCATTCAATTTAGACAAAGTAAATAGAATGAACTATTAATGAAAATTGGGAAATCGAACCTGTGACCGATAAGTCAGCCGTTTCAATACAGCAATGCACTTACCATTGTGCTAAACAGCCCACCGGTAATGCAAAGGTCAAATAATTGCTTTCAACTCAAATTCTCATCTCGTTTATTCTCTTCTTAGTTATTTGGCCTTGCAATCCCAATGGCTGTTTAGCACGATGTGAAGTGCATCAGTATGCTGAAAAAGCCACCATATCGGTCGCAGGTTCGATTCCTGTAGCAGCACCATTCTCTTCAATTGTTTATTCTATTTACCTTGTTTAAATTGAGACTTATATTAACCGTGTAAGAAGTTTCTATATAATATAACGCGATTTATGACTCCCTCTGTCGGACCAAGTATGTCTGTTTCTAGAATACATATATGTATACATATGTCCCCTTCCTTGAACGTAGTTATCTGCTGAATTTTAATCTGAAATGTATTATTATATAAGATATTTTGTTTGTTTGTTGCTTTCCTGTCACGCTCAAACAGATGCAAAAAAGGACTGGAATACTGCTAATACACCGATACAAAATGGCTGCTGCTCTTTCCCAGCAGCAACCTATTTTGTGTCTGTATGTGCACCTTCGCCGGTATTAAGTGGGTGACTGCTGTTGGAATCAATTTACTACCATTGCTGTAGAATCAATTCAGCTATTTTCTTGGTTTGCACCCCCCCCAAAAAAAAACAGAAATATTAATCGTGTAATAAAACAAATTATATGTTCATGATTTATCCACGCGTAATAATATCGTCGTTTATGATGGGTATTATACTTGTTCACCATGTGATGTTCGATCTATGGGATTAGTATTCACCACTGAATCAAGAGCATTAACAAAGAAGGAGATCATGTTTAGAAATATACATGGTGAATATATATATCATGATCTCCGTGGTCCCCAGAGACAAAATCCGACTTTTCTACCCATCTGGAGATTAATGTTAAGGTATCGTAGAAACAGTTAGAAAACTAAAATGGCAATGGGCTGGATATGTTGCAAAAGCAACATAATGATCTTTACAGAGACGTGACTTGAAACCACACGACGACCCATGTCAGTCTGATCGAACGTCACTTTATATATAAAAGCATTTTAAAAAAAAGAAGAAAAAAATCTCTCACTAAGAAAAATCAATATCAAAATTCATTCACTGCTAAAGCAAACCAAAAAAACAAATAAAAAGCGATTGTCTGTCACGGAAATTCAAAATAAGTAAATAATGTGAGATAGAACATTTTTGAGACGATAAAAAATGTAGAATGGCGAAAATGGAATGAACGTGGTAAACTGTAAAGGATTACAAAAACGGAATGGCAGAACAAGAAAACCTAACAATACGATGAGTGTAGAGATCTCTTTTATGAACGTCAGAGATTTAAGTGATTGAATTGAATAAAACACGTACATATCTTTACATACAAAGATATTCTTTGAACAATTATTTATTTTTCTGAACCCGGATTTGACCCCCAAGATGATTTCAACGGGATGAATGAATGAGTTCTATGTTTGATCTTTGTATTAAGCATGTCACCGATTTTTTTCCCGATTTCGTTCCGTCCCATTATGCAAAACATTGAATTCCGTTCATGTTTTTTAAAACACTTTCTTTGTTCACCTCTACCTATGAAGTTGAGAGAGCTATATGTATTCAACTTTGTTTGTTTTCCCATAGAGGGCCGGATTGAGGCATTCAGGGGCCCTGGACATTAATAAGATCAGGGTCTCATTAATGTTCTGAAATGTATATTGAATCACCGTAGCCCCACGAACTACCTGCCCGACTACCCAGCCCTGTGGGCTACAGATTCTTCTGTGTGTGTGTGTGTGTGTGTGTGTGTGTGTGTGTGTGTGTGTATCTGGGCGCCCTTGGTCACATTTCCAGGGCGACAACCTTGGATACTTGTATGAAGGCACCGCTAGACACCATTTAAAAATTCCTATTTTTGCTTTTTCAAAAAAAAAGCTTCTTTTGAGACATTTTGGGACGAATAATGCCCGAATCTTGCGTAGGTATTTTCTAGATAATTTTAGATGAAAGATCCTTTTTATTTCTTTTTTAAAAGAAGATAATTCTCGATAAAATATCTTTATTTGTGGATAAGATAATATTAGATAATTTTTCAGATAATTAGTTCTAGTACACACGTGGGCTATGTTGATTCATTTTTGCAAGGTACAGAAATATTTCTATTATCTTATAATATTCAAATTTCTTAAACGGTTCGAAATATACTTTTAGTAGGCACCAAATTTTCGTAGGCCCAAGGTACTGTGCCGATTGTGCCTAATTGATAATACGACTTAGGGTCCACACAATATTTCTTGAAGTTCTCAATGAATTTCAAAGACATTTTGTGAAAGGGAGGTGCTTATCTAAACTTTCCGATGCTGGAACTGACATAACACTCGCTATTTCCTGAATTTTTTCTCAATATCGAACAAATAAAAAAAACAACTTTTTTTTGAAGTGACAAATATTAACTGGGGAGGGTAGCAGCCTTTTGGGAGTTTAGGGAATGTATATTATCTCGTTCATATATCTTGGATTTTTCTTTTGTACAGGGGGTGCCGAAGCAACACTCTGGTGGGCTCTAGTAGCTACTGCACCCATAGTGCCAGGGGAAAATCTCTAAAAATTTGAGGACGAGCCCAGGGAGTCAATCTCGACTGGAAGATATGTTCTTCATTTTGCAGGGGAAAAGCTAAAAAAAAAAAAAGAAAAGAAAAGAAAAGCTAATTAAAGTGATAGATTTAGATTTCAGGGGGAGTAAGTAAAGATTTGCACATTTCAAATTGTTTCCTTTATTTTTCATTTTTGAACATTTTCATTGGGTTTTAAGTTAGTTTACAGCTTTGGCAGAAGTAAGCGCTCTCTGAGTGCTCTCTATTTTTTCTTTCTTTCATTCAAATTATCGTTTTTTTCAATTCAATCATTTTCTTCTTCATGACGATCTCGCTTCTTTTTCCTTTCTTTCTCCCCTTTTTACCGACTCATTTTCTTTTTCCTCTCTTTCTTCCTATTTGGAATTGAATTATCGGTTCTCTCTCTCTCTCTCTCTCTCTCTCTCTCTCTCTCTCTCTCCCTCTCCTTCATTTTCTTCATGCCTCTGTGATGATCCGTATTTTTTTTCTTTTTTCCTTTCTTTCTTTTATTTTTTCTTTCTTCTAACCTCTCATTTGTCGTTTTCATTCATTTGTTTTCTTCTTCTTCTCTGATGATCTCTCTTTTTTACCTTTCTTTCTTTCTCACTTTCTTTCTTTCTCTTTGTCTTTCTTCATTTATATTTGTCTTTCTCTCTTTCTTTCTTTCTTCCAGTTTTTCTTCCTTTTGAAACGTGGCTGTCTTTTCTCTTTGAGTGCTTCATTCTTTCTTTTTTTTCTATCTTTTTTCTTTTTTTCTTTCTTCTGAATTCTTTGTCCTCTTTTCTCTTCATTTTTCTTGTTTCTCGTCTTCCATATTTGTACAGGAATGTTCTTTCAAAATCCCCGATATTCAATAAATATCCTTTCGGCACCCCCAACCCCACAATATACACGACTGCAACCGATTTTTTTCCTTTAATCTTCAAAACTTTTTCTTTTCTTATTTTCTTTCTTTTGTCATTTGAATTTTCTTCATTCAGAAATACCTTTGACATGTTTCCCCTCCATTACTCGTTCAATACTGTCACGTTTTCTTTCGTTTTGTATTTTTTAATTCATCCATTGAATGACCGTAGCCTTCAAATATGGCAAAAGTTCTCCCCTTTTCATTTATATATGCTTCTTTTTGTTTGTTTGTGTTTTTTGTATAACTTTCCTGGTCATACCGGTTGTCTACTGAGCACTCTACTATACTCTAAAAATGTTTTATTTTCATTTTTGGAAAAAGATATTATTTTCTACCTTTGGAGAGGAGGTTACTTAAGCGAGTTTATAAACAACATCTCGATTATCCAGAATAATTGAAAACGGTCATGGAGGCTAATCGAGAAACAGACGTCTGGAGCAAAGCCAAGGAGTCATCCTCATAACAGTAGAAAGACATCTGACAAAGTGAAAACGCATATGCCATGATTTGACAGGTTGCACAGAATGATTGAGTGAGTTCGAATTTGACGTAAAGCGGTGGTGACTGCTCACAATATCAACCAAGTACGTAGCCAGAGAACTGTCAACAAAAGAATACTTTAACCTTGGTTCCAAAAATTTCGAAATGGATACGAGAGACTTTAAGATGGGTGGGTCGTGGATGTACTTCTATGGTTAAAGACATTCAATTTAGGGTCATTACCCAGATGGACCTGCACCATACATGTCGAGGGGTTGCAGAGGAACTAAAAGTTGACCATTCAAGTTGTTAGACATTTGCAACAGATTGGAAAAGCAAAAAAGATCGATAAATGAGTCCTGAGCTGAACAAATTGAAAAAAATGCCATGTCGTGCGACTGTTCCTTGCAGAAATTGAACGAACTTGGCTCCAAAACTCAATCTTACCCAGCTTAATAAGCAGACCTCTCTCTGACCGACTACCACTTTTCCAAACATTTTGATCACTTCCCTCAAAGTAAAGTTTTCCAACAACCAAGAAGAAGTTTAAATGCTTTCGAAGAATCAAGAGTTCCGGAACTATGCATCTAAATAAAAAAGCCCCTAAACAGGGTCGTCCAATAAACGAGATACAAAACCAGTCACCTTGAAATTCTACTTAAAATACTGCTTGATCGATTCCATAACCTGCAGAGTCCTTACCTTATAAAAAGATATTCAAGGTAACGGTATATTAAACATCAGACAATCAAATATACAGACACAGTAATTTTATTATCGAAGATTGTGGCTGAACGCCGAAGGAGAGAAAATTCATCAGTGTCGGCTAAGTTAAATACCACTTTTCCTTCTGTGGTTGTTGGTCCCCAAAGCTTTCTCCAAATGACTGTCGTGTTTATTCTCAGAACCTTTACTACTAGACTGCAAATACGAATAAACAATAATCTCCAAATCCATTAGAGTCTTTCGAAATGGATACGAGAGACTTTAAGATGGGTGGGTCGTGGATGTACTTCCATGGTTAAAGACATTCAATTTAGGGTCATTACCCAGATGGACCTGCACCATACATGTCGAGGGGTTGCAGAGGAACTAAAAGTTGACCATTCAACAGTTGTTAGACATTTGCAACAGATAGGAAAAGCAAAAAAGATCGATAAATGAGTCCTGAGCTGAACAAATTGAAAAAAATGCCATGTCATGCGACTGTTCCTTGCAGAAATTGAACGAACTTGGCTCCAAAACTCAATCTTACCCAGCTTAATAAGCAGACCTCTCTCTGACCGACTACCACTTTTCCAAACATTTTGATCACTTCTCTCAAAGTAAAGTTTTCCAACAACCAAGAAGAAGTTTAAATGCTTTCGAAGAATCAAGAGTTCCGGAACTGTGCATCTAAATAAAAAAGCCCCTAAACAGGGTCGTCCAATAAACGAGATACAAAACCAGTCACCTTGAAATTCTACTTAAAATACTGCTTGATCGATTCCATAACCTGCAGAGTCCTTACCTTATAAAAAGATATTCAAGGTAACGGTATATTAAACATCAGACAATCAAATATATAGACACAGCAATTCTGTTAACGAAGATTGTGGCTAAACACCAAAGAATAGGAAATTCACCAGTGTCGGCTACGTTAAACACCACTTTTCCCTCAGGGGCTGTTGGTCCCTAAAGCTTTCTCCAAATGACTGTCGTGTTTATTCTCAGAACCTTTACTACTAGACTGCAAATACGAATAAACAATAATCTCCAAATCCATTACAGTCTTTCGTTATGGTGACTGAGGGAGGGTTACATGAGTCTTGAAAATAAGCTGCTTCAGTGTATATAAATGTAATTCATGATAGTCACCTATGGAGCTGAAACATGGAAACTGATACAAAAATCGACCCTCAAACTGAGAACCATACAACGTTCACGGGACAGAACCATACTCTACGCTACATGGAGTGTATTAGTATATAGATATACTTAGTATATCAGTGGATTAGAGGGAAAAATGGGAGTCACAGATATTATAGAATCGATTAGAAAACTCAAATGGAAGTGGGCTGGCCATGTAACAAGAATGTAGGTTAAACACTAGACATTGAGGTTCACAATGTTGATCCCAAGAAATCATATGCAGAAGTGTAGCCCCTGCAAACCCCCTAAAAACATGATTGCGTGATAAACTAGACAAGTTTGGAAAATATTGGCTCCACGACGTCCACGATAGAAGGTCTACCGAAAGTTGGGAAAGCTGTTTGTCCAACAAAGGACGACTTAAGAGCGTAGCTGCTGCCGCTGCTGCTGCTGATGATGATGATGGTACACACATTTTTGTTTTACACAAACAATCTTTGTTTGCTCACCTACAAAAACTTTGTAAATCTCTTTCAAAACGTATTGAAACGTTGATTTTGGTAGTAATTACATAATGAAAACTTAGTTAGTCGTAAAACTAACCCTAACTTTACCATAGATAGCTTTAATTGTTTGGGTGTCGTCTTAAACCACTGATATAAGCTAAAACTATGAACTTCCGACTTGTGGTTTTGTCTTATCTGATGATCGTCTTATCTATCGAAATACACTAGAAAATACAAAAGAATTGAACAACCATAGCCATCAAAGTTGGCAACAAGTTCTATCCTTTCTTCTCCTCTCTAACGTATAAAAAGTGCTGGAAATAAAAAAGATTTCGAAAGTAAGGCACAATGAATTTTCTTCCCAAATGAATCATGTCTCCGTTATGCTGTTGATTAGTGTGTTCACTTGGTGATAAAGAGATTGGTGGTTCGAATCCATCCGGGATCTGCTTCATTTCTTTTCAAACAAAAGTACTTATGTTCGAGGACATAAAATGTATACATTAATATTAAAGAAAACAGGACGGGTAAAAAAAAATGGCATTCATGCGCAATGTGTTGATGTAATTTTAAAATATCAGAAATACCGAACAAGGATATTATAACATAGAATAGCAAAAAAAAAATATTAATGCAGAGGCAAAATTGAACAATCTTTATTCAAGAAAGTTTAGTTAGATGTGGGTAACATGCTACTACCATAAATAGCTATATTGTACCACTGCATTAATACTTTTTTCTCAATTTCATATAAAAATATTTGATATTTTTCAAGTTTCTTAAAACGACGCTGATACATTGGGCCGGCACGAATTTTTTCTTAATTTATAACATTACATATAAGAAAATACTGTTACACGTTCTTAGCTGTTAATTCATACACACACACATATATGTACATATATATATTAGGAAGTGGACATTTTGGTTCGATAGAATGAAATACAAATTGCGTTTTATTGTATAGAAACTTATCCGAGATGATCTTCTGTTATTACATGGTTAACATATCATTCAATTTAGACAATGTAAATAGAATAAACAATTAAAGCAAATGGGGTTGCTGCAGGAATCAAACCTGTTACTGTTATGTAGCAGCTTCAACGTACCAATGCACTTACCATTGTGTTATGCAGCTTTTGCCTTATCAGCGGGCTGTTTAGCTACCACTACCGTGGCTTTATGTCAAACTCAGCTAAACTTTGTAAATATCAAGAATATTCTGCTTCATTTTTAAAATGTATCTACACCTTAGTTAAGTTAGCTTAATGTTTCGTGTTTAAAGCTGTAAAGCTTCCTAGACTATATATATATATATATATATATATATATATATATATATATATATATATATATACACACACACACATACCTAGTTTGAAAAAGAATTTCCGTCTGAGACGTTGATATTCGAGATTCTTCTTTGTTCAAGCGCACTATGCACACGTTCACCCTGGTAAATATACCTCAAAAAGTAACCAACACAGCTTGATGCATTTTTTATGCAAATGGTCAAGTTCAGTCATACACAACATTGTGAACAAACATCGTGTATACATATATTCTAAAAAGCTTTACAGCTTTAAACTTCAGTTACCCATTTCCCAATATCTGTCAATGCTATTTACGTAATTTTCAAAAGTGATTTTTTTCTTTGTTTCCCTCCTACCTTGTTATTATTGTACGATATATATATATATATATATTTTTATAATTGTGTCATCCAGAGACAGCTGTTTTGATGTATTGCATCTCTTCAGCGTGGCTATAGACTTTCCATTAACCCATCCAGAACCGCAAAGCAGGACTGAAACCTTCGCTTCAGATCTGGAGACCGATATCCTATCTCTGGACTACGGAAGTGGACGGTCAGTAAGTCTGAATTTAAGCGGTATATTTATTTACACATAAATCCCCCCCCTCCACCAGAATGATATATATATATATATATGGTACGGATCTGGCCAGCAGTATAGCATAATATAATAACGTATTAATAATATAAAGCAACGTTTGATATGTGATGGATTTATTTCATAGAGTGCTCGATACATTCAGCTTTATACTATGAAAGTCAAGTAGCTCTACTTTAAATCAACTTGAAGACAAACTTCCAAATAAGGTTGCTGGAGAAGACCGAAGAGCTTATCGGACGCATAAGGTGGAAAACCTTTTCTTTTCACCAACCAACCCAAGACACAGAATGATAACAAAGAATACTACGGCTTTAAAACCCAGAAAAAGCCCACCCTACAACAAACTTCTTGTTAATTTCGAAAAGGACCTATTCACAACCATCACCAACATCAAATTCAGAAAATACATCAACCCACACCAGAAAAAATCAATACAAGAAATGCAACATGTACAAAAAATCCAACAAAATATTCATAAAAGGGGACAAAAGTAACAACATATACGGGATGAATCTCCAAACATACAACAAACACTTCACCAACAACAATACCCCAAACTACAAAAAATTAGACTTACAAACTAATAACCTAGAAACTAGTATAGATATAGAAAGCAAAAGAATAACAGATAGATTAAACATTAGTAACAGATTAGGTAAATTACAAAACAAGGATGTTTACATTCTCATGAAAGATCACAAACACGATTTTAATCATAAACCAACAACTAGGCTCATTAATCCGACAAAAACACAGATATGTGGAATTAGTAAGTTTAACCAGTGGTTAGGAACCAATGATGCCATCGCTTGGTTTAATGATATAGGAAACTAAAAAATGTGCAGCTTCATACAGTTCGACATCATGGATTTTTACCCATCCATATCCAAAGGCATATTCGAGGAGGCCATGGAATTTGCTAAAACCTATACCGATATAAGTGACAGGGACATGGAAATAATTACACTCTGCAGACGTAAGGCACTATTCCACAATCAAGAACAATGGACGAAAAAAACCAACGTCTATGGATTCGATGTCTCCATGGGCAGCCTCGATTCAGCTGAGATGTCGGACCTTAGAGGTTTGTACATTTTGTATCATCTTACCTGCAAAATAGACTCTATGAATATAGGATTGTACCGGGATGATGGATTAGTAATCGTAGAGAATTGTAACGCACATTCTGAGGCTACAACAACTCGTTTATTGAACCAACATCCACTTCGAAACTAAGAAATGCAGCTGAAAGACATTTTTCTTTTCAAAAGCATTGATCCCTTCATTTGTAAATAGAATCGACTGAAAAATGTGTGTTGAAGATAAATTGTAACTGCTGATTTCGGATATGCTCCCTGAAACCTGAATTTTAAAAAAAAATTGGAACTAGCAAATTTCTTTGAGGTTTGAAGGGCAACCGATTTGAACGTCTATAAAAATTGAGCGAAAGAAGATTTTTACGACGGAGTTTGGAACAGGTCAGCCAATTCTATTTTCCTAGGATCTAAATGCTCGGCTATTGCACGGCCAAGACTTAGGCACTAAGAATAACTGCCAAAAAAGTTTTCCTAATGCATTGAACCCTCTCTTACGTGTGAGTAGGTTCAAATACAGGATGAAAAAACTGTTCCTCATATGACGCTGATTCAAAACATACACATAGTTTTATTTTATAAATCTAACTCTTATAGTTTTTGAGAAAGTTTTTTTTTTAGATGAAGAAAGAACAAGAAAAAGGATTCTTTAGCAGACTAGTTCTCATATATTTAAATGATTCTACATGTTTAAATATTATGGTTTGGATGGAATCCCAGATAAAAGAAGAGAAAAAAATACAGATAGACTTGTTTAGTTGAGGGCAAATGCAGACTCAGAAGAAAATGACGATTTTAATTTTGCAAAGACTTGACATGTATTCTGTAGAGGGAAAGAGGGACCTATTTGTTTATATCCTGTAATGTTTTTTTTATAAAAGTATCAACATTATTACACTTTAGTTGAGGGTGAATGCTACTGGGCATAGAATGGAACCCCCCCCAACCTTATTTGAAAGGGGGGTCTTCAATATCTTACTTGATAAAATCTTACCCTGGAGTCCGATCAGTAACCATGGATAATTTGTCGGCCATACATATAGCTGTTCATCTATTTTGCAGAAAAAAAACTAGATCAATAAAAACGAATAGATAAAAACTTAAGAAAAGCGAAAATAAAAAAAAACTTTCAATGATCTTAAAGAATCAGATTTATCAAACGTTCAATAATTGATCGTAAATTCTACTTGTACAACGGCTGAAATGTGACTTTTTCATTTGAAAGGGAAATGCTCAAGATTTTATTTGATAAAATCTTACACTTGAATCTGATCAAAAACCACGGATTATTTGGTGGCTATAGATCTAGCCGTTCATCTGTTTTTCAACTTTCTTGACTTTTTTTTTTTCTGAAATTTGGTTATAAAGTAGACCTGGTTGTTTGTTTATATTTTATGTGCAATTAAAATTGAATAAGTTCTTTATTTTGAATACATATTCCAATGAAATTTTGCATGAAGTTTGGGGATGTATGAAAACTTTGGTAAGGTGAATTATGGGCGATCCTATTTTTTGTTTACGTTTTATAAACAAAATATGCTTGGGGTTGAATGAAACAGGATTTTGTTTCTAATTAGGAAACATTTCCGAACCTTGGTCGATTTTGCTGAAATCAGGTTAGAATCTTGGAGAAAATTCCGGAATCATAAAATGGTTTATTATGGCCAGTCCGATTGTTTGTTTATGTTTTTATTTGATTTATCATACTTTAATAAAACTTCGTATGAATGTGGGGACATATTGACTCTTAGGTATAGTAAGTTACATATGATCTGATTGTTTGTTTACGTTTCATGATGAAAAAAAAACAAACATGTTTTTGGTTCAAAATGGGTAAAATTTCCAATTCCTGATTGATTTGGCTAAAATTAGGCTGAAATGTTGGGTAAACCCACGGAAATGATTTTAAAAAATGGTTAGGCATGGCTTGAAATTAACAAATCAACAACAAAACCGATATCGATATAAATTATAGTCAATCGGAATCAATTGATATCAATTTCGTGCCAGTAAGTCCTGAAAAGAAAGTAATGATCTATCGATATATATATATATATATATATATATATATATATATATATATATATATATATATATATATATATATATATATGTATATGTATATATATATATACACTCCTGATCAAAAATTCAAGACCACTTGAAAATTTTTTAAAAGAAACTTTTCTTAATGATAGATTTTAAACTTTTCCCAATTAGGGTTATCAATCCAACAATCTAAAAGGTTATGGAGCTCCATCGTCCCTCTGTAAGTAAAGGCAACCCATACCATTAGGGACCCTCCACCACTACGATGTGTAGAGAAACTTTGAGGAGGCATGTTTTTGTGATGCCAATATCGTTGGAAGCCATCAGAACCATCTAGATTGAATTTTTTCTCATCAGAAAACAGGACTTTCTTCCACTTCTCAACGTGCCATGTTTGGTATTCACGACCAAACCTTGAACGGTCCACCTTGTGACGTGGAAGCAGCCTAGGAATTTGTTTACAGTTTTTATTTACCATTTCTTTTTGTCGTAAGTGTCGTCTGATGGTTACTAGACTTCAATCAGCATCTGTGACCGCCTTAATTTGACTAAAAGAAAGTCTCCTGTCTTTCCCAACAACCCGTCTTATTCTCTTACTTGATACAAGGGAGGTTTGGGGGGGGGCTTACCGGTGGATTTTGATTTCCCATAATTCTCACTGTCCTTTAGAAAATTGCAAATCACAGTTTTACTACGATTTACTTTAGCTGCGATCGCTCGTTGCGACAAACTTTGCTTCTGGAAATCCAGAGTTCGAGTACGCTGAACTCCAGTAAGTTTGGTTGCTTCAGGCTGAGTGACACCTTTAGGCAGTGATTGCTAATCTCTAACTGGACTCAAAACATTAGAATTATCCTAGATCTAACAATTCATGACCCTGGTCTTTTAATTTTGATCTAGTGTAAAACACCCTATTTTATAAAAATGTCTGTTTCTGAATGAAATGTTTGGAATGTAGCTTTTTGTTTCTATAACCTTTTAGATTGAAGGACTGATAACCTTAATTGGGATATATATATATATATATATATATATATATATATATATATATATATATATATATATATATATATATATATATATAGTTAGAAAACTTTTACAATACATTTTTGTATCACTTCAGTCACCCATTTCCCAATATCTTTCAATGCAATTTATGTAATCATCAAGAGATTTTTTCTTTGTTTCCCTTAAACTTTGTTATCAGTGTACGATATATATATATATATATACATACCTACATACATACATATATATATATATATATATATATATATATATATATATATATATATATATATATATATATATATATATATATGTACATATAATTATTGTGTCATCCACAATGATATATATATATATATATATATGCATTTAGACAGCAATTCTTCTTTTATACAGGGTTCAGTAAACAGTTTTGATATTTTTTGTCGGTAAGACCTTGTAAGCTCCTCAAATTTTTGGATGTTTTCCATAATAGCCAATTCGAAGGAATTTGTAAATATTCAGAAATTCATGTCGTATTTATCGTTTTTTAATCTTTCGACCATCGTCAATATCCTTCAAGTCTGGATCTTAAGTTGGACGGCTTTGTTGGCCCCAGTTTTTGAATTTTTACAGTTTTTTTGATCATCAATTTACATCTGCTTCATTTCAAGTTAAAGTGAATTGTGGATCTGTTTAATTTATCATTTGAAGTAATATTTTGTAATATCTGTAAAAAAATATATGAATTATTTCATAATATCTATAATTGTTATAATCATTATTTAGTAATAACTGTAATTGATATATGTATTATTTTGCAATATATATAATTGATATATGTATTGTTTTTTAACATCTTTAATTGATGTATGTATTATTTTATTATATCTGTTGTTGATATCTGTATTATTTTGTTATAACTCTAATTCATACATATATTTTTTGTAACATCTATAATTGATAAAAATATTTTTTGTAAAACCTGTAATTAATATGTGTGTTTTTGTCATATCTGTAATTGATATTTGTATTATTTTGTAAAATCTGTACTTAATATATGTATTTTTTTCAATACTCATAAATGATATATATATATATATCATTTTGTAATACCTAAAGTTAATATATGTATTTTATGTAATATCTGTAATTTATATATATCATTTTTGATACTTGTAATTGATATTTGTATCATTTTAAAATATCTATGATTGATATAAGTTTTATATAGTAATATCTGCAATTAATGTATTATTTTGTAATATCAATATTTGACGTATGGATTATTTTGTAATATACATAATTGATATATATATATATATATATATATATATATATATATATATATATATATATATATATATATATATATATATGTATATTAATTGTAATCTAATTGATATATGTATTTTTTGAAACATCTGTATTCGATATATATGTAATTTTGTAATACTTGTAAAAGATATATGTATTATTTGGTAATATCTGTAAATAATATGCGATTTTTTTGTGATATCAGAAAGTGATATATGTATTATTTTCTAATATCTGTGATTGGTATCTGCATTTTCTTGTAATAACGGCGGTTGATATATATATATATTTTTTTGTCATACCTATGATTAATATGTTGATTATTTTGTAAAATCTGTAATTAATATAAGTATTATTTTGTAATACCTATAATTGATATGTTTATTAATTTACGATATCTACCATAGATATTAGTATAATATAGTAATATCTGCGATTGATGTATGTATTTTTTATATCAATAATTGATATCTTTTCTCTGTAAAGATATATATATATATATATATATATATATATATATATATATATATATATATATATATAATGTGTACTTTAGAGAGTGAGACGGACTCGGAAGTGAAGTTTCTGGTGGTAAGGTTTATTAATCCTTATAAGTCAATAGTCCATACATGTTTCGGGATTCTTTCCATCATCAGTGGTGTGTGCTGTGTGAGTGTGTATTAAAATGTACCATGTGGAACCAGAGTCCACTGCCAGGGGCTATACATTGTGGGTAAGTTTTGTTGTCAGGGCTACTAGAAGCCTCCTGCTGAATGGAAGAATGACCAGCAGGTATCAGGACTTTGGTAAAGTAGCAGCAGTTGGTCTTGGGGAGGGCAGAGTGTGTCAAGGTAGGGGGTAGTGATGTGGAGTTAGATTTTTTGATATGTTTGGGGTAGTGTAGAAGGAGGGGTGGTTAGGTCAAGGAGGTACATAGGTATCAACCTTAAAAGTTCCTGAAAATGTTTTGGCTATGATTTGGACGGGGGTTATAACAGGCTAAGGTAAAGTTTTTCCTATGGGTCTAGGTGACTTTGAAGCTTCCATTATTGAATGTGTCTTAGATGTGGGTGTGAGGATATTAATGATAGGAGTTGTGTATATTAGGGTTCTATGTGGTGAGGGTTGTTCAGTTTAGTGTTTAATCCATTAGGATATAGGGTTTTAAGTTTGTTGATCCACATGTCTTCGTGTTTTTCTAGAACTTTAGTTATATCAATTGGAGTAGTTTTTTCTATTTTTTCTATGATGGTGAAGCTAGCGTCAGTGGCAAAATTGTGGTCAGGTGTGCAAAAGTGTAGTTCTACGGGAAGTGGGCTACGATTATTTTTTGACTCTATCCTATGTCTATAATTGTTGAGTCTAATATTAAATTGCCACTCGGACTTGCCTATGTACTGTAACTTACATCTATTGCACTCTAGAAGGTATATAATGTTCTTACTGCAGCAGTTGCTATTGTGATATATGTGGTAACTCTCTTTTCTGGTAGTGCTTGTGAATGTGTTGGTGTACTTGAGGTGGTTGCAACATAGACTGTTTTTTATGTTGCAGGGTGTGCAAAATTTAATTTTTCTAGGTGTATTTTTGTGTACGACTTTATTGTTAACGATATTATTGCTACTGATCATGTCTCTGATGTTTTGGGGTCTGCGGTAGGAGATATCACATGGGTCTGTGAATGTTTTTTTTGATCTATTTTGATCGTGAGAATGTTCCATCTATTATTGATGATGTGTGCTAAGGGTGGGAGTGTGTTGTTGAAGGTTGTTATAAGGGGTATGCGGTTAGGTTTGTTATTGTGGGACAGTATAAGGGTTTCATCTCTGGGTATTCCAGTTGCTTTTTTTATTTGTTTTTTTGTGTCGTATTTCAGATATTGATAAGCACTTACAGACATTTTATTCAATAAAAAAATGATGAATATATACTTAGCTATGAAATATAGATATAATCCATGAAAACGTTTCCAAATATGGTCAAGCTTATTTCCATACGATCAGTGAACGTTATCACCATGACAACCGAACGTCATCTTAATATTCTGCCGTATCGGAAGAAAACTGTGCAAAATTCTTGTTTTATCAACAATACTATAAAGATTTCTTTCGTTTACTGTTAAGATTTCATTGAACCCAGTTTTTGTCTTTTCAAAACAAATTCAATAGCAGTTAACAAAAATCAATTGAAAATATCATATCAAGAAAAACGGTCCAACGTGGGCAACAAAACAAGCCAGCCAACTGAACCATCTGCAGCATCAAAAACAGTCGAAGTGGCCATTACCCTCTTCATCATAGAGGTGGGTAAGGACCCACCGATCGTTATGAATCCTCTAACGTGTACGCTGGATATTGAGAGACCGTTCCCAGGCGTAGAGGGAGCCTCAACATCCGTTGGTACTGTCTCATCTGGTGAACATCGGTCAACAATCACCCAGGATTGAGGAAGCCTCAACACCTACCATAGCGGAAGCTAATCAGGTTCATCTTCCTGGACCAATATTACCTGGCAATGTTTCAGCAGTGGACAAAAATTGTAGGATGAAACGAAAGGTGTTCAATCTTCAACTTTTCTTGGCGTTGGTGTTTGCCATTACATTTGCATTCACTATAATTTTGGCCATTGCAGCTACTCCATATGCCCTGATTAGTGGCATTATAAGTATGATAGCTATGTATTGGTGTGTTGGCTTATCTTTCACTCCATCATTGAACCATGGGAGTGCTTGAGTTTTTTTCTGAAAATTGTGAATCTTGACTTGAAAATACGGATGTTTGTTTTTTTGAGCGTGTCAATGTTGTGATAAAAATGGAATTGTCAATGATGTCTATTATATACGTCTCGTTTTTTTGCTTTTGAAATTAGGATCATGTTTTCGAGAAGCCTGCCGTATTGAACCTGGCAATATTCAGTGGGAGTTTATTGCGTTATCAGGAAGCCTGTCAGATTAAAACTGACAATGGTCTCCTCATTAACTTTTCTGTCTTGGGGGGGAAGCCAATGGAATTGAACGAATTATTTCGTTTTGGGGAACCTGTGACACTGATATTCACGATGGTCTCTTCAAGACTCTTTTCATTTCCGGGAGGAAGCAAGTGAAATAGAACCTGAAAATAGTCTGTGAGACTTTATTTCGTTTCCAGGAAGCCTTTAAGACTGATATTCACAATGGTCTCTCCGAGATTCTTTTCGTTTTCGGGAGGAAGCCAGTGAAATTGAACCTGAAAAAAATCTGTGAGATTTTATTCTGTTTCCAGGAAGCCTTTAAGACTGATATTCACAATGGTTTCTCGGAGACTTCTTTCGTTTCTGGGAGTGAAATTGAAAGCCAGGGAAATTAAACCTAGTGTTGATCACAGGGATAAAACTAACCTGTCTCACAAAAGCGTAAAGCTAACTCATGTTCCTGTCAGTGGGTGAACAATCCAACGCTTGGTGAATTCTGCTTTGCAATGATTAGAGGAGCCGACATCGAAGGATCAAAAATCAACGTCGTTACGAACACTTGGCCGCCACAAGCTAATTATCCCCGCTGTAACTTTTCTGACACCTCTTGGCAGAATTGAGCCAGGCCTAAAGTGGTCTAAACAGAGCTCTTCAGCTTGGAAACCAATGTTTTTAAAGTTTCTTCAGAAATTTTCAGTGGAAATCTAAATGGCAATGGGCTTGTCATGTTGCAAGAATGGCACACTCCCGATGGATATCACGATTTGCCCCATGGATCTCCAGAGATCACATACACAACCGAAGGAGGCTGGCAGAATAGAAGATGAAGTGACGAACTAGAGAAATTCAGAAACTATTGACTTCGCCACACCAATGATAGACAGGAGTAGCGAATCCTGGGAGTAATGTTTTCATCCAACCACGGACAATAAGAGAAATGAATATATCATTTCATCAAAAATCACTTCCCAATGACTCTTTGGTATTTATTAGATATTGAATTACTAAACTATCTTACAATACTCAAATAAAATTCACAAGCAATTTTCTTTCTTTTTTTTTTAACAATCCTTTATAATCATCGTACGATGATTTAGAAGCGTATACTTCGAAAACAAAATTCAACTTTGAATCTTCCCCCCTACCTCCAAATGTAAGAATAAAAGGGAATAATGGATGAGATCTGCGTTTAGCCTTTTCCCTGGAGTTTGACTCCGATTCAAAATTGTTTTGTTTCCTACAAGAGTTCAAAGATAAGTCAGTGTTTCATCAGTCAATGATGAACCACGACCCCAGCCAACATACACCGTCAGGCTGAGTTTACGCTTCTACGACAGGGAATCCCATTTCGGGCTTTCTCAAGGCCGTGGTGACCTTAAAACAATAATAAAAATGAATGAAAAATCTAAGTTCTGAAAGATATGGTGCAAAAATATTGGAAATTACCAAATTAGTAAAATTGTTTCCTTCTTCTTCTTCTCCATTTTTTTCTTCCTCTCCTTCTTCTTCTTCTTTTCCTTCTTCTTCTTTTCTTTCTTCTTCTTCACCACCATCATCATCATCATCATTTGTTAAATCATCCACGTTAAATTGTTAAAATGACACTGGAAATGGCCAAATGTGTCCCCATTCGCAGTCCCAGCGAGCAGCCGTTGCCCTTATGCGCTCTGGGGGTGGGGGAGTTGACACTAGAATTTGCACACAAACTGGCCGTGCAGACAGAATTCAGTGACCGGTGTTGCTAACTCTAATTCCTTATCTATAGCTGAAAATTTTATCTGGGTATTTCATAGCTTTTCAGGTATATACTATTTTAACGCCCATTTATCAAATAAAGTAACTCTATGCTAAGACTGCAAGAGAAATTATCTTAGAGAAGAGAAGAATTTCTTTCATTAAACTAATGCGATTTTAATGTCCCTAAGCAAGCCTAAAAGGGTATGAATAGAGCTTTGTCACTTCAGACCCACTCTTTTAAAGGTCTTTAACAACTTTCTTGAATGCAGTAATAATATAAAATTTTAAAAAAAAACCCAACAGCAAAGATATCTTTAGATGAATATCTAAATATTCACTGACATATTGATAATAGCTAGAAAGGTTTTTGAATTATCAAAATATCCAAACAGCCCAACAAATATCGAGACGTGGATGAAAGATAGTGAAAGTGAAGAGAAAAAGTTGTCGTCAACAAGGGTACCTCGGAAATACTCTTGATCACTTATCTCCCTTACAAGCTATTTGAACCTTTCAAATCCTAAGCGTTTAACATAACGAGAAAAACAAGAGATTCTTTTGAAAAGCAGCCACGTTATAGAGACGAGTTTGGTGTGGAATGAGATTATTAATAAGGGAAAAAACAAGTTGTTTCCAATTGATTTCCCAGTTCATTGCCGTTAGAACGTCCGAAAGAGGAACGAATAATGAGTGAAATGAAAAATCAAAAATAGAAACCAGATAAGAATTCGGTTTGAAAGCAGTTATTTAGCCTTTGCCTAACCAGCGGGCTGTTTAGCCTAATGGTAAGTGTGTGGCTACGTAGAAGAAGCCATTTGTTGCTAAGAGGTTCGATGGAAATTATACAAGGAGCCTATTTAACTTTGAAGATGAATATTTACAAGGTTTTTAACAATTGTTCCTAACGTAGAAATGATATATAATTGAATTTTCCATGTGTAAAAAAGCAAGCCTGAAAAGGTATAAACGGAGCCTTGTTAGCTCCAGAGCGAATATTATCAACTATTGATATTCTAATACAAACAAAAATAGCAATGGGCAGGATATGTTGCAGCAATGGTACACATCAAACACACATTATGATCCACATTAGGGATCACCAGAGGAAACATGCGCTACCGAGGGAGTCCGGCACAATACAACATGGAGAGACGAACCAGACATATTCAGAAAGATAATGATGATACCATTATCGATTCTTTTCTTTTTTTAATCATTACTTTATTGGGACTTTTAATAGAGAACTATCGTTAATATTTACTTTATCACAATAATATTTCAAAAGTATGATTTGGATAAATGAAACTATTATTTTATTAAAAAACCACTTCCCAATGACAGTTCATTATCATTATTATTATTAGATATTGAACTACTAAACTAATCTACAATACTCAATGCTTAATAAACATCGTACAATGATTTAGAAGTGAATATTTCGACAAATTTCAACTATGAATCTCCCCCTCCACATTTTTATAATAATAAAGAATAGATGAGATGCACTTTTAGGCTTTTTCCCTGGAGTTCGACCCCGATCCAAAGTTATCTTGTCCTTTCACCCCCAACCCCTTCCGTACAAGAGATCAAAGATAAGTCGGTGTTTGATCAGTTAACGATGAGTCCCGACCCCCATCCGACACACAGACACACCATACAGCCGAACGTACGCTTCTATCACAGGGAATCCAATTTCAGGCCTTCAGTCACCAGTTAGGCCTCATTGATCTTCATCAGAATGAATAGAAAAAAAAATGCATCGTTGTGTAAGAAATTGTGAAAAATATTGGAAAGTTCAGAATGAATAAAAATGTGTTTTTTTTTCTTTCAAAATATATTCATTTATGATATATATATATGTATATATCTATTTAACCAAAATGCGACACATTAAACAACAAAAAAACAGATTTATTTGCATCAACTGATTTTTTAATTGTTTATGAAATTATTTCTTTGATAATAACATGAAGGACTGTGTGAAATGAAAAACATATTTATTCAACGAAAATGCGACATATTTGAAGCCATAACATATTTCCAGCGACCCTCTCATGATTACCACTGTTGGACTTCCCAGCCGAATTCTCTGAGTCTCAGAATGTGCTCGAAATCCTTACTCATGGGTGGTCGACCACTGAATTCTTTACCTTTTACAACTGGTTATAGCCTCCCTAGAAATATTGTTTATTATCAATATCCATATTTCCAAACATAAACATATTGAATCAACACTGAACAGTTCGCATTGTAGTAGTGCAATTTCTAAGTCAACGCAGATTAAACAATAAAAATATTTTCTGTCAAATGATAAACGAATGAATAAAATAAATTGATGTTGTATTTGTTTTTGTGAGTTTTATCAATCTAGCCGAACTCCCGTCCAAGTTTGGGGTTGACTTTGTTTTTGTACCACAACAACCACAACAACAATCCTCAGGAATTTGGGATAGTAAAATCTCCACTGTTAGTCTGCGCTGTCAGTAGAGTACAGTACGCTTTAAGTATTTATATTTGAAGTTTTTCACTTCAATGAATCAGATCTCTTGAATGTTGGGTCTTGTTTTTTTAGAGTCAGATGAAACTAGTTGTTGTTTGAGTTTTCACTTAGCCTGCTTGATTATAATATCATCCAATGGCTTCATGATGTTAATCCGCAGGTCTTGGTAATTACTGATATATATATATATATATATATATATATATATATATGTATATATATATATATATATATATATATATATATATATATATATATATATATATAAATATATATATATATATGTGTGTATATATATATATATATATATATATATATATATATATATAAACAAAGTAGATACCTGTGGGAGTTGTAAAGCGATTCAACGGAGAGAGAGAGAGAAGGAGAGAGAGAGAGAGAGAGAGAGAGAAAGAGAGAGAGAGAAGGAGAGAGAGATAGAGAGAGATCATTAAGGGTTCATCTTGGAGTACATGGAATGATGATGGTGTTAAATATATATATATATATATATATATATATATATATATATATATACATACATATATATATACATATATATATACATACATATAAATATTTATATAATGTATTTCTGATATTGATAAGCACTTACAGACATTTTATTTAATAAAAAATAATGAATATATACGTAGCTATGGAATATAATCCATGAAAACGTTTCCAAATATGGTCAAGCTTATTTCCATACGATCAGTGAACGTTATCACCATGACAACCGAACGCCATCTTAATATTCTGCCGTATCGGAAGAAAACTTTACGCAAGTCTTGTTTTATCAACAAAACTACAAACATTTCTTTAATTTACTGTTAAAATTTCATTGATCCAAGTTTTTCTCACTTAAAAACAATCAAATAGCTTGACATAAATTAATTGCATATTTCATAACAAGACAAACGGCCCAAAATGAGCAACAAAACAAGCCAGCCAACTGAACCATCTGCACCATCAGAAAGCGTCGAAGTGGCAATTACCCCCTTTATCATAGAGGTGGGTGAGGACCCACCGATCGCTATGAGTCCTCCAATGTGCACGCTGGATATGGAGAGACCGTTGCCAGGCGTAGAGGGAGCCTCAACATCCGTTGCTACTGTCCTACCGATGGTAGAGGCTCCGTCTCACCGGGTGCACTTCGCTCAACTACCATCCAGGATTGAGGATGCCTCAACACCAACCATAGGGGCAGCTAATAGGGGTCATCTTCCTCGAACAAGATTGCCTGGCAATGCTTCTGCAGTGAAACAGAGGATGAAGCAGAAGCATCGCCTTCTACTCATTGCCTTGGCATTTTTAGTTGTGATTGCATTGATATTAAGTGTAGTATTGGCCGTTGCCGCTAATATATATGTGGTGATTTCAGAGATCATATGTATGCTAGCGGTGAATAGTATCATTGTTTATCTTTGCCACCAGGATTTAGGCATTGAGTTGCTTTAGATTTTTTCTCAAAATTATGAATGTTGACTTTTTTTGGAAATTCGGATGTTTGTTCTTTTGAGCGTGTCGATGTTGTGATGAAAATGGAATCGTCAATCAGATACATCTCGTTTTTATGTCTTTGAATGTGGATAATGATTTGTGAAGCCTGTCAGATTGGACCTGACGATTTCAGGTTCAATTTCACTGGTATCCTCCCGGACTATTGTGAATATCATTCTTAAAGGATTCCTGGAAACAAAAAAAAGTCTCATGGACTATTTTCAGGTTCAATTTCACTGTTTTTCTCCCGAAAACAAAAAGAGTCTCAAAGAGATCATAGTGAATTTCAGTCTTAAAGGCTTCATGGAAACAAAATAAAGTCTCAAAGACGATTTTCAGGCTCAATTTCACTGGTTTCCTCCCGGGAACAAAAAGAGTCTTGAAAACACTTTTGTGAATATCAATGTTGAAGGCTTCCTGGAAACAAAATAAAGTATCAAAGACTATTTTTAAATTCGATTTTACTGGCTTCCTCCCCAAAACGAAAAGAGTCTCGAAGAGACCATAGTGAATTTCAGTCTTAAAAGCTACATGGAAACAAAATGAAGTCTCACAGACTATATCCTGGTTCAATTTCACTGGCTTCCTCCCGGAAACGAAAAAGAGTCTTAAAGAGACTATTGAGAGTATCAGTCATAAAAGCTCTCTGGAAACAAAATAGTGACTCACTGACTATTTTCAGGTTAAATTCCACTGGCTACCTCCCGAAAACAAAGAGAGTCTCGAAGAGACCATAGTGAATTTCAGTCTTAAAGGCTTTGTGGAAACAAAATAAAGTCTCAAAGACTATTTTCAGGCTAAATTTCACTGATTTCCTCCCGGAAACAAAAAGAGTCTTGAAGACACTATTATGAATATCATTCTTAAAGGCTTCCTGGAAACAAGATAATGTCTCACAGACTAATTTCGGGTTAAATTCAACTGGCTTCCTCCCGGAAACAAAAACATTATTGAAGAGACCATTGTGAATATCATTTCTAAAGGCTTCCTTGAAAGGAAATAAAGTCTCACAGACTATTTCCAGGTTCAATTTCACTGGCTTCCTCAAAAAAACAAGAAGAGTTTCGAAGGGACAATTGTGAATTTCAGTCTCAAAGGCTTCCTGGAAACGAAAAAAATATCAAAGACTATTTTCAGGCTCAATTTCACTGGTTTCCTCCCGGAAACAAAAAGAGTCTTGAAGACACTATTGTGAATATCATTCTTAAAGGCTTCCTGGAAACAAAAAAAAGTCTCAAAGACTATTTTCAAGTACAATTTCACTGGCTTCCTCCCCAAAACGAAAAGAGTCGCGCAGAGACCATAGTGAATTTCAGTCTTGAAAGCTACATGGAAACAAAATAAAGTCTCACAGATTATTTCCTGGTTCAATTTCACTGTTTTCCTCCCGAAAATGAAAAGATTTTTGAAGAGACTATTGTGAATATCAGTCATAAAAACTCTCTGGAAACAAAATAATGTCTCAAAGACTAATTTCAGGTTGAATTCCACTGGCTTCCTCCCGGAAACAAAAATCAGTATTGAAGAGACCATTGTGAATATCATTCCTAAAGGCTTCCTGGAAAGAAAATAAAGTCTCACAGACTATTTCCAGGTTCAACTTCACTGGCTTCCTCAAAAAAACAAATAGAGTTTCGAAGGAACAATTGTGAATTTCAGTCTCAAAGGCTTCCTGGAAACAAAATGAAGTCTCAAAGACTATTTTCAGGCTCAATTTCACTGGTTTCCTCCCGGAAACAAAAAGAGTCTTGAAGACACTATTGTGAATATCATTCTTAAAGGCTTCCTGGAAACAAAATAAAGTCTCAAAGACTATTTTCAAGTACAATTTCACTGGCTTCCTCCCCAAAACGAAAAGAGTCTCGAAGAGACCATTGTGAATTTCAGTCTTAAAAGCTACATGGAAACAAAATAAAGTCTCACAGACTATATCCTGGTTCAATTTCACTGGCTTCCTCCCGGAAACGAAAAAGAGTCTTAAAGAGACTATTGTGAGTATCAGTCATCAAAGCTCTCTGGAAACAAAATAGTGACTCACAGACTAATTTCAGGTTAAATTCCACTGGCTACCTCCCGAAAACAAAAGGAGTCTCGAAGAGACCATACTGAATTTCGGTCTTAAAGGCTTCGTGGAAACAAAATAAAGTCTCAAAGACTATTTTCAGGCTCAATTTCGCTGGTTTCCTCCAGTAAACAAAAAGAGTCTTGAAGACACTATTGTGAATATCATTCTTAAAGACTTGAAGAGACCATTGTGAATATCATTCCTAAAGGATTCCTGGATAGAAAATAAAGTCTCACAGACTTTTTCCAGGTTCAATTTCACTGGTTTCCTCAAAAAAACAAAAAGAGTTTCAAAGGAACAATTGTGAATTTCAGTCTCCAAGGCTTCCTGGAAACAAAATGAAGTCTCACAGACTATTTTCAGGTTTAATTTCACTGTTTTCCTCCCGAAAACAAATAGAGTCTCGAAAAGACCATAGTGAATTTCAGGCTTAAAGGCTTCCCAGAAACAAAATAAAGTCTCAAAGACTTTTTCCAGGCTCAATTTCACTGGTTTCCTCCTGGAAACAGAAAGAGTCTTGAAAACACTATCGTGAATATCGATGTCAAAGGCTTCCTGGAAACAAGATAAAGTATCACAGACTATTTTTGAATTCGATTTTACTGGCTTCCTCCCCAAAACGAATAGTGTCTCGGAGAGACCATACAGAATTTCATCGCTAAAAGGTACATGGAAACAAATTAAAGTCTCACAGACTATATCCTGGTTCAATTTCACTGGTTTCATCCCGGAAACGAAAAGAGTCTTGAATAAACGATTGAAAGTATTAGTCTTAAAGGCTTCCTGGGAACGAAATAAAGTCTCACAGACTATTTTCAGGTTCAATTTCACTGGTTTCCTCCCAGAAACGAAAAGAGTCTTGGAGAGACCATTGTGGATATCAATCTCATAAACTTCCCAAAAACGAAATAAAGTCCCACAGAATATTTTCAGGTACAATTTCATGGGCATCCCCCTGGAAACGAAAAGAGTTTTGAAGACACGATTGTGAATTTCAGTCTCTCAAACTACACAAAAACGAGATAAAGTCTCACAGACTATTTTTAGTTTCAACTTAATTGGCTTCCTCCCGAAAACAAAAAGAGTGTTGAGGTGACCTATGTGAATATCAGTCTTGAAAGCTTCCTGGGAAAAAAAATTAAAATCTAACTGAATATTTTGAGGTACAATTTTACGGGCTTCCTCCCGGTAACAAAAAGAATCTTGAAGAGACTTTTGTGAATTTAAGTCTCATACACTTCCCATGAACGGAATAAAGTCTCACAGACTATTTTCTGGTTCAATTTCTTGGGTTCCCTCCCAGGAACGAAAAAAGTTTCGAAGAGATCATTGTGAACCTCAGTCCTAAAGGCTCTCAGTGAACAATGTAGTCTCACAAACTATTTTCAGGTTTGATTTCACAGGTTTCGTTCCCAAAACTAAAAAGTGTTTTGAAAAGACCATTGAGAATATCATTCTTAAAGGCTTCCTGGATACAAAATAAGTTCTCAGACTCTATTTTCAGTTTCAATTTCACTGGCTTCCTCCCAAAACAAAAAGAGTCTTGAAGGGACAATTGTGAATTTCAATTTATAGGCTTTTTGAAAACAAAATAAATTTTCATAATTTATTTCAACGTTCAATTTCACAGGCTCCCTTCCGAAAACAAAAAGAGTCTTGAAGAGAACATCGTGAATATCAGTGGTAAAGGCTTCCGGGAAACAAAATAAGATCTCACAGACTATTTCCAGATTTCTATCACTGGCTTCATCCCAGAAACGAAAAGAGTCTTGAAAAAACCATTGTGAATTTCAGTCTCAAAGACTACCCAAAAACGATATAAAGTCTCACAGACTATTTTCAGTTTCAATTTCACTGGCTTCCTCCCGAAAAACAGAAACAGTCTTGAAGTGACCTATGTGAATATCAGTCTTGAAAGCTTCCTGGTAAAAAATTAAAATCTAACTGAATATTTTCAGGTACAATTTTACGGGCTTCCTCCCGGTAACAGAAAGAGTCTTGAAAACACGATTGTAAATTTCAGTCTCATATACTTACCATAAACAAAATGAAGTCTCACAGACGATTTTCACGTTCGATTTCACTAGCTTCTTCCTGAAAACAAAAGAGGCTTGAAGACACCATTGTGAATTTCAGTCTTCAAAGCTTCTTAGACACAAAATAACAGACGATTTTGAGGTTCAATTTCACTGTTTTCCTCCCGAAAACAGAAAGAGTCTTGAGAAAACCCATTGTGAATATCATTCTCAGAGGCTTCCTGAAAACAAAATAAAGTCTCACAGACTATTTTCAGGTTCAATTTCACTGTTTTCCTCCCGAAAACAAAAAGAGTCCCTAAAGGACAATTATGAATTTCAGTCTGAAAGGCTTCCTGGAAACTAGATGTAATCTCATAGACTATTTTCAGGTTCAATTTCACTGTTTTCCTCCCAAAAACAAAAAGAATCCCTGAAGGACGATTGTGAATTTTAGTCCAGAAGGCTTCTTGGAAAATAAATAAAGTCTCGCAGACTTTTTTCAGGTTCATTTTCACTGTTTTCCTCCCGAAAAGAAAAAGAGTTCCTAATGGACAATTGTGAATTTTAATCTAAATGGCTTCCTGGAAACTAAATAAAGTCTCACAGACTATTTTCAGGTTCAATTTCACTGTTTTCCCCCCGAAAACAAAAAGAGTCCCTAAAGGACAATTGTGAATATGAGTCTAAAAGGCTTCCTTGAAACTAAATAAAGTCAAACAGACTATTTTCAGGTTCAATTTCACTGTTTTCCTCCCGAAAACAGAAAGAGTCCCTAAAGGACAGTTGTGAATTTTAGTCCAGAAGGCTTCCTAGAAAATAAATAAAGTCTCGCAGACTATTTTCAGGTTCATTTTCACTGTTTTCCTCCCGAAAACAAAAAGAGTCCCCGGAGGACAATTGTGCATTTTAGTCTAAAAGGCTTCCTGGAAACTAAATAAAGTCTCACAGACTATTTTCAGGTTCAATTCCACTGTTTTCCTCTCGAAAACAAAAAGAGTCCCTAAAGGACGATTGTGAATTTTAGTGGGAAAGACTTCCTGGAAACTAAATAAAGTCTAACAGATTATTTTCAGGTTCAATTCCACTGTTTTCCTCCAGAAAACAAATAAAGTCCCTAAAGGATAATTGTGAATTTTAGTCTAAAAGGCTTCCTGGAAACTAAATAAAGTCTAACAGACTATTTTCAGGTTCAATTTCACCGTTTTCCTCCAGAAAACAAAAAGTGTCCCCAATGGACAATCGTGAATTTTAGTCCAGAAGGCTCCCTGGAAACTAAATAAAGTCTCACAGACTATTTTCAGGTTCAATTTCACTGTTTTTCTCCAGAAAACAAAAAGAGTCCCTTAAGGACAATAGTGAATTTTAGACTAAAAGGCTTCGTGGAAACTAAATAAAGTCTCATAGACTATTTTCAGGTTAAATTCCACTGTTTTCCTCCCGAAAAAAAAAAAGAGTCCCTAAAGGACAATTGTGAATTTTAGTCTAAAAGGCCTCCTGGAAACTAAATAAAGTTTCACAGACTATTTTCAGGTTCAATTTCACTGTTTTCCTCCCGAAAACAAAAAGAGTCCCTAAAGGACAGTTGTGAATTTTAGTCCAGAAGGCTTCCTGGAAACTAAATAAAGTCTCACAGATTATTTTCAGGTTCAATTTCACTGTTTTCCTCCAAAAAACAAAAAGAGTCCCTGAAAGACAATTGTGAATATGAGTCTGAAAGGCTTCCTGGAAACAAAATAAAGTCTCACAGACTATTTTCAGGATCAATTTCACTGTTTTCCTCCCGAAAACAAAAAGAGTCCCTAAAGGACAATTGTGAATTTTAGTCGGAAAGACTTCCTGAAAACTGAATAAAGTCCCATAGACTATTTTCAGGTTCAATTTCACTGTTTTCCTCCCCAAAAAAAAAAGAAACTCTAAAGGACAATTGTGAATTTTTGTCTGAAAGGACTCATGGAAACTAAATAAAGTCTCACAGACTATTTTCAAGTTCTATTTCACTGGCTTCCCCCCAAAATTGAAAAGAATCTCGAAGAGACAAGTGTGAATTTCCGTCTTAAAGGCATCCCGGGAACAAAATAAAGTCTCACCGACATTTTTCTGGTTCAATTTTACTAGCTCCCCCCTGTAAATAAAAACAGTTTCGAAAAGACATTTGTGAATTTCAGTCTTAAAAGCTTCCTGGAAACAAAATAAGTCTCACAGACTATTTTCAGTTTCAATTTAACTGGCTTCCATCCGAAAACAAAAAGAGTATTGGAGAAACCATTGCAAATTTCAGTCTTAAAAGCTTCCTGGGAACAAAATAAAGTCTCGCAGACTTTTTTCAGCATTTTGAATTTCAGTCTTAAAGGTTTCCTGAGAACAAAATGAAGTCCCAAAGATTATTCTCAAGTTTAATCTCACTGGTTACCTCCCAAAAACAAAAAGAGTCTTGAAGAGAAAAAATAAAGTCTCACATATTATTTTCGGGTTCAATTTCACTGGCTTCCTCCTGGAAAAGAGAAAGGTCTCTAAGAGACCTTTGTGAATTTCAGTCTCATAGATTTCCCAAGAACGAAATATAGTCTTAAAGACTATTTTCAGGTTCAATATCACTGGTTTCCTACTGAAAACGGAAAAGGTCTTGAAGAGACCATTGTGAATATGAGTCTTAAAGGCTTTCTGTAAACAAAATAAAGTCTTTCAGACTATTTTCAGGTTCAATTTCACTGGCTTCTCCCTGAAAACGAAAAGAGTCTTGAAGAGACCATTGTGAATTTCAGTCTCATAGATGTGCTAAAAACGAAATAAAGTGTCATAGACTATTTTCACTGGCTTCCTCCTGAAAACAAAAAGAGTGCTGAAGAGACCATTGTGAATTTCAGTCTCAAAAGCCCCCTGGAAACAAATTAAAGTCTCACAGACTATTTACTGGTTCAATTTCACTAGTTTCCTCCCAGAAATGGAAAGCATCTTGAAGAGATAATTATGAATTTCAATCTAAAAGGCTTCCTGGATACAAAATAAAGTCTCACAGACTATTTTCAGTTTCAATTTAACTGGCTTCCATCCGAAAACAAAATGAGTATTGGAGAAACCATTGCAAATTTCAGTCTTAAAAGCTTCCTGGAAACAAAATAAAGTATCGCAGACTTTTTTCAGGTTCAATTCAACTGGCTTCCTCCCGAAAACGATAGGAGTCTTGAAAAGACCATTGTTGATATCAATCTTAAAGGTTCCTGGAAACAAAATAAAGTGTCACAGACTATTTTCAGGTTTAATTACACTGGTTTCCTTCTGAAAACGGGAAAAGTCTTGAAGAGACCATTGTGAATATCAGTCTTAAAGGATTCCTTAGAACAAAATAATGTCCAGCAGACTATTTTCAGGTTTAATTTCACTGGCTCCCTCCAGAAAACAAAAAGAGTATTGACAAAACCTTAGTGAATTTTCAGTCTCATAGACTTCCCAAAAACAAAATAAAGTCTCAGAGACTATTTTCAGGTTCAATTTCACTGTTTTCCTTCAGAAAACAAAAAGAATCCCTAAAGGACAATTGTGAATTTTAGTCTAAAAGTCTTCCTGGAAACTAAATAAAGTCTAACAGACTATTTTCAGGTTCAATTTCACTGTTTTCCTGAGAAAACAAAAAGAGTCCCTAAAGGACAATTGTGCATTTTAGTCTAAAAGGCTTCCTGGAAACTAAATAAAGTCTCACAGACTATTATCAGGTTCAATTTCACTGTTTTCCTCCCGAAAACAAAAAGAGTCCCTAATGGACAATTGTGAATTTGAGTCTAGAAGGCTTCCTGGAAACTAAATAAAGTCTCACAGACTATTTTCAGGTTCAATTTCACTGTTTTCCTCCCAAAAACGAAAAGAGTCCCTAAAGGACAGTTGTGAATTTTAGTCAGGAAGGCTTCCTGGAAACTAAATAAAGTCTCACAGACTATTTTCAGGTTCAATTTCACTGTTTTCCTCCCGAAAACAAAAAGAATCCCTGAAGGACTGTTGTGAATTTTAGTCCAGAAGGCTTCCTGGAAAATAAATAAAGTCTCGCAGACTATTTTCAGGTTCAATTTCACTGTTTTCCTCCCGAAAAAAAAAAGAGTCCCTAAAGGACAATTGTGAATTTTAGTCTAAAAGGCTTCCTGGAAACTAAATAAAGTCTCACAGACTATTTTCAGGTTCAATTTCACTGTTTTCCTCCAGAAAACAAAAAGAGTCCCTGAAGGACAATTGTGAATTTTAGTCTAAAAGGCTTTCTGAAAATTAAATAAAGTTTAACAGACTATTTTCACGTTCAATTTCACTGTTTTCCTCCAGAAAACAAAAAGAGTCCCTGAACGACAATTGTGATTTTAGTCTAAAAGGCTTCCTGGAAACTAAATAAAGTCTAACAGACTATTTTCAGGTTCAATTTCACTGTTTTCCTCCAGAAAACAAACAGAGTCCCTAAAGGACAATTATGAATTTTAGTCTAAAAAGCTTCCTGGAAACTAAATAAAGTCTCACAGACTATTTCCAGGTTCAATTTCACTGTTTTCCTCCAGAAAACAAAAGAGTCCCTAAATGACGAAGGTGAATTTTAGTCTAAAAGGCTTCCTGGAAACTAAATAAAGTCTCACAGACTATTTTCAGGTTCAATTTCACTGTTTTCCTCCAAAAAACAAACAGAGTCCCTAAAGGACAATTATGAATTTTAGTCTAAAAAGCTTCCTGGAAACTAAATAAAGTCTCACAGACTATTTTCAGGTTCAATTTCACTGTTTTCCTCCAGAAAACAAAAAGAGTCCCTAAAGGACGATTGTGAATTTTAGTCTAAAAGGCTTTCTGAAAACTAAATAAAGTCTCACAGACTATTTCCAGGTTCAATTTCACTGTTTTCCTCCAGAAAACAAAAAGAGTCCCTAAAGGACGATTGTGAATTTTAGTGTAAAAGGCTTTCTGAAAACTAAATAAAGTCTCACAGACTATTTTCAGGTTCAATTTCACTGTTTTCCTTCAGAAAACAAAAAAGAGTCCCTAAAGGACAATTGTGAATTTTAGTCTAAAAGTCTTCCTGGAAACTAAATAAAGTCTAACAGACTATTTTCAGGTTCAATTTCACTGTTTTCCTCCAGAAAACAAAAAGAATCCCTAAAGGACAATTGTGAATTTTAGTCTAAAAGGCTTCTTGGGAACTAAATAAAGTCTCACAGACTATTTTCAGGTTCAATTTCACTGTTTCCCTCCCGAAAACAAAAAGAGTCCCTAAAGGACAATTGTGAATTTTAGTCTAAAAGGCTTTCTGAAAATTAAATAAAGTTTAACAGACTATTTTCAGGTTCAATTTCACTGTTTTCCTCCAGAAAACAAAAAGAGTCCCTAATGGACAATTGTGAATTTGAGTCTAAAAGGCTTCCTGGAAACTAAATAAAGTCTCAAAGACTATTTTCAGGTTCAATTTCACTGTTTTCCTCCAGAAAACAAAAAGAGTCCCTAATGGACAATTGTGAATTTTAGTCTAAAAGGCTTCCTGGAAACTAAATAAAGTCTCAAAGACTATTTTCAGGTTCAATTTCACTGTTTTCCTCCCGAAAACAAAAAGAGTCCCTGAAGGACAATTGTGAATTTTAGTCTAAAAGGCTTCCTGGAAAATAAATAAAGTCTCGCAGACTATTTTCAGATTAAATTTCATTGTTTTCCTCCCGAAAACAAAAAGAGTCCCTAAAGGACAATTGTGAATTTGAGTCTGAAAGGATTCCTGGATAATAAATAAAGTCTAACAGACTATTTTCAGGTTCAATTTCACTGTTTTCCTCCTGAAAACAAAAAGAGTCCCTAAAGGACGATTGTGAGTTTTAGTCCAAAAGGCATCCTGGAAACTAAATAAAGTCTCACAGACTATTTTCAGGTTCAATTTCACTGTTTTCCTCCCGAAAACAAAAAGAGTCCCTAAAGGACGATTGTGAATTTTAGTCCAAAAGGCTTCCTGGAAACTAAATAAAGTCTAACGGATTATTTTCAGGTTCAATTTCACTGTTTTCCTCCAGAAAACAGAAAGAATCCCTAAAGGTCAATCGTGAATTTAAGTCTAGAAGGCTTCCTGAAAACTAAATAAAGTCTCAAAGACTATTTTCAGGTTCAATTTCACTGTTTTCCTCCCGAAAAAAAAAAGAGTCCCTAAAGGACAATTGTGAATTTTAGTCTAAAAGGCTTCCTGGAAACTAAATAAAGTCTCACAGACTATTTTCAGGTTCAATTTCACTGTTTTCCTCCAGAAAACAAAAAGAGTCCCTGAAGGACGATTGTGAATTTTAGTCTAAAAGGCTTTCTGAAAATTAAATAAAGTTTAACAGACTTTTTTCACGTTCAATTTCACTGTTTTCCTCCAGAAAACAAAAAGAGTCCCTGAACGACAATTGTGATTTTAGTCTAAAAGGCTTCCTGGAAACTAAATAAAGTCTAACAGACTATTTTCAGGTTCAATTTCACTGTTTTCCTCCAGAAAACAAACAGAGTCCCTAAAGGACAATTATGAATTTTAGTCTAAAAAGCTTCCTGGAAACTAAATAAAGTCTCACAGACTATTTCCAGGTTCAATTTCACTGTTTTCCTCTAGAAAACAAAAGAGTCCCTAAATGACGATTGTGAATTTTAGTCTAAAAGGCTTCCTGGAAACTAAATAAAGTCTAACAGACTATTTTCAGGTTCAATTTCACTGTTTTCCTCCCGAAAATAAAAAGAGTCCCTAAAGGACAATTGTGAATTTTAGTCTAAAAGGCTTCCTGGAAACTAAATAAAGTCTCACAGACTATTTTCAGGTTCAATTTCACTGTTTTCCTCCAGAAAACAAAAAAAGTCCCTAAAGGACAATTGTGAATTTTAGTCTAAAAGACTTTCTGAAAACTAAATAAAGTCTAACAGACTATTTTCAGGTTCAATTTCACTGTTTTCCTCCAGAAAACAAAAAGAGTCCCTAAAGGACGATTGTGAATTTTAGTCTAAAAGGCTTTCTGAAAACTAAATAAAGTCTAACAGACTATTTTCAGGTTCAATTTCACTGTTCTCCTCCCCAAAACAAAAAGAGTCCTTAAAGGACAATTGTGAATTTTAGTCTAAATGGCTTCCTGGAAACTAAATAAAGTCTTACAGACTATTTTCAGGTTCAATTTCACTGTTTTCCTCCCGAAAACAAAAAGAGTCCCTAAAGGACGATTGTGGATTTTAGTCCAGAAGGCTTCCTGGAAACTAAATAAAGTCTCACAGACTATTTATAAGTTCAATATCACTGTTTTCCTCCAGAAAACAAAAAGAGTCCCTAAAGGACAATTGTGAATTTTAGTCTAAAAGGCTTCCTGGAAAATAAATAAAGTCTCACAGACTATTTTCAGGTTCAATTTCACTGTCTTCCTCCCGAAAACAAAAAGAGTCCCTAAAGGATGATTGTGAATTTTAGTCTAAAAGGCTTTCTGAAAACTAAATAAAGTCTAACAGACTATTTTCAGGTTCAATTTCACTGTTTTCCTCCCAAAAACAAAAAGTGTCTCTAAAGGACAATTGTGAATTTTAGTCTAAAAGGCTTCCTGGAAACTAAATAAAGTCTTACAGACTATTTTCAGGTTCAATTTCACTGTTTTCCTCCCGAAAACAAAAAGAGTCCCTAAAGGACGATTGTGAATTATAGTCCAGAAGGCTTCCTGGAAACTAAATAAAGTCTCACAGACTATTTTCAGGTTCAATTTCACTGTTTTCCTCCAGAAAACAAAAAGAGTCCCTGAAGGACAATTGTGAATTTCAGTCTAAAAGGCTTCATGGAAACTAAATAAAGTCTCACAGACTATTTTTAGGTTCAATTTCACTGTTTTCCTCCAGAAAACAAAAAGAGTCCCTAAAGGACGATTGTGAATTTTAGTCTAAAAGGCTTTCTGAAAACTAAATAAAATCTCAGAGACTATTTTCAGGTTCAATTTCACTGTTTTCCTTCAGAAAACAAAAAGAGTCCCTAAAGGACAATTGTGAATTTTAGTCTAAAAGTCTTCCTGGAAACTAAATAAAGTCTAAGAGACTATTTTCAGGTTCAATTTTACTGTTTTCCTCCAGAAAACAAAAAGAGTCCCTGAACGACAATTGTGATTTTAGTCTAAAAGGCTTCCTGGAAACTAAATAAAGTCTCACAGACTATTTTCAGGTTCAATTTCACTGTTTTCCTCCAGAAAACAAACAGAGTCCCTAAAGGACAATTATGAATTTTAGTCTAAAAAGCTTCCTGGAAACTACATAAAGTCTCACAGACTATTTCCAGGTTCAATTTCACTGTTTTCCTCCAGAAAACAAAAAGAGTCCCTAAAGGACGATTGTGAATTTTAGTCTAAAAGGCTTTCTGAAAACTAAATAAAGTCTCACAGACTATTTCCAGGTTCAATTTCACTGTTTTCCTCCAGAAAACAAAAAGAGTCCCTAAAGGACGATTGTGAATTTTAGTCTAAAAGGCTTTCTGAAAACTAAATAAAGTCTCACAGACTATTTTCAGGTTCAATTTCACTGTTTTCCTTCAGAAAACAAAAAGAGTCCCTAAAGGACAATTGTGAATTTTAGTCTAAAAGTCTTCCTGGAGACTAAATAAAGTCTAACAGACTATTTTCAGGTTCAATTTCACTGTTTTCCTCCAGAAAACAAAAAGAATCCCTAAAGGACAATTGTGAATTTTAGTCTAAAAGGCTTCTTGGGAACTAAATAAAGTCTCACAGACTATTTTCAGGTTCAATTTCACTGTTTCCCTCCAGAAAACAAAAAGAGTCCCTAAAGGACAATTGTGAATTTTAGTCTAAAAGGCTTTCTGAAAATTAAATAAAGTTTAACAGACTATTTTCAGGTTCAATTTCACTGTTTTCCAACAGAAAACAAAAAGAGTCCCTAATGGCCAATTGTGAATTTGAGTCTAAAAGGCTTCCTGGAAACTAAATAAAGTCTCAAAGACTATTTTCAGGTTCAATTTTACTGTTTTCCTCCAGAAAACAAAAAGAGTCCCTAATGGACAATTGTGAATTTTAGTCTAAAAGGCTTCCTGGAAACTAAATAAAGTCTCAAAGACTATTTTCAGGTTCAATTTCACTGTTTCCCTCCAGAAAACAAAAAGAGTCCCTAAAGGACGATTGTGAATTTTAGTCTAAAACGCTTTCTGAAAACTAAATAAAGTCGCACAGACTATTTTCAGGTTCAATTTCACTGTTTTCCTCCAGAAAACAAAAAGAGTCCCTAAAGGACGATTGTGAATTTTAGTCTAAAAGGCTTCCTGGAAACTAAATAAAGTCTCACAGACTATTTATAAGTTCAATATCACTGTTTTCCTCCAGAAAACAAAAAGAGTCCCTAAAGGACAATTGTGAATTTTAGTCTAAAAGGCTTCCTGGAAAATAAATAAAGTCTCACAGACTATTTTCAGGTTCAATTTCACTGTCTTCCTCCCGAAAACAAAAAGAGTCCCTAAAGGATGATTGTGAATTTTAGTCTAAAAGGCTTTCTGAAAACTAAATAAAGTCTAACAGACTATTTTCAGGTTCAATTTCACTGTTTTCCTCCCAAAAACAAAAAGTGTCTCTAAAGGACAATTGTGAATTTTAGTCTAAAAGGCTTCCTGGAAACTAAATAAAGTCTTACAGACTATTTTCAGGTTCAATTTCACTGTTTTCCTCCCGAAAACAAAAAGAGTCCCTAAAGGACGATTGTGAATTATAGTCCAGAAGGCTTCCTGGAAACTAAATAAAGTCTCACAGACTATTTTCAGGTTCAATTTCACTGTTTTCCTCCAGAAAACAAAAAGAGTCCCTGAAGGACAATTGTGAATTTTAGTCTAAAAGGCTTCATGGAAACTAAATAAAGTCTCACAGACTATTTTTAGGTTCAATTTCACTGTTTTCCTCCAGAAAACAAAAAGAGTCCCTAAAGGACGATTGTGAATTTTAGTCTAAAAGGCTTTCTGAAAACTAAATAAAATCTCAGAGACTATTTTCAGGTTCAATTTCACTGTTTTCCTCCCGAAAAAAAAAAGAGTCCCTAAAGGACAATTGTGAATTTTAGTCTAAAAGGCTTCCTGGAAACTAAATAAAGTCTCACAGACTATTTTCAGGTTCAATTTCACTGTTTTCCTCCAGAAAACAAAAAGAGTCCCTGAAGGACGATTGTGAATTTTAGTCTAAAAGGCTTTCTGAAAACTAAATAAAGTTTAACAGACTATTTTCACGTTCAATTTCACTGTTTTCCTCCAGAAAACAAAAAGAGTCCCTGAACGACAATTGTGATTTTAGTCTAAAAGACTTCCTGGAAACTAAATAAAGTCTAACAGACTATTTTCAGGTTCAATTTCACTGTTTTCCTCCAGAAAACAAACAGAGTCCCTAAAGGACAATTATGAATTTTAGTCTAAAAAGCTTCCTGGAAACTAAATAAAGTCTCACAGACTATTTCCAGGTTCAATTTCACTGTTTTCCTCTAGAAAACAAAAGAGTCCCTAAATGACGATTGTGAATTTTAGTCTAAAAGGCTTCCTGGAAACTAAATAAAGTCTAACAGACTATTTTCAGGTTCAATTTCACTGTTTTCCTCCCGAAAATAAAAAGAGTCCCTAAAGGACAATTGTGAATTTTAGTCTAAAAGGCTTCCTGGAAACTAAATAAAGTCTCACAGACTATTTTCAGGTTCAATTTCACTGTTTTCCTCCAGAAAACAAAAAAAGTCCCTAAAGGACAATTGTGAATTTTAGTCTAAAAGACTTTCTGAGAACTAAATAAAGTCTCACAGACTATTTTCAGGTTCAATTTCACTGTGTTCCTCCAGAAAACAAAAAGAGTCCCTAAAGGACGATTGTGAATTTTAGTCTAAAAGGCTTTCTGAAAACTAAATAAAGTCTCACAGACTATTTTCAGGTTCAATTTCACTGTTCTCCTCCCCAAAAAAAAAAGAGTCCTTAAAGGACAATTGTGAATTTTAGTCTAAATGGCTTCCTGGAAACTAAATAAAGTCTTACAGACTATTTTCAGGTTCAATTTCACTGTTTTCCTCCCGAAAACAAAAAGAGTCCCTAAAGGACGATTGTGGATTTTAGTCCAGAAGGCTTCCTGGAAACTAAATAAAGTCTCACAGACTATTTATAAGTTCAATATCACTGTTTTCCTCCAGAAAACAAAAAGAGTCCCTAAAGGACAATTGTGAATTTTAGTCTAAAAGGCTTCCTGGAAAATAAATAAAGTCTCACAGACTATTTTCAGGTTCAATTTCACTGTCTTCCTCCCGAAAACAAAAAGAGTCCCTAAAGGATGATTGTGAATTTTAGTCTAAAAGGCTTTCTGAAAACTAAATAAAGTCTAACAGACTATTTTCAGGTTCAATTTCACTGTTTTCCTCCCAAAAACAAAAAGTGTCTCTAAAGGACAATTGTGAATTTTAGTCTAAAAGGCTTCCTGGAAACTAAATAAAGTCTTACAGACTATTTTCAGGTTCAATTTCACTGTTTTCCTCCCGAAAACAAAAAGAGTCCCTAAAGGACGATTGTGAATTATAGTCCAGAAGGCTTCCTGGAAACTAAATAAAGTCTCACAGACTATTTTCAGGTTCAATTTCACTGTTTTCCTCCAGAAAACAAAAAGAGTCCCTGAAGGACAATTGTGAATTTTAGTCTAAAAGGCTTCATGGAAACTAAATAAAGTCTCACAGACTATTTTTAGGTTCAATTTCACTGTTTTCCTCCAGAAAACAAAAAGAGTCCCTAAAGGACGATTGTGAATTTTAGTCTAAAAGGCTTTCTGAAAACTAAATAAAATCTCAGAGACTATTTTCAGGTTCAATTTCACTGTTTTCCTTCAGAAAACAAAAAGAGTCCCTAAAGGACAATTGTGAATTTTAGTCTAAAACGCTTTCTGAGAACTAAATAAAGTCTCACAGACTATTTTCAGGTTCAATTTCACTGTTTTCCTCCAGAAAACAAAAAGAGTCCCTAAAGGACGATTGTGAATTTTAGTCTAAAAGGCTTCCTGGAAACTAAATAAAGTCTCACAGACTATTTATAAGTTCAATATCACTGTTTTCCTCCAGAAAACAAAAAGAGTCCCTAAAGGACAATTGTGAATTTTAGTCTAAAAGGCTTCCTGGAAAATAAATAAAGTCTCACAGACTATTTTCAGGTTCAATTTCACTGTCTTCCTCCAGAAAACAAAAAGAGTCCCTAAAGGACGATTGTGAATTTTAGTCTAAAAGGCTTTCTGAAAACTAAATAAAGTCTCACAGACTATTTCCAGGTTCAATTTCACTGTTTTCCTCCAGAAAACAAAAAGAGTCCCTAAAGGACGATTGTGAATTTTAGTCTAAAAGGCTTTCTGAAAACTAAATAAAGTCTCACAGACTATTTTCAGGTTCAATTTCACTGTTTTCCTTCAGAAAACAAAAAGAGTCCCTAAAGGACAATTGTGAATTTTAGTCTAAAAGTCTTCCTGGAGACTAAATAAAGTCTAACAGACTATTTTCAGGTTCAATTTCACTGTTTTCCTCCAGAAAACAAAAAGAATCCCTAAAGGACAATTGTGAATTTTAGTCTAAAAGGCTTCTTGGGAACTAAATAAAGTCTCACAGACTATTTTCAGGTTCAATTACACTGTTTCCCTCCAGAAAACAAAAAGAGTCCCTAAAGGACAATTGTGAATTTTAGTCTAAAAGGCTTTCTGAAAATTAAATAAAGTTTAACAGACTATTTTCAGGTTCAATTTCACTGTTTTCCAACAGAAAACAAAAAGAGTCCCTAAAGGACAATTGTGAATTTGAGTCTAAAAGGCTTCCTGGAAACTAAATAAAGTCTCAAAGACTATTTTCAGGTTCAATTTCACTGTTTTCCTCCAGAAAACAAAAAGAGTCCCTAATGGACAATTGTGAATTTTAGTCTAAAAGGCTTCCTGGAAACTAAATAAAGTCTCAAAGACTATTTTCAGGTTCAATTACACTGTTTCCCTCCAGAAAACAAAAAGAGTCCCTAAAGGACAATTGTGAATTTTAGTCTAAAAGGCTTTCTGAAAACTAAATAAAGTCTCACAGACTATTTTCAGGTTCAATTTCACTGTTTTCCTCCAGAAAACAAAAAGAGTCCCTAAAGGACGATTGTGAATTTTAGTCTAAAAGGCTTCCTGGAAACTAAATAAAGTCTCACAGACTATTTATAAGTTCAATATCACTGTTTTCCTCCAGAAAACAAAAAGAGTCCCTAAAGGACAATTGTGAATTTTAGTCTAAAAGGCTTCCTGGAAAATAAATAAAGTCTCACAGACTATTTTCAGGTTCAATTTCACTGTCTTCCTCCCGAAAACAAAAAGAGTCCCTAAAGGATGATTGTGAATTTTAGTCTAAAAGGCTTTCTGAAAACTAAATAAAGTCTAACAGACTATTTTCAGGTTCAATTTCACTGTTTTCCTCCCAAAAACAAAAAGTGTCTCTAAAGGACAATCGTGAATTTTAGTCTAAAAGGCTTCCTGGAAACTAAATAAAGTCTTACAGACTATTTTCAGGTTCAATTTCACTGTTTTCCTCCCGAAAACAAAAAGAGTCCCTAAAGGACGATTGTGAATTATAGTCCAGAAGGCTTCCTGGAAACTAAATAAAGTCTCACAGACTATTTTCAGGTTCAATTTCACTGTTTTCCTCCAGAAAACAAAAAGAGTCCCTGAAGGACAATTGTGAATTTTAGTCTAAAAGGCTTCATGGAAACTAAATAAAGTCTCACAGACTATTTTTAGGTTCAATTTCACTGTTTTCCTCCAGAAAACAAAAAGAGTCCCTAAAGGACGATTGTGAATTTTAGTCTAAAAGGCTTTCTGAAAACTAAATAAAATCTCAGAGACTATTTTCAGGTTCAATTTCACTGTTTTCCTTCAGAAAACAAAAAGAGTCCCTAAAGGACAATTGTGAATTTTAGTCTAAAAGTCTTCCTGGAAACTAAATAAAGTCTAAGAGACTATTTTCAGGTTCAATTTTACTGTTTTCCTCCAGAAAACAAAAAGAGTCCCTGAACGACAATTGTGATTTTAGTCTAAAAGGCTTCCTGGAAACTAAATAAAGTCTCACAGACTATTTTCAGGTTCAATTTCACTGTTTTCCTCCAGAAAACAAACAGAGTCCCTAAAAGACAATTATGAATTTTAGTCTAAAAAGCTTCCTGGAAACTACATAAAGTCTCACAGACTATTTCCAGGTTCAATTTCACTGTTTTCCTCCAGAAAACAAAAAGAGTCCCTAAAGGACGATTGTGAATTTTAGTCTAAAAGGCTTTCTGAAAACTAAATAAAGTCTCACAGACTATTTCCAGGTTCAATTTCACTGTTTTCCTCCAGAAAACAAAAAGAGTCCCTAAAGGACGATTGTGAATTTTAGTCTAAAAGGCTTTCTGAAAACTAAATAAAGTCTCACAGACTATTTTCAGGTTCAATTTCACTGTTTTCCTTCAGAAAACAAAAAGAGTCCCTAAAGGACAATTGTGAATTTTAGTCTAAAAGTCTTCCTGGAGACTAAATAAAGTCTAACAGACTATTTTCAGGTTCAATTTCACTGTTTTCCTCCAGAAAACAAAAAGAATCCCTAAAGGACAATTGTGAATTTTAGTCTAAAAGGCTTCTTGGGAACTAAATAAAGTCTCACAAACTATTTTCAGGTTCAATTTCACTGTTTCCCTCCAGAAAACAAAAAGAGTCCCTAAAGGACAATTGTGAATTTTAGTCTAAAAGGCTTTCTGAAAATTAAATAAAGTTTAACAGACTATTTTCAGGTTCAATTTCACTGTTTTCCAACAGAAAACAAAAAGAGTCCCTAATGGACAATTGTGAATTTGAGTCTAAAAGGCTTCCTGGAAACTAAATAAAGTCTAACAGACTATTTTCAGGTTCAATTTCACTGTTTTCCTCCAGAAAACAAAAAGAGTCCCTAATGGACAATTGTGAATTTTAGTCTAAAAGGCTTCCTGGAAACTAAATAAAGTCTCAAAGACTATTTTCAGGTTCAATTTCACTGTTTCCCTCCAGAAAACAAAAAGAGTCCCTAAAGGACGATTGTGAATTTTAGTCTAAAAGGCTTTCTGAAAACTAAATAAAGTCTCACAGACTATTTTCAGGTTCAATTTCACTGTTTTCCTCCAGAAAACAAAAAGAGTCCCTAAAGGACGATTGTGAATTTTAGTCTAAAAGGCTTTCTGGAAACTAAATAAAGTCTCACAGACTATTTATAAGTTCAATATCACTGTTTTTTCCTCCAGAAAACAAAAAGAGTCCCTAAAGGACAATTGTGAATTTTAGTCTAAAAGACTTCCTGGAAACTACATAAAGTCTCACAGACTATTTCCAGGTTCAATTTCACTGTTTTCCTCCAGAAAACAAAAAGAGTCCCTAAAGGACGATTGTGAATTTTAGTCCAGAAACCTTCCTGGAAACTAAATAAAGTCTCACAGACTATTTCCAGGTTCAATTTCACTGTTTTCCTCCAGAAAACAAAAAGAGTCCCTAAAGGACGATTGTGAATTTTAGTCTAAAAGGCTTTCTGAAAACTAAATAAAGTCTCACAGACTATTTTCAGGTTCAATTTCACTGTTTTCCTCCAGAAAACAAAAAGAATCCCTAAAGGACAATTGTGAATTTTAGTCTAAAAGGCTTCTTGGGAACTAAATAAAGTCTCACAGACTATTTTCAGGTTCAATTTCACTGTTTCCCTCCCGAAAACAAAAAGAGTCCCTAAAGGACAATTGTGAATTTTAGTCTAAAAGGCTTTCTGAAAATTAAATAAAGTTTAACAGACTATTTTCAGGTTCAATTTCACTGTTTTCCTCCAGAAAACAAAAAGAGTCCCTAATGGACAATTGTGAATTTGAGTCTAAAAGGCTTCCTGGAAACTAAATAAAGTCTCAAAGACTATTTTCAGGTTCAATTTCACTGTTTTCCTCCAGAAAACAAAAAGAGTCCCTAATGGACAATTGTGAATTTTAGTCTAAAAGGCTTCCTGGAAACTAAATAAAGTCTCAAAGACTATTTTCAGGTTCAATTTCACTGTTTCCCTCCAGAAAACAAAAAGAGTCCCTAAAGGACGATTGTGAATTTTAGTCTAAAAGGCTTTCTGAAAACTAAATAAAGTCTCACAGACTATTTTCAGGTTCAATTTCACTGTTTTCCTCCCGAAAACAAAAAGAGTCCCTAAAGGACGATTGTGAATTTTAGTCTAAAAGGCTTTCTGAAAACTAAATAAAGTCTAACAGACTATTTCCAGGTTCAATTTCACTGTTCTCCTCCCAAAAACAAAAAGAGTCCCTAAAGGACGATTGTGAATTTTAGTCCAGAAGGCTTCCTGGAAACTAAATAAAGTCTAACAGATTATTTTCAGGTTCAATTTCACTGTTTTCCTCCCGAAAACAAAAAGAGTCCCTAAAGGACGATTGTGAATTTTAGTCCAGAAACCTTCCTGGAAACTAAATAAAGTCTCACAGACTATTTTCAGGTTCAATTTCACTGTTTTCCTCCAGAAAACAAAAAGAGTCCCTAAAGGACAATTGTGAATTTTAGTCTAAAAGGCTTCCTGGAAACTAAATAAAGTCTAACAGACTATTTTCAGGTTCAATTTCACTGTTTTCCTCCAGAAAACAAAAAGAGTCCCTAAAGGACAATTGTGAATTTTAGTCTAAAAGGCTTCCTGGAAACTAAATAAAGTCTCACAGACTATTTTCAGGTTCAATTTCACTGTTTTCCTCCAGAAAACAAAAAGAGTCCCTAAAGGACGATTGTGAATTTTAGTCTAAAAGGCTTCCTGGAAACTAAATAAAGTCTCACAGACTATTTTCAGGTTCAATTTCACTGTTTTCCTTCAGAAAACAAAAAGAGTCCCTAAAGGAATATTGTGAATTTTAGTCTAAAAGGCTTCCTGGAAACTAAATAAAGTCTAACAGACTATTTTCAGGTTCAATTTCACTGTTTTCCTCCAGAAAACAAAAAGAGTCCCTAAAGGACTATTGTGAGTTTTAGTCTAAAAGGCTTCTTGGGAACTAAATAAAGTCTCACAGACTATTTTCAGGTTCAATTTCACTGTTTTCCTCCAGAAAACAAAAAGAGTCCCTAAAGGACAATTGTGAATTTTAGTCTAAAAGGCTTCCTGGAAACTAAATAAAGTCTCACAGACTATTTTCAGGTTCAATTTCACTGCTTTCCTCCAGAAAACAAAAAAAGTCCCTAAAGGACAATTGTGAATTTTAGTCTAAAAGACTTTCTGAAAACTAAATAAAGTCTAACAGACTATTTTCAGGTTCAATTTCACTGTTTCCCTCCAGAAAACAAAAAGAGTCCCTAAAGGACGATTGTGAATTTTAGTCTAAAAGGCTTTCTGAAAACTAAATAAAGTCTAACAGACTATTTTCAGGTTCAATTTCACTGTTCTCCTCCCCAAAACAAAAAGAGTCCTTAAAGGACAATTGTGAATTTTAGTCTAAATGGCTTCCTGGAAACTAAATAAAGTCTTACAGACTATTTTCAGGTTCAATTTCACTGTTTTCCTCCCGAAAACAAAAAGAGTCCCTAAAGGACGATTGTGAATTTTAGTCCAGAAGGCTTCCTGGAAACTAAATAAAGTCTCACAGACTATTTTCAAGTTCAATTTCACTGTTTTCCTTCAGAAAACAAAAAGAGTCCCTAAAGGAATATTGTGAATTTTAGTCCAGAAGGCTTCCTGGAAACTAAATAAAGTCTCACAGACTATTATCAGGTTCAATTTCACTGTTTTCCTCCAGAAAACAAAAAGAGTCCCTAAAGGACAATTGTGAATTTTAGTCTAAAAGGCTTCCTGGAAACTAAATAAAGTGTCACAGACAATTTACAGGTTCAATTTCACTGTTTTCCTCCAGAAAACAAAAAGAGTCCCTAAAGGACAATTGTGAATTTTAGTCTAAAAGGCTTCCTGGAAACTAAATAAAGTCTCACAGACTATTTTCAGGTTCAATTTCACTGTTTTCCTCCAGAAAACAAAAAGAGTCCCTAAAGGACGATTGTGAATTTTAGTTTTAAAGGATTCCTGGAAACTAAATAAAGTCTCACAGACTATTTTCAGGTTCAATTTCACTGTTTTCCTTCAGAAAACAAAAAGAGTCCCTAAAGGACAATTGTGAATTTTAGTCTAAAAGGCTTCCTGGAAACTAAATAAAGTCTAACAGACTATTTTCAGGTTCAATTTCACTGTTTTCCTCCAGAAAACAAAAAGAGTCCCCAAAGGACTATTGTGAGTTTTAGTCTAAAAGGCTTCTTGGGAACTAAATAAAGTCTCACAGACTATTTTCAGGTTCAATTTTACTGTTTTCCTCCCGAAAAGAAAAAGAGTCCCTAAAGGACAATTGTGAATTTTAGTCTAAAAGGCTTCCTGGAAACTAAATAAAGTCTCACAGACTATTTTCAGGTTCAATTTCACTGTTTTCCTCCAGAAAACAAAAAAAGTCCCTAAAGGACAATTGTGAATTTTAGTCTAAAAGACTTTCTGAAAACTAAATAAAGTCTAACAGACTATTTTCAGGTTCAATTTCACTGTTTTCCTCCAGAAAACAAAAAGAGTCCCTAAAGGACGATTGTGAATTTTAGTCTAAAAGGCTTTCTGAAAACTAAATAAAGTCTAACAGACTATTTTCAGGTTCAATTTCACTGTTCTCCTCCCCAAAACAAAAAGAGTCCCTAAAGGACAATTGTGAATTTTAGTCTAAATGGCTTCCTGGTAACTAAATAAAGTCTCAGGGACTATTTTCAGGTTCAATTTCACTGTTTTCCTCCCGAAAACAAAAAGAGTCCCTAAAGGACGATTGTGAATTTTAGTCCAGAAGGCTTCCTGGAAACTAAATAAAGTCTCACAGACTATTTTCAAGTTCAATATCACTGTTTTCCTCCGGAAAACAAAAAGAGTCCCTAAAGGACAATTGTGAATTTTAGTCTAAAAGGCTTCCTGGAAACTAAATAAAGTCTCACAGACTATTTTCAGGTTCAATTTCACTGTTTTCCTCCAGAAAACAAAAAGAGTCCCTAAAGGATGATTGTGAATTTTAGTCTAAAAGGCTTTCTGAAAACTAAATAAAGTCTAACAGACTATTTTCAGGTTCAATTTCACTGTTTTCCTCCCAAAAACAAAAAGTGTCTCTAAAGGACAATTGTGAATTTTAGTCTAAAAGGCTTCCTGGAAACTAAATAAAGTCTTACAGACTATTTTCAGGTTCAATTTCACTGTTTTCCTCCCGAAAACAAAAAGAGTCCCTAAAGGACGATTGTGAATTATAGTCCAGAAGGCTTCCTGGAAACTAAATAAAGTCTCACAGACTATTTTCAGGTTCAATTTCACTGTTTTCCTCCCGAAAACAAAAAGAGTCCCTAAAGGACGATTGTGAATTTTAGTCTAAAAGGCTTCATGGAAACTAAATAAAGTCTCACAGACTATTTTTAGGTTCAATTTCACTGTTTTCCTCCCGAAAACAAAAAGAGTCCCTAATGGACAATTGTGAATTTTAGTCTAAAAGGCTTCCTGGAAACTAAATAAAGTCTCAAAGACTATTTTCAGGTTCAATTTCACTGTTTTCCTCCAGAAAACAAAAAGAGTCCCTAAAGGACGATTGTGAATTTTAGTCTAAAAGGCTTCATGGAAACTAAATAAAGTCTCACAGACTATTTTTAGGTTCAATTTCACTGTTTTCCTCCAGAAAACAAAAAGAGTCCCTAAAGGACGATTGTGAATTTTAGTCTAAAAGGCTTTCTGAAAACTAAATAAAGTCTAACAGACTATTTTCAGGTTCAATTTCACTGTTTTCCTTCAGAAAACAAAAAGAGTCCCTAAAGAACAATTGTGAATTTTAGTCTAAAAGTCTTCCTGGAAACTAAATAAAGTCTAACAGACTATTTTCAGGTTCAATTTCACTGTTTTCCTCCAGAAAACAAAAAGAGTCCCTAAAGGACAATTGTGAATTTTAGTCTAAAAGGCTTCCTGGAAACTAAATAAAGTCTCACAGACTATTATCAGGTTCAATTTCACTGTTTTCCTCCCGAAAACAAAAAGAGTCCCTAAAGGACGATTGTGAATTTTAGTCTAAAAGGCTTTCTGAAAATTAAATAAAGTTTAACAGACTATTTTCAGGTTCAATTTTACTGTTTTCCTCCAGAAAACAAAAAGAGTCCCTGAACGACAATTGTGATTTTAGTCTAAAAGGCTTCCTGGAAACTAAATAAAGTCTAACAGACTATTTTCAGGTTCAATTTCACTGTTTTCCTCCTGAAAAGAAAAAGAGTCCCTAAAGGACAATTGTGAATTTTAGTCTAAAAGGCTTCCTGGAAACTAAATAAAGCCTCTCAGACTATTTTCAGGTTCAATTTCACTGTTTTCCTCCAGAAAACAAAAAGAGTCCCTAAAGGACAATTGTGAATTTGAGTCTGAAAGGCTTCCTTGAAACTAAATAAAGTCTAACAGATTATTTTCAGGTTCAATTTCACTGTTTTCCTCCTAAAACCAAAAAGAGTCCCTAAAGGACGATTGTGAATTTTAGTCCAAAAGGCTTCCTGGAAACTAAATAAAGTCTAACAAATTATTTTCAGGTTCAATTTCACTGTTTTCCTCCCGAAAACAAAAAGAGTCCCTAAAGGACAATTGTGAATTTTAGTCCAAAAGGCTTCCTGGAAACCAAATAAAGTCTAACAGATTTTTTTCAGGTTCAATTTCACTGTTTTCCTCCAGAAAACAAAAAGAATCCCTAAAGGACGATTGTGAATTTTAGATTAAAAGGCTTCCTGGAAACTAAATAAAGTCTCACGGACTAATTTCAGGTTCAATTTCACTGTTTTCCTCCAGAAAACAAAAAGAGTCCCTGAAGGACAATTGTGAATTTGAGTCTGAAAGGCTTCCTTGAAACTAAAAAAAGTCTAACAGACTATTTTCAGGTTCAATTTCACTGTTTTCCTCCAGAAAACAAAAAGAGTCCCCAAAGGACAATTGTGAATTTCAGACTAAAAGGCTTCCTGGAAACTAAATAAAGTCTCACAGACTATTTTCAGGTTCAATTTCACTGTTTTCCTCCCAAAAACAAAAAGAGTCCCTAAAGGACGATTGTGAATTTGAGTCTGAAAGGCTTCCTGGAAACAAAATAAAGTCTCACAGACTATTTTCAGTTTAAATTTAACTGGCATCCATTCGAAAACAAAAAGATTACTGGAGAAACCATTGCATATTTCAGCCTTAGAAGCTTCCTGGAAAAAAAATAAAGTCTCGCAGACTTTTTTCTGGTTCAATTCAACTGGCTCCCTCCCGAAAAAAAATGCGTCTTGAAGAGATCATTGTTGATATCAATCTTAAAGGTTCCTGGATACAAAATAAAGTGTCACAGACAATTTACAGGTTCAATTTCACTGTTTTCCTCCCGAAAACAAAAAGAAACTCTAAAGGACAATTGTGAATTTTTGTCTGAAAGGACTCATGGAATCTAAATAAAGTCTCACAGACTATTTTCAGGTTCAATTTCACTGTATTCCTCCCGAAAACAAAAAGAGACTCTAAAGGACAATTTTGAATTTTTGTCTAAAAGGCTTCCTGGAAACTAAATAAAGTCTAACAGACAATTTACAGGTTCAATTTCACTGTTTTCCTCCCGAAAAAAAAAAAGAGACTCTAAAGGACAATTGTGAATTTCTGTCTTAAAGGCTTCATGGAAACTAAATAAAGTCTAACAGACTATTTTCAGGTTCAATTTCACTGTTTTCCTCCCGAAAACAAAAAGAAACTCTAAAGGACAATTGTGAATTTTTGTCTGAAACGACTCATGGAAACTAAATAAAGTCTCACAGACTATTTTCAGGTTCAATTTCACTGTTTTCCTCCAGAAAACAAAAAGAGTCCCTAAAGGACAGTTGTGAATTTCAGTCCAGAAGGCTTCCTGGAAACTAAATAAAGTCTAACAGACACTTTACAGGTTCAATTTCACTGTTTTCCTCCAGAAAACAAAAAAGAGACTCTAAAGGACATTTGTGAATTTCTGTCTGAAAGGCTTCATGGAAACTAAATAAAGTCTCACAGACTATTTTCAGGTTCAATTTCGCTGTTTTCATCCCGAAAACAAAAAGAGTCCCCAAAAGACAATGTGAATTTTAGTCTAAAAGGCTCCCTAGAAACTAAATAAAGTCTAACAGACTATTTTCAGGTTCAGTTTCACTGTTTTCCTCCCAAGAACAAAAATTGTTTTGAAGAGACAATTGTGAATTTTAGTCTTAAAGGCTTCCTGGGAACAAAATAAAGTTTTAAAGACTATTTTCAGGTTAAATTTCACTTGCTTCCTCCCAAAAACAAAAAATGTTTTGAGTAGACCATTGTGAATTTCAGTCTAAAAGGATTCCTTGGAACAAAATAAAGTCCAGCAGACTATTTCAAGGTTCAATTTCACTGGCTTCCTCTCAAAAACAAAAAGAGTATTGACAAAACCTTAGTGAATTTTCAGTCTCATAGACTTCCCAAAAACAAAATAGAGTCTCACAGACTATTTCCAGGTTCAATTTCACTGTTTTCCTCCTGAAAACAAAAAGAGACTCTAAAGGACAATTGTGAATTTCTGTCTCATAGACTTCCTAAAAATGAAATAAAGTGTCATAGACTATTTTCACTGGCTTCCTCCTGAAAACAAAAAGAGTGCTGAAGAGACCATTGTGAATTTCAGTCTCAAAAGCCCCCTGGAAACAAATTAAAGTCTCACAGACTATTTTCAGGTTCACTTTCACTAGTTTCCTCCCAGAAATGAAAAGCATCTCGAAGAGATAATTGTGAATTTCAATCTAAAAGGCTTCCGGGATACAAAATGAAGTCTAACAGACTATTTTCAGGTTTAATTTCATTTGCTTTCTCCCGGAAACAGAAAGAGTCTCGAATAGACCATTTTGGATTTCAGTCTAAAAGGCTTCCTGGATACAAAATAATGTGTCACAGACTATTTTCAGGTTCAATTTCACTGGCTTCCTCCTGGAAAGGAAAAGAGTCTTGAAGAGACCATTGTGAATATCAGCGTTAATGGCTTTGTGGGAACAAAATAAAGTCTAACAGATTATTTTCAACTCAAAACTTGATTCAAAAAATAATTCAAGGGAGGCTAAAACCGGTTGTAAATAGTAAAGAATTCAGTGGCCGACAACCCACAAAGAGGGTTTCGAGCACATTCTGAGGCTCAGAGAATTTCGGTGGGAAGTCCAACAGTGGTAATCATGAGAACGTTGCTGGAAACATGTTATTGCTTCAAATATGTCGCATTTTAGTTAAATAAATATATTTTTTATTTTACCATGTCGTTCATGTTATTATCAAAAAAATAATTTCATAAACAATGAAAACATCTGTTGATGCGAATAATTCTGTTTTGTGTTATTCAATACTTATTTTTTCTTTAGGTGGAACGGTTCAATCAGTTTTGCGTAGCACTCCTTGTCAGGGAGTTTTGAATTTTCCGGCTTAACTGTCTTCAATTTGGAATCCTGAGCATCTCAGCCATAGACAACTGGATCGTGAGAATCCTAATCGTTGTCTGGGATTTCGTAAAACATATAGAGATCAGACATTAGATCAGTGTTTTGGAACCTGTTGAAAAATCGGAAAATATATCAATATAATACTAATGTTCACTAAGCTTATCTTAGTGGGGCGCAAGCTCACAAGTGAGGGGGAACCCAGTTTGGATCGAATACACTAGAGTTGTAAATTGAAAGTCTCATGTAATACTGGTTCTCCCCGACTTTCTCACTGGCACCGTCATAAGTCGGACAATTTTTTTTCCTGAAGTGTTTATTCCTTGAAAAAAGACAAAAACAAACAAACAAAAAAACAACATTGGCACAGCCCGTACGTGTGATTTAAAACTGAACAAAACTCTGACTATATTTCGATTGATGCTTATCACAATTAAGGACACTGTTTCTGTTTTGATTGTTCCTATCAACAACATCACAAATAAATAAACAACAGTGTCTCATCATCTCAAGTTTAAACCTCCTGAAGATTTTCATGAAACCAGGTACAGCATTAGAATGGGCATGCCCTAGTGTCTACGGAACAAGATTTAATTATAATATATACACACACACACATATATATATATATATATATATATATATGTATAGGATTGGTGATAAGGAGCCCCCTATTGGAAATTGATAAAACCTTTATTATCTATGGGTTGACAGTAGTCAAACTAGCTTTACTGATAGAATTTGCCTTCAGTGTTGCATCTACTTACTCGTTGTCCCACTCTCAAAGGAAGAAGTTTTAGAAATAAAGGAATGTTTACCAAAGGAACATAATATTTCTGATAGGGAATTCATTCTCTGCCATCGTTTACAGGTGGACTAGAGAAATATTGAGTATTACCAAGGATAATTCATCTGTCTATGGGTGGACATGTATACAGGGAGATAGCTCGACAACTTTGCATCATACAGAGTTGATATTTGCCACATGTTTTATTGACAACTTCTTTTATTATCATAACTTCACAAAAAATTGTTAAAAATATTAAAAACATTAGTCATAGGAGCTAAAAAAGCTCTGTTTATAGCTTTTTAGGTTTATAGCTTTTTAGGCTCATTCGTTTATTATTAGTACATACAAGAAAGTTGTTAAAAACCTTTGAAACATTGCTTCTGTGGCTACCCTTTAAGGCTTGGTTATGAACACTTTGAAAAATCAGTACTTGTTTTTTTACTACATTCAGTAAAATTGTTGGAAAACCTCTAAAACTTTTGTTTCAAAACTAAAAAGGCTCTGATTATAGCTTTTCAGGTTGGTTTTATGTCTGACTCGTATATTGTTACTACATTCAAGAAAGTTGTTAAAAACCTTTGAAACATTGCTTCTCTGGCTACCCTTTAAGGCTTAGTTAATAACACTGTGAAAAATCAGTACCATTTTCACTACATTAAGGAAAATTGTTGGAAAACCTCTAAATATTTACTTTCAAATATAGAAAATCTCTGATTATAGTTTTTTAGGTTGGTTTTATCACTGACTCATATATTGTTACTATATTCAAAAAAGTTGTTAGAAAACTTTGAAACAATGCTTCTCTGGCTAACCTTTAAGGCTTGGTTATTAATACTGTGAAAAATCAGTACTATCTTTCTCTACTACATTCAGGAAAATTGTTGGAAAACCTTTAAAACTTTAGTTTCAAATAAATAAAGGCTATGTTTATAGCTATTGAGGTTGGTTTTATCACTGACTTGTATATTGTTACTACATTCAAGAAAGTTGTTAAGAACCTATGAAACATTGCTTCTCTGGCTACCCTTCAAGGCTTAGTTATTAACACTTTGAAAAATCAGTACTATTTTTCACTACATTCAGGAAAATTGTTGGAAAACCTCTGAAACTTTAGTTCAAGACCTAAAGAGGGTCTGATTATATCTTTTTTGGAAAATCAGTACTTTTTTATTTACTTCATTCAGGAGCATTGTTGGAAAACCACTAAAACTTTAGTTTCAAACCTAAAAAAAATCTCATTATAGCTTTTCTGGTCGGTTTTATCACTGACACGTATATTGTTACTAGATTCAAGAAAGTTGTTAAAAACCTTCGAAACATTGCTTCCGTGGCTATTCTTTAAGGTTTGGTTATTAACACTATGAAAAATCTATACTTTCTTCTCACTACATCCTGGAAAATTGTTGGAAAACCCCTAAAAAAGTGGTTTTGAACCTAAAAAAGCTATGTTTATGGCTTTTTAGGTTAGTTATATCACTAACTTATACAATTTTACCACATTCAAGAAAGTTGTTACAAATCTTTGAAATATTGCTTCTGTGGCTAACCTTTAAAACTTGGTTATGAACGCTTCAAAAAATGAGAACTATTTTTTACAAATTTCAGGAAAATGTTTGGAAAACCTATAAAACTTTAGTTCTGAATATACAAAGGCTATGTTTACAGCTTGTAAAGTTGGTTTTATCACTGACTCATATATTGTTACAACATCCAAAAAGTTGTTAAAAACCTTTGATACATACTCCTGTGGCTACCCTTTAAGGCTTGGTTGTGAACACTTTGAAAAATCAGTATTATTTTTTTACTACATTCAGGCAAATTGCTGGAAAACCTCTAAAACTTCAGTTTCAAACCTAAAAAGGCTCTGATTAGAGCTTTTTAGGTTTGTTTTATCAATGACTCGTATATTGTTACTATATTCAAAAAAGTTGTTAAAAACCTATGAAACAATGCTTCTCTGGCTACCCTTTAAGGCTTGGTTATGAAGACTCTGAAGATTCAGTACTTTTTTTTTACTACATTCAGGAAAATTGTGGGAAAACCTATAAAACTTTAGTTTAAGACCTAAAGAGGGTCTGATTATATCTTTTTAGGTTGGTTTTATCTCTGACTCGGAAATTGTAACTACATTCAAGAAAGTTGTTACAAACCTTTGAAACATTGCTTCTCTGGCTACCCTTTAAGGCTTAGTTATTAACACTGTGAAAATTCAGTACTATTTTTCACTACATTAAGGAAAATTGTTGGAAAACCTCTAAATATTTACTTTCAAATATAGAAAATCTCTGATTATAGTTTTTTAGGTTGGTTTTATCTCTGACTTGTACATTGTTACTACATTCAAGAAAGTTGTTAAAAATCTTTGAAACATTGCACCTCTGGCTACCCTTCAAGGCTTGGTTATGAAGACTCTGAAAAATCAGTACTATTTTTCTCTACTACATTCAGGAAAATTGTTGGAAAACCTCTAAAACTTTAGTTTCAAATATATAAAGGCTATGTTTATAGCTATTGAGGTTGGTTTTATCACTGACTCGTATATTGTTACTACATTCAAGAAAGTTGTTAAGAACCTATGAAACATTGCTTCTCTGGCTACCCTTCAAGGCTTAGTTATTAACACTGTGGAAAATCAGTACTATTTTTCACTACATTCAGGAAAATTGTTGGAAAACCTCTGAAACTTTAGTTCAAGACCTAAAGAGGGTCTGATTATATCTTTTTTGGAAAATCAGTACCTTTTTATTTACTTCATTCAGGAGCATTGTTGGAAAACCACTAAAACTTTAGTTTCAAACCTAAAAAAAATCTCATTATAGCTTTTCTGGTCGGTTTTATCACTGACACGTATATTGTTACTAGATTCAAGAAAGTTGTTAAAAACCTTCAAAACATTGCTTCCGTGGCTATTCTTCAAGGTTTGGTTATTAACACTATGAAAAATCTATACTTTTTTCTCACTACATCCTAGAAAATTGTTGGAAAACCTCTAAAAAAGTGGTTTTGAACCTAAAAAGGCTCTGATTAGAGATTTTTAGGTTTGTTTTATCACTGACTCGTATATTGTTACTATATTAAAAAAGTTATTGAAAACCATCGGAACATTCCTTCTGTGGCTAACCCTAAGGCTTGGTTATGAACATTTTGAAAAAACAGTACTATTTTTTTCACTACATTCAGGAAAATTGTTGGAAAACCTCTAAAACTTTATTTTCAAATATAGAAACGCTCTGATTATAGCTTTTCAGGTTGGTTTTATCAATGACTCGTATATTGTTACTATATTCAAAAAAGTTCTTAAAAACCTTTGAAACAATGCTTCTCTGGCTACCCTTTAAGGCTTGGTTATGAAGACTCTGAAGATTCAGTACTTTTTTTTTTACTACATTCAGGAAAATTGTGGGAAAACCTATAAAACTTTAGTTTAAGACCTAAAGAGGGTCTGATTATATCTTTTTAGGTTAGTTTTATGTCTGACTCGGAAATTGTAACTACATTCAAGAAAGTTGTTAAAAACCTTTGAAACATTGCTTCTCTGGCTACCCTTTAAGACTTAATTATTAACACTGTGAAAAATCAGTACTATTTTCCACTACATTCAGGAAAATTGTTGGAAAACCTCTAAATATTTACTTTCAAATATAGAAAATCTCTGATTATAGTTTTTTAGGTTGGTTTTATCACTGACTCATATATTGTTACTATATTCAAAAAAGTTGTTAGAAAACTTTGAAACAATGCTTCTCTGGCTACCCTTTAAGGCTTGGTTATTAACACTGTGAAAAATCAGTACTATCTTTCTCTACTACATTCAGGAAAATTGTTGGAAAACCTCTAAAACTTTAGTTTCAAATATATAAAGGCTATGTTTATAGCTATTGAGGTTGGTTTTATCACTGACTCGTATATTGTTACTACATTCAAGAAAGTTGTTAAGAACCTATGAAACATTGCTTCTCTGGCTACCCTTCAAGGCTTAGTTATTAACACTTTGAAAAATCAGTACTATTTTTCACTACATTCAGGAAAATTGTTGGAAAACCTCTGAAACTTTAGTTCAAGACCTAAAGAGGGTCTGATTATATCTTTTTTGGAAAATCAGTACTTTTTTATTTACTTCATTCAGGAGCATTGTTGGAAAACCACTAAAACTTTAGTTTCAAACCTAAAAAAAATCTCATTATAGCTTTTCTGGTCGGTTTTATCACTGACACGTATATTGTTACTAGATTCAAGAAAGTTGTTAAAAACCTTCGAAACATTGCTTCCGTGGCTATTCTTTAAGGTTTGGTTATTAACACTATGAAAAATCTATACTTTTTTCTCACTACATCCTGGAAGATTGTTGGAAAACCTCTAAAAAAGTGGTTTTGAACCTAAAAAAGCTATGTTTATGGCTTTTTAGGTTAGTTATATCACTAACTTATACAATGTTACCACATTCAAGAAAGTTGTTACAAATCTTTGAAATATTGCTTCTGTGGCTAACCTTTAAAACTTGGTTATGAACGCTTCAAAAAATGAGAACTATTTTTTACAAATTTCAGGAAAATGTTTGGAAAACCTATAAAACTTTAGTTCTGAATATACAAAGGCTATGTTTACAGCTTGTAAAGTTGGTTTTATCACTGACTCATATATTGTTACAACATCCAAAAAGTTGTTAAAAACCTTTGATACATACTCCTGTGGCTACCCTTTAAGGCTTGGTTGTGAACACTTTGAAAAATCAGTATTATTTTTTTACTACATTCAGGCAAATTGCTGGAAAACCTCTAAAACTTCAGTTTCAAACCTAAAAAGGCTCTGATTATAGCTTTTTAGGTTTGTTTTATCAATGACTCGTATATTGTTACTATATTCAAAAAAGTTGTTAAAAACCTATGAAACAATGCTTCTCTGGCTACCCTTTAAGGCTTGGTTATGAAGACTCTGAAGATTCAGTACTTTTTTTTTTACTACATTCAGGAAAATTGTGGGAAAACCTATAAAACTTTAGTTTAAGACCTAAAGAGGGTCTGATTATATCTTTTTAGGTTGGTTTTATCTCTGACTCGGAAATTGTAACTACATTCAAGAAAGTTGTTACAAACCTTTGAAACATTGCTTCTCTGGCTACCCTTTAAGGCTTAGTTATTAACACTGTGAAAATTCAGTACTATTTTTCACTACATTAAGGAAAATTGTTGGAAAACCTCTAAATATTTACTTTCAAATATAGAAAATCTCTGATTATAGTTTTTTAGGTTGGTTTTATCTCTGACTTGTACATTGTTACTACATTCAAGAAAGTTGTTAAAAATCTTTGAAACATTGCACCTCTGGCTACCCTTTAAGGCTTGGTTATGAAGACTCTGAAAAATCAGTAGTATTTTTCTCTACTACATTCAGGAAAATTGTTGGAAAACCTCTAAAATTTTAGTTTCAAATATATAAAGGCTATGTTTATAGCTATTGAGGTTGGTTTTATCACTGACTCGTATATTGTTACTACATTCAAGAAAGTTGTTAAGAACCTATGAAACATTGCTTCTCTGGCTACCCTTCAAGGCTTAGTTATTAACACTGTGGAAAATCAGTACTATTTTTCACTACATTCAGGAAAATTGTTGGAAAACCTCTAAAACTTTAGTTCAAGACCTAAAGAGGGTCTGATTATATCTTTTTTGGAAAATCAGTACCTTTTTATTTACTTCATTCAGGAGCGTTGTTGGAAAACCACTAAAACTTTAGTTTCAAACCTAAAAAAAATCTCATTATAGCTTTTCTGGTCGGTTTTATCACTGACACGTATATTGTTACTAGATTCAAGAAAGTTGTTAAAAACCTTCAAAACATTGCTTCCGTGGCTATTCTTCAAGGTTTGGTTATTAACACTATGAAAAATCTATACTTTTTTCTCACTACATCCTAGAAAATTGTTGGAAAACCTCTAAAAAAGTGGTTTTGAACCTAAAAAGGCTCTGATTAGAGCTTTTTAGGTTTGTTTTATCACTGACTCGTATATTGTTACTATATTAAAAAAGTTATTGAAAACCATCGGAACATTCCTTCTGTGGCTAACCCTAAGGCTTGGTTATGAACATTTTGAAAAAACAGTACTATTTTTTTCACTACATTCAGGAAAATTGTTGGAAAACCTCTAAAACTTTATTTTCAAATATAGAAACGCTCTGATTATAGCTTTTCAGGTTGGTTTTATCAATGACTCGTATATTGTTACTATATTCAAAAAAGTTCTTAAAAACCTTTGAAACAATGCTTCTCTGGCTACCCTTTAAGGCTTGGTTATGAAGACTCTGAAGATTCAGTACTTTTTTTTTTACTACATTCAGGAAAATTGTGGGAAAACCTATAAAACTTTAGTTTAAGACCTAAAGAGGGTCTGATTATATCTTTTTAGGTTGGTTTTATCTCTGACTCGGAAATTGTAACTACATTCAAGAAAGTTGTTAAAAACCTTTGAAACATTGCTTCTCTGGCAACCCTTTAAGACTTAATTATTAACACTGTGAAAAATCAGTACTATTTTCCACTACATTCAGGAAAATTGTTGGAAAACCTCTAAATATTCACTTTCAAATATAGAAAATCTCTGATTATAGTTTTTTAGGTTGGTTTTATCACTGACTCATATATTGTTACTATATTCAAAAAAGTTGTTAGAAAACTTTGAAACAATGCTTCTCTGGCTACCCTTTAAGGCTTGGTTATTAACACTGTGAAAAATCAGTACTATCTTTCTCTACTACATTCAGGAAAATTGTTGGAAAACCTCTAAAACTTTAGTTTCAAATATATAAAGGCTATGTTTATAGCTATTGAGGTTGGTTTTATCACTGACTCGTATATTGTTACTACATTCAAGAAAGTTGTTAAGAACCTATGAAACATTGCTTCTCTGGCTACCCTTCAAGGCTTAGTTATTAACACTTTGAAAAATCAGTACTATTTTTCACTACATTCAGGAAAATTGTTGGAAAACCTCTGAAACTTTAGTTCAAGACCTAAAGAGGGTCTGATTATATCTTTTTTGGAAAATCAGTACTTTTTTATTTACTTCATTCAGGAGCATTGTTGGAAAACCACTAAAACTTTAGTTTCAAACCTAAAAAAAATCTCATTATAGCTTTTCTGGTCGGTTTTATCACTGACACGTATATTGTTACTAGATTCAAGAAAGTTGTTAAAAACCTTCGAAACATTGCTTCCGTGGCTATTCTTTAAGGTTTGGTTATTAACACTATGAAAAATCTATACTTTTTTCTCACTACATCCTGGAAGATTGTTGGAAAACCTCTAAAAAAGTGGTTTTGAACCTAAAAAAGCTATGTTTATGGCTTTTTAGGTTAGTTATATCACTAACTTATACAATGTTACCACATTCAAGAAAGTTGTTACAAATCTTTGAAATATTGCTTCTGTGGCTAACCTTTAAAACTTGGTTATGAACGCTTCAAAAAATGAGAACTATTTTTTACAAATTTCGGGAAAATGTTTGGAAAACCTATAAAACTTTAGTTCTGAATATACAAAAGCTATGTTTACAGCTTGTAAAGTTGGTTTTATCACTGACTCATATATTGTTACAACATCCAAAAAGTTGTTAAAAACCTTTGATACATACTCCTGTGGCTACCCTTTAAGGCTTGGTTGTGAACACTTTGAAAAATCAGTATTATTTTTTTACTACATTCAGGCAAATTGCTGGAAAACCTCTAAAACTTCAGTTTCAAACCTAAAAAGGCTCTGATTAGAGCTTTTTAGGTTTGTTTTATCAATGACTCGTATATTGTTACTATATTCAAAAAAGTTGTTAAAAACCTATGAAACAATGCTTCTCTGGCTACCCTTTAAGGCTTGGTTATGAAGACTCTGAAGATTCAGTACTTTTTTTTTTACTACATTCAGGAAAATTGTGGGAAAACCTATAAAACTTTAGTTTAAGACCTAAAGAGGGTCTGATTATATCTTTTTAGGTTGGTTTTATCTCTGACTCGGAAATTGTAACTACATTCAAGTAAGTTGTTACAAACCTTTGAAACATTGCTTCTCTGGCTACCCTTTAAGGCTTAGTTATTAACACTGTGAAAATTCAGTACTATTTTTCACTACATTAAGGAAAATTGTTGGAAAACCTCTAAATATTTACTTTCAAATATAGAAAATCTCTGATTATAGTTTTCTAGGTTGGTTTTATCTCTGACTTGTACATTGTTACTACATTCAAGAAAGTTGTTAAAAATCTTTGAAACATTGCACCTCTGGCTACTCTTCAAGGCTTGGTTATGAAGACTCTGAAAAATCAGTAGTATTTTTCTCTACTACATTCAGGAAAATTGTTGGAAAACCTCTAAAATTTTAGTTTCAAATATATAAAGGCTATGTTTATAGCTATTGAGGTTGGTTTTATCACTGACTCGTATATTGTTACTACATTCAAGAAAGTTGTTAAGAACCTATGAAACATTGCTTCTCTGGCTACCCTTCAAGGCTTAGTTATTAACACTGTGGAAAATCAGTACTATTTTTCACTACATTCAGGAAAATTGTTGGAAAACCTCTAAAACTTTAGTTCAAGACCTAAAGAGGGTCTGATTATATCTTTTTTGGAAAATCAGTACCTTTTTATTTACTTCATTCAGGAGCATTGTTGGAAAACCACTAAAACTTTAGTTTCAAACCTAAAAAAAATCTCATTATAGCTTTTCTGGTCGGTTTTATCACTGACACGTATATTGTTACTAGATTCAAGAAAGTTGTTAAAAACCTTCAAAACATTGCTTCCGTGGCTATTCTTCAAGGTTTGGTTATTAACACTATGAAAAATCTATACTTTTTTCTCACTACATCCTAGAAAATTGTTGGAAAACCTCTAAAAAAGTGGTTTTGAACCTAAAAAGGCTCTGATTAGAGATTTTTAGGTTTGTTTTATCACTGACTCGTATATTGTTACTATATTAAAAAAGTTATTGAAAACCATCGGAACATTCCTTCTGTGGCTAACCCTAAGGCTTGGTTATGAACATTTTGAAAAAACAGTACTATTTTTTTCACTACATTCAGGAAAATTGTTGGAAAACCTCTAAAACTTTATTTTCAAATATAGAAACGCTCTGATTATAGCTTTTCAGGTTGGTTTTATCAATGACTCGTATATTGTTACTATATTCAAAAAAGTTCTTAAAAACCTTTGAAACAATGCTTCTCTGGCTACCCTTTAAGGCTTGGTTATGAAGACTCTGAAGATTCAGTACTTTTTTTTTTACTACATTCAGGAAAATTGTGGGAAAACCTATAAAACTTTAGTTTAAGACCTAAAGAGGGTCTGATTATATCTTTTTAGGTTGGTTTTATGTCTGACTCGGAAATTGTAACTACATTCAAGAAAGTTGTTAAAACCTTTGAAACATTGCTTCTCTGGCTACCCTTTAAGACTTAATTATTAACACTGTGAAAAATCAGTACTATTTTCCACTACATTCAGGAAAATTGTTGGAAAACCTCTAAATATTTACTTTCAAATATAGAAAATCTCTGATTATAGTTTTTTAGGTTGGTTTTATCACTGACTCATATATTGTTACTATATTCAAAAAAGTTGTTAGAAAACTTTGAAACAATGCTTCTCTGGCTACCCTTTAAGGCTTGGTTATTAACACTGTGAAAAATCAGTACTATCTTTCTCTACTACATTCAGGAAAATTGTTGGAAAACCTTTAAAACTTGAGTTTCAAATATATAAAGGCTATGTTTATAGCTATTGAGGTTGGTTTTATCACTGACTTGTATATTGTTACTACATTCAAGAAAGTTGTTAAGAACCTATGAAACATTGCTTCTCTGGCTACCCTTCAAGGCTTAGTTATTAACACTTTGAAAAATCAGTACTATTTTTCACTACATTCAGGAAAATTGTTGGAAAACCTCTGAAACTTTAGTTCAAGACCTAAAGAGGGTCTGATTATATCTTTTTTGGAAAATCAGTACTTTTTTATTTACTTCATTCAGGAGCATTGTTGGAAAACCACTAAAACTTTAGTTTCAAACCTAAAAAAAATCTCATTATAGCTTTTCTGGTCGGTTTTATCACTGACACGTAAATTGTTACTAGATTCAAGAAAGTTGTTAAAAACCTTCGAAACATTGCTTCCGTGGCTATTCTTTAAGGTTTGGTTATTAACACTATGAAAAATCTATACTTTCTTCTCACTACATCCTGGAAGATTGTTGGAAAACCTCTAAAAAAGTGGTTTTGAACCTAAAAAAGCCCTGTTTATGGCTTTTTAGGTTAGTTATATCACTAACTTATACAATGTTACCACATTCAAGAAAGTTGTTACAAATCTTTGAAATATTGCTTCTGTGGCTAACCTTTAAAACTTGGTTATGAACGCTTCAAAAAATGAGAACTATTTTTTACAAATTTCAGGAAAATGTTTGGAAAACCTATAAAACTTTAGTTCTGAATATACAAAGGCTATGTTTACAGCTTGTAAAGTTGGTTTTATCACTGACTCATATATTGTTACAACATCCAAAAAGTTGTTAAAAACCTTTGATACATACTCCTGTGGCTACCCTTTAAGGCTTGGTTGTGAACACTTTGAAAAATCAGTATTATTTTTTTACTACATTCAGGCAAATTGCTGGAAAACCTCTAAAACTTCAGTTTCAAACCTAAAAAGGCTCTGATTATAGCTTTTCAGGTTTGTTTTATCAATGACTCGTATATTGTTACTATATTCAAAAAAGTTGTTAAAAACCTATGAAACAATGCTTCTCTGGCTACCCTTTAAGGCTTGGTTATGAAGACTCTGAAGATTCAGTACTTTTTTTTTTACTACATTCAGGAAAATTGTGGGAAAACCTATAAAACTTTAGTTTAAGACCTAAAGAGGGTCTGATTATATCTTTTTAGGTTGGTTTTATCTCTGACTCGGAAATTGTAACTACATTCAAGAAAGTTGTTACAAACCTTTGAAACATTGCTTCTCTGGCTACCCTTTAAGGCTTAGTTATTAACACTGTGAAAATTCAGTACTATTTTTCACTACATTAAGGAAAATTGTTGGAAAACCTCTAAATATTTACTTTCAAATATAGAAAATCTCTGATTATAGTTTTTTAGGTTGGTTTTATCTCTGACTTGTACATTGTTACTACATTCAAGAAAGTTGTTAAAAATCTTTGAAACATTGCACCTCTGGCTACCCTTCAAGGCTTGGTTATGAAGACTCTGAAAAATCAGTAGTATTTTTCTCTACTACATTCAGGAAAATTGTTGGAAAACCTCTAAAATTTTAGTTTCAAATATATAAAGGCTATGTTTATAGCTATTGAGGTTGGTTTTATCACTGACTCGTATATTGTTACTACATTCAAGAAAGTTGTTAAGAACCTATGAAACATTGCTTCTCTGGCTACCCTTCAAGGCTTAGTTATTAACACTGTGGAAAATCAGTACTATTTTTCACTACATTCAGGAAAATTGTTGGAAAACCTCTAAAACTTTAGTTCAAGACCTAAAGAGGGTCTGATTATATCTTTTTTGGAAAATCAGTACCTTTTTATTTACTTCATTCAGGAGCATTGTTGGAAAACCACTAAAACTTTAGTTTCAAACCTAAAAAAAATCTCATTATAGCTTTTCTGGTCGGTTTTATCACTGACACGTATATTGTTACTAAATTCAAGAAAGTTGTTAAAAACCTTCGAAACATTGCTTCCGTGGCTATTCTTTAAGGTTTGGTTATTAACACTATGAAAAATCTATACTTTTTTCTCACTACATCCTAGAAAATTGTTGGAAAACCTCTAGTTCCAAATATATAAAGGCTATGTTTATAGCTATTGAGGTTGGATTTATCACTGACTCGTATATTGTTACTACATTCAAGAAAGTTGTTAAAAACCTTTGAAACATTGCTTCTGTGGCTACTTTCTAAGGCTCGGTTATGAACACTTTGAAAAATCAGTACTATTTTTTTTGCTACATTCAGGAAAATTGTTGGAAAACCTATAAAACTTTAGTTTCAAATATAAAAAGGCTCTGATTATAGCTTTTCAGGTTAGTTTTATCACTGACTCGTATATTGTTAATACATTTAAGAAAGTTGTTAAAAACCTTTGAAACAATGCTTCTCTGGCTACCCTCTAAGGCTTGGTTATGAACACTGTGAAAAATCAGTACTATTTTTCAATACATTCAGGAAAATTGTTGGAAAACCTCTAAAACTTTAGTTTCAAATATAGAAAGGCTCTGATTATAGCTTTTCAGGTTAGTTTTATCACTGACTCGTATATTGTTACTACATCCGAGAAACTTGTTAAAAACCTTTGAAACATTGCTTCTGTTGCTACCCTTTTAGGCTTGGTTATGAACACTGTGAAAAATCAGTACTATTTCTTTTTTACCACGTTCAGGAAATTTGTTGGAAAACCTCTAAATCTTTAGTTTCAAATATAGAAAGGCTATGTTTATATCTTTTTATGTTGGTTTTATCACTGACTCGTATATTGTTACTAGATTCAACAAAGTTGTTAAATCCCCTTAAACATTGTTTTTGTTGCTAGCCTTCAAGGCTTGGATATGAACACTTTGAAAAATCAATACTATTTTTCTTCACTACATTCAGGAAAATATTTGGAAAACCTCTAAATTTTCAGTTCCAAATATATAAAGGCTATGTTTATAGCTATTGAGGTTGGTTTTATCACTGACTCGTATATTGTTACTACATTCAAGAAAGTTGTTAAGAACCTATGAAACATTGCTTCTCTGGCTACCCTTCAAGGCTTAGTTATTAACACTGTGGAAAATCAGTACTATTTTTCACTACATTCAGGAAAATTGTTGGAAAACCTCTAAAACTTTAGTTCAAGACCTAAAGAGGGTCTGATTATATCTTTTTTGGAAAATCAGTACCTTTTTATTTACTTCATTCAGGATCATTGTTGGAAAACCACTAAAACTTTAGTTTCAAACCTAAAAAAAATCTCATTATAGCTTTTCTGGTCGGTTTTATCACTGACACGTATATTGTTACTAAATTCAAGAAAGTTGTTAAAAACCTTCGAAACATTGCTTCCGTGGCTATTCTTTAAGGTTTGGTTATTAACACTATGAAAAATCTATACTTTTTTCTCACTACATCCTAGAAAATTGTTGGAAAACCTCTAGTTCCAAATATATAAAGGCTATGTTTATAGCTATTGAGGTTGGATTTATCACTGACTCGTATATTGTTACTACATTCAAGAAAGTTGTTAAAAACCTTTGAAACATTGCTTCTGTGGCTACTTTCTAAGGCTCGGTTATGAACACTTTGAAAAATCAGTACTATTTTTTTTGCTACATTCAGGAAAATTGTTGGAAAACCTATAAAACTTTAGTTTCAAATATAAAAAGGCTCTGATTATAGCTTTTCAGGTTAGTTTTATCACTGACTCGTATATTGTTAATACATTTAAGAAAGTTGTTAAAAACCTTTGAAACAATGCTTCTCTGGCTACCCTCTAAGGCTTGGTTATGAACACTGTGAAAAATCAGTACTATTTTTCAATACATTCAGGAAAATTGTTGGAAAACCTCTAAAACTTTAGTTTCAAATATAGAAAGGCTCTGATTATAGCTTTTCAGGTTAGTTTTATCACTGACTCGTATATTGTTACTACATCCGAGAAACTTGTTAAAAACCTTTGAAACATTGCTTCTGTTGCTACCCTTTTAGGCTTGGTTATGAACACTGTGAAAAATCAGTACTATTTCTTTTTTACCACGTTCAGGAAATTTGTTGGAAAACCTCTAAATCTTTAGTTTCAAATATAGAAAGGCTATGTTTATATCTTTTTATGTTGGTTTTATCACTGACTCGTATATTGTTACTAGATTCAACAAAGTTGTTAAATCCCCTTAAACATTGTTTTTGTTGCTAGCCTTCAAGGCTTGGATATGAACACTTTGAAAAATCAATACTATTTTTCTTCACTACATTCAGGAAAATATTTGGAAAACCTCTAAATTTTCAGTTCCAAATATATAAAGGCTATGTTTATAGCTATTGAGGTTGGATTTATCACTGACTCGTATATTGTTACTACATTCAAGAAAGTTGTTAAAAACCTTTGAAACAATGCTTCTGTGGCTACTTTCTAAGGCTCGGTTATGAACACTTTGAAAAATCAGTACTATTTTTTTTGCTACATTCCGGAAAATATTTGGAAAACCTCTAAATCTTTAGTTTCAAATATATAAAGGCTATGTTTATAGCTATTGAGGTTGGTTTTATCACTGACTTGTATATTGTTACTACATTCAAGAAAGTTGTTAAAAACCTTTGAAACATTGCTTCTCTGGCTACCCTTTTAGGCTTGGTTATGAACACTTTGAACCAGTATTATTTTTCTTTACTCAAATCAGGAAAATTGTTGGAAAACCTCTAAAACTTTAGTTTCAAATATATAAAGGCTATGTTTATAGCTATTGAGGTTGGTTTTATCACTGACTCGTATATTGTTACTACATTCAAGAAAGTTGTTAAAAACTTTTGAAACATTGCTTCTCAGGCTTGGTTATGAACACTTTGTAAAATCAGTACTTAATTCAGGAAAATTGTGGGAAAACCTCTAAAACTTTAGTTCAGTTTAGTTTCAGACTTGAAAAGGGTCTGATTATAGCTTTTCGTGATTGAAAAATAAATTATTTCAGCTGGTATTTAAAAAAAATGTTTAGTTGATTTGGTCATCTCCAGTGTCTTCTCAACAATCTATAGAGGAAATAAAAGAATCATGTGATAATAATAATGTGTGTGTGTGTGTGTGTGTGTGTGTGTGTGTGTGTGTGTGTGGTGGGGTTTGGGGCTCATCATTGTCCGATGAAACGCCCACTTACGTCTGATCTCTTGTATGAAAGGGGTCGGGGACGAAAGGACAACACAACTCTGAATCAGGGTCGAATCTCAGGGGAGAAGGCTAAAAGTGCCTCTCATCTATTCCCTCTTATTATTACAATTGGAGGTGGGAACATTCAAAGTTGGAATTTGTTGAAATATTCGCCACTAAATCATTTTACATTGATTATAAAGGATTGTAAAAAAATAATACTAAAAATTGCTTATGAATTTCACTCGAGCATAGTAGGATAGTTTTGTAATTTAATGTCTAATAAGATAACAAGCAGTCATTGGGAAGTGGTTTTTGATGAATTAATACTTTCATTTGTCCAAATCAGATTTTGCAACAACACCTCTCTATCGTTGGCGTCACAGAGCCAGTACTTTCCGAATATGTCTGCTTCGTCTCTCCATCTTGTATTCTGCCGGACTACCTCGGTAGCACATGTTTTCTCTGCTGATGCCTGTTGTGAATCGTAATGTATGTTTTGTGTGTGCCATTCCTGCAATATATCCAGCCCATTGCTATTTTACAGTGCATTAGAATATTAATAGTTGATAACATTCGCTCTGAAGCTAAGAAGGCTCCGTCTATACCTTTTCAGGCTTGCTTTTTTACACCTGCAAAATTCAATTGTATATGATAACTACTTTCGAGACAATTGTTAAAAACCTTGTAAACATACATTGTCAAAGCTAAAAAGGCTCCATGTATAATTTCTTTTTACTCATATATTATTAAAGAATGCAAGAAAACTTATTGAAATATTCGATTCAAAGCTAAAAAGGCTCTGTTTATATCTTTTTAGCTTTGCTCTTCATACACATCTATATATTATTTTGAAAAAAACCTTTCAAACATTAGTTTCAAGGCTAAAAAGGCTCTGTTTATACCCTTCCAGACTTGGTTTTGACACTTTGAAATTTCCATCATATATTATTACTACATTGAAGTAAATTGTTGAAAACCTTCAAAACATTGCTATCAAAGCTAAAAAGACTCCGTTTACAGCATTTTAGGCTCAGTTTTGACACTTTGATTATATATTATTACTACTTCCTTGGAAAGTGTTGAAAATATTGAAAACATCCGTTTTCAAAACTGAAATTAGGCTAGCTTTTAATACTCACTCATATACTATCACTACATGCAAGAAAAGTATTAAAGACCTTTGAAACATTGGTTCCTAATCTAAAAAGGCTCTCTTTATACCTTGTTAGGCTTGGATTGGACATTTTGAAAATTCAACTATGTGTTATAACAGCATCGTAAAAATTTCATGAAAAACATTGGAAACATTGGTTTCAAAGCTGAAAATGCTTTATTCATACCCTTTTAGGCTTTGTTTATGGTCACTTTGATATTTCAATAATATATTTTGACTACATTCAGACAAATTGATGAGAAACCTCTAAAACATTGCTTTCAAACCTTGAAAGGCTTGGCTTGGTTTTGACACATATTTATCTATTATTACTTCATTCAAGTAAATTGTTTGAAACTTCAAAAATATGGGTTTCAAAGCTAGAAAGGCTCTTTTTATACCCTTTCAGTTATGGTTTTGACACATATTCATCTATTATTACTTCATTCAAGTAAATTGTTTGAAACTTCAAAAATATGGGTTTCAAAGCTAGAAAGGCTTTTTTTAATACCCTTTCAGTTATGGTTTTGACACATATTCATCTATTATTACTTCATTGAAGTATATTGTTTGAAACTTCAAAAATATGGGTTTCAAAGCTAGAAAGGCTCTTTTTATACCTTTTCAGTTATGGTTTTGACACATATTCATCTATTATTACTTCATTGAAGTAAATTGTTTGAAACTTCAAAAATATGGGTTTCAAAGCTAGAAAGGCTCTTTTTAATACCCTTTCAGTAATGGTTTTGACACATATTCATTTATTATTACTTCATTCAAGTAAATTGTTTGAAACTTCAAAAATATGGGTTTCAAAGCTAGAAAGGCTCTTTTCATACCCTTTCAGTTATGGTTTTGACACATATTCATCTATTATTACTTCATTCAAGTAAATTGTTTGAAACTTCAAAAATATGGGTTTCAAAGCTAGGAAGGCTCTTTTTATACCCTTTCAGTTATGGTTTTGACACATATTCATTTATTATTACTTTATTGAAGTAAATTGTTTGAAACTTCAAAAATATGGGTTTCAAAGCTAGAAAGGCTCTTTTTATACCCTTTCAGTTATGGTTTTGACACATATTGATCTATTATTACTTCATTCAAGTAAATTGTTTGAAACTTCAAAAATATGGGTTTCAAAGCTAGAAAGGCTCTTTTTATACCCTTTCAGTTATGGTTTTGACACATATTCATTTATTATTACTTCATTCAAGTAAATTGTATGAAACTTCAAAAATATGGGTTTCAAAGCTAGAAAGGCTCTTTTTATACCCTTTCAGTTATGGTTTTGACACATATTCATCTATTATTACTTCATTCAAGTAAATTGTTTGAAACTTCAAAAATATGGGTTTTAAAGCTTGAAAGGCTCTTTTTATACCCTTTCAGTAATGGTTTTGACACATATTCATCTATTATTACTTCATTGAAGTAAATTGTTTGAAACTTCAAAAATATGGGTTTCAAAGCTAGAAAGGCTCTTTTTATACCTTTTCAGTAATGGTTTTGACACATATTCATTTATTATTACTTCATTGAAGTATATTGTTTGAAAATTCAAAAATATGGATTTCAAAGCTAGAAAGGCTCTTTTTATACCCTTTCAGTTATGGTTTTGACACATATTCATTTATTATTACTTCATTGAAGTAAATTGTTTGAAACTTCAAAAATATGGGTTTGAAAGCTAGAAAGGCTCTTTTTATACCCTTTTCAGTAATGGTTTTGACACATATTCATCTATTATTACTACATTCAATAGAATTGTTATAAAACCTTAAAATAGTGGTTCCAAAGCTGAAAAGTCCCTGTGTATACCCTTTTCGGTTCGGTTTTCACACTTCCAATGTTCAATCATATCTCATTGATATATTCATGAAAATTATTGAAAAACCATGAAGACATGGCTTTCAGAGCTGAAAAGACTCTGTTTATGGCTCTTTTTGGTTTGGTTTTCACACTTACTCTTGTATTGTTATTATGTTCAAGAAAATTGTCAAAACCTTGGGAAAATTAGTTTTCAAGGTAAAAAAGCTTCGTTTGTAACCTTTTCAGGTTAGGTCTTGACTCTTACTTACGTATTATCACTGCATCCGAGACATTGGTTTCCAAAGTTAAGAATTCCTGTTTACACCTTTTTATGCTTGGTTTAGACATTTTGAAAATACAATCATATATCATTACTGCATGAAAGAAAATTGTAGAAAAATCTTGGAAGCATTGCTTTTCAAAGCTAAAAAGGCTCTGTTCATACCTTTTTAGGCTGGGCTTTGCCACTTCTCATATATCATTACGTTTGGGAGAATTGTTAGAAAAAAACCGCACATTGTTTTCAAAGCTGTTTACAACCTTTCGGGCTCAGCTGTGACACTTTGAGAATTCAATCATATCAGATTGATACATTCATGGAACTTATTGAAAAACCTTGAAAACATTGCTTTCAAAGCTAAAAAGGCTCTATTTACAAGCTCTTCATCTTGGTTTTGATCCTCCAACCCATATATTATAACTACATTCAAGATTATTGATAAAAACCTTGAAAACATTGCTTTCAAATCTTAGAAGGCTCTGCTTTTGATATTTCAATAGTCTAGCATACATTATTTTTCAATACAAGACATTTGTTGAAAATCCTTGAAAACATATATTGCACAACGTTTCGGCTGTTGCACTCTACGGCCTTCGTCAGGTATCATCTGGGAGATTTTGGGGAAGTAACGAACCGAACCCTTTATTTATCCGACCAGGGGTATAACATCAAAAATAATAACATCAAAAAAAAAAAAAAAAAATCTGTCACCTGAGGTTTGAGGTTACTAAAAATTAGCACTGGTTGTCCACATGAACACATAGCGGAGTGGTTACAGCATCAGACAAATTACTGTTAAGTAATCTGATGGTTCTAGGTTCGATCATAGTGTGAGACAGTATAACAATACTACTAAGGCTAAAAGAGGGGAGTACGGTCAATATACCCCTGTCGGATAAATAAAGGGTTCGATTCGTTACTTCCCAAAAATCACCACCTCATACCTGACGAAGGCCGTAGAGTGTAACGGCCGAAACGGATGGTCCAAATATCAATAGAAATAATAATACCTCATCTCAAAAATTCCGAGATATACTTACTAATCGGTACGAGTCGAACGTCTCCACCAAAAACTGGCTAGAACGTCGAATCACCTGACATTCCTAATGACAAAACCCCCGGCACGATCGAAGCGAGCTCAACTGGCTCAACTAGGTCATGCCCTAGTACGAGAGAGAATATGCCACAACAGATGGAGAAAAAAGCAGCTACAGGATGAGATCGTTACTCGAAAGCAAGCGCTCCTACACCTAGACAGTATTAGAATCGAGAACTGTCACCAAAAATCCTATATGACCGAAACAAGGAAGCTAGCAAAGCTGAAAGAACAATGCTTAAAGTCCAAAGATCAACTTGAGTCAACGGATACTATCAAACTCTGAAGAATCTATAGTAAATAAAGGTCTCAACTTCGCAATCCCGAATCACCAATCGAGGCAGCAGCCTTGAATAAGATGAGACAGGCCTCTGAGCCCAATATAAAAAAGGAGGAATGGGCGGCCATCAAGACCCTTTGGAGTGACACAAGCATAGTCATACTGCCAGCAGATAAGGGAAACGCAACTGTGCTAATGGACAAGCTAGCGTACAGTGAAAAGTTGGCCAACATAATTGAGGAGGGTGGCAAGTTAAAAAGAGATCCAACTCTGAAAACCGAGAGGAAGCTGTCGCAGATCCTAAGCAAGAACAAGGATCATTTCCCCCAGACAGACAGTTAACTCAAAGATATAGTAAGTCACCACATATGTATGGCCTCCCAAAGATTCACAAGGTAGGTACTCCATTACGACCTATAGTAAGCTGTCGGGGCTCAGCATGCCATCAACTGAGCATGTACCTGGTGAGTATAATCAACCCGCTGGTGGGTAAGACCTCATCCTATGTGAAGAACTCAGCTGACTTCGTAGAAAAACTCTGAGGGGCACCAATTCAAACACAACGAATGTTGAGCCTAGACGTGGTGAGTCTCTTCACACGAGTTCCTACATCCGAAGCACTATCAGTAGTTAGGGATAAATTAGGTTCAGATCCCACATTGGATGAACGTACCGGCATCCCCCTTAACAACCTAATGGAAATGTTGACTTTCTGCATAGAAGCAACATACTTCCAACTGGGGAATGAGATGTACCAACAGGAGGAAGGCTTAGCTATGGGATCACCGCTATCACCAGTGATGGCAAATATACACATGGAGTACTTTGAAGAATTGGCCTTAGGAATATCACCACTAAGGCCAAGCATGTGGCTTAGATATGTAGATGACACCTTCGTACTATGGCCACATCTGGAAGACCCACAGTTACTACTTGACCACGTGAACTCAATCAGAGCTTCTATACAGTTCACAATGGAAAAGGAGAGTAACAATAAATTAGCCTTCCTGGATGTACTAGTAACAAGATCAGAACAAGGTTTCAATACATCTGTGTATCGTAAGTCGACGTTCACTGGTCGATATCTCAACTTCGCCTCTAACCATCCATACAGCATTAAAAAAGGGATCGTCCGATGCTTACAGCACCGAGCAAAGTTAATAAGTAGCAATTCTAACACATACCTCTGCAAGATGCATAATTTAAGCAAGAATCTCCAGAAAAATGGTTATCCCAAAGGCTTAACTGTCACCACTAGTGAAAGGAGAGTGACAGAGGAGGAGGATGACAATCATAAACCAATAACAGTCTGTCTCCCCTACCTTAAGAATGTGTCTCAGAGGATCTGCACCCCAGATAATATCCGGGCCGTATTCAGAAGCAGATCAACGCTACGCAGCTACCTCTCCCGCACCAAACCACCCACTGAGTTATCGAACACTAAAAACTAGGTATACTCAATACCGTGCAGCTGTGGGCACGAATACACAGGTGAAACATGTCGCCCCTTGAAGGATCGGGTGGAAGAACACCGAAAAGCGGTGAGTAAAGATGAAACCAATAAATCGGGTACAGCTGACCATGTGTGGAAAGAACAAGGTTGAGATAATTGATCAGGAAGAACACTGGAAAATTCGTAAATCGAAAGAGTCGGCCCATATGCTAGGCAAGCAAAACTGTCTGAGTAATCCTAGCATTGAAATGGGAACCTCTAATAATAAAAGACAGAAAACAATAACATCAAAAAAAAAAAAAAATCCGTCACCTAAGGTTTGAGGTTACAAAAAATTAGCACTGGCTGTCCACATGAACACATAGCGCAGTGGTTACAGCATCAGACAAATTACTGTTAAGTAATCTGATGGTTCTAGGTTCGATCATAGTGTGAGACAGTATAACAATACTGCTAACGCTAAAAGAGGGGAGTACGGTCAATATACCCCTGTGGGATAAATAAAGGGTTCGGTTCGTTACTTCCCAAAAATCATCCCAGATTATAACTGACGAAGACCGTAGAGTGCAACGGCCAAAACTTTGTATGAAAAACAACAAAGATGAGGATGGTCCGAATATCAATAGAAATAATAATAATACCTCATCTCAAAAATTCCAATATATATATTGCACAATTTATATGATTTTGAGCTAGATTTTAACACTTTCAATATTCAATCATACAATATAACTGTATTGAAGAAAATTGTTGTAAAACTTTGAAAATATTCTTTTCAAAAGATAAAAGATAAAAATCCTTTAAAACATTGGTTCGTAAACTTGAAGTGTCTTTATTATGCTTATTTGAGTGGGCCTTCTTGTTTTTTTATTTTCAATATCATAATATGCAGAAAAATTCTCGAAACTAAATATTCAAAACATCTCTTCAAATGTTGGTTCCAAACTCAAACTGTCTTCATTATTCGAATTTAGGTTATTTTAAAAATGAATTTGAATCAAATTACATAGAAATACTACAGCTCTAACAGTTTAAAACACTCTTGAAAATATCAATGTGAATTGTCGTTAAAAAACCGTTTTGCCTGGTATTTAAAAAAAAAGTTTGATTACTTAGGCTATTTCCAGCGTCTCCTTTACAATCTATGGAATAAAGTGTAATCATCATCATCACCATCATCTATGGGATAACGTGTAATCATCATCATCATCATCATCATCATCTATGTAATAACGTGTAATCGTCGTCGTCGTAGCATCATCATCATCATCACCATCATCTATGGAATAACGTGTAATCATCATCATCATCATCATCTATGTGATAACTTGTAATCGTGGTCGTCGTCGTCGTAGCAACATCATCATCATCATCATCATCATCATCTATGGAATAACGTGTAATCGTCGTCGTCGTAGCATCATCATCATCATCATCATCATCTATGTAATAACGTGTAATCGTCGTCGTCGTGGTAGCGTCATCATCATCATCATCATCATCCCCGCTAAAAACACTTTTTCACTCATTCTGAACTTTCTGTTATTTTGACACCAGATCTTTCACAAAGTTGCATTTTATTTCTTATTCATTATGATAACATTCATAGAGGCCAAACCGGTGACTGAAAGGCATGAAATTGGATTCCCCGTCATGGAAGCGTACGTTCGGCCAGACAGTGTGTGTGTGTGTGGATTTTCGGAGCTCATCGTTCACTGATGAAACACTGTTTTTGAAACTTTGAAACATTGTTTTTCAAGGTAAAAAAAGCTATGTTTATATCTTTCTAGGCTTGCTTTTCTCACTTACTAATAGATTAATTAATACATCAAAGAGAATAGTTAAGAACCTTTAAAACATTACTTTCAAAGCTGTTTATACCTTTTCAGCCTCGCTTTTTACACTTTAAAATTCAATCGTTTATTATTGATAGATTGATGAAAATTATCAAAAAACTTTCAAGACATTGGTGTCAAAGCTAAGAAAACTTTCTTTATACCATTTTAGCTTTGGTTTCAACATTTTCAAAATCCAATTTTATATTATTACTACATTATTTAGAATTGTTAAAAAAACTTTAAAACATTGTTTTCAAAGCTAAAAAGGTCCTGCTTATATCTTTATATACTAAATTAAGAAAAGAAATATTAAAAACCTCCAAAACATTGGTTTATGAGCTTGAAATATCCTTATTACACTTATTTGAGTTGATTTTCACATTTTTCCGTATTAAAATATGTAGAAATATTGTAGCACAAGAAATTTAAAACATCCTTTCAAACGTAGGTTCCAAAAGTGAAAAGTTATTTTCACAATGAATTTGAATCATATTAAGGAGAAATACTAGAGAAATAAAAGTTTGAAACACTTTTGAAATTATCAACGTAATTCGTGATTAAAAAAATAAATTATTTCAGCTGGTATTTGAAAAAGAAAAGTTTTATTGATTTGGCAATTTCCATTGTCTCCTCAACAATCTATAAAAAGAATTGAATAATTATGTAATAATAATAATCATCATCATCATTGTAGTAAGGAAATAATTACTAATATTACTAGTACTACATTAGTAAAACTAGTAATTATATCCCCCGCCCCGAAAAAAAGCTTTCTGTTATTTTTACACCAAATCTTTCAAAAATTAGCATTTCTTTTATTCATTATGCTAACATTCATAGAGGCCAAACCGGTGAGTGAAAGTTTCTTGGAAGCAAAATAAAGTCTCACAGACTATTTTCAGGTTCAATTTCACTGGCTTCCTCCTGAAAATGAAAAGAGTCTAGAAAACTCCATTGTGAATTTCAGTCTTATAGACTTCCAAAAAATGAAATAAAGTCTCACATACTATTTTCAGTTTCAATTTCACTGACTGAAAACGAAGAGAGTCTCGAAGAGAACATTCTAAATACTAGTCTTAAAGGCTTCCTGGAAACAAAATAAAGTCTCAAAGACTATTTTGAGGTTCAACTTCACTGGCATCATCCCGAAAACGAAAAGTGTCTTGAAGAGACCATTATGAATATCAGTCTTAAAGGCTTCCTGTAATTAAAATAAAGTCTCACAGACTATTTTGAGGTTCAATTTCACTGGCTTCCTCCCGAAATTGAAAAGAGTCTTGAATAGACCATTGTCAGTATCATAAACTTCCCGAAAATGAAATAAAGTTTCACACACTATTATCAGGTTCGATTCCACTTGCTTCCTCCCGGAAACGAAAAGAGTCTTGAAGAGACCACATTGTGAATATCAGTCTTAAAGTCTTCCTGGAAATAAATTAAAGTCTCAAAGACTATTTTCAGATTCAATTTCACTCTCTTCCTCCCAAAAACAAAAAGAGTCTTGAAGAGACTATTGTTAATATCAGGCTTAAAATCTTCCCATAAACAAAATAAAGTCTCATAGACTATTTTCCGGTTCAATTTCACTGGCTTCCTCCCGAAAAAAAAGCATTCTTGAACAGCCCATTGTTAATATCAGTCATAAAGGTTTTGTGGAAACAAAATAAAGTCTTACAGACTATTTTCTGGTAAAATTTCACTGGCTTCCTCCCAAAAACGAAAAAGAATTTTGTAGACTCAATTGTGAATATGAGTCTAAAAGGCTTCCTGGAAACAAAATAAAGTCTCACAGACTATTTTCAGGTTCTATATCACTGGTTTCCTCCCAAAAACGAAAAAAATCTTGAAAATACCGTTGTGAATATCAGTCTTAAAAGCTTCCTGGAAACAAAATAAAGTCTCACAGACTATTTTCAGGTTCAGTTTCACTGTTTTCCTCCTGAAGAGAAAAAAGTCTTCAAGAGACCATGGTGAATATCAGTCTGATGTACTTCCCAAAATGAAATGAAGTCTCTCAGACTATTTTCAGGTTTAATTTCACTGGCTTCTTCTTGAAAATGAAAAGAGTCTCGAATAGACCATTGTGAATATCAACCTTAAGTTTCCTGGGAGCAAAATAAAGTCTTACAGACTATTTTTAGGTTCGATTTCACTGGCTTCTTCCCGAAAACGATAAGAGTTTTGAAGATACCAATGTTAAATTCAGTCTTATAGACTTCCCGAAAATGAAATAAAGTCTCACAAACTATTTTCAGATTCAATTTCACTGGCTTCCTTCCGAAAACAAAAAGAGTCTTGATGAGACCATTGTGAATATCAGTCATAAAGGCTTCCTGGAAAATGAAATAAAGTCTAACAGACTATTTTCAGGATCAATTTCACTGGTTTCCTCCCACAAAATGAAAAGAGTCTTGAAGGGACCATCGTGAATATCAGTGTCACAGGTTCCCATTGTCAGTTTTAATCTGACAGGCTTCCTGAAAATGAAATAAACTCCCATAGAATATTGCCAGGCTCAATACAGCAGGCTACTCGAAAACGTATTTTCAAGTCAAGATTCACAATTTTCAAGAAAAAAACTCAAGCACGCCCATGGTTCAATATTGGTGTAAAATGCAAATACACCATACAATGCCATCATACTTATAATATCAAAAATCAGGGCATATGGAGTAGCTACAATGGCCAAATATATTGTTAATGTCAATGTAATGGCAACCAACAATGTCTAGAGAATAAGAAAAAGACGCATCTTTAGCTTCATCCTCTGGTTCACTGCAGAAGCATTGTCAGGCAATCTTGGTCCAAGAAGATGAACCTGATTAGCTGCCGCTATGGTAGGTGTTGAAGCTTCCTCAATCCTGGGTGATAGTTGACCGAAGTTCACCCAGGGAGAAGGAGCCTCTACCATCGGTAGGACAGTACCAACGGATGTTGAGGCTCCCTCTACGCCTGGCAACGGTCTCTCAATATCCAGTGTACACATTGGAGGACTCATAGCGATCTGTGGGTCCTCACCTACCTCTAGGATGAAGGGGGTAATGGCGACTTTGAATGTTTCTGATGCTGCATATGGTTCAGTGAGCTGGCTTGTTTTGTTGCTCGTGTAAGACTGTTTTTCTTGATATGATATATTCAATTGGTTTTTGTTAACTGCTATTGAATTTGTCGTCTTTCCATCTAACATTTTGCCGGCCTCGGTTGCACTTGTGGTCTCGGGGGATCCATGTTGTGATTCGTGATGTCCATCAATTGTCTGCCATTCTTGCAAGATAGCAAGCCAACCGCCATTTAAGATTTTTAATGGATTCTATGATGTCTCTAACTCTTGTCAGTTCCCGGATGTACTGTGCTGTTTTATGGTCTCTCCATGTGAGGCCCAGCATTATTTTTTCATTGGCACGTAGCATGGTTCCCACGTCTATGATGAAGGATGTAATGGCCACTCCGAAGGTTTCTGATGCTGAAGATGGTTCAGTTGGCTGGCTTGTTCTGTTGCCCATGTTGGACCGTTTTTCTTGATATGATATGTTTAATTGATTTTTGTTAACTGCTATTGAATTTGTTTTGAAAAGACAAAAACTGGCTTCGATGCAATTTTAACAGTAAATGAAAACAATCTTTATACTATTGTTGATAAAACAAGAATTTTGCACAGTTTTCTTCGGATACGGCAGAACATTAATATGACGTCAAGTTGTCATGGTGAGAACGTTTACTGATAATATAGAAATAAGCTTGACCATATTTGGAAACGTTTTCATGGATTATATTTCATAGCTATGTCATCATCATCATAATCATCATCATCATCATCATCATGGGCGTCACGGAGCCAGTAGTTCCTGAACTTGTCTACCTAGTCTTTCCATCTAACATTTTGCCGGCCTCGGTTGCACATGTGGTTTCGGTGGATCCATGTTGTGAGTCATGATGTCCATCGATTGTCTGCCATTCTTGCAAGATGGCCAGCCCACCGCCATTTGAGATTTTTCATAGATTCTATGATGTCTCTAAGTCTTGTCTTTTCCCGGATGTACTGTGTTGTTTTGTGGTCTCTCCATGTGAGGCCCAGCATTATTCTTTCATGTGCACGTTGCATGGTTCCCACGTCTATGATGAAGGGGGCAATGGCCACTTTTGAGAAAATATGCAAAGCCTCTCAATGTTCAAATCTTGGTGGCAAAGATAAACCAATATAGAATACATAGCCAGCATACATATAATTTCAGAAATCACGACATATATAGTAGCTGCAATGGCCAAAACTATACCTAATGTCAATGTAATGACAATCAAAAATGCCAAGGCAATAAGTAGAAGGCGATGCTTTAGCTTCATCCTCTGGTTCAGTGCAGAAGTATTGCTAGGCAATATTGGTCGAGGAAGATGAACCCGATTAGCTGTTGCTATGGTAGGTGTTGAAGCTTCCTCAATCCTAGGTGATAGTTGACCGAAGTTCACCCAGTAAGTATGAGCCTCTACCATCGGTAGAACAGTACCAACGGATGTTGAGGCTCCCTCTATGCCTGGCAACGGTCTCTCAATATCCAGCGTGCACATTGGAGGACTCATAGCGATGGGTGGGTCCTCACCCACCACCTCTATGATGAAGGGGGTAATGGCCACTTCGATTGTCTCTGATGCTGCGGATGGTTCGGTTGACTGGCTTCTTTTGTTGCTCATGTTGGACCGTTTTTCTTGATATGATATATACGATTAATTTTTGTTAAGCTATTGAATTGTTTTTGAGAGGAGAAAAACTGGGATCGATGCAATTTTAACAGTAAATGGAAGCAATCTTTATGCTATTGTCGATAAAACAAGAATTTTGCACAGTTTTCTTCCGATACGGCAGAACATTAAGATGACGTTAAGTTGTCATGGTGAGAACATTTACCAATCGTATGGAAATAAGCATGACCATATTTGGGAACGTTTTCATTGATTGAATTTCATAGCTATGTCATGATGATGATGATCATCATCATTATCGTCAGTCTTTTAGTATCAGTCGTTTGACATAGACCTTCCCCAGGATTTGCCACACTTCTCTATCATGGGCGTCACAGAGCCAGTAGTTCCTGAACTTGTCTAGCACGTCTTTCCATCGAACATTTTTCCGGCCTCGGTTGCACATGATCCATGTTGTGAATCTTGATCTCCATCGATTGTCTGCCATTGTTGTAAGATGGCCAGCCCACCGCCATTTGAGATTTTTCATAGATTCTATGATGTCTCTAAGTCTTGACTTTTCCCGGATGTACTGTGTTGTTTTGTGGTCTCTCCATGTGAGGCCCAGCATTATTCTTTCATGTGCACGTTGCATGGTTCCCACGTCTATGATGAAGGGGGTAATGGCCACTTTTGAGAAAATATTCAAAGCCTCTCAATGTTCAAATCTTGGTGGCAAAGATAAACCAATATAGAATACATAGCCAGCATACATATAATTTCAGAAATCACGACATATATAGTAGCTGCAATGGCCAAAACTATACCTAATGTCAATGTAATGACAATCAAAAATGCCAAGGCAATAAGTAGAAGGTGATGCTTTAGCTTCATCCTCTGGTTCAGTGCAGAAGTATTGCTAGGCAATATTGGTCGATGGAGATGAACCCGATTAGCTGTTGCTATGGTAGGCGTTGAAGCTTCCTCAATCCTAGGTGATAGTTGACCGAAGTTCACCGGTAAGTAGGAGCCTCTACCATCGGAAGAACAGTACCAACAGATGTTGAGGCTCCTTCTATGCCTGGCAACGGTCTCTCAATATCCAGCGTGCACATTGGAGGACTCATAGCGATGGGTTGGTCCTCACCCATCTCTACGATGAAGGGGGTAATGGCCACTTTTGAGAAAATGTTCAAAGCTTCTCAATGTACAAATCTTGGTGGCAAAGATAAACCAATATAGAATACATAGCCAGCATACATATAATTTCAGAAATCACGACATATATAGTAGCTGCAATGGCCAAAACTATACCTAATGTCAATGTAATGACAATCAAAAATGCCAAAGCAATAAGTAGAAGGCGATGCTTTAGCTTCATCCTCTGGTTCACTGCAGAAGTATTGCTAGGCAATATTGGTCAAGGAAGATGAACCTGATTAGCTGCCGCTATGGTAGGCGTTGAAGCTTCCTCAATCCTAGGTGATAGTTGACCGAAGTTAGCCCGGTAAGTAGGAGCCTCTACCATCGGTAGAACAGTACCAACGGATGTTGAGGCTCCCTCTATGCCTGGCAACGGTCTCTCAATATCCAGCGTGCACATTGGAGGACTCATAGCGATGGGTGGGTCCTCACCCACCTCTATGATGAAGGGGTTAATGGCCACTTCGACGGTCTCTGATGCTGCGGATGGTTCGTTTGGCTGGCTTCTTTTGTTGCTCATGTTGGACTGTTTTCTTGATATGATATATACGATTAATTTTTGTTAAGCTATTGAATTGTTTTTGAGAGGAGAAAAACTGAGATCGATGCAATTTTAACAGTAAATGAAAGCAATCTTTATACTATTGTCGATAAAACAAGAATTTTGCACAGTGTTATTCCAATACAGCAGAACATTAAGATGACGTTAAGTTGTCATGGTGAGAACGTTTACCGATCATAAGGAAATAAGCTTAATCATGTTTGGAAACATTTTCATTGATTAAATTTCATAGCTATGTCATGATGATGATGATCATCATCATTATCATCAGTCTTTTAGCATCAGTCGTTTGACATAGACCTTCCCCAGGATTTGCCACACTTCTCTCTGATGGGCGTCACAGAGCCAGAAGTTCCTGAACTTGTCTAGCGCGTCTTTCGATCGAACATTTTTCTGGCGTTGGTTGCATATGTGGTGTCGGGGGATCCATGTTGTGAGTCTTGATCTCCATTGATTGTCTGCCATGCTTGCAAAATGGCCAGCCCACCGCCATTTGAGATCTTTCATAGATTCTATGATGTCTCTAAGTCTTGTCTTTTCCCGGATGTACTGTGTTGTTTTGTGGTCTCCCAATGTGAGACCCAGCATTATTCTTTTATGTGCACGTTGCATGGTTCCCACGTGTATGATGAAGTGGGTAATGGCCACTTTTGAGAAAATATTCAAAGCCTCTTAATGTTCAAATCTTGGTGGCAAAGATAAACCAATATAGAATACATAGCCAGCATACATATAATTTCAGAAATCACGACATATATAGTAGCTGCAATGGCCAAAACTATACCTAATATCAATGTAATGACAATCAAAAATGCCAAGGCAATAAGTAGAAGGCGATGCTTTAGCTTCATCCTCTGGTTCACTGCAGAAGTATTGCTAGGCAATATTGGTCGAGGAAGATGAACCCGATTAGCTGTTGCTATGGTAGGTGTTGAAGCTTCCTCAATCCTAGGTTATAGTTGACCGATGATCACCCGGTAAGTAGGATCCTCTACCATCGGTAGAACAGTACCAACGGATGTTGAGGCTCCCTCTAAGCCTGGCAACGGTCTCTCAATATCCAGCGTGCACATTGGAGGACTCATAGCGATGGGTGGGTCCTCACCCACTTCTATGATGAAGGGGGTAATGGCCACTTCGATCGTCTCTGATGGTGCGGATGGTTCGGTTGGCTGGCTTCTTTTGTTGCTCGTGTTGGACTGTTTTTCCTGATATGAAAAATACGATTAATTTTTGTTAAGCTATTGAATTGTTTTTGAGAGGAGAAAAACTGGGATCGATGCAATTTTAACAGTAAATGAAAGCAATCTTTATACTATTGTCAATAAAACAAGAATTTTGCACAGCGTTCTTCCGATACGGCAGATCATAAGGAAATAAGCTTGACCATATTTGGAAACATTTTCATTGATTAAATTTCATAGCTATGTCATGATGATGATGATCATCATCATTATCATCAGTCATTTAGTTTCAGTCGTTTGAAATAGGCCTTCCCCAGGATTTGCCACACTTCTCTCTGATGGGCGTCACGGAGCCAGTAGTTCCTAAACTTGTCTCGCGCGTCTTTCCATCGATCATTTTTCCGGCCTCGGTTGCACATGTGGTGTCGGGGGATCCATGTTGTGAGTCTTGATCTCCATCGATTGTCTGCCATTCTTGCAAGATGGCCAGCCCACCACCATTTGAGATTCTTCATAGATTCTATGATGTCTCTAAGTCTTGTCTTTTCCCGGATGTACTGTGTTGTTTTGTGGTCTCTCCACGTGAGGCCCAGCATTATTCTTCCATGTGCACGTTGCATGGTTCCCACGTCTATGATGAAGTGGGTAATGGCTACTTTTGAGAAAATATTCAAAGCCTCTCAATGTTCAAATCTTGGTGGCAAAGATAAACCAATATAGAATACATAGCCAGCATACATATAATCTCTGAAATCACGACATTTATTTTAGCTGCAATGGCCAAAACTATACTTAATGTCAATGCAATGACAATCAAAAATGCCAAGGCAATAAGTAGAAGGCGATGCTTTAGCTTCATCCTCTGGTTCACCGCAGAAGTATTGCTAGGCAATATTGGTCGATGGAGATGAACCCGATTAGCTGTTGCTATGGTAGGCGTTGAAGCTTCCTCAATCCTCGGTGATAGTTGACCGAATTTCACCCGGTAAGTAGGAGCTTCTACCATCGGTAGAACAGTACCAACGGATGTTGAGGCTCCCTCTATGCCTGGCAACGGTCTCTCAATATCCAGCGTGCACATTGGAGGACTCATAGCGATGGGTGGGTCCTCACCCACTTCTATGATGAAAGGGGTAATGGCCACTTCGATTGTCTCTGATGCTGCGGATGGTTCGTTTGGCTGGCTTCTTTTGTTGCTCATGTTGGACTGTTTTTCTTGATATGATATATACGATTAATTTTTGTTAAGCTATTGAATTGTTTTTGAGAGGAGAAAAACTGGGATCGATGCAATTTTAACAGTAAATGAAAGCAATCTTTATAATATTGTCGATAAAACAAGAATTTTGCACAGTGTTCTTCCGATTCGGCAGAACATTAAGATGACGTTAAGTTGTCATGGTGAGAACGTTTACCGATCATAAGGAAATAAGCTTGATCATGTTTGGAAATTCGTTGATTAAATTTCATAGCTATGTCATGATGATGATGATCATCATCATTATCATCAGTCTTTTAGCATCAGTCGTTTGACATAGACCTCCCCAGGATTTGCCACACTTCTCTCTGATGGGCGTCACGGAGCCAGTAGTTCCTGAACTTGTCTAGCGCGTCTTTCGATCGAACATTTATCTGGCCTCGGTTGCACATGTGGTGTCGGGGGATCCATGTTGTGAGTCTTGATCTCCATCGATTGTCTGCCATTGTTGTAAGATGGCCAGCCCACCACCATTTGAGATTTTTCATAGATTCTATGATGTCTGTAAGTCTTGTCTTTTCCCGGATGTACTGTGTTGTTTTGTGGTCTCCCAATGTGAGACCCAGCATTATTCTTTCATGTGCACGTTGCATGGTTCCCACGTCTATGATGAAGTGGGTAATGGCTACTTTTGAGAAAATATTTAAAGCCTATCAATGTTCAAATCTTGGTGGCAAAGATAAACCAAGATACTATTCACAGCCAGCATACATATAATCTCTGAAATCACGACATTTATATTAGCTGCAATGGCCAAAACTATACTTAATGTCAATGCAATGACAATCAAAAATGCCAAGGCAATAAGTAGAAGGCGATGCTTTAGCTTCATCCTCTGGTTCACTGCAGAAGTATTGCTAGGCAATATTGGTCGATGGAGATGAACCCGATTAGCTGTTGCTATGGTAGGCGTTGAAGCTTCCTCAATCCTAGGTGATAGTTGACCGAAGTTCACCCGGTAAGTAGGAGCCTCTACCATCGGTAGAACAGTACCAACGGATGTTGAGGCTCCCTCTATGCCTGGCAACGGTCTCTCAATATCCAGCGTGCACATTGGAGGACTCATAGCGATGGGTGGGTCCTCACCCACCTCTATGATGAAGGGGGTAATGGCCACTTCGATTGTCTCTGATGCTGCGGATGGTTCGGTTGGCTGGCTTCTTTTGTTGCTCATGTTGGACTGTTTTTCTTGTTATGATATATACGATTAATTTTTGTTAAGCTATTGAATTGTTTTTGAGAGGAGAAAAACTGGGATCGATGCTATTTTAATAGTAAATGAAAGCAATCTTTCTACTATTGTCGATAAAACAAGAATTTTGCACAGTTTTTTTCTGATACGGCAAAACATTAAGATGACATTAAGTTGTCATGGCTAGAACCTTTACCGATCGTATGGAAATAAGCTTGACCATATTTGGAAACGTTTTCATTGATTAAATTTCATAGCTATGTCATGATGATGATGATCATCATCATTAGCATCAGTCTTTTAGCATCAGTTGTTTGACATAGACCTTCCCCAGGATTTGCCACACTTCTCTAAGATGGGCGTCACGGAGCCAGTAGTTCCTGAACTTGTCTAGCGCGTCTTTCCATCTAACATTTTGCCGGTCTCGGTTTCATATGTGGTCTTGGCAGGTCCATGTTGTGAGTCGTGATGTCCATCGATTGTCTGCCATTGTTGTAAGATGGCCAGCCCACCACCATTTGAGATTTTTCATAGATTCTATGATGTCTCTAAGTCTTGTCCTTTCCCGGATGTACCGTGTTGTTTTGTGGTCTCCCCATGTGAGACCCAGCATTATTCTTTCATGTGCACGTTGCATGGTTCCCACGTCTATGATGAAGGGGGTAATGGCCACTTTTGAGAAAATATTCAAAGCCTCTCAATGTTCAAATCTTGGTGGCAAAGATAAACCAATATAGAATACATAGCCAGCATACATATAATTTCAGAAATCACGACATATATAGTAGCTGCAATGGCCAAAACTATACCTAATATCAATGTAATGACAATCAAAAATGCCAAGGCAATAAGTAGAAGGCGATGCTTTAGCTTCATCCTCTGGTTCACTGCAGAAGTATTGCTAGGCAATATTGGTCGATGGAGATGAACCCGATTAGCTGTTGCTATGGTGGGCGTTGAAGCTTCCTCAATCCTAAGTGATAGTTGACCGAAGTTCACCCGGTAAGTAGGAGCCTCTACCATCGGTAGAACAGTACCAACGGATGTTGAGGCTCCCTCTATGCCTGGCAACGGTCTCTCAATATCCAGCGTGCACATTGGAGGACTCATAGCGATGGGTTGGTCCTCACCCACCTCTATGATGAAGGGGGTAATGGCCATTTCGATTGTCTCTGATGCTGCGGATGGTTCGGTTGGCTGACTTCTTTTGTTGCTCGTGTTGGACTGTTTTTCTTGATATGATATATACGATTAATTTTTGTTAAGCTATTGAATTGTTTGTGAGAGGAGAAAAACTGGGATCGATGCAATTTTAACAGTAAATGAAAGCAATCTTTATACTATTGTCAATAAAACAAGAATTTTGCACAGTGTTCTTCCGATACGGCAGAAAATTAAGATGACGTTAAGTTGTCATGGTGAGAACGTTTTCCGATCATGAGGAAATAAGCTTGACCATATTTGGAAACGTTTTCATTGATTAAATTTCATAGCTATGTCATGATGATGATGATCATCATCATTATCATCAGTCTTTTAGCATCAGTCGTTTGACATAGACCTTCCCCAGGATTTGCCACACTTCTCTAAGATGGGCGTCACGGAGCCAGTAGTTCCTGAACTTGTCTACCTAGTCTTTCCATCGAACATTTTTCCGGCCTCGGTTGCACATGTGTTCTGAAGGATCCATGTTGTGAGTCTTGATCTCCATCGATTGTCTGCCATTGTTGAGAGATGGTCAGCCCACCACCATTTGAGATTCTTCATAGATTCTATGATGTCTCTAAGTCTTGTCTTTTCCCGGATGTACTGTGTTGTTTTGTGGTCTCTCCACGTGAGGCCCAGCATTATTCTTTTATGTGCACGTTGCATCGTTCCCACGTCTATGATGAAGGGGGTAATGGCAACTTTTGAGAAAATATTCAAAGCCTATCAATGTTCAAATCTTGGTGGCAAAGATAAACCAAGATACTATTCATAGCCAGCATACATATAATCTCTGAAATCACGACATTTATATTAGCTGCAATGGCCAAAACTATACGTTATGTCAATGCAATGACAATTAAAAATGCCAAGGCAATAAGTAGAAGGCGATGCTTTAGCTTCATCCTCTGGTTCAGTGCAGAAGTATTGCTAGGCAATATTGGTCAAGGAAGATGAACCCTATTAGCTGTTGCTATGGTAGGTGTTGAAGCTTCCTCAATCCTAGGTGATAGTTGACCGAAGTTCACCCGTTAAGTAGGAGCCTCTACCATCGGTAGAACAATACCAACGGATGTTGAGGATCCCTCTATGCCTGGCAACGGTCTCTCAATATCCAGCGTGCACATTGGAGGACTCATAGCGATGGGTGGGTCCTCACCCACCTTTATGATGAAGGGGGTAATGGCCACTTCGATTGTCTCTGATGCTGCGGATGGTTCGGTTGGCTGGCTCCTTTTGTTGCTCATGTTGGACTGTTTTTCTTGATATGATATGTACGATTAATTTTTGTTAAGCTATTGAATTGTTTTTGAGAGGAGAAAAACTGGGATCGATGCAATTTTAACAGTAAATGAAAGCAATCTTTCTACTATTGTCGATAAAACAAGAATTTTGCACAGTGTTCTTCCGATACGGCAAAACATTAAGATGACGTTAAGTTGTCATGGTGAGAACGTTTACCGATCACAAAGAAATAAGCTTGACCATATTTGGAAACGTTTTCATTGATTAAATTTCATAGCTATGTCATGATGATGATGATCATCATCATTATTATCAGTCTTTTAGTATCAGTCATTTGACATAGACCCCCCCTAGGATTTGCCACACTTCTCTATGATGGGCGTCACGGAGCCAGTAGTTCCTGAACTTGTCTAGCGCGTCTCTCCATCGATCATTTTTCCGGCCTCGGTTGCACATGTGGTCTTGTGGGATCCATGTTGTGAGTCTTGATCTCCATCAATTGTCTGCCATTGTTGCAAGATGGCCAGCCCACCGCCATTTGAGATTTTTCATAGATTCTATGATGTCTCTAAGTCTTGTCTTTTCCCGGATGTACTGTGTTGTTTTGTGGTCTGTCCATGTGAGGCCCAGCATTATTCTTTCATGTGCACGTTGCATGGTTCCCACGTGTATGATAAAGGGGGTAATGGCCACTTTTGAGAAAATATTCAAAGCCTCTCAATGTTCAAATCTTGGTGGCAAAGATAAACCAATATAGAATACATAGCCAGCATATATATAATTTTAGAAATCACGACATATTTAGTAGCTGCAATGGCCAAAACTATACCTAATGTCAATGTAATGACAATCAAAAATGCCAAGGCAATAAGTAGAAGGCGATGCTTTAGCTTCATCCTCTGGTTCAGTGCAGAAGTATTGCTAGGCAATATTGGTCGATGGAGATGAACCCGATTAGCTGTTGCTATGGTAGGTGTTGAAGCTTCCTCAATCCTAGGTGATAGTTGACCGAAGTTCACCCGTTAAGTAGGAGCCTCTACCATCGGTAGAACAATACCAACGGATGTTGAGGATCCCTCTATGCCTGGCAACGGTCTCTCAATATCCAGCGTGCACATTGGAGGACTCATAGCGATGGGTGGGTCCTCACCCACCTTTATGATGAAGGGGGTAATGGCCACTTCGATTGTCTCTGATGCTGCGGATGGTTCGGTTGGCTGGCTTCTTTTGTTGCTCATGTTGGACTGTTTTTCTTGTTATGATATATACGATTAATTTTTGTTAAGCTATTGAATTGTTTTTGAGAGGAGAAAAACTGAGATCGATGCAATTTTAACAGTAAATGAAAGCAATCTTTCTACTATTGTCGATAAAACAAGAATTTTGCACAGTTTTTTTCTGATACGGCAAAACATTAAGATGACATTAAGTTGTCATGGTGAAAACGTTTACCGATCGTATGGAAATAAGCTTGACCATATTTGGAAACATTTTCATTGATTAAATTTCATAGCTATGTCATGATGATGATGATCATCATCATTATCATCAGTCTTTTAGCATCAGTCGTTTGACAGAGACCTTCCCCAGGATTTGCCACACTTCTCTAAGATGGGCGTCACGGAGCCAGTAGTTCCTGAACTTGTCTAGCGCGTCTTTCCATCGATCATTTTTCTGGCCTCGGTTGCACATGTGGTCTTGGCAGGTCCATGTTGTGAGTCGTGATGTCCATCGATTTTCTGCCATTGTTGTAAGATGGCCAGCCCACTGCCATTTGAGATTTTTCATAGATTCTATGATGTCTCTAAGTCTTGTCTCTTCCCGGATGTACTGTGTTGTTTTGTGGTCTCCCCATATGAGACCCAGCATTATTCTTTCATGTGCACGTTGCATGGTTCCCACGTCTATGATGAAGTGGGTAATGGCTACTTTTGAGAAAATATTCAAAGCCTATCAATGTTCAAATCTTGGTGGCAAAGATAAACCAATATAGAATACATAGCCAGCATACATATAATCTCTGAAATCACGACATTTATATTAGCTGCAATGGCCAAAACAATACTTAATGTCAATGCAATGACAATCAAAAATTCCAAGGCAATAAGTAGAAGGCGATGCTTTAGCTTCATCCTCTGGTTCAGTGCAGAAGTATTGCTAGGCAATATTGGTCGATGGAGATGAACCCGATTAGCTGTTGCTATGGTAGGCGTTGAAGCTTCCTCAATCCTAGGTGATAGTTGACCGAAGTTCACCCGGTAAGTAGGAGGTTCTACCATCGGTAGAACAGTACCAACGGATGTTGAGGCTCCCTCTATGCCTGGCAACGGTCTCTCAATATCCAGCGTGCACATTGGAGGACTCATAGCGATGAGTGGGTCCTCACCCATCTCTATGATGAAGGGGGTAATGGCAACTTCGACTGTCTCTGATGCTGCGGATGGTTCGGTTGGCTGGCTTCTTTTGTTGCTCATGTTGGACTGTTTTTCTTGATATGATATATACGATTAATTTTTGTTAAGCTATTGAATTGTTTTTGAGAGGAGAAAAACTGGGATCGATGCAATTTTAATAGTAAATGAAAGCAATCTTTCTACTATTGTCGATAAAACAAGAATTTTGCACAGTTTTTTACTGATACGGCAAAACATTAAGATGACATTAAGTTGTCATGGCTAGAACGATTACCGATCGTATGGAAATAAGCTTGACCATATTTGGAAATGTTTTCATTTATTAAATTTCATAGCTATGTCATGATGATGATGATCATCATCATTATCATCAGTCTTTTAGCATCAGTCGTTTGACATAGACCTTCCCCAGGATTTGCCACACTTCTCTAAGATGGGCGTCACGGAGCCAGTAGTTCCTGAACTTGTCTAGCGCGTCTTTCCATCTAACATTTTGCCTGTTTCGGTTTCATATGTGGTCTTGGCAGGTCCATGTTGTGCGTCGTGATGTCCATCGATTTTCTGCCATTGTTGTAAGATGGCCAGCCCACTGCCATTTGAGATTTTTCATAGATTCTATGATGTCTCTAAGTGTTGTCTTTTCCCGGATGTACTGTGTTGTTTTGTGGTCTCCCCATATGAGACCCAGCATTATTCTTTCATGTGCACGTTGCATGGTTCCCACGTCTATGATGAAGGGGGTAATGGCCACTTTTGAGAAAATATTCAAAGCCTCTCAATGTTAAAATCTTGGTGGCAAAGATAAACCAATATAGAATACATAGCCAGCATACATATAATTTCAGAAATCACGACATATATAGTAGCTGCAATGGCCAAAACTATACCTAATGTCAATGTAATGACAATCAAAAATGCCAAGGCAATAAGTAGAAGGCGATGCTTTAGCTTCATCCTCTGGTTCACTGCAGAAGTATTGCTAGGCAATATTGGTCGATGGAGATGAACCCGATTAGCTGTTGCTATGGTGGGCGTTGAAGCTTCCTCAATCCTAAGTGATAGTTGACAGAAGTTCACCCGGTAAGTAGGAGCCTCTACCATCGGTAGAACAGTAATAACGGATGTTGAGGCTCTCTCTCAATATCCAGCGTGCACATTGGAGGACTCATAGCGATGGGTGGGTCCTCACCCATCTCTATGATGAAGGGGGTAATGGCCACTTTGATTGTCTCTGATGCTGCGGATGGTTCGGTTGGCTGGCTCCTTTTGTTGCTCATGTTGGACTGTTTTTCTTGATATGATATATACGATTAATTTTTGTTAAGCTATTGAATTGTTTTTGAGAGGAGAAAAACTGGGATCGATGCAATTTTAACAGTAAATGAAAGCAATCTTTATGCTATTGTCGATAAAACAAGGATTTTGCACAGTGTTCTTCCGATACGGCAGAACATTAAGATGACGTTAAGTTGTCATGGTGAGAACGTTTACCGATCATGAGGAAATAAGCTTGATCATGTTTGGAAACGTTTTCATCGATTAAATTTCATAGCTATGTCATGATGATGATGATCATCATCATTATCATCAGTCTTTTAGCATCAGTCGTTTGACATAGACCTCCCCAGGATTTGCCACAGTTCTCTATGATGGGCGTCACGGAGCCAGTAGTTCCTGAACTTGTCTAGCGCGTCTTTCCATCGAACATTTTTCCGGCATCAGTTGCACATGTGGTGTCGGGGGATCCATGTTGTGAGTCTTGATCTCCATCGATTGTCTGCCATTGTTGCAAGATGGCCAGCCCACCGCCATTTGAGATTTTTCATAGATTCTATGATGTCTCTAAGTCTTGTCAGTTCCTGCATGTACTGTGCTGTTTTGTGGTCTCTCCATGTGAGGCCCAGCATTATTGTTTCATGTGCATGTTGAATGGTTCCCACGTCAATGATGAAGGGGGTAATGGCCACTTTTGAGAAAATATTCAAAGCCTCTCAATGTACAAATCTTGGTGGCAAAGATAAACCAATATAGAATACATAGCCAGCATACATATAATTTCAGAAATCACGACATATATAGTAGCTGCAATGGCCAAAACTATACCTAATGTCAATGTAATGACAATCAAAAATGCCAAAGCAATAAGTAGAAGGCGATGCTTTAGCTTCATCCTCTGGTTTACTGCAGAAGTATTGCTAGGCAATATTGGTCGAGGAAGATGAACCTGATTAGCTGCAGCTATGGTAGGCGTTGAAGCTTCCTCAATCCTAGGTGATAGTTGACCGAAGTTCACCCGGTAAGTAAGAGCCTCTACCATCGGTAGAACAGTACCAACGGATGTTGAGGCTCCCTCTATGCCTGGCAACGGTCTCTCAATATCCAGCGTGCACATTGGAGGACTCATAGCGATGGGTGGGTCCTCACCCACCTCTATGATGAAGGGGGTAATGGCCATTTCGATTGTCTCTGATGCTGCGGATGGTTCGGTTGGCTGGCTTCTTTTGTTGCTCATGTTGGACTGTTTTTCATGATATGATATATACGATTAATTTTTGTTAAGCTATTGAATTGTTTTTGAGAGGAGAAAAACTGGGATCGATGCAATTTTAACAGTAAATGAAAGCAATCTTTATGCTATTGTCGATGAAACAAGAATTTTGCATAGTTTTCTTCCGATACGGCAGAACATTAAGATGACGTTAAGTTGTCATGGTGAGAACGTTTACCGATCATAAGGGAATAAGCTTAATCATGTTTGGAAACGTTTTCTTTGATTAAATTGCATAGCTATTTCATGATGATGATCATCATCATCATTATCATCAGTCTTTTAGCATCAGTCGTTTGACATAGACCTTCCCAAGGATTTGCCACACTTCTCTCTGATGGGCGTCACGGAGCCAGTAGTTCCTGAACTTGTCTAGCGCGTCTTTCCATCGAACATTTTGCCGGTCTCGGTTGCACATGTGGTCTTGGCAGGTCCATGTTGTGAGTCGTGATGTCCATCGATTTTCTGCCATTCTTGCAAAATGGCCAGCCCACCGCCATTTGAGATTTTTCATAGATTCTATGATGTCCCTAAGTCTTGTCTTTTCCCGGATGTACTGTGTTGTTTTGTGGTCTCTCCTTGTGAGGCCCAGCATTAATCTTTCATGTGCACGTTGCATGGTTCCCACGTCTATGATGAAGTGGGTAATGGCCACTTTTGAGAAAATATTCAAAGCCTATCAATGTTCAAATCTTGATGGCAAAGATAAACCAAGATACTATTCACAGCCAGCATACATATAATCTCTGCAATCACGACATTTATATTAGCTGCAAGGGCCAAAACTATACTTAATGTCAATGCAATGACAATCAAAAATGCCAAGGCAATAAGTAGAAGGCGATGCTTTAGCTTCATCCTCTGGTTCACTGCAGAAGTATTGCTAGGCAATATTGGTCGATGGAGATGAACCCGATTAGCTGTTGCTATGGTAGGCGTTGAAGCTTCCTCAATCCTAGGTGATTGTTGACCGAAGTTCACCCGGTAAGTAGGATCCTCTACCATCGGTAGAACAGTACCAACGGATGTTGAGGCTCCCTCTATGCCTGGCAACGGTCTCTCAATATCCAGCGTGCACATTGGAGGACTCATAGCGATGAGTGGGTCCTCACCCATCTCTATGATGAAGGGGGTAATGGCAACTTCGATTGTCTCTGATGCTGCGGATGGTTCGGTTGGCTGGCTTCTTTTGTTGCTCATGTTGGACTGTTTTTCTTGATATGATATATACGATTAATTTTTGTTAACTGCTATTGAATTGTTTTTGAAAGGAGAAAAACTGGGATCGATGCAATTTTAACAGTAAATGAAAGCAATCTTTATGCTACTGTCGATAAAACAAGAATTTTGCTCAGTGTTATTCCAATACGGCAGAACATTAAGATGACGTTAAGTTGTCATGGTGAGAACGTTTACCGATCATAAGGAAATAAGCTTGATCATGTTTGGAAACGTTTTCGTTGATTAAATTTCATAGCTATGTCATGATGATGATGATGATCATCATTATCATCAGTCTTTTAGCATCAGTCGTTTGACATAGACCTCCCCAGGATTTGCCACACTTCTCTCTGATGGGCGTCACGGAGCCAGTAGATCCTGAACTTGTCTAGCGCGTCTTTCGATCGAACATTTATCTGGCCTCGGTTGCACATGTGGTGTCAGGGGATCCATGTTGTGAGTCTTGATCTCCATCGATTGTCTGCCATTCTTGCAAATTGGCCAACCCACCGCCATTTGAGATTTTTCATAGATTCTATGATGTCTCTAAGTCTTGTCTTTTCCCGGATGTACTGTGTTGTTTTGTGGTCTCTCCTTGTGAGGCCCAGCATTAATCTTTCATGTGCACGTTGCATGGTTCCCACGTCTATGATGAAGTGGGTAATGGCTACTTTTGAGAAAATATTCAAAGCCTATCAATGTTCAAATCTTGGTGGCAAAGATAAACCAAGATACTATTCACAGCCAGCATACATATAATCTCTGAAATCACGACATTTATATTAGCTGCAATGGCCAAAACTATACTTAATGTCAATGCAATGACAATCAAAAATGCCAAGGCAATAAGTAGAAGGCGATGCTTTAGCTTCATCCTCTGGTTCAGTTCAGAAGTATTGCTAGGCAATATTGGTCGATGGAGATTAACCCGATTAGCTGATGCTATGGTAGGTGTTGAAACTTCCTCAATCCTAGGTGATAGTTGACCGAAGTTCACCCGGTAAGTAGGAGCCTCTACCATCGGTAGAACAGTACCAACGGATGTTGAGGCTCCCTCTATGCCTGGCAACGGTCTCTCAATATCCAGCGTGCACATTGGAGGACTCATAGCGATGGGTTAGTCCTCACCCACCTCTATGATGAAGGGGGTAATGGCCACTTCGATTGTCTCTGATGCTGCGGATGGTTTGGTTGGCTGGCTTCTTTTGTTGCTCATGTTGGACTGTTTTTCTTGTTATGATATATACGATTAATTTTTGTTAAGCTATTGAATTGTTTTTGAGAGGAGAAAAACTGAGATCGATGCAATTTTAACAGTAAATGAAAGCAATCTTTCTACTATTGTCGATAAAACAAGAATTTTGCACAGTTTTTTTCTGATACGGCAAAACATTAAGATGACATTAAGTTGTCATGGCTAGAACGTTTACCGATCGTATGGAAATAAGCTTGACCATATTTGGAAACATTTTCATTGATTAAATTTCATAGCTATGTCATGATGATGATGATGATCATCATTATCATCAGTCTTTTAGCATCAGTCGTTTGACATAGACCTTCCCCAGGATTTGCCACACTTCTCTAAGATGGGCGTCACGGAGCCAGTAGTTCCTGAACTTGTCTAGCGCGTCTTTCCATCGAACATTTTTCTGGCCTCGGTTGCACATGTGGTCTTGGCAGGTCCATGTTGTGAGTCGTGATGTCCATCGATTTTCTGCCATTGTTGTAAGATGGCCAGCCCACTGCCATTTGAGATTTTTCATAGATTCTATGATGTCTCTAAGTCTTGTCTTTTCCCGGATGTACTGTGTTGTTTTGTGGTCTCCCCATATGAGACCCAGCATTATTCTTTCATGTGCACGTTGCATGGTTCCCACGTCTATGATGAAGGGGGTAATGGCCACTTTTGAGAAAATATTCAAAGCCTCTCAATGTTCAAATCTTGGTGGCAAAGATAAACCAATATAGAATAAATAGCCAGCATATATATAATTTTAGAAATCACGACATATTTAGTAGCTGCAATGGCGAAAACTATACCTAATGTCAATGTAATGACAATCAAAAATGCCAAGGCAATAAGTAGAAGGCGATGCTTTAGCTTCATCCTCTGGTTCAGTGCAGAAGTATTGCTAGGCAATGTTGGTCGAGGAAGATCAACCCGATTAGTTGTTGCTATGGTAGGTGTTGAAGCTTCCTCAATCCTAGGTTATAGTTGACCGATGATCACCCGTTAAGTAGGATCCTCTACCATCGGTAGAACAGTACCAACGGATGTTGAAGCTCCTTCTACGCCTGGCAACGGTCTCTCAATATCCAGCGTGCACATTGGAGGACTCATAGCGATGGGTGGGTCCTTACCCATCTCTATGATGAAGGGGGTAATGACCACTTCGACGGTCTCTGATGGTGCGGATAGTTCGGTTGGCTGGCTTCTTTTGTTGCTCGTGTTGGACTGTTTTTCCTGATATGATATATACGATTAATTTTTGTTAAGCTATTGAATTGTTTTTGAGAGGAGAAAAACTGGGATCGATGCAATTTCAACAGTAAATGAAAGCAATCTTTATACTATTGTCAATAAAACAAGAATTATGCACAGCGTTCTTCCGATACGGCAGAACATTAAGATGACGTTAAGTTGTCATGGTGAGAACGTTTACCGATCATGAGGAAATAAGCTTGACCATATTTGGAAACGTTTTCATTGATTAAATTTCATAGCTATGTCATGATGATGATCATCATCATCATTATCATCAGTCTTTTAGTATCAGTCGTTTGAAATAGGCCTTCCCCAGGATTTGCCACAGTTCTCTATGATGGGCGTCACGGAGCCAGTAGTTCCTTAACTTGTCTAGCGCGTCTTTCCATCGAACATTTTTCTGGCCTCTGTTTCACATGTGGTCTTGTGGGATCCATGTTGTGAGTCTTGATCTCCATCGATTGTCTGCCATTCTTGCTAGATGGCCAGCCCACCACCATTTGAGATTTTTCATAGATTCTATGATGTCTCTAAGTGTTGTCTTTTCCCGGATGTACTGTGTTGTTTTGTGGTCTCTCCATGTGAGGCCCAGCATTATTCTTTCATGTGCACGTTGCATGGTTCCCACGTCTATGATGAAGGGGGTAATGGCCACTTTACAGAAAATATTCAAAGCCTATCAATGTTCAAATCTTGGTGGCAAAGATAAACCAAGATACTATTCACAGCCAGCATACATATAATCTCTGAAATCACTACATTTATATTAGCTGCAATGGCTAAAACTATACCTAATGTCAATGTAATGACAATCAAAAATGCCAAGGCAATAAGTAGAAGGCGATGCTTTAGCTTCATCCTCTGGTTCACTGCAGAAGTATTGCTAGGCATTATTGGTCGAGGAAGATCAACCAGATTAGCTGTTGCTATGGTAGGTCTTGAAGCTTCCTCAATCCTAGGTGATAGTTGACCGAAGTTCACCCGGTAAGTAGGAGCCTCTACCATCGGTAGAACAGTACCAACGGATGTTGAGGCTCCCTCTATGCCTGGCAACGGTCTCTCAATATCCAGCGTGCACATTGGAGGACTCATAGCGATGGGTGGGTCCTCACCCACCTCTATGATGAAGGGGGTAATGGCCACTTCGATTGTCTCTGATGCTGCAGATGGTTCGGTTGGCTGGCTTCTTTTGTTGCTCATGTTGGACTGTTTTTCTTGATATGATATATACGATTAATTTTTGTTAACTGCTATTGAATTGTTTTTGAGAGGAGAAAAACTGGGATCGATGCAATTTTAACAGTAAATGAAAGCAATCTTTATCATATTGTCGATAAAACAAGAATTTTGCACAGTGTTCTTCCGATACGGCAGAACATTAAGATGACGTTAAGTTGTCATGGTGAGAACGTTTACCGATCATAAGGAAATAAGCTTGACCATATTTGGAAACGTTTTCGTCGATTGAATTTCATAGCTATGTCATGATGATGATGATCATCATCATTATCATCAGTCTTTTAGCATCAGTCGTTTGACATACACCTCCCCAGGATTTGCCACACTTCTCTATGATGGGCGTCACAGAGCCAGTAGTTCCTGAAATTGTCTTGCGCGTCTTTCCATAGAACATTTTTCCTGCCTCGGTTGCACATGTGGTGTCGGGGGATCCATGTTGTGAGTCTTGATCTCCATCGATTGTCTCCATTGTTGTAAGATGGCCAGCCCACTGCCATTTGAGATTTTTCATAGATTCTATGATGTCTCTAAGTGTTGTCTTTTCCCGGATGTACTGTGTTGTTTTGTGGTCTCTCCATGTGAGGCCCAGCATTATTCTTTCATGTGCACGTTGCATGGTTCCCACGTCTATGATGAAGGGGGTAATGGCCACTTTACAGAAAATATTCAAAGCCTATCAATGTTCAAATCTTGGTGGCAAAGATAAACCAAGATACTATTCACAGCCAGCATACATATAATCTCTGAAATCACTACATTTATATTAGCTGCAATGGCTAAAACTATACCTAATGTCAATGTAATGACAATCAAAAATGCCAAGGCAATAAGTAGAAGGCGATGCTTTAGCTTCATCCTCTGGTTCACTGCAGAAGTATTGCTAGGCATTATTGGTCGAGGAAGATCAACCAGATTAGCTGTTGCTATGGTAGGTCTTGAAGCTTCCTCAATCCTAGGTTATAGTTGACCGAAGTTCACCCGGTAAGTAGGAGCCTCTACCATCGGTAGAACAGTACCAACGGATGTTGAGGCTCCCTTTATGCCTGGCAACGGTCTCTCAATATCCAGCGTGCACATTGGAGGACTCATAGCGATGGGTGGGTCCTCACCTATCTCTATGATGAAGTGGGTAATGGCCACTTCGATTGTCTCTGATGCTGCGGATGGTTCGGTTGGCTGGCTTCTTTTGTTGCTCATGTTGGACTGTTTTTCTTGATATGATATATACGATTAATTTTTGTTAAGCTATTGAATTGTTTTTGAAAGGAGAAAAACTGGGATCGATGCAATTTTAACAGTAAATGAAAGCAATCTTTATAATATTGTCGATAAAACAAGAATTTTGCACAGTGTTCTTCCGATACGGCAGAACATTAAGATGACGTTAAGTTGTCATGGTGAGAGCGTTTATCTATCATAAGGAAATAAGCTTGATCATGTTTGGAAACGTTTTCATCGATTAAATTTCATAGCTATGTCATGATGATGATGATCATCATCATTATCATCAGTCTTTTAGCATCAGTCGTGTGACATAGACCTCCCCAGGATTTGCCACACTTCTCTCTGATGGGCGTCACGGAGCCAGTAGTTCCTGAACTTGTCTAGCGCGTCTTCCCATCGAACATTTTTCTGGCCTCTGTTTCACATGTGGTCTTGTGGGATCCATGTTGTGAGTCTTGATCTCCATCGATTGTCTGCCATTCTTGCTAGATGGCCAGCCCACCGCCATTTGAGATTTTTCATAGATTCTATGATGTCTGTAAGTCTTGTCTTTTCCCGGATGTACTGTGTTGTTTTGTGATCTCCCAATGTGAGACCCAGCATTATTCTTTCATGTGCACGTTACATGGTTCCCACATCTATGATGAATTGAGTAATGGCCACTTTTGAAAAATATTCAAAGCCTATCAATGTTCAAATCTTGGTGGCAAAGATAAACCAAGATACTATTCACAGCCAGCATACATATAATCTCTGAAATCACGACATTTATATTAGCTGCAATGGTCAAAACTATACTTAATATCAATGCCATGACAATCAAAAATGCCAAGGCAATAAGTAGAAGGCGATGCTTTAGCTTCATCCTCTGATTCACTGCAGAAGTATTGCTAGGCAATATTGGTCGATGGAGATGAACCCAATTAGCTGTTGCTATGGTAGGCGTTGAAGCTTCCTCAATCCTAAGTGATAGTTGATCCAAGTTCACCCGGTAAGTAGGAGCCTCTACCATCGGAAGAACAGTACCAACGGATGTTGAGGCTCCCTCTATGCCTAGCAACGGTCTCTCAATATCCAGCGTGCACATTGGAGGACTCATAGCGATGGGTTAGTACTAACCCACCTCTATGATGAAGGGGGTAATGGCCACTTCGATTGTCTCTGATGCTGCGGATGGTTCGGTTGGCTGGCTTCTTTTGTTGCTCATGTTGGACTGTTTTTCTTGATATGATATGTACAATTAATTTTTGTTATGCTATTGAATTGTTTTTGAGCGGAGAAAAACTGGGATCGATGCAATTTTAATAGTAAATGAAAGCAATCTTTCTACTATTGTCGATAAAACAAGAATTTTGCACAGTTTTTTTCTGATACGGCAAAACATTAAGATGACGTTAAGTTGTCATGGCTAGAACGTTTACTGATCGTATGGAAATAAGCTTGACCATATTTGGAAACGTTTTCATTGATCAAATTTCATAGCGATGTCATGATGATGATGATCATCATCATTATCATCAGTCTTTTAGCATCAGTCGTTTGACATAGACCTTCCCCAGGATTTGCCACACTTCTCTAAGATGGGCGTCACAGAGCCAGTAGTTCCTGAACTTGTCTAGCGCGTTTTTCCATCTAACATTTTGCCGGTCTCAGTTTCATATGTGGTCTTGGGAGGTCCATGTTGTGAGTCGTGATGTCCATCGATTGTCTGACATTGTTGTAAGATGGCCAGCCCACCACCATTTGAGATTTTTCATAGATTCTATGATGTCTCTAAGTCTTGTCCTTTCCCGGATGTACTGTGTTGTTTTGTGGTCTCCCCATGTGAGACCCAGCATTATTCTTTCATGTGCACGTTGCATGGTTCCAACGTCTATGATGAAGGGGGTAATGGCCACTTTTGAGAAAATATTCAGAGCCTCTGAATGTTCAAATCTTGGTTGCAAAGATAAACCAATATAGAATACATAGCCAGCATACATATAATTTCAGAAATCACGACATATATAGTAGCTGCAATGGCCAAAACTATACCTAATGTCAATGTAATGACAATCAAAAATGCCAAGGCAATAAGTAGAAGGCGATGCTTTAGCTTCATCCTCTGATTCACTGCAGAAGTATTGCTAGGCAATATTGGTCGATGGAGATGAACCCGATTAGCTGTTGCTATGGTGGGCGTTGAAGCTTCCTCAATCCTAAGTGATAGTTGACCGAAGTTCACCCGGTAAGTAGGAGCCTCTACCATCGGTAGAACAGTACCAACGGATGTTGAGGCTCCCTCTATGCCTGGCAACGGTCTCTCAATATCCAGCGTGTACATTGGAGGACTCATAGCGATGGGTGGGTCCTCACCCACTTCTATGATGAAGGGGGTAATGGCCTTTTCGATTGTCACTGATGCTGCGGATGGTTCGGTTGGCTGACTTCTTTTGTTGCTCATGTTGGACTGTTTTTCTTGATATGATATATACGATTAATTTTTGTTAAGCTATTGAATTGTTTTTGAGAGAAGAAAAACTGGGATCGATGCAATTTTAACAGTAAATGAAAGCAATCTTTATACTATTGTCGATAAAACAAGAATTTTGCACAGTGTTCTTCCGATACGGCAGAACATTAAGATGACGTTAAGTTGTCATGCTGAGAACGTTTACCGATCATAAGGCAATAAGCTTGACCATATTTGGAAACGTTTTCATTGATTAAATTTCATAGCTATGTCATAATGATGATGATGATCATCATTATCATCAGTCTTTTAGTATCAGTCGTGTGACATAGACCCCTCCCAGGATTTGCCACACTTCTCTATGATGGGCGTCACGGAGCCAGTAGTTCCTGAACTTGTCTAGCCCGTCTTTCCATCGAACATTTTTCCGGCCTCGGTTGCACATGTGGTGTCGGGGGATCCATGTTGTGAGTCTTGATCTCCATCAATATTCTGCCATTCTTGCAAGATGGCCAGCCCACCGCCATTTGAGATTTTTCATAGATTCTATGATGTCTCTAAGTCTTGTCTTTTCCCGGATGTACTGTTTGTTTTGTGGTCTCTTCATGTGAGACCCAGCATTATTCTTTCATGTGCACGTTGCATGGTTCCCAGGTCTATGATGAAGGGGGTAATGGCCACTTTTCAGAAAATATTCAAAGCCTTTCAATGTTCAAATCTTGGTGGCAAAGATAAACCAATATAGAATACATAGCCAGCATACATATAATCTCTGAAATCACGACATATATAGTAGCTGCAATGGCCAAAACTATACCTAATGTCAATGTAATGACAATCAAAAATGCCAAGGCAATAAGTAGAAGGCGATGCTTTAGCTTCATCCTCTGGTTAACTGCAAAAGTATTGCTAGGGATTATTGGTTGAGGAAGATGAACCCGATTAGCTGTTGCTATGGTAGGTGTTGAAGCCTCCTCAATCCTAGGTTATAGTTGACCGAAGTTCACCTGGTAAGTAAGAGCCTCTACCATCGGTAGAACAGTACCAACGGATGTTGGGGCTCCCTCTATGCCTGGCAACGGTCTTTCAATATCCAGCGTGCACATTGGAGGACTCATAGCGATGGGTGGGTCCTCACCCATCTCTATGCTGAAGGGGGTAATGGCCACTTCGATTGTCTCTGATGCTGCGGATGGTTCGGTTGGCTGACTTCTTTTGTTGCTCATGTTGGACTGTTTTTCTTGATATGATATATACGATTAATTTTTGTTAAGCTATTGAATTGTTTTTGAGAGGAGAAAAACTGGGATCGATGCAATTTTAACAGTAAATGAAAGCAATCTTTCTACTATTGTCGATAAAACAAGAATTTTGCACAGTTTTTTTCTGATACGGCAAAACATTAAGATGACATTAAGTTGTCATGGTGAAAACGTTTACCGATCACAAGGAAATAAGCTTGACCATATTTGGAAACGTTTTCATTGATTAAATTTCATAGCTATGTCATGATGATGATGATGATCATCATTATCATCAGTCTTTTAGCATCAGTTGTTTGACATAGACCTCCCCAGGATTTGCCACACTTCTCTCTGATGGGCGTCACGGAGCCAGTAGTTCCTGAACTTGTCTAGCGCGTCTTTCCATCGAACATTTTTCCGGCCTCGGTTGCACATGTGGTGTCGGGGGATCCATGTTGTGAGTCTTGATCTCCATCGATTGTCTCCATTGTTGCAAGATGGCCAGCCCACCGCCATTTGAGATTTTTCATAGATTCTATGATGTCTCTAAGTCTTGTCTTTTCCCCGATGTACTGTGTTGTTTTGTGGTCCCTCCATGTGAGACCCAGCATTATTCTTTCATGTGCACGTTGCATGGTTCCCACGTCTATGATGAAGTGGGTAATGGCCACTTTTGAGAAAATATTCAAAGCCTCTCAATGTTCAAATCTTGGTGGCAAAGATAAACCAAGATACTATTCACAGCCAGCATACATATAATCTCTGAAATCACGACATTTATATTAGCTGCAATGGTCAAAACTATACTTAATATCAATGCCATGACAATCAAAAATGCCAAGGCAATAAGTAAAAGGCGATACTTTAGCTTCATCCTCTGATTCACTGCAGAAGTATTGCTAGGCAATATTGGTCGATGGAGATGAACCCAATTAGCTGTTGCTATGGTGGGCGTTGAAGCTTCCTCAATCCTAAGTGATAGTTGATCCAAGTTCACCCGGTAAGTAGGAGCCTCTACCATCGGAAGAACAGTACCAACGGATGTTGAGGCTCCCTCTATGCCTGGCAACGGTCTCTCAATATCCAGCGTGCACATTGGAGGACTCATAGCGATGGGTGGGTCCTCACCCATCTCTATGCTGAAGGGGGTAATGGCCACTTCGATTGTCTCTGATGCTGCGGATGGTTCGGTTGGCTGGCTTCTTTTGTTGCTCATGTTGGACTGTTTTTCTTGATATGATATGTACAATTAATTTTTGTTATGCTATTGAATTGTTTTTGAGCGGAGAAAAACTGGGATCGATGCAATTTTAATAGTAAATGAAAGCAATCTTTCTACTATTGTCGATAAAACAAGAATTTTGCACAGTTTTTTTCTGATACGGCAAAACATTAAGATGACGTTAAGTTGTCATGGCTAGAACGTTTACTGATCGTATGGAAATAAGCTTGACCATATTTGGAAACGTTTTCATTGATTAAATTTCATAGCGATGTCATGATGATGATGATCATCATCATTATCATCAGTCTTTTAGCATCAGTCGTTTGACATAGACCTTCCCCAGGATTTGCCACACTTCTCTAAGATGGGCGTTACAGAGCCAGTAGTTCCTGAACTTGTCTAGCGCGTTTTTCCATCTAACATTTTGCCGGTCTCAGTTTCATATGTGGTCTTGGGAGGTCCATGTTGTGAGTCGTGATGTCCATCGATTGTCTGACATTGTTGTAAGATGGCCAGCCCACCACCATTTGAGATTTTTCATAGATTCTATGATGTCCCTAAGTGTTGTCCTTTCCCGGATGTACTGTGTTGTTTTGTGGTCTCCCCATGTGAGACCCAGCATATTCTTTCATGTGCACGTTGCATGGTTCCCACGTCTATGATGAAGAGGGTAATGGCCACTTTTGAGAAAATATTCAAAGCCTTTCAATGTTCAAATCTTGGTTGCAAAGATAAACCAATATAGAATACATAGCCAGCATACATATAATTTCAGAAATCACGACATATATAGTAGCTGCAATGGCCAAAACTATACCTAATGTCAATGTAATGACAATCAAATATGCCAAGGCAATAAGTAGAAGGCGATGCTTTAGCTTCATCCTCTGGTTCACTGCAGAAGTATTGCTAGGCAATATTGGTCAATGGAGATGAACCCGATTAGCTGTTGCTATGGTAGGCGTTGAAGCTTCCTCAATCCTAGGTTATAGTTGACCTAAGTTCACCCGGTAAGTAGGAGCCTCTACCATCGGTAGAGCAGTACCAACGGATGTTGAGGCTCCCTCTATGCCTGGCAACGGTCTCTCAATATCCAGCGTGCACATTGCAGGACTCATAGCGATGGGTGGGTCCTCACCCATCTCTATGATGAAGGGGGTAATGACCACTTCGATTGTCTCTGATGCTGCGGATGGGTCTGTTGGCTGGCTTCTTTTGTTGCTCATGTTGGACTGTTTTTCTTGATATGATATATACGATTAATTTTTGTTAAGCTATTGAATTGTTTTTGAGAGGAGAAAAACTGAGATCGATGCAATTTTAACAGTAAATGAAAGCAATCTTTATGCTATTGTCGATAAAACAAGAATTTTGCACAGTTTTCTTCCGATACGGCAGAACATTAAGATGACGTTAAGTTGTCATGGTGAGAATGTTTACCGATCATAAGGAAATAAGCTTGATCATGTTTGGAAACGTTTTCGTTGATTAAATTTCATGGCTATGTCATGATGATGATCATCATCATCATTATCATCAGTCTTTTAGCATCAGTCGTTTGACATAGACTTCCCCAGGATTTGCCACACTTCTCTATGATGGGCGTCACGGAGCCAGTAGTTCCTGAACTTGTCTAGCGCATCTTTCGATCGAACATTTTTCCGGCCTCGGTTGCACACGTGGTGTCGGGGGATCCATGTTGTGAGTCTTGATCTCCATCGATTGTCTGCCATTCTTGCAAAATGGCCAGCCCACCGCCATTTGAGATTTTTCATAGATTCTATGATGTCTCTAAGTCTTGTCTTTTCCCGGATGTACTGTGTTGTTTTGTGGTCTCCCAATGTGAGACCAAGCATTATTGTTTCATGTGCACGTTGCATGGTTCCCACGTCTATGATGAAGTGGGTAATGGCTACTTTTGAGAAAATATTCAAAGCCTATCAATGTTCAAATCTTGGTGGCAAAGATAAACCAAGATACTATTCACAGCCAGCATACATATAATCTCTGAAATCACGACATTTATATTAGCTGCAATGGCCAAAACTATACTTAATGTCAATGCAATGACAATCAAAAATGCCAAGGCAATAAGTAGAAGGCGATGCTTTAGCTTCATCCTCTGGTTCACTGCAGAAGTATTGCTAGGCAATATTGGTCGATGGAGATGAACCCGATTAGCTGTTGCTATGGTAAGCGTTGAAGCTTCCTCAATCCTAGGTGATAGTTGACCGAAGTTCACCCGGTATGTAGGATCCTCTACCATCGGTAGAACAGTACCAACGGATGTTGAGGCTCCCTCTATGCCTGGCAACGGTCTCTCAATATCCAGCGTGCACATTGGAGGACTCATAGCGATGGGTGGGTCCTCACCCACCTCTATGATGAAGGGGGTAATGGCCACTTCGATTGTCTCTGATGCTGCGGATGGTTCGGTTGGCTGGCTTCTTTTGTTGCTCATGTTGGACTGTTTTTCTTGATATGATATATACGATTAATTTTTGTTAAGCTATTGAATTGTTCTTGAGAGGAGAAAAACTGGGATCGATGCAATTTTAACAGTAAATGAAAGCAATCTTTATGCTATTGTCGATAAAACAAGAATTTTGCACAGTGTTCTTCCGATACGGCAGAACATTAAGATGATGTTAAGTTGTCATGGTGAGAACGTTTACCGATCATAAGGAAATAAGCTTGACTATATTTGGAAACGTTTTCATCGATTAAATTTCATAGCTATGTCATGATGATGATGATCATCATCATTATCATCAGTCTTTTAACATCAGTCGTTTGACATAGACCTCCCCAGGATTTGCCACACTTCTCTATGATGGGCGTCACAGAGCCAGTAGTTCCTGAACTTGTCTAGCGCGTCTTTCCATCGAACATTTTTCCGGCTTCGGTTGCACATGTGGTGTCGGGGGATCCATGTTGTGAGTCTTGATCTCCATCGATTGTCTGCCATTCTTGCAAGATGGCCAGCCCACCACCATTTGAGATTTTTCATAGATTCTATGATGTCTCTAAGTCTTGTCTTTTCCCGGATGTACTGTGTGGTTTTGTGGTCTCTCCACGTGAGGCCCAGTATTATTCTTTCATGTGCACGTTGCATCGTTCCCACGTCTATGATGAAGGGTGTAATAGCCTCTTTTGAGAAAATATTCAAAGCCTCTCAATGTTCAAATCTTGGTGGCAAAGATAAACAAATATAGAATACATAGCCAGCATACATATAATTTCAGAAATCACGACATATATAGTAGCTGCAATGGCCAAAACTATACCTAATGTCAATGTAATGACAATCAAATATGCCAGGGCAATAAGTAGAAGGCGATGCTTTAGCTTCATCCTCTGGTTCAGTGCAGAAGTATTGCTAGGCAATATTGGTCAATGGAGATGAACCCGATTAGCTGTTGCTATGGTAGGCGTTGAAGCTTCCTCAATCCTAGGTGATAGTTGACTGAAGTTCACCCGGTAAGTAGGAGCCTCTACCATCGGTAAAACAGTAAAAACGGATGTTGAGGCTCCCTCTATGCCTGGCAACGGTCTCTCAATATCCAGTGTGCACATTGGAGGACTCATAGCGATGGGTGGGTCCTCACCCACCTCTATGATGCAGGGGGTAATGGCCACTTCGATTGTCTCTGATGCTGCGGATGGGTCTGTTGGCTGGCTTCTTTTGTTGCTCATGTTGGACTGTTTTTCTTGATATGATATATACGATTAATTTTTGTTGAGCTATTGAATTGTTCTTGAGAGGAGAAAAACTGGGATCGATGCAATTTTAACAGTAAATGAAAGCAATCTTTATAATATTGTCGATAAAACAAGAATTTTGCACAGTGTTCTTCCGATACGGCAGAACATTAAGATGACGTTAAGTTGTCATGGTGAGAATGTTTACCGATCATAAGGAAATAAGCTTGATCATGTTTGGAAACGTTTTCGTTGATTAAATTTCATGGCTATGTCATGATGATGATGATCATCATCATTATCATCAGTCTTTTAGCATCAGTCGTTTGACATAGACTTCCCCAGGATTTGCCACACTTCTCTATGATGGGCGTCACGGAGCCAGTAGTTCCTGAACTTGTCTAGCGCGTCTTTCCATCGAACATTTTTCCGGCCTCGGTTGCACACGTGGTGTCGGGGGATCCATGTTGTGAGTCTTGATCTCCATCGATTGTCTGCCATTCTTGCAAAATGGCCAGCCCACCGCCATTTGAGATTTTTCATAGATTCTATGATGTCTCTAAGTCTTGTCTTTTCCCGGATGTACTGTGTTGTTTTGTGGTCTCCCAATGTGAGACCCAGCATTATTGTTTTATGAGCACGTTGCATGGTTCCCACGTCTATGATGAAGTGGGTAATGGCTACTTTTGAGAAAATATTCAAAGCCTATCAATGTTCAAATCTTGGTGGCAAAGATAAACCAAGATACTATTCACAGCCAGCATACATATAATCTCTGAAATCACGACATTTATATTAGCTGCAATGGCCAAAACTATACTTAATGTCAATGCAATGACAATTAAAAATGCCAAGGCAATAAGTAGAAGGCGATGCTTTAGCTTCATCCTCTGGTTCAGTGCAGAAGTATTGCTAGGCAATATTGGTCGATGGACATGAACCCGATTAGCTGTTGCTATGGTAGGCGTTGAAGCTTCCTCAATCCTAGGTGATAGTTGACCGTAGTTCACCCGGTAAGTAAGAGCCTCTACCATCGGTAGAACAGTACCAACGGATGTTGAGGCTCCCTCTATGCCTGGCAACGGTCTCTCAATATCCAGCGTGCACATTGGAGGACTCATAGCGATGGGTGGGTCCTCACCCACCTCTATGATGAAGGGGGTAATGGCCACTTCGATTGTCTCTGATGCTGCGGATGGTTCGGTTGGCTGGCTTCTTTTGTTGCTCATGTTGGACTGTTTTTCTTGATATGATATATACGATTAATTTTTGTTAAGCTATTGAATTGTTCTTGAGAGGAGAAAAACTGGGATCGATGCAATTTTAACAGTAAATGAAAGCAATCTTTATGCTATTGTCGATAAAACAAGAATTTTGCACAGTGTTCTTCCGATACGGCAGAACATTAAGATGATGTTAAGTTGTCATGGTGAGAACGTTTACCGATCATAAGGAAATAAGCTTGACTATATTTGGAAACGTTTTCATCGATTAAATTTCATAGCTATGTCATGATGATGATGATCATCATCATTATCATCAGTCTTTCAACATCAGTCGTTTGACATAGACCTCCCCAGGATTTGCCACACTTCTCTATGATGGGCGTCACAGAGCCAGTAGTTCCTGAACTTGTCTAGCGCGTCTTTCCATCGAACATTTTTCCGGCCTCGGTTGCACATGTGGTGTCGGGGGATCCATGTTGTGAGTCTTGATCTCCATCGATTGTCTCCATTGTTGCAAGATGGCCAGCCCACCACCATTTGAGATTTTTCATAGATTCTATGATGTCTCTAAGTCTTGTCTTTTCCCGGATGTACTGTGTGGTTTTGTGGTCTCTCCACGTGAGGCCCAGTATTATTCTTTCATGTGCACGTTGCATCGTTCCCACGTCTATGATGAAGGGTGTAATAGCCTCTTTTGAGAAAATATTCAAAGCCTCTCAATGTTCAAATCTTGGTGGCAAAGATAAACCAATATAGAATACATAGCCAGCATACATATAATTTCAGAAATCACGACATATATAGTAGCTGCAATGGCCAAAACTATACCTAATGTCAATGTAATGACAATCAAATATGCCAGGGCAATAAGTAGAAGGCGATGCTTTAGCTTCATCCTCTGGTTCAGTGCAGAAGTATTGCTATGCAATATTGGTCGGGGAAGATCAACCAGATTAGCTGTTGCTATGGTAGGCGTTGAAGCTTCCTCAATCCTAGGTGATAGTTGACCGAAGTTCACCCGGTAAGTAGGAGCCTCTACCATCGGTAGAACAGTACCAACTGATGTTGAGGCTCCCTCTATGCCTGGCAACGGTCTCTCAATATCCAGCGTGCACATTGGAGGACTCATAGCAGCGATGGGTGGGTCCTCACCCACCTCTATGATGAAGGGGGTAATGGCCACTTCGATTGTCTCTGATGCTGCGGATGGTTCGGTAGGCTGGCTTCTTTTGTTGCTCATGTTGGACTGTTTTTCTTGATATGATATATACGATTAATTTTTGTTAAGCTATTGAATTGTTCTTGAGAGGAGAAAAACTGGGATCGATGCAATTTTAACAGTAAATGAAAGCAATCTTTATAATATTGTCGATAAAACAAGAATTTTGCACAGTGTTCTTCCGATACGGCAGAACATTAAGATGACGTTAAGTTGTCATGCTGAGAACGTTTACAGATCATAAGGAAATAAGCTTGACCATATTTGGAAACGTTTTCATCGATTAAATTTCATAGCTATGTCATGATGATGATGATCATCATCATTATCATCAGTATTTTAGCATCAGTCGTTTGACATAGACCTCCCCAGGATTTGCCACACTTCTCTATGATGGGCGTCACAGAGCCAGTAGTTCCTGAACTTGTCTAGCTCGTCCTTCCATCTAACATTTTTCCGGCCTCGGTTGCACATGTGGTGTCGGGGGATCCATGTTGTGAGTCTTGATCTCCATCGATTGTCTCCATTGTTGCAAGATGGCCAGCCCACCACCATTTGAGATTAATCATAGATTCTATGATGTCTCTAAGTCTTGTCTTTTCCCGGATGTACTGTGTTGTTTTGTGGTCTCTCCATGTGAGGCCCAGCATTATTCTTTCATGTGCACGTTGCATCGTTCCCACGTCTATGATGAAGGGGGTAATGGCCACTTTTGAGAAAATATTCAAAGCCTATCAATGTTCAAATCTTGGTGGCAAAGATAAACCAAGATACTATTCACAGCCAGCATACATATAATCTCTGAAATCACGACATATATAGTAGCTGCAATGGCCAAAACTATACCTAATGTCAATGTAATGACAATCAAATATGCCAGGGCAATAAGTAGAAGGCGATGCTTTAGCTTCATCCTCTGGTTCAGTGCAGAAGTATTGCTAGGCAATATTGGTCGATGGAGATGAACCCGATTAGCTGTTGCTATGGTAGGCGTTGAAGCTTCCTCAATCCTAGGTGATAGTTGACTGAAGTTCACCCGGTAAGTAGGAGCCTCTACCATCGGTAAAACAGTAAAAACGGATGTTGAGGCTCCCTCTATGCCTGGCAACGGTCTCTCAATATCCAGTGTGCACATTGGAGGACTCATAGCGATGGGTGGGTCCTCACCCATCTCTATGATGCAGGGGGTAATGGCCACTTCGATTGTCTCTGATGCTGCGGATGGGTCTGTTGGCTGGCTTCTTTTGTTGCTCATGTTGGACTGTTTTCTTGATATGATATATACGATTAATTTTTGTTAAGCTATTGAATTGTTCTTGAGAGGAGAAAAACTGGGATCGATGCAATTTTAACAGTAAATGAAAGCAATCTTTATAATATTGTCGATAAAACAAGAATTTTGCACAGTGTTCTTCCGATACGGCAGAACATTAAGATGACGTTAAGTTGTCATGGTGAGAATGTTTACCGATCATAAGGAAATAAGCTTGATCATGTTTGGAAACGTTTTCGTTGATTAAATTTCATGGCTATGTCATGATGATGATGATCATCATCATTATCATCAGTCTTTTAGCATCAGTCGTTTGACATAGACCTCCCCAGGATTTGCCACACTTCTCTATGATGGGCGTCACGGAGCCAGTAGTTCCTGAACTTGTCTAGCGCGTCTTTCCATCGAACATTTTTCCGGCCTCAGTTGCACATGTGGTGTCGGGGGATCCATGTTGTGAGTCTTGATCTCCATCGATTGTCTCCATTGTTGCAAGATGGCCAGCCAACCGCCATTTGAGATTTTTCATAGATTCTATGATGTCTCTAAGTCTTGTCTTTTCCCGGATGTACTGTGTTGTTTTGTGGTCTCCCAATGTGAGACCCAGCTTTATTCTTTCATGTGCGTGTTGCATGGTTCCCACGTCTATGATGAAGTGGGTAATGGCTACTTTTGAGAAAATATTCAAAGCCTATCAATGTTCAAATCTTGGTGGCAAAGATAAACCAAGATACTATTCACAGCCAGCATACATATAATCTCTGAAATCACGACATTTATATTAGCTGCAATGGCCAAAACTATACTTAATGTCAATGCAATGACAATCAAAAATGCCAAGGCAATAAGTAGAAGGCGATGCTTTAGCTTCATCCTCTGGTTCACTGCAGAAGTATTGCTAGGCAATATTGGTCGATGGAGATGAACCCGATTAGCTGTTGCTATGGTAGGCGTTGAAGCTTCCTCAATCCTAGGTGATAGTTGACCGAAGTTCACCCGGTAAGTATGAGCCTCTACCATCGGTAGAACAGTACCAACGGATGTTGAGGCTCCCTCTATGCCTGGCAACGGTCTCTCAATATCCAGCGTGCACATTGGAGGACTCATAGCGATGGGTGGGTCCTCACCTACCTCTATGATGAAAGGGGTAATGGCCACTTCGATTGTCTCTGATGCTGCGGATGGTTCGGTTGGCAGACTTCTTTTGTTGCTTGTGTTGGACTGCTTTTCTTGATATGATATATACGATTAATTTTTGTTAAGCTATTGAATTGTTTTTGAGAGGAGAAAAACTGGGATCGATGCAATTTTAACAGTAAATGAAAGCAATCTTTATGCTATTGTCGATAAAACAAGAATTTTGCACAGTGTTCTTCCGATACGGCAGAACATTAAGATGACGTTAAGTTGTCATGCTGAGAACGTTTACCGATCATAAGGAAATAAGCTTGACCATATTTGGAAACGTTTTCATTGATTAAATTTCATAGCTATGTCATGATGATGATGATCATCATCATTATCATCAGTCTTTTAGCATCAGTCGTTTGACATAGATCTCCCCAGGATTTGCCACACTTCTCTATGATGGGCGTCACGGAGCCAGTAGTTCCTGAACTTGTCTAGCGCGTCTTTCCATCGAACATTTTTCCGGCCTCGGTTGCACATGTGGTGTCGGGGGATCCATGTTGTGAGTCTTGATCTCCATCGATTGTCTGCCATTGTTGCAAGATGGCCAGCCCACCACCATTTGAGATTTTTCATAGATTCTATGATGTCTCTAAGTCTTGTCTTTTCCCGGATGTACTGTGTTGTTTTGTGGTCTCTCCTTGTGAGGCCCAGCATTATTCTTTCATGTGCGTGTTGCATGGTTCCCACGTCTATGATGAAGGGGGTAATGGCCACTTTTGAGAAAATATTCAAAGCCTATCAATGTTCAAATCTTGGTGGCAAAGATAAACCAATATAGAATACATAGCCAGCATATATATAATTTCAGAAATCACGACATATATAGTAGCTGCAATGGCCAAAACTATACTTAATGTCAATGCAATGACAATCAAAAATGCCAAGGCAATAAGTAGAAGGCGATGCTTTAGCTTCATCCTCTGGTTCACTGCAGAAGTATTGCTAGGCAATATTGGTCGAGGAAGATGAACCCGATTAGCTGCCGCTATGGTAGGTGTTGAAGCTTCCTCAATCCTAGGAGATAGTTGACTGAAGTTCACCCAGAGAGAAGGAGCCTCTACCACAGCTAGGACAGTACCAACAGATGTTGAGGCTCCTTCTACGCCTGGCAACAGTCTCTCAATATCCAGCGTGCACATTGGAGGACTCATAGCGATGGGTGGGTCCTCACCCACCTCTATGATAAAGGGTGTAATGGACATTTCGACGGTTTCTGATGCTGCAGATGGTTTGGTTGGCTGGCTTCTTTTGTTGCTCATGTAGGACCGTTTTTCTTGATACGATATGTTCAGTTGATTTTTGTTAACTGCTATTAAATTTGTTTTGGAAAGACAAAAACTGGGTTCAATGCAATCTTAACAGTAAATGGAAGAAATCTTTATACTATTGTTGATAAAACAAGAATTTTGCAGTTTTCATCCGATACGGCAAAACATTAAGATGACGTTGGGTTGTCATGGTGAGAACGTTTACCGATCGTATGGAAATAAGCTTGACTATATTTGGAAACGTTTTCATGGATTATATTTCATGGCTATGTCATGATGATGATGATGATCATCATCATCATCAGTCTTTTATTGTCCGTCGTTGGACATAGACCCTCCCCAGGATTTGCCACACTGCTTTATCATTATTCTTTCATATGCATGTTGCATGGTTCCTTGCTTACGAGTCTGTCTCTTGGTTAAGTTCTATGTTCCAGCTCCATAAGCGATTATTGGGAGGATGCATTGGTTATACACCCTTCTCTTTAGGATTAATGGGATCCTATTATTTTTGAGGGTTGTGCTTGCTCTGCCAAAGGCTTGCCATCCTAGTGTGATTCTCCGCTTGATTCCTTCTTCTTTTGAGGGTTTCATTGAGATCATTTTTTCGATCTTTTCTTCTTATTACATTGAAGAAAGTTGTTAAAAAACATTGGAACATTTCTTATGTGGCTTCCCTTCAAGGCTTGGTTATAAACACTTCAGAAAATCAATCCTTTTTTTTATTACATTCAAGAGAGTTGCTAAAAACCATTGAAACATTTCTTCTGAGGCTTCTCTTCAAGGCTTGGTTATGAACACTTTGGATATTCAATCCTTTATTTTAATTACAATCAAGAAAGTTGTTAAAAACCATTGAAACATTTCTTTTGAGGCTTCCATTCAAGGCTTGGTTATGAACACATTGGATATTCAATCCTTTATTTTAATTACATTCAAGAAAGTTGTTAAAACCATTGAAACATTCCTTCTGAAGCTTCTCTTCAAGGTTTGGTTATGAACACTTTGGATATTCAATCCTTTATTTTAATTACAATCAAGAAAGTTGTTAAAAACCATTGAAACATTTCTTCTGAGGCTTCCCTTCGAGGCTTGGTTATGAACACATTGGATATTCAATCCTTTTTTTTAATTACATTCAAGAAAGTTGTTAAAACCATTGAAGCATTCCTTCTGAGGCTTCTCTTCAAGGCTTGGTTATGAACACTTCGGATATTCAATCCTTTATTTTAATTACAATCAAGAAGGTTGTTGAAAACCATTGAAACATTTCTTCTGAGGCTTCCCTTCAAGGCTTGGTTATGAACACATTGGATATTCAATCCTTTATTTTAATTACATTCAAGAAAGTTGTTAAAACCATTGAAACATTCCTTCTAAGGCTTCTCTTCAAGGCTTGGTTATGAACACTTTGGATATTCAATCCTTTATTTTAATTACAATCAAGAAAGTTGTTAAAAACCATTGAAACATTGCTTCTGTGGCTTCCCTTCAAGGCTCGGTTATGAACACTTTGGAAAATCAATCCTTTTTTTTTATTACATTCAAGAAAGTTGTTAAAAACCATTGAAACATTTCTTCTGAGGCTTCCCTTCAAGGCTTGGTTATGAACACTTTGGATATTCAATCCTTTATTTTAATTACAATCAAAAAAAGGTTAAAAACCATTGAAACATTGCTTCTGTGGCTTCCCTTCAAGGCTTGGTTATGAACACATTGGATATTCAATCCTTTATTTTAATTACATTCAAGAAAGTTTTTAAAACCATTGAAACATTCCTTCTGAGGCTTCTGTTCAAGGCTTGGTTATGAACACTTTGAATATTCAATCCTTTATTTTAATTACAATCAAAAAGTTGTTAAAAACCATTGAAACATTCCTTCTGAGGTTTTTTCAAGGCTTGGTCATGAACACTTTGGATAATCAATCCTTTTTTTTAATTACATTCGAGAAAGTTGTTAAAAACCATTAGAACATTGCTTCTGAGGCTCCCCTTGAAGGCTTGGTTATGAACACTTTGAGAAATCAAACCTTTTTTTTAATTACATTCAAGAAAGTTGTCAAAAACCATTGAAACATTTCTTCTGAGGCTTCTCCTCAAGGCTTGGTTAAGAACACTTTTGAAAATCCCTCTTTTTTTTATTACATTCAAGAAAGTTGTTAAAAACCATTGAAATATTGCTTCTGAGGCGTCCTTTCAACGCTTGGTTATGAACACTTTGGAAAATCAATCCTTTCTTTTTATTACGATAAAGAAAGTTGTTAAAAACCACTGAAACATATCTTCTGTGGCTTCCATTCAACTCTTGGTTATGAACACTTTGGAAAATCATTCCTTTCTTTTTATTACATTCAAAAAAGTTGTTAAAAACCATTGAAACATATCTTCTGATGCTTCCCTTCAAGGCTTGGTTAGTAACACTTTGGAAAATCATTCTTTTCTTTTTATTACATTAAAGAAAGTTATTAAAAACCATTGGAACATTGCTTCTGAGGCTTCCTTTCAAGGCTTGGTTATAAACACTTTGGAAAATCCATCCCTTTTTTTTATTACATTCAAGAAAGTTGTTAAAAACCATTTAAAAATATATTGCTTCTGAGGCTTCTCCTCAAGGTTTGGTTAAGAACCCTTTGGAAAAATCAATCTTTTTTTTTATTACATTCAAAAAAGTTGTTAAAAACCATTGAAACATTGCTTCTGAGGCTTTCCTTCAACGCTTGGTTATGAACACTTTGGAAAATCAATCTTTTTTTTTTATTACATTCAAGAAAGTTGTTAAAAACCATTGAAACATTGCTTCTGACGCTTCTCCTCAAGGCTTGGTTAAGAACTCTTTGGAAAATCAATCTTTTTTTTTATTACATTCAAGAAAGTTGTTAAAAACCATTGAAACATTGCTTCTGAGGCTTCACTTCAACACTTGGTTATGAACATTTTAGGGAATCAATTCTTTTTTTTATTACATTCAAGAAAGTTGTTAAAAACCATTGAAACATTTCTTCTGAGGCTTCCCTTCAAGGCTTGGTTATGGACACTTTGGAAAATCAATCTTTTTCTTTATTACATTCAAGAAAGTTGTTAAAAACCAGTGAAACATTGTTTCTGAGGCTTCCCTTTCAGGCTTGGTTAAGAACACTTTGGAAAATCAATCCTTTTCTTTTATTACATTCAAGAAAGTTGTTAAAAACCATTGAAACATTTCTTTTGAGGCTTCCCTTCAAGTCTTGGTTATGAATACTTTGGAAAATCCATCCCTTTTTTTTATTACATTCAAGAAAGTTGTTAAAATCCAGTGAAACATTGCTTCTGAGGCTTCCCTTCCAGGCTTGGTTATGAACACTTTTGAAAATCAATCCTTTTTTGTATTACTTTCAAGAAAGTTGTTAAAAACGATTGAAACATTTCTTTTGAGGCTTCCATTCAACGCTTGGTTATGAACACTTTGGAAAATCAATCCTATTTTTTTATTACATTCAAGAAAGTTATTAAAAACCATTGAAACATTGCTTTTGAGGCTTCCCTTCCAGGCTTGGTTAAGAACTCTTTGGAAAATCAATCCTTTTTTTTTATTACATTCAAGAAAGTTGTTAAAAACCATTGAAACATTGCTTTTGAGGCTTCCCTTCCAGGCTCGGTTGAGAACTCTTTGGAAAATCAATCTTTTTTTTTATTACATTCAAAAAGTTGTTAAAAACCATTGAAACATTTCTTTTGAGGCTTCCATTCAACGCTTGGTTATGAACACTTTGGAAAATCCTTCCTTTCTTTTTATTACATTAAAGAAAGTTATTAAAAACTTTTGGAACATTGCTCCTGAGGCTTCCTTTCAAGGCTTGGTTATGAACACTTTGGAAAATCAATCTTTTTTTTTATTACATTCAAGAAAATTGTTAAAAACCATTGAAACATTTCTTCTGAGGGTTCCCTTCAACGCTTGGTTATGAACACTTTGGGAAATCAATCCTTTTTTTTTATTACATTCAAAAAGTTGTTAAAAACCATGGAATTATTGCTTCTGAGGCTTCCTTTCAACACTTGGTTATGAACACTTTGGGAAATCAATCCTTTCTTTTCATTACATTAAAGAAAGTTATTAAAAACTATTGGAACATTGCTTCTGAGGCTTCCCTTCAAGGTTTAGTTAAGAACTCTTTGGGAAATCAATCCTTTCTTTTTATTACATTCAAAAAAGTTGTTAAAAACCATTGAAACATTTCTTCTGAGGCTTCCCTTCAACGCTTGGTTATGAACACTTTGGAAAATCAATCTTTTTTTTTTATTACATTCAAGAAAGTTGTTATAAACCGTTGAAACATCGCTTCTGAGGCTTTTCCACAAGGCTTGGTTAAGAACTCTATGGAAAATCAATCTTTTTTTTTATTACATTCAAGAAAGTTGTTAGAAACCATTGAAACATTGCTTCTGAAGCTTCTCCTCAAGGCACGGTTAAGAACGCTTTGGAAAATCAATCCTTTTTTTTTTATTACATTCAAAAAAGTTGTTAAAAACCATTGGAACATTGCTTCTGAGGCTTCACTTCAACGCTTGGTTATGAACACTTTGGAAAATCAATCCTTTTTTTTTATTACATTCAAAAAGTTGTTAAAAACCAGTGAAACATTGCTTCTGAGGCTTCTCCTCAAGGTTTGGTTAAGAACTTTTTGGAAAATCAATCTTTTTTTTTATTACATTCAAGAAAGTTTTTAAAAACCATTGAAACATTGCTTCTGAGGCTTCTCCTCAAGGCTTGGTTAAGAACTCTTGTGAAAATCAATCTTTTTTCTTATTACATTCAAGAAAGTTGTTAAAAACCATTGAAACATTGCTTCTGAGGCTTCACTTCAACGCTTTGTTATGAACAGTTTGGAAAATCCATCCCTTTTTTTTATTACATTCAAGAAAGTTGTTAAAAACCATTGAAACATTGCTTCTGAGGCTTCTCCTCAAGGCTTGGTTAAGAACTCTTTGGAAAATCAATCTTTTTTCTTATTACATTCAAGAAAGTTGTTAAAAACCATTGAAACATTGCTTCTGAGGCTTCACTTCAACGCTTTGTTATGAACAGTTTGGAAAATCAATCCTTTTTTTTTATTACATTCAAGAAAGTTGTTAAAAACCAGTGAAACATTGCTTCTGAGGCTTCCCTTCAAAGCTTGGTTATGAACACTTTGGAAAATCCATCCCTTTTTTTTATTACATTCAAGAAAGTTGTTAAAAACCAGTGAAACATCGCTTCTGAGGCTTCCCTTCAACGCTTGGTTATGAACACTTTGGAAAATCAATCCTTTTTTTTTATTACATCCAAGAAAGTTGTTAAAAACCATTGAAACATTGCTTCTGAGGCTTCCCATCAAGGCTTGGTTATGAACACTTTGGAAAATCATTCCTTTCTTTTTATTACATTGAAGAAAGTTGTTAAAAACCATTGAAACATTGCTTCTGAAGCTTCCCTTCAAGGCTTGGTTATGAACACTTTGGATAATCAATCCTTTTTTTTATTACATTCAAAAAAGTTGTTAAAAACCATTGAAATATTGCTTCTTAGGCTTCTCCTCAAGGTTTGGTTAAGGACACTTTGGAAAATCAATTCTTTTTTTTTATTACATTCAAGAAAGTTGTTAACAACCATTTAAACATTTCTTCTGAGGCTTCCCTCCAAGGCTTGGTTATGAACCCTTTGGAAAATCAATCTTTTTTTTATTACATTCAAGAAAGTTGTTAAAAACCATTGAAACATTGCTTCTGAGGCTTCCCTTCAAGACTTGGTCATGAACACTTTGGAAAATCAATCTTTTTTTTATTACATTCAAGAAAGTTGTTAAAAACCATAGAAACATTGCTTCTGAGGCTTCCATTCAAAGCTTGGTTATGAACACTTTGGAAAATCATTCCTTTCTTTTTATTACATTAAAGAAAGTTGTTAAAATCCATTGAAACATTTCTTCTGATGCTTCCCTTCAAGGCTTCGTTAAGAACACTTTGGAAAATCAATTTTTTTTTTCATTACATTAAAAAAAGTTATTAAAAACTATTGGAACATTGCTTCTGAGGCTTCTTTTCAACGCTTGGTTATGAACACTTTGGAAAATCAATCCTTTTTTTTTATTACATTCAAGAAAGTTGTTAAAAACCATTGAAATATTGCTTCTGAGGCTTCTCCTCAAGGTTTGGTTAAGAACTTTTTGGAAAATCAATCTTTTTTTTTATTACATTCAAGAAAGTTTTTAAAAACCATTGAAACATTGCTTCTGAGGCTTCTCCTCAAGGCTTGGTTAAGAACTCTTGTGAAAATCAATCTTTTTTTTTATTACATTCGAGAAAGATGTTAAAAACCATTGAAACATTTCTTCTGAGGCTTCTCCTCGAGGCTTGGTTTAGAACTCTATGGAAAATCAATCCTTTCTTTTTATTACATTCAAGAAAGTTGTTAAAAACCATTGAAACATTGCTTCTGAGGCTTCCCTTCAACGCTTGGTTATGAACACTTTGGAAAATTAATCCTTTTTTTTTATTACATTCAAGAAAGTTGTTATAAACCATTGAAACATTGCTTCTGAGGCTTCACTTCAACGCTTTGTTATGAACAGTTTGGAAAATCAATCCTTTTTTTTTATTACATTCAAGAAAGTTGTTAAAAACCATTGAAACATTGCTTTTGAGGCTTCCCTTCGAGGCTTGGTTATGAACACTTTGGAAAATCAATCCTTTTTTTTATTACATTCAAGAAAGTTGTTAAAAACCAGTGAAACATTGCTTCTGAGGCTTCCCTTCCAGGCTTGGTTATGAACACTTTGGAAAATCAATCTTTTTTTTTATTACATTCAAGAAAGTTGTTAAAAACCAGTGAAACATTGCTTCTGAGGCTTCCCATCGAAGCTTGGTTATGAACACTTTGGAAAATCCATCCCTTTTTTTTATTACATTCAAGAAAGTTGTTAAAAACCAGTGAAACATTGCTTCTGAGGCTTCCCTTCAACGCTTGGTTATGAACACTTTGGAAAATCAATCTTTTTTTTTATTACATCCAAAAAAGTTGTTAAAAACCATTGAAACATTGCTTCTGAGGCTTCCCTTCAACGCTTGGTTATGAACACTTTGGAAAATCCATCCTTTTTTTTATTACATTCAAGAAAGTTGTTAAAAACCATTGAAACATTGCTTCCGAGGCTTCCGTTCAAGGCTTGGTTATGAACACTTTGGAAAATCAATCTTTTTTTTTATTACATTCAAGAAAGTTGTTAAAAACCATTGTAATATTGCTTCTGAGGCTTCTTTTCAACGCTTGGTTATGAACACTTTGGAAAATCCATCCCTTTTTTTTTATTACATCCAAGAAAGTTGTTAAAAACCATTGAAACATTGCTTCTGAGGCTTCCCTTCAACGCTTGGTTATGAACACTTTGGAAAATCAATCCTTTCTTTTTATTACATTGAAAAAAGTTGTTAAAAACCATTGAAAAATTGCTTCTGAGGCTTCCCTTCAAGGTTTGGTTATAAACACTTTGGATAATCAATCCTTTTTTTTTCATTACATTCAAAAAAGTTGTTAAAAACCATTGAAACATTGCCTATGAAGCTTCTCCTCAAGGCTTGGTTAAGAACTCTTTGGAAAATCAATCTTTTTTTTTATTACATTCAAGAAAGTTGTTGAAAACCATTGAAACATTGCTTCTGAGGCTTCACTTCAACGCTTGGTTATGAACACTTTGGAAAATCAATCCTTTCTTTTTATTACATTCAAGAAAGTTGTTAAAAACCATTGAAACATTGCTTCTGAGGCTTCCCTTCAAAGCTTGGTTAAGAATACTTTGGAAAATCAATCCTTTTTTTTTTATTACATTAAAGAAAGTTGTTAAAAACCATTGAAACATTGGTTCTGAGGCTTCCCTTCAACGCTTGGTTATGAACACTTTGGAAAATCAACCTTTTTTTTTTATTACATTCAAGAAAGTTGTTAAAAACCATTGAAACATTGCTTCTGAGGCTTCTCTTCAAAGCTTGTTTATGAACACTTTGGAAAATCAATCCTTTTTTTTATTACATTAAAGAAAGTTATTAAAAACTATTGGAACATTGCTTCCGAGGCTTCCTTTCAAGGCTTGGTTATGAACACTTTGGAAAATCAATCTTTTTTTTTATTACATTCAAGAAAGTTGTTAAAAACCATTGAAACATTGCTTCTGAGGCTTCCCTTCAACGCTTGGTTATGAACAATTTGGGAAATCAATCCTTTTTTTTTATTACACTCAAGAAAGTTGTTAAAAACCATTGAAACACTGCTTTTGAGGCTTCCCTTCAACGCTTGGTTATGAACACTTTGGAAAATCCATCCCTTTTTTTTATTACATTCAAGAAAGTTGTTAAAAACCATTGAAATATTGCTTCTAAGGCTTCTCCTCAAGGTTTGGTTAAGAACCTTTTGGAAAATCAATCTTTTTTTTTATTACATTCAAGAAAGTTGTTAAAAACCATTGAAACATTTCTTCTGAGGCTTCCCTTCAACGCTTGGTTATGAACACTTTGGGAAATCAATCCTTTTCTTTATTACATTCAAGAAAGTTGTTAAAAACCATTGAAACATTGCTTCTGAGGCTTCTCCTCAAGGCTTGGTTAAGAACCCCTTGGAAAATCAATCTTTTTTTTTATTACATTCAAGAAAGTTGTTAAAAACCATTGAAACATTTCTTGTAAGGCTTCCCTTCAAGGCTTGGTTATGAACACTTTGGAAAATCAATCCTTTTTTTTATTACATTCAAGAAAGTTGTTAAAAACCATTAAAACATTTCTTCTGAGGCTTCCCTTCAAGGCTTGGTTATGAACACTTTGGAAAATCAATCCTTTTTTTTATTACATTCAAGACAGTTGTTAAAAACCATTGAAACATTGCTTCTGAGGCTTCCCTTCCAGGCTTGGTTAAAAACACTTTGGAAAATCAATCCTTTTTTTTATTACATTCAAGAAAGTTGTTAAAAACCAGTGAAACATTGCTTCTGAGGCTTCCCTTCCAGGCTTGGTTATGAACACTTTGGAAAATCCATCCCCTTTTTTTTATTACATTCAAGAAAGTTGTTAAAAACCAGTGAAACATTGCTTCTGAGGCTTCCCTTCAACGCTTGGTTATGAACACTTTGGAAAATGAATCTTTTTTTTTATTACATCCAAGAAAGTTGACTTTGGAAAATCAATCCTTTCTTTTTATTACATTCAAGAGCGTTGTTAAAAACCATTGAAACATTGCTTCTGAGGCTTCCCTTCAAGGTTTGGTTAAGAATACTTTAGAAAATCAATCCTTTTTTTTTATTACATTAAAGAAAGTTGTTAAAATCCATTGAAACATTGCTTCTGAGGCTTCCTTTCAAGGATTGGTTAAGAACTCTTTGGAAAATCAATCTTTTTTTTTATTACATTCAAGAAAGTTGTTAAAAACCAGTGAAACATTGCTTCTGACGCTTCCCTTCAAAGCTTGGTTATGAACACTTTGGAAAATCAATCTTTTTTTTTATTACACTCAAGAAAATTGTTAAAAACCATTGAAACATTGCTCCTGAGGCTTCCCTTCAACACTTGGTTAAGAACACTTTGGAAAATCAATCCTTTCTTTTTATTACAATAAAGAAAGTTGTTAAAAACCAGTGAAACATTGCTTCTGAGGCTTCCATTCAACGTTTGGTTATGAACACTTTGGAAAATCATTCCTTTCTTCTTATTACATTAAAGAAAGTTGTAAAAAACCATTGAAACATTGCTTCTGATGCTTCCCTTCGAAGATTGGTTAGTAACACTTTGGAAAATCAATCCTTTTTTTTTATTACACTCAAAAAAGTTGTTAAAAACCATTGAAACACTGCTTTTGAGGCTTCCCTTCAATGCTTGGTTATGAACACTTTGGAAAATCAATCCGTTTTTTTTATTACATTCAAGAAAGTTGTTAAAAACCATTGAAACATTGCTTCTGAGGCTTCCCTTCCAGGTTTGTTGAAGAACTCTTTGGAAAATCAATTTTTTTTTTTATTACATTCAAGAAAATTGTTAAAAACCATTGAAACATTGCTTCTGAGGCTTCCCTTCAACGCTTGGTTATGAACAATTTGGGAAATCAATCCTTTTTTTTTATTACACTCAAGAAAGTTGTTAAAAACCATTGAAACACTGCTTCTGAGGCTTCCCTTCAACGCTTGGTTATGAACACTTTGGAAAATCAATCTTTTTTTTTTATTACATTCAAGAAAGTTGTTAAAAACCATTGAAACATTGCTTCTGAGGCTTCCATTCAACGCTTGGTTATGAACACTTTGGAAAATCATTCCTTTCTTCTTATTACATTAAAGAAAGCTGTTAAAAACCATTTAAACATTTCTTCTGATGCTTCCCTTCGAAGATTGGTTAGTAACACTTTGGAAAATCAATCTCTTCTTTTTATTACATTAAAGAAAGTTATTAAAAACTATTGGAACATTGCTTCTAAGGCTTCCCTTCAAGGCTTGGTTATAAACACTTTAGAAAATCAATCCTTTTTTTTTATTACATTCAATAAAGTTGTTAAAAACCATTGAAACATTTCTTTTGAGGCTTCCCTTCAAGGCTCTGTCAAGAACTCTATGGAAAATCAATCCTTTTTTTTTATTACATTCGAGAAAGTTGTTGAAAACCATTGAAACATTGCTTCTGAAGCTTCTCCTCAAGGCTTGGTTAAGAACTCTATGGAAAATCTATCTTTTTTTTTATTACATTCAAGAAAGTTGTTAAAAACCATTGAAACATTGCTTCTGAGGCTTCTCCTCAATTTTTGGTTAAGAACCCTTTAGAAAATCAATGTTTTTTTTTATTACATTCAAAAAAGTTGTTAAAAACCATTGAAACATTTCTTCTGAGGCTTCCCTTCCAGGCTTGGTTCAGAACACTTTGGAAAATCAATCCTTTCTTTTTATTACATTCAAGAAAGTTGTTAAAAACCATTGAAACATTTCTTCTGAGGCTTCCCTTCAGGGCTTGGTTATGAACACTTTGGAAAATCAATCCTTTTTTTTTATTACATTCAAGAAAGTTGTTAAAAACCATTGAAACACTGCTTCTGAGGCTTCCCTTCAACGCTTGGTTATGAACACTTTGGAAAATCAATCTTTTTTTTTTATTACATTCGAGAAAGTTGTTAAAAACCATGGAAACATTGCTTCTGAGGCTTCTTTTCAAGGCTTGGTTACGAACACTTTGGAAAATCTATCCTTTCTTTATATTACATTCAAGAAAGTTGATAAAAACCATTGAAACATTGCTTCTGAAGTTTCCCTTCAAGTCTTGGTTATGAACACTTTGGAAAATCAATCCTTTTTTTTTATTACATTCAAGAAAGTTGTTAAAAACCATTGAAACATTGCTTCTGAGGCTTCCCTTCCAGGCTTGGTTATGAACACTTTGGAAAATCCATCCTTTTTTTTTATTACATTCAAGAAAGTTTTTAAAAACCAGTGAAACATTGCTTCTGAGGCTTCCCTTCCAGGCTTGGTTATGAACACTTTGGAAAATCAATCTTTTTTTTTTATTTCATTCAAGAAAGTTGTTAAAAACCATTGAAACATTTCTTTTGAGGCTTCCCTTCAAGGCTTGGTTATGAACACTTTGGAAAATCCATCCTTTTTTTTTATTACATTCAAGAAAGTTTTTAAAAACCAGTGAAACATTGCTTCTGAGGCTTCCCTTCCAGGCTTGGTTATGAACACTTTGGAAAATCAATCTTTTTTTTTATTAGATCCAAGAAAGTTGTTAAAAACCATTGAAACATTGCTTCTGAGGCATCCCTTCAAGGCTTAGTTATGAACATTTTGGAAAATCAATCCTTTTTTTTATTACATTAAAGAAAGTTATTAAAAACTATTGGAACATCGCTTCTGAGGCTTCCCATCAAGGCTTGGTTATGAACACTTTGGAAAATCAATCTTTTTTTTTTATTGCATTCAAGAAAGTTGTTAAAAACCATTGAAATATTGCTTCTGAGGCTTCTCCTCAAGGTTTGGTTAAGAACCCTTTGGAAAATCAATCTTTTTTTTTATTACATTCAGAAAAATTGTTAAAAACTATTGGAACATTGCTTCTGAGGCTTCCCATCAAGGCTTGGTTATGAACACTTTGGAAAATCAATCCTTTTTTTTTATTACATTCAAGAAAGTTGTTAAAAACCATTGAAACATTGCTTCTGAGGCTTTCTCCTCAAGGCTTGGTTAAGAACTCTATGGAAAATCAATTTTTTTTTTTTTATTACATTCAAGAAAGTTGTTAAAAACCATTGAAACATTGCTTCTGAGGCTTTCTCCTCAAGGCTTGGTTAAGAACTCTATGGAAAATCAATCTTTTTTTTTATTACATTCAAGAAAGTTGTTAAAAACCATTGAAACATTGCTTCTGAGGCTTCACTTCAACGCTTGGTTATGAACACTTTGGAAAATCATTCCTTTTTTTTATTACATTCAAGAAAGTTGTTAAAAATATTGGAACATTGCTTCTGAGGCTTACCTTCAAAGCTTGGTTATGAACAGTTTGGAAAATCCATCCCTTTTTTTTATTACATTCAGGAAAGTTGTTAAAAACCAGTGAAACATTTCTTTTGAGGCTTCCCTTCCAGGCTTGGTTATGATCACTTTGGAAAATCAATCTTTTTTTTTTATTCCATTCAAGAAAGTTGTTAAAAACCATTGAAACACTGCTTCTGAGGCTCCCCTTCAACGCTTGGTTATGAACACTTTTGAAAATCAATCTTTTTTTTTTATTACATTCGAGAAAGTTGTTAAAAACCATGGAAACATTGCTTCTGAGGCTTTTTTTCAAGGCTTGGTTATGAACACTTTGGAAAATCAATCCTTTCTTTATATTACATTCAAGAAAGTTGTTAAAAACCAGTGAAACATTGCTTCTGAGGCTTCCCTTCAAGTCTTGGTTATGAACACTTTGGAAAATCAATTTTTTTTTTTATTACATTAAAGAAAGTTATTAAAAACTATTGGAACATTTCTTTTGATGCTTACCTTCAACGCTTGGTTATGAACACTTTGGAAAATCAATCCTTTTTTTTTATTACATTCAAGAAAGTTGTTGAAAACCATTGAAACATTGCTTCTGAGGCTTCCTTTCAAGGCTTGGTTAAGAACTCTTTGGAAAATCAATCTTTTTCTTTATTACATTCAAGAAAGTTGTTAAAAACCATTGAAACATTGCTTCTGGGGCTTTACTTCAAAGCTTGGTTATGAACACTTTGGAAAATCAATCCTTTTTTTTTTATTACATTCAAGAAAGTTGTTAAAAACCATTGAAACATTGCTTCTGAGGCTTCCCTTCAAGGCTTGGTTATGAACACTTTGGAAAATCAATCTTTTTTTTTATTACATTCAAGAAAGTTGTTAAAAACCATTGAAACATTGCTTCTGAGGCTTCCCTTCCAGGCTTGGTTAAGAACACTTTGGAAAATCAATTTTTTTTTTTTATTTCATTCAAAAAAGTTGTTAAAAACCATTGAAACATTTCTTTTGAGGCTTCCCTTCAAGGCTTGGTTATGAACACTTTGGAAAATCCATCCCTTTTTTTCTATTACATTCAAGAAAGTTGTTAGAAACCAGTGAAACATTGCTTCTGAGGCTTCCCTTCCAGGCTTGGTTATGAACACTTTGGAAAATGAATCTTCTTTTTTATTACATCCAAGAAAGTTGTTAAAAACCATTGAAACATTTCTTCTGATTCTTCCCTTCAAGGCTCGGTTATGAACACTTTGGAAAATCAATCCTTTTTTTTATTACATTAAAGAAAGTTATTAAAAACTATTGGAACATCGCTTCTGAGGCTTCCATTCAAGGCTTGGTTATGAACACTTTGGAAAATCAATCTTTTTTTTTTATTACATTCAAGAAAGTTGTTAAAAACCATTGAAATATTGCTTCTGAGGCTTCTCCTCAAGGTTTGGTTAAGAACCCTTTGGAAAATCAATCTTTTTTATTATTACATTCAGAAAAATTGTTAAAAACCATTGAAACATTGCTTCTGAGGCTTCCCTTCAACGTTTGGTTATGAACACTTTGGAAAATCAATCTTTTTTTTTTATTACATTCAAGAAAGTTGTTAAAAACCATTGAAACATTGCTTCTGAGGCTTTCTCCTCAAGGCTTGGTTAAGAACTCTATGGAAAATCAATCTTTTTTTTTTATTACATTCGAGAAAGTTGTTAAAAACCATGGAAACATTGCTTCTGAGGCTTTCTCCTCAAGGCTTGGTTAAGAACTCTATGGAAAATCAATCTTTTTTTTTATTACATTCAAGAAAGTTGTTAAAAACCATTGAAACATTGCTTCTGAGGCTTCACTTCAACGCTTGGTTATGAACACTTTGGAAAATCAATCCTTTTTTTTTTATTACATTCAAGAAAGTTGTTAAAAATATTGGAACATTGCTTCTGAGGCTTCCCTTCCAGGCTTGGTTAAGAACACTTTGGAAAATCAATCCTTTTTTTTTATTACATTCAAGAAAGTTGTTAAAAACCATTGAAACATTTCGTTTGAGGCTTCCCTTCAAGGCTTGGTTATGGACACTTTGGAAAATCCATCCCTTTTTTTTTATTACATTCAATAAAGTTGTTAAAAACCAGTGAAACATTTCGTTTGAGGCTTCCCTTCAAGGCTTGGTTATGAACAGTTTGGAAAATCCATCCCTTTTTTTTATTACATTCAAGAAAGTTGTTAAAAACCATTGAAACATTTCGTTTGAGGCTTCCCTTCAAGGCTTGGTTATGAACACTTTGGAAAATCCATCCCTTTTTTTATTACATTCAAGAAAGTTGTTAAAAACCAGTGAAACATTGCTTCTGAGGCTTCCCTTCCAGGCTTGGTTATGAACACTTTGGAAAATCAATCCTTTTTTTTTATTGCATTCAAGAAAGTTGTTAAAAACCATTGAAACATTGCTTTTGAGGCTTCCCTTCCAGGCTTGGTTAAGAACTCTTTGGAAAATCAATCTTTTTTTTTATTACATTCAAGAAAGTTGTTAGAAACCATTGAAACATTTCTTCTGAGGCTTCCCTTCAAGGCTTGGTTATGAACACTTTGGGAAATCAATCTTTTTTTTTTATTACATTCAAGAAAGTTGTTAAAAACCATTGAAACACTGCTTCTGAGGCTTCCCTTCAATGCTTGGTTATGAACACTTTGGAAAATCAATCCTTTTTTTTATTACATTCAAAAAAGTTGTTAAAAACCATGGAAACATTGCTTCTGAGGCTTCCTTTCAACGCTTGGTTATGAACACTTTGGAAAATCAATCCTTTCTTTTTATTACAATAAAGAAAGTTGTTAAAAACCATTGAAACACTGCTTCTGAGGCTTCCCTTCAATGCTTGGTTATGAACACTTTGGAAAATCAATCTTTTTTTTTTATTACATTCAAAAAAGTTGTTAAAAACCATTGAAACATTGCTTCTGAGGCTTCCTTTCAACGCTTTGTTATGAACACTTTGGAAAATCAACCTTTTCTTTTTATTACAATAAAGAAAGTTGTTAAAAACCATTGAAACATTTCTTCTGATGCTTCCCTTCAAGGCTTCGTTAAGAACACTTTGGAAAATCATTCCTTTCTTTTTATTACATTAAAGAAAGTTGTTAAAAACCATTGAAACATTTCTTCTGAGGCTTCCCTTCATGGTTTGGTTATGAACACTTTGGAAAATCAATCCTTTCTTTTTATTACATTCAAAAAAGTTATTAAAAACTATTGGAACATTGCTTCTGAGGCTTCCCTTCAACGCTTGGTTATGAACACTTTGGAAAATCAATCCTTTTTCTTTATTACATTCAAGAAAGTTGTTAAAAACCATTGAAACATTGCTTCTGAGGCTTCCCTCAAGGCTTGGTTAAGAACTCTTTGGAAAATCAAACTTTTTTTTAATTACATTCAAGGGAGTATTTAAAAACCATTGAAACATTGCTTCTGAGGCTTCTCCTCAAGGTTTGGTTAAGAACTTTTTGGAAAATCAATCTTTTTTTTTATTATATTCAAGAAAGTTTTTATAAACCATTGAAATATTGCTTCTGTGTCTCTTTTCCAAGGTTTGTTTATGAAAACTTTTGTGAATCAATCTTTTTTTTCTTATTACATCGAAAAAGATGTTAAAAACCATTGAAACATTTTTATGAGGCTTCCCTCCAAGGTTTCGATATGGACACTTTGGAAAATCAATCATTTTTTTTATTACATTCAAGATAGTTGTTAAAAACGATTGAAACATTGCTTCTGAGGCTTTCCTTCAACGCTTGGTTATGAACACTTTGGAAAATCAATCTTTTTTTTTATTACATTCAAGAAAGTAGTTAAAAACCATTGAAACATTGCTTCTGAGGCTTCCCTTCAACACTTGGTTATGAACACTTTGGAAAATCAATCCTTTTTTTTTATTATAATAAAGAAAGTTTTTAAAAACCATTGAAACATTTCTTCTGAGGCTTCCCTTCAAGGCTTGGTTATGAACACTTTGGAAAATAAATCCTTTTTTTTAATCACATTCAAGGAAGTTGTTAAAAACCATTGAAACATTTCTTCTGAGGCTTCCCTTCAAGGCTTGGTTATGAACACTTTGGAAAATCAATCTTTTTTTTTTATTACATTCAAGAAAGTTGTTCAAAACCATTGAAACATTGCTTTTGAGGCTTCCCTTCAACGCTTGGTTATGAACACTTTGGAAAATCAATCCATTTTTTTTATTACATTCAAGAAAGTTGTTAAAAACCATTGAAACATTTCGTTTGAGGCTTCATTTCAAGGCTTGGTTATGAACACTTTGGAAAATCAATCTTTTTTTTTTATTACATTCTAGAAAGTTGTTAAAAACCAGTGAAATATTGCTTCTGAGGCTTCCCTTCCAGGCTTGGTTATGAACACTGTGGAAAATCAATCTTTTTTTTTATTACATTCAAGAAAGTTGTTAAAAACCATTGAAACATTTCTTGTAAGGCTTCCCTTCAAGGCTTGGTTAAGAACTCTTTGGAAAATCAAACTTTTTTTTAATTACATTCAAGGGAGTATTTAAAAACCATTGAAACATTGCTTCTGAGGCTTCTTTTCAACGCTTGATTATGAACACTTTGGAAAATCAATCTTTTTTTTTTATTACATTCAAGAAAGTTTTTACAAACCATTGAAACATTGCTTCTGTGTCTTTTTTCCAAGGCTTGTTTATGAAAAACTTTTGTGAATCAATCCTTTTTTTCTTATTACATCGAAAAAGATGTTAAAAACCATTGAAACATTTTTATGAGGCTTCCCTCCAAGGCTTCGATATGGACACTTTGGAAAATCAATCCTTTTTTTTATTACATTCAAGAAAGTTGTTAAGAACGATTGAAACATTGCTTCTGAGGCTTTCCTTCAACGCTTGGTTATGAACACTTTGGAAAATCAATCTTTTTTTTTATTACATTCAAGAAAGTAGTTAAAAACCATTGAAACATTGCTTCTGAGGCTTCCCTTCAACACTTGGTTATGAACACTTTGGAAAATCAATCCTTTTTTTTTATTACAATAAAGAAAGTTTTTAAAAACCATTGAAACATTTTTTCTGAGGCTTCCCTTCAAGGCTTGGTTATGAACACTTTGGAAAATCAATCCTTTTTTTTTTACATTCAAGGAAGTTGTTAAAAACCATTGAAACATTTCTTTTGAGGCTTCCCTTCAAGGCTTGGTTATGAACACTTTGGAAAATCAATCCATTTTTTTTATTACATTCAAGAAAGTTGTTAAAAACCATTGAAACATTTCGTTTGAGGCTTCATTTCAAGGCTTGGTTATGAACACTTTGGAAAATCCATCCCTTCTTTTTATTACATTCAAGAAAGTTGTTAAAAACCAGTGAAACATTGCTTCTGAGGCTTCCCTTCCAGGCTTGGTTATGAACACTTTGGAAAATCAATCCTTTTTTTTATTACATTCAAGAAAGTTGTTAAAAACCATTGAAACATTTCTTCTATGGCTTCCCTTCAAGGCTTGGTTAAGAACTCTTTGGAAAATCAGACTTTTTTTTAATTACATTCAAAGGTGTATTTAAAAACCATTGAAACATTGCTTCTGAGGCTTCCTTTCAACGCTTGATTATGAACACTTTGGAAAATCAATCTTTTTTTTTTATTACATTCAAGAAAGTTTTTACAAACCATTGAAACATTGCACCTGTGTCTTTTTTCCAAGGCTTGTTTATGAAAAACTTTTTTGAATCAATCCTTTTTTTCTTATTACATCGAAAAAGATGTTAAAAACCATTGAAACATTTTTATGAGGCTTCCCTCCAAGGCTCCGATATGGACACTTTGGAAAATCCATCCCTTTTTTTTATTACATTCAAGAAAGTTGTTAAAAACGATTGAAACATTGCTTCTGAGGCTTCCCTTCAACGCTTGGTTATGAACACTTTGGAAAATCAATCATTTTTTTTATTACATTCAAGAAAGTTGTTAAAAACCATTGAAACATTGCTTCTGAGGCTTCCCTTCAACACTTGGTTATGAACACTTTGGAAAATCAATCCTTTTTTTTTATTACAATAAAGAATGTTTTTAAAAACCATTGAAACATTTCTTCTGAGGCTTCCCTTCAAGGCTTGATTATGAACACTTTGGAAAATCAATCTTTTTTCTTTATTACATTCAAGGAAGTTGTTAAAAACCATTGAAACATTTCTTCTGAGGCTTCCCTTCAAGGCTTGGTTATGAACACTTTGGAAAATCAATCTTTTTTTTTTATTACATTCAAGAAAGTTGTTAAAAACCATTGAAACATTGCTTCAGAGGCTTCCCTTCCAGGCTTGGTAAAGAACTCTTTGAAAAATCAATCTTTTTTTTTATTACATTCAAGAAAGTTGTTAAAAACCATTGAAACATTGCTTCTGAGGCTTCTGTTCAACGCTTGGTTATGAACGCTTTGGGAAATCAATCCTTTTTTTTATTACATTCAAAAAAAGTTGTTAAAAACCATTGAAACATTGCTTCTGAGGCTTCTCCTCAAGGCTTGGTTAAGAACTCTTTGGAAAATCATTTTTTTTTTATTACATTCAAGAAAGTTGTTAAAAACCATTGAAACATTCCTTCTGAGGCTTCCCTTCAAGGCTTGGTTATGAACACTTTGGAAAATCAATCTTTTTTCCTTTATTACATTGAAGAAAGATGTTAAAAACCATTGAATTGTTGCTTCTGAGGCTTCCCTTCAAGGCTTGGTTATGAACACTTTGGGAAATCCATCTTTTATTTTTATTACATTCAAGAAAGTTGTTAAAAACGATTGAAACATTGCTTCTGAGGCTTCCCTTCAACGTTTGGTTATGAACACCTTGGGAAATCCATCTTTTTTTTTTATTACATTCAAGAAAGTTGTTAAAAACCATGGAAACATTGCTTCTGAGGCTTCCCTTCAACGTTTGGTTATGAACACTTTGGAAATTCAATCCTTTCTTTTTATTACAATAAAGAAAGTTGTTAAAAACTATTGAAACATTTCTTCTATGGCTTCCCTTCAAGGCTTGGATATGGACACTTTGGAAAATCATTCCTTTCTTTTTATTACATTCAAGAAAGTTGTTAAAAACCATTGAAACATTGCTTCTGAGGCTTCCCTTCAACGCTTGGTTAAAAACACTTTGAAAAATCAATCTTTTTCTTTATTACATTCAAGAAAGTTGTTAAAAACGATTGAAACATTGCTTCTGAGGCTTCCCTTCAACGCTTGGTTATGGACACTTTGGAAAATCAATCCTTTATCTTTATTACATTCAAGAAAATTGTTAAAAACCATTGAAACATTGCTTCTGTGTCTTTTTTCCAAGGCTTGGTTATGAACACTTTTGAGAATCAATCCTTTTTTTTTATTACATTCAAGAAAGTTGTTAAAAACCATTGAAACATTGCTTCTGAGGCTTCTCCTCAAGGCTTGGTTATGAACACTTATGAACACAGGCTAGTTACTTTACGACCCTTGACCATCGTTGTGGATTTTGGCAAGTTTACCTGCGGACTGAGCATAGGTTGAAAGCTTCTTTCGTGTGCCACATGGGATTATACCAATTCAGGGTAATGCCCTTTGGATTGGCAAACGCCCGGGGGGTGTTCCATTAATTGATGTCCATAGTGTTGGCAGGGATGGAACAATACGCTATGGCATATATTGACGACATTTTAATATTTTCAAAAACGGCAGATGAACACCTTCGGTACTTGCAACTAGTATTCGACTAATTAAGGGAACACGGACTAAAATTGAAACTGCCAAAATGTCAGTTCATGAAAAAAAAAACGAAGTACCTCGGGTTTATTATTAGTCAGGAGGGAGTTAAAGCTGACATTGACAAGGTGGAAGTAATAAGAAATATGCCAGTACCTAACTCAGTAAGGCAGGATAGAGGTTTTATCGGGGCGATAGGGTACTACCGGCGATTTGTGCCTGCGTTCTCTAAGATTGCAGCACCCATAATAGCCTTCACAAGGAAGTACGCCCGGTTTAGGTGGTCCGAAGAATGCCAGAAGGCCTTTGAGACATTAAAATAAAGATTGACGAAGGTATCGTTGTTGGCGTACCCCGACATGAACCAACCAATGAATCTCTATATCGACGCGAGTGTGGACTGTATAGGGCCTGTTTAACGCAGCCCTGTCCAGCTAAGGAGGGTCCCATCCCGGGAATCCTGGAGGAAATTCCATTATATTTCCTGTCACATAAGCTGTCGCCAACCCAGCGGAGGTGGCCAGTGGTGGAAAGGGAGGCATATGCTATTGTCTATGCCATCCAGAAATTAGACTACTATCTGAACGGGGCCACCTTCATTATTAAAACGGATCATGAGCCTCTAAAATATTTATTTGAGGCAAACTGCGAAAATAAGAAAGTTAATCAGTGGGCCTTGAAGTTAGCCAATTATAACTGCAAGATAGAATATCTGGCTGGTAAGGAGAATAAATGCACAGACTTGCTGTCAAGGATACCCGAACAACTAGAATCTGACCCAATTGAAAATTTAGAGGAGATGGACGATAGAGCATATACTATAAATGTTATTAACTCGAATGTCCTGAAGGGAGGGCCAGAAGAAGAAGAGGAAATAGAGAAAGGAGAAGGAGAAGAAGTAGAAAACAAATTGGGAACCCTGCAACGGGAAGAGGTTGAGAGAGAATATGGGGACGATAAAGAATTACAGAAAATCAGACGGGAAATAGAAAAAGAAGGATACGCAGGCAAATACATGTTACAGGATGGGATGGTGTATCGCATAGCTGAAAAAGAAGGGGAGACTAGACTTTGGTTATATGTTCCTAATAAAATTAGAATGAAAGTGCTAGATGTATGCCACGACAGACTGGGGCACATGGGAGTAGACAAAACATATGATTTGATCAGTGAAAGATATTATTGGCCGGGAGTCTATAAAGAAGTGCTGCTCTATGTGGGGAAGTGTACTACATGCCAAAGTAGATCTAGCCGACAGGATAAGGCGCCTGTCGAAGAGATGGATGTACCATCTTTTCTGTTTGAAAAAAATTAGTCTGGATATCTCAGGACCGTACGGAAAATCGAGAAGTGGCAATATGTATATCGTCGGTTTTGTGGACTGGCTGACCAATTGGCCTGAAATATTTGCGATCAGTGATAAAAAGGCCGTACCAATATCGAACTTGCTGCTGACTGAGATATTCCCTAGATATGGGACTCCGAGAGTAGTAGTGACGGATAACGGTCTGGAGAATGTAAACAAAGTTATGAGAGAAACGTTTGAAAAATCGGAATTGGAGACGCCATTTGCTATCATTAACACAGGTATCACAGATCTGTGTGACACTGAACACGAACTACAAACTGTCGAGCAACATGACATTGAAAAGCAAGACGTTGCTCGGAAACCGATATTTTCTGCACATGAGAAGTGAGGAAAACTGGAAAAAAAAATGAGAATGATTTATTGATTGGCAAGAGATGCTGCAAGTCTCGATAATGAAAAACATATGAAAAAAAAAAGAGGAAGGAAAGAGAACAATACTGCTTATTTTCAATGTTTCATACTTTTCACAGACAATTAAAAACGAGGGACCCACTTTTTTTAAAAGTACATATGAATGATTTTTTTAAGTGGCAGTAGCTACCAAATTAAAGTGTTGAATAATCGTAGCTTGCATGCAAAGAACGAAAAAAAAAAAAGAAAAGAAAAGACAATCCCAGAAAATAATCCGATCCGTCGGATATAATCTTTGATCGACAAGACAGAAATCTGTCTATTTTGTTGTATTCAAAATGTTTTGTTTCTTTTTACATGTCTCTCTGGAGTTCGGACACCTTGCGTGTAAAAGATTTTTTTCTATAAAACACAAGAGAGGCGGCCGATGTTTTAGATGACTTTTACTGGGGTAAAAGTCAGGTAACAAAGGGGTGGGGAGTGATGTGACACTAGGGGACCAGGAGTCCCCCGTGTCCTAAAAATTACTATGGTTATTACCAATGGAGTTATCTGTATTAAAGGCTTAATATGTTTTTGGAAGATACTGTAGGAAATTGAGAATTACGTGCTTCCAAGTGCGGGCACCTGCAGTTTCTCAATTTAATGTCTTCTGTCAAATCCCTGGGTTGCAAAAACAAGTACTTTTAGAGAAGTTCTCTTCCCGATTTGATGTCTAGATAGGGGCTTGATATGTTTCTTGAAGATACCGTAGGAAGTGAGAATTACGTGCTTCCAAGTGCAGGCGCCCGCAGTTTCTCAATTTAATGTCTTCTATCGGATTCCTGGGTTGCAAAAACAAGCACTCTTAGAGAAGTTCTCCTCCTGGTTCGATGGCCAGATGGGGGCCAATGTCTGGGGTCTTGAGAGAAAGAGTAAAGCTTTTGAAAGAAAAGTAATTTGCAGAGTTCTTGAAAGAGGGGGGAGGCTAATTTATGATCTTGGACGGACTTGCGTCGTGAGACGGATGAGGGTCAATATTTGGGATTTTCTGGAAGGATTGAGATAACAGGAAAAGAAAGAAAGGAAGTCAATTACAAAGAAATACAGTGTTGACACCCAGGGCTTAAATAGAAGGGATTTTCGTAACAGCAATAGAGTAGAGTTGGGGGTTCGAGAAGTGAACGCTACCAGTCCCTCAGGTCAGCCGTCCACCTTCGTAACCATCAACCGCTGCTACCATCCAGTAGACTACCGTTCGTGACATGAGAGACCAGTCAGTTTGACTTAGATGAAAATCGGCCACCTCTCTTTTCAACAGCGGATAAGCATTTCCCGTCTCCAGAGATATTGATAATCAATACTCTATATAAAACAGTTAAACGAAATTTCAACTTGTTGCCTTCTTTTACTAACCCAGAACCACGGCTGGTTTAGTATAGTTTGTGAGACCATCACACAGACGCTGAGGAAGGTCCACATCAGTCTTAAAGGCTTCCTGGAAAGAAAATAAGGTCTCATAGACTATTTTCAGGTTCAATTTTACTGGCTTCCTCCCGAAAACGAAGAGAGTCTTGAAGACAACATTGTGAATTTCAGTGTCATAGACTTCCCCAAAACGAAATAAAGTCTCACACACTATTTTCAGGTTCAATTTCACTGGCTTTCTCCCGAAAACAAAAAGAGTTTTGAAAAGACCATTGTGAATCTCAGTCTCATAGACTTCCCAAAAACGAAATAAAGTCTCACAGACTATTTTCAGTTTCAATTTCACTGGCTTCCTCCCGGAAACGAAAAGAGTCTCGAAGAGACCATTTTGGATATGGTTTCTCCGAGACTCTATTCGTTTCTGGGATTGAAATTGAAAGCCAGGGAAATTAAACCTAGTGTTGATCACAGGAAGAAAACTAACCTGTCACACAAAAGCGTAAAGCTAACTCATGTTCCTGTCAGTGGGTGAACAATCCAACGTTTGGTGAATTTTGCTTTGCAATGATAAGAGGAACCGACATCGAAGGATCAAAAATGGATGTTGTTACGAACACTTGGCTGCCACAAGCTAATTATCCCCGTTGTAACTTTTCAGACACCTCTTGGCAGAATAAAGCCAGGCCTAAAATGGTCTAAACAGAGCTCTTCAGCTTGGAAACCAATGTTTTTGAAGTTTCTTCAGTAATTTTCAGTGGAAATCTAAATGGCAATGGGCTTGTCATGTTGCAAGAATGGCACACTCCCGATGGACATCACGATTTGCCCCATGGATCTCCAGAGATCACATACACAACCGAAGGAGGCAGAATAGAAGATGAAGTGACGAACTAGAGAAATTCAGAAACTATTGACTTCGCCACACCAATGATAGACAGGAGTAGCGAATCCTGGGAGGAAGGTTTCCATCCAACCACGGACGATAAGAGAAATGAAAATATCATTTCATCAAAAATCACTTCCCAATGACTCTTTGGTATTTATTAGATATTGAATTACTAAACTATCTTACAATACTCAAATAAAATTCACAAGCAATTTTCTTTCTTTTTTTTTAACAATCCTTTATAATCATCGTACGATGATTTAGAAGTGTATATTTCGAAAACAAAATTCAACTTTGAATCTTCCCCCCTACCTCCAAATGTAAGAATAAGAGGGAATAATGGATGAGATCTGCGTTTAGCCTTTTCCCTGGAGTTAGACCCCGATTCAAAGTTGTTTTGTTTCCTACAAGAGTTCAAAGATAAGTCAATGTTTCATCAGTCAATGATGAACCACGACCCCACCCAACATACACCGTCAGGCTGAGTTTACGCTTCTACGACAGGGAATCCCATTTCAGGCTTTCTCAAGGCCGTGGTGACCTTAAAACAATTATCAAAATGAAATCTAAGTTCTGAAAGATATGGTGCAAAAATATTGGAAATTACCAAATTAGTAAAATTGTTTCCTTCTTCTTCTTCTCCATTTTTTTCTTCCTCTCTTTCTTCTTGTTCTTCCTCTCCTTCTTCTTCTTCTTCTTCTTCTTCTTCTTCTTCTTCTTCTTCTCCTCCATCATCATCATCATCATCATCATCATCATCATCATCATCATCATCATCATCATCATCATCATCATCATCATCATCATCATCATCATCATCATCATCATCATCATCATCATCATCATCATCATCATCATCATCATCTGTTAATTCTTCCTCGCTAAATTATTAAGATGACACTGGAAATGGCCAAATGTGTCCCCATTCGCAGTCCCAGCGAGCAGCCGTTGCCCTTATGCGCTCTGGGGGTGGGGGAGTTGAGCCTAAAATTTGCACACAAACTGGCCGTGCAGACAGAATTCAGTGACCGGTGTTGCTAACTCTAATTCCTTATCTATAGCTGAAAATTTTATCTAGGTATTTCATAGCTTTTCAGGTATATACTATTTTAAAGCCCATTTATCAAATAAAGTAACTCTATGCTAAGACTGCAAGAGAAATTATCTTAGAGAAGAGAAGAATTTCTTTCATTAAACTAATGCGATTTTATTGTCCCTAAGCAAGCCTAAAAGGGTATGAATAGAGCTTTTTCACTTCAGACCCACTCTTTTAAAGGTCTTTAACAACTTTCTTGAATGCAGTAATAATATAAAAGTTTTTAAAAAAACCCAACAGCAAAGATATCTTTAGATGAATATCTAAATATTCACTGACATATTGATAATAGCTAGAAAGGTTTTTGAATTATCAAAATATCCAAACAGCCCAACAAATATCGAGACGTGGATGAAAGATAGTGAAAGTGAAGAGAAAAAGTTGTCGTCAACAAGGGTACCTCGGAAATACTCTTGATCGCTTATCTCCCTTACAAGCTATTTGAACCTTTCAAATCCTAAGCGTTTAACATAACGAGAAAAACAAGAGATTCTTTTGAAAAGGAGCCACGTTATACAGACGAGTTTGGTGTGGAATGAGATTATTAATAAGGGAAAAAACAAGTTGTTTCCAATTGATTTCCCAGTTCATTCCCGTTAGAACGTCCGAAAGAGGAATGAATAATGAGTGAAATGAAAAATCAAAAAATAGAAACCAGATAAGAATTCGGTTTGAAAGCAGTTATTTAGCCTTTGCTTAACCAGCGGGCTGTTTAGCCTTATGGTAAGTGTGTCGCTACGTTGAAGAGGCCACTTGTTGCTAACAGGTTCGATGGAAGCCGTATTTAGGCCTTTCATTGTTTCCTCTGTTTATGTCGTCTAAATTCAATGATATATTAACCGTATGACGACAGCAAATAATTTGGATCAGTTTCATTTTATTAAAAATTATCATTGTTTAATAATCATAATTATTATTTTTCATTAAAAACCACTTCCCAATGATTGTTCGTTATCTTAATAGAGATTAAAGTACAAATCTATCGTACAATGCTCGAGTAAAATTCATGGGCAAATATTTTTTTCACCATCATTTATAATCAGAGTGAAATGATTTAGAAGCAAATATTTCGACAAATTTCAACTGTGAATTTTTTTTCCTCTTTCAATTGTAATAATAAGAGGGAATAGGTGAGATGTACTTTTAGCCGTTTTCCCTGGAGTTCGACCCCGATTCAAAGTTGTCTTGTCCTTTCGCCCCCGATTCCTTCCGTACAAGAGATCAAAGGTAAGTCAGTGTTTCATCAGTCAACGATGAGTTCCAAAAACCCACACTCACACTATCTGGCCGAACGTGCGCTTCTATGACAGGGAATCCAATTTCAGGCCTTTCAGTCAATGTTATCATAATGAATAAAATATAAAATTCTACTTTTTGAAAGATTTGGTGTAAAAATAACAGAAAGCTTTTGGGGGGTGCGGGGGATATAATTACTAGTTTTACTACTGTAGTACTTGTAATATTAGTAATTATTTCCCTACTACAATGTTGATGATGATTATTATTATTACATAATTATTCAATTCCTTCTATAGATTGTTGAGGAGACAATGGAAATTGCCAAATCAATAAAACTTTTCTTTTTCAAATACCAGCTGAAATAATTTATTTTTTTAATCACGAATTACGTTGATAATTTCAAAAGTGTTTCAAACTTTTATTTCTCTAGTATTTCTCCTTAATATGATTCAAATTCATTGTGAAAATAACTTTTCACTTTTGGAACCTACGTTTGAAAGGATGTTTTAAATTTCTTGTGCTACAATATTTCTACATATTTTAATAGGGAAAAATGTGAAAATCAACTCAAATAAGTGTAATAAGGATATTTCAAGCTCATAAACCAATGTTTTGGAGGTTTTTAATATTTCTTTTCTTAATTTAGTATATAAAGATATAAGCAGGGCTTTTTTAGCTTCAAAAGCAATGTTTTAAAGTTTTTTTAACAATTCTAAATAATGTAGTAATAATATAAAATTGGATTTTGAAAATGTTGAAACCAAAGCTAAAATGGTATAAAGAAAGTTTTCTTAGCGTTGACACCAATGTCTTGAAAGTTTTTTGATAATTTTCTTGAATCTATCAATAATAAACGATTGAATTTTAAAGTGTAAAAAGCGAGGCTGAAAAGGTATAAACAGCTTTGAAAGTAATGTTTTAAAGGTTCTTAACTATTCTCTTTGATGTATTAATTAATCTATTCGTAAGTGAGAAAACCAAGCCTAGAAAGATATAAACATAGCTTTTTTTACCTTGAAAAACAATGTTTCAAAGTTTCAAAAACAGTGTTTCATCGGTGAACGATGAGCTCCGAAAATCCACACACACACACACACACTGTCTGGCCGAACGTACGCTTCTATGACAGGGAATCCAATTTCATGCCTTTCAGTCACCAGTTTGGCCTCTATGAATGTTATCATAATGAATAAAAAATAAAATGCAACTTTGTGAAAGATCTGGTGTAAAAATAACAAAGTTCAGAATGAGTGAAAAGGTGTTTTTAGCGGGGATGATGATGATGATGATGATGATGATGCTACGACGACGACGACGATTACACGTTATTACATAGATGATGATGATGATGATGATGATGATGATTACACGTTATTCCATAGATTGTAAAGGAGACGCTGGAAATAGCCTAAGTAATCAAACTTTTTTTTTAAATACCAGGCAAAACGGTTTTTTAACGACAATTCACATTGATATTTTCAAGAGTGTTTTAAACTGTTAGAGCTGTAGTATTTCTATGTAATTTGATTCAAATTCATTTTTAAAATAACCTAAATTCGAATAATGAAGACAGTTTCAGTTTGGAACCAACATTTGAAGAGATGTTTTGAATATTTAGTTTCGAGAATTTTTCTGCATATTATAATATTGAAAAAAACAAAACGAGAAAGCCCACTCAAATAAGCATAATAAAGACACTTCAAGTTTACGAACCAATGTTTTAAAGGATTTTTATCTTTTATCTTTTGAAAAGAATATTTTCAAAGTTTTACAACAATTTTCTTCAATACAGTTATATTGTATGATTGAATATTGAAAGTGTTCAAATTAAGCCCCAAATCATATAAACTGTGCAATATATGTTTTCAATGATTTTCAACAAATGTCTTGTTTTGAAAAATAATGTATGCTAGACTATTGAAATATCAAAAGCAGAGCCTTCTAAGATTTGAAAGCAATGTTTTCAAGGTTTTTATCAATAATCTTGAATGTAGTTATAATATATGGGTTGGAGGGTCAAAACCAAGATGAAGAGCTTGTAAATAGAGCCTTTTTAGCTTTGAAAGCAATGTTTTCAAGGTTTTTCAATAAGTTCCATGAATGTATCAATCTGATATGATTGAATTCTCAAAGTGTCACAGCTGAGCCCGAAACGTTGTAAACAGCTTTGAAAAGAATGTGCGGTTTTTTTCTAACAATTCTCCCAAACATAATGATATATGAGAAGTGGCAAAGCCCAGCCTAAAAAGGTATGAACAGAGCCTTTTTAGCTTTGAAAAGCAATGCTTCCAAGATTTTTCTACAATTTGCTTTCATGCAGTAATGATATATGATTTTATTTTCAAAATGTCTAAACCAAGCATAAAAAGGTGTAAACAGGAATTCTTAACTTTGGAAACCAATGTCTCGGATGCAGTGATAATACGTAAGTAAGAGTCAAGACCTAACCTGAAAAGGTTACAAACGAAGCTTTTTTACCTTGAAAACTAATTTTCCCAAGGTTTTGACAATTTTCTTGAACATAATAACAATACAAGAGTAAGTGTGAAAACCAAACCAAAAAGAGCCATAAACAGAGTCTTTTCAGCTCTGAAAGCCATGTCGTCATGGTTTTTCAAAAATTTTCATGAATATATCAATAAGATATGATTGAACTTTGGAAGTGTCAAAAGCAATCCTAAAAAGGTATTAGCAGAGCGTTTTTGGCCTTGAAACCAGTGTTTCCAAGGTTTTGCAACAGTTTTCTTGAATATAGTCCTAATATATGATTGAAGTTTCAAAGTGTTAAAACTGAGCCTTGAAAGATATGGAATGAGCCTTTTTAACATTTCAAGCAATGGTCTAAAGGTATTTTGACAATTTCTTTTCAATGTATTATTATCGTATAACTGAATCTTGAAAGTGCCAAAAGCAGACCTAGAGGGTATAAACAGAGCCTTTTTTAGCTTCCAAAATCAATGTTTTCAAGGTTTGTTTTTTTAAAATTTTCTCTAATGTAGTAAGAATATATGATTGCACTGAGTGAAAACCAAGCCCCCAAAAAGCTATATACAGAGTCTTTTCAGCTCTGAAATCCATGTCTTCATTGTTCCTCAATAATTTTCATGAATATATCAATGAGATATGATTGAACATTGGAAGTGTGAAAACCGAACCGAAAAGGGTATACACAGGGACTTTTCAGCTTTGAAACCCATATTTTAAGGTTTTATAACAATTCTATTGAATGAAGTAATAATAGATGAATATGTGTCAAAACCATAACTGAAAGGGTATAAAAAGAGTCTTTCTAGCTTTGAAACCCATATTTTTGAAGTTTCAAACAATTTACTTGAATGTAGTAATAATATATGAATATGTGTCAAAACCATTACTGAAAGGGTATAAAAAGAGCCTTTCTAGCTTTGAAACCCATATTTTTGAAGTTTCAAACAATTTACTTGAATGAAGTAATAATAGATGAATATGTGTCAAAACCATAATTGAAAGGGTATTAAAAAGAGCCTTTCTAGCTTTGAAACCCATATTTTTGAAGTTTCAAATAATTTACTTCAATGAAGTAATAATAGATGAATATGTGTCAAAACCATAACTGAAAGGGTATTAAAAAGAGCTTTTCTAGCTTTCAAACCAATATTTTTGAAGTTTCAAACAATTTACTTGAATGAAGTAATAATAGATGAATTTGTGTCAAAACCATAACTGAAAGGGTATTAAAAAAAGCCTTTCTAGCTTTGAAACCCATATTTTTGAAGTTTCAAACAATTTACTTCAATGAAGTAATAATAGATGAATATGTGTCAAAACCATAACTGAAAGGGTATAAAAAGAGTCTTTCTAGCTTTGAAACCCATATTTTTGAAGTTTCGAACAATTTACTTGAATGAAGTAATAATAGATAAATATGTGTCAAAACCAAGCCAAGCCTTTCAAGGTTTGAAAACTATGTTTTAGAGGTTTCTCATCAATTTGTCTGAATGTAGTCAAAATATATTATTGAAATATCAAAGTGACCATAAACAAAGCCTAAAAGGGTATGAATAAAGCATTTTCAGCTTTGAAACCAATGTTTCCAATGTTTTTCATGAAATTTTTACGATGCTGTTATAACACATACTTGAATTTTCAAAATGTCCAAACCAAGCCTAAAAAGGTATAAACAGAACCTTTTTAGATTAGGAACCAATGTTTAAAAGGTCTTTAATACTTTTCTTGCATGTAGTGATAGTATATGAGTGAGTATTAAAAACAAATGTTTTCAATATTTTCAACACTTTCCAAGGAAGTAGTAATAACATATAATCAAAGTAGCAATGTTTTGAAGGTTTTTAACAATTTACTTCAATGTAGTAATAATATATGATGCAATTTTCAAAGTGTCAAAACCAAGTCTGGAAGGGTATAAACAGAGCCTTTTTAGCCTTGAAACTAATGTTTGAAAGGTTTTTTTCAAAATAATATATAGATGTGTATGAAGAGCAAAGCTAAAAAGATATAAACAGAGCCTTTTTAGCTTTGAATCGAATATTTCAATAAGTTTTCTTGCATTCTTTAATAATATATGAGTAAAAAGAAATTATACATGGAGCCTTTTTAGCTTTGACAATGTATGTTTACAAGGTTTTTAACAATTGTCTCGAAAGTAGTTATCATATATAATTGAATTTTGCAGGTGTAAAAAAGCAAGCCTGAAAAGGTATAGACGGAGCCTTCTTAGCTTCAGAGCGAATGTTATCAACTATTAATATTCTAATGCACTGTAAAATTGCAATGGGCTGGATATATTGCAGGAATGGCACACACCAAACATACATTATGATTGACAACAGGCATCAGCAGAGAAAACATGTGCTACCGAGGTAGTCCGGCAGAATGCAAGATGGAGAGACGAAGCAGACATATTCGGAAAGTACTGGCTCCGTGACACCAACGATAGAGAGGTGTTGTTTCAAAATAATCTGATTTGGACAAATGAAAGTATTAATTCATCAAAAACCACTTCCCAATGACTGCTTGTTATCTTATTAGACATTAAATTACAAAACTATCCTACTATGCTCGAGTGAAATTCATAAGCAATTTTTAGTATTATTTTTTTACAATCCTTTATAATCATTGTAAAATGATTTAGTAGCAAATATTTCAACAAATTCCAACTTTGAATGTTCCCACCTCCAATTGTAATAATAAGAGGGAATAGATGAGAGGCACTTTTAGCCTTCTCCCCTGAGATTCGACCCTGATTCAAAGTTGTCTTGTCCTTTCGTCCCCGACCCCTTCCATACAAGAGATCAGAGGTAAGTGGGCGTTTCATCGGACAATGATGAGCCCCGAACCCCACCACACACACACACACACACACACACACACACATTATTATTATCACATGATTCTTTTATTTCCTCTATAGATTGTTGAGAAGACACTGGAAATGACCAAATCAACTAAACATTTTTTTTAAATACCAGCTGAAATAATTTATTTTTCAATCACGAAAAGCTATAATCAGACCCTTTTTAAGTCTGAAACTAAACTGAACTAAAGTTTTAGAGGTTTTCCCACATTTTCCTGAATGAAGTACTGATTTTACAAAGTGTTCATAACCAAGCCTGAGAAGCAATGTTTCAAAGGTTTTTAACAACTTTCTTGAATGTAGTAACAATATACGAGTCAGTGATAAAACCAACCTCAATAGCTATAAACATAGCCTTTCTATATTTGAAACTAAAGTTTTAGAGGTTTTCCAACAATTTTCCTGATTTGAGTAAAGAAAAATAATATTGGTTTTCAAAGTGTTCATAACCAAGCCTAAAAGGGTAGCCAGAGAAGCAATGTTTCAAAGGTTTTTAACAACTTTCTTGAATGTAATAACAATATACAAGTCAGTGATAGAACCCTCCTAAAAAGCTATAAACATAGCCTTCCTATATTTAAAACTGAAGTTTTAGAGGTTTTCCATATATTTTCCTGAATGTATTAAAAAAAAAATGGTACTGATTTTTCAGAGTGTTCATAACCAATCCTTAAAGAGTAGCCAGAGAAGCAATGTTTCAAAGGTTTTTAACAAGTTTCTCGAATGTAGTAACAAAATACGAGTCAGTGATAAAACCAACCTAAAAAGCTATGAACATAGCTCTTTTATATTTGAAATTCTAGAGGTTTACTAACAATTTTGCAGAAATTAATAAAAAAAAATAGTACTGATTTTTCACTGTGTTAATAACCAAGCCTCAAAAGGTAGCCAGAGAAGCAATGTTTCAAAGGTTTGTAACAACTTTCTCAGATGTAGTAACAATATACGAGTCAGTGATAAAACCAACCTAAAAAGCTATAAACATAGCCTTTCTATATTTGAAACTAAAGTTTTATAGGTTTTCCGACAATTTTCCTGAATGTAGTAAAAAAAAAATACTGATTTTCCAAAGTGTTCATAACCGAACCTTAGAGGGTAGCCAGAGAAGCAATGTTCCAAGGGTTTTTAACAACCTTCTTGAATGTAGTAACAATATAAGAGTCAGTGATAAAACCAACCTAAAAAGCTATAAACATAGCCTTTCTATATTTGAAACTAAAGTTTTAGAGGTTTTCCAACCTTTTTCCTGAATGTAGCAAGGAAAAAAGCACTGATTTTTCAGAGTGTTCATAACCAAGCCTTAAAGGGTAGCCACAGGAGCAATGTTTCAAAGGTTTTTTACAACTTTCTCGAATGTAGTAACAATATACGAGTCATTGATAAAACCAACCTCAATAGCTATAAACATAGCCTTTATATATTTGGAACTAAAGATTTAGAGGTTTTCCAAATATTTTCCTGAACGTAGTGAAGAAAAATAGTATTGATTTTTCAAAGTGTTTATAACCAAGCCTTAAAAGGTAGCCAGAGAAGCATTGTTTCAAAGGTTTTTAACAACTTTCTCAAATGTAGTAACAATATACGAGTCAGTGATAAAACTAACCTGAAAAGCTATAATCAGAGCCTTTCTATATTTGAAACTAATGTTTTATAGGTTTTCCAACAATTTTCCTGAATGTAGCAAAAAAAATAGTACTGATTTTTCAAAGTGTTCATAACCGAGCCTTAGAAAGTAGCCACAGAAGCAATGTTTCAAAGGTTTTTAACAACTTTCTCGAATGTAGTAACAATATACGAGTCAGTGATAAATCCAACCTCAATAGCTATAAACATAGCCTTTATATATTTGGAACTAGAGGTTTTCCAACAATTTTCTAGGATGTAGTGAGAAAAAAGTATCGATTTTTCATAGTGTTAATAACCAAACCTTAAAGAATAGCCACGGAAGCAATGTTTTGAAGGTTTTTAACAACTTTCTTGAATCTGGTAACAATATACGTGTCAGTGATAAAACCGACCAGAAAAGCTATAATGAGATTTTTTTTAGGTTTGAAACTAAAGTTTTAGTGGTTTTCCAACAATGCTCCTGAATGAAGTAAATAAAAAAGTACTGATTTTCCAAAAAAGATATAATCAGACCCTCTTTAGGTCTTGAACTAAAGTTTCAGAGGTTTTCCAACAATTTTCCTGAATGTAGTGAAAAATAGTACTGATTTTTCAAAGTGTTAATAACTAAGCCTTGAAGGGTAGCCAGAGAAGCAATGTTTCATAGGTTCTTAACAACTTTCTTGAATGTAGTAACAATATACGAGTCAGTGATAAAACCAACCTCAATAGCTATAAACATAGCCTTTATATATTTGAAACTAAAGTTTTAGAGGTTTTCCAACAATTTTCCTGAATGTAGTAGAGAAAGATAGTACTGATTTTTCACAGTGTTAATAACCAAGCCTTAAAGGGTAGCCAGAGAAGCATTGTTTCAAAGTTTTCTAACAACTTTTTTGAATATAGTAACAATATATGAGTCAGTGATAAAACCAACCTAAAAAACTATAATCAGAGATTTTCTATATTTGAAAGTAAATATTTAGAGGTTTTCCAACAATTTTCCTGAATGTAGTGGAAAATAGTACTGATTTTTCACAGTGTTAATAATTAAGTCTTAAAGGGTAGCCAGAGAAGCAATGTTTCAAAGGTTTTTAACAACTTTCTTGAATGTAGTTACAATTTCCGAGTCAGACATAAAACCAACCTAAAAAGATATAATCAGACCCTCTTTAGGTCTTAAACTAAAGTTTTATAGGTTTTCCCACAATTTTCCTGAATGTAGTAAAAAAAAAAGTACTGAATCTTCAGAGTCTTCATAACCAAGCCTTAAAGGGTAGCCAGAGAAGCATTGTTTCAAAGGTTTTTAAGAACTTTTTTGAATATAGTAACAATATACGAGTCATTGATAAAACCAACCTGAAAAGCTATAATCAGAGCGTTTCTATATTTGAAATTAAAGTTTTACAGGTTTTCCAACAATTTTCCTGAATGTAGTGAAAAAAATAGTACTGTTTTTTCAAAATGTTCATAACCAAGCCTTAGGGTTAGCCACAGAAGGAATGTTCCGATGGTTTTCAATAACTTTTTTAATATAGTAACAATATACGAGTCAGTGATAAAACAAACCTAAAAAGCTCTAATCAGAGCCTTTTTAGGTTCAAAACCACTTTTTTAGAGGTTTTCCAACAATTTTCTAGGATGTAGTGAGAAAAAAGTATAGATTTTTCATAGTGTTAATAACCAAACCTTAAAGAATAGCCACAGAAGCAATGTTTCGAAGGTTTTTAACAACTTTCTTGAATCTAGTAACAATATACGTGTCAGTGATAAAACCGACCAGAAAAGCTATAATGAGATTTTTTTTAGGTTTGAAACTAAAGTTTTAGTGGTTTTCCAACAATGCTCCTGAATGAAGTAAATAAAAAGGTACTGATTTTCCAAAAAAGATATAATCAGACCCTCTTTAGGTCTTGAACTAAAGTTTTAGAGGTTTTCCAACAATTTTCCTGAATGTAGTGAAAAATAGTACTGATTTTCCACAGTGTTAATAACTAAGCCTTGAAGGGTAGCCAGAGAAGCAATGTTCCATAGGTTCTTAACAACTTTCTTGAATGTAGTAACAATATACGAGTCAGTGATAAAACCAACCTCAATAGCTATAAACATAGCCTTTATATATTTGAAACTAAAATTTTAGAGGTTTTCCAACAATTTTCCTGAATGTAGTAGAGAAAAATAGTACTGATTTTTCAGAGTCTTCATAACCAAGCCTTGAAGGGTAGCCAGAGGTGCAATGTTTCAAAGATTTTTAACAACTTTCTTGAATGTAGTAACAATGTACAAGTCAGAGATAAAACCAACCTAAAAAACTATAATCAGAGATTTTCTATATTTGAAAGTAAATATTTAGAGGTTTTCCAACAATTTTCCTGAATGTAGTGAAAAATAGTACTGATTTTTCAAAGTGTTAATAACTAAGCCTTGAAGGGTAGCCAGAGAAGCAATGTTTCATAGGTTCTTAACAACTTTCTTGAATGTAGTAACAATATACGAGTCAGTGATAAAACCAACCTCAATAGCTATAAACATAGCCTTTATATATTTGAAACTAAAATTTTAGAGGTTTTCCAACAATTTTCCTGAATGTAGTAGAGAAAGATAGTACTGATTTTTCAGTGTTAATAACCAAGCCTTAAAGGGTAGCCAGAGAAGCATTGTTTCAAAGTTTTCTAACAACTTTTTTGAATATAGTAACAATATATGAGTCAGTGATAAAACCAACCTAAAAAACTATAATCAGAGATTTTCTATGTTTGAAAGTAAATATTTAGAGGTTTTCCAACAATTTTCCTTAATGTAGTGAAAATAGTACTGATTTTTCACAGTGTTATTAACTAAGCCTTAAAGGGTAGCCAGAGAAGCAATGTTTCAAAGGTTTTTAACAACTTTCTTGAATGTAGTAACAATATACGAGTCAGACATAAAACCAACCTGAAAAGCTATAATCAGAGCCTTTTTAGTTTTGAAACAAAAGTTTTAGAGGTTTTCCAACAATTTTACTGAATGTAGTAAAAAAATAAGTACTGATTTTTCAAAGTGTTCATAACCAAGCCTTAAAGGGTGGCCACAGAAGCAATGTTTCAAAGGTTTTTAACAACTTTCTTGTATGTACTAATAATAAACGAATGAGCCTAAAAAGCTATAAACCTAAAAAGCTATAAACAGAGCTTTTTTAGCTCCTATGAATAATGTTTTTAATATTTTTAACAATTTTTTGTGAAGTTATGATAATAAAAGAAGTTGTCAATAAAACATGTGGCAAATATCAACTCTGTATGATGCAAAGTTGTCGAGCTATCTCCCTGTATACATGTCCACCCATAGACAGATGAATTATCCTTGGTAATACTCAATATTTCTCTAGTCCACCTGTAAACGATGGCTGAGAATGAATTCCCTATCAGAAATATTATCTTCCTTTGGTAAACATTCCTTTATTTCTCTAACTTCTTCCTTTGAGAGTGGGACAACGAGTAAGTAGATGCTACACTGAAGGCAAATTCTATCAGTAAAGCTAGTTTGACTACTGTCAACCCATAGATAATAAAGGTTTTATCAATTTCCAATAGGGGGCTCCTTATCACCAATCCTATACATATATATATATATATATATATATATATGTGTGTGTGTGTATATATTATAATTAAATCTTGTTCCGTAGACACTAGGGCATGCCCATTCTAATGCTGTACCTGGTTTCATGAAAATCTTCAGGAGGTTTAAACTTGAGATGATGAGACACTGTTGTTTATTTATTTGTGATGTTGTTGATAGCAACAATCAAAACAGAAACAGTGTCCTTAATTGTGATAACCATCAATAGAAATATAGTCAGAGTTTTGTTCAGTTTTCAATCACACGTACGGGCTGTGCCAATGTTGTTTTTTTGTTTGTTTGTTTTTGTCTTTTTTCAAGGAATAAACACTTCAGGAAAAAAAATTGTCCGACTTATGACGGTGCCAGTGAGAAAGTCGGGGAGAACAAGTATTACATGAGACTTTCAATTTACAACTCTAGTGTATTCGATCCAAACTGGGTTCCCCCTCACTTGTGAGCTTGCGCCCCACTAAGATAAGCTTAGTGAACATTAGTATTATATTGATATATTTTCCGATTTTTCAACAGGTTCCAAAACACTGATCTAATGTCTGATCTCTATATGTTTTACGAAATCCCAGACAACGATTAGGATTCTCACGATCCAGTTGTCTATGGCTGAGATGCTCAGGATTCCAAATTGAAGACAGTTAAGCCGGAAAATTCAAAACTCCCTGACAAGGAGTGCTACGCAAAACTGATTGAACCGTTCCACCTAAAGAAAAAATAAGTATTGAATAACACAAAACAGAATTATTCGCATCAACAGATGTTTTCATTGTTTATGAAATTATTTTTTTGATAATAACATGAACGACATGGTAAAATAAAAAATATATTTATTTAACTAAAATGCGACATATTTGAAGCAATAACATGTTTCCAGCAACGTTCTCATGATTACCACTGTTGGACTTCCCACCAAAATTCTCTGAGCCTCAGAATGTGCTCGAAACCCTCTTTGTGGGTTGTCGGCCACTGAATTCTTTACTATTTACAACCGGTTTTAGCCTCCCTTGAATTATTTTTTGAATCAAGTTTTGAGTTGAAAATAATCTGTTAGACTTTATTTTGTTCCCACAAAGCCATTAACGCTGATATTCACAATGGTCTCTTCAAGACTCTTTTCCTTTCCAGGAGGAAGCCAGTGAAATTGAACCTGAAAATAGTCTGTGACACATTATTTTGTATCCAGGAAGCCTTTTAGACTGAAATCCAAAATGGTCTATTCGAGACTCTTTCTGTTTCCGGGAGAAAGCAAATGAAATTAAACCTGAAAATAGTCTGTTAGACTTCATTTTGTATCCCGGAAGCCTTTTAGATTGAAATTCACAATTATCTCTTCGAGATGCTTTCCATTTCTGGGAGGAAACTAGTGAAAGTGAACCTGAAAATAGTCTGTGAGACTTTAATTTATTTCCAGGGGGCTTTTGAGGCTGAAATTCACAATGGTCTCTTCAGCACTCTTTTTGTTTTCAGGAGGAAGCCAGTGAAAATAGTCTATGACACTTTATTTCATTTTTAGGAAGTCTATGAGACAGAAATTCACAATTGTCCTTTAGAGTCTCTTTTTGTTTTCAGGAGGAAAACAGTGAAATTGAACCTGGAAATAGTCTGTGAGACTCTATTTTGTTTTTGGGAAGTCTATGAGACTGAAAATTCACTAAGGTTTTGTCAATACTCTTTTTGTTTTGGAGAGAAAGCCAGTGGTATTGAACCTTGAAATAGTCTGCTGGACTTTATTTTGTTCCAAGGAATCCTTTTAGTGTGAAATTCACAATGGTCTACTCAAAACATTTTTTGTTTTTGGGAGGAAGCAAGTGAAATTGAACCTGAAAATAGTCTGTGAGACTTTATTTAGTTTCCAGGAAACCTTTTAGACTAAAATGCACAATTGTCCATTAGGGACTCTTTTTGTTTTCTGGAGGAAAACAGTGAAATTGAACCTGAAAATAATCTGTTAGACTTTATTTAGTTTCAAGGAAGCCTTTCAGACTCAAATTCACAATTGTCCTTTAGGGACTCTTTTTGTTTTCTGGAGGAAAACAGTGAAATTGAACCTGAAAATAGTCTGAGAGGCTTTATTTAGTTTCCAGGAAGCCTTTTGGACTAAAATACACAATCGTCCTTTAGGGACTCTTTTTGTTTTCTGGAGGAAAACAGTGAAATTGAACCTGAAAATAATCTGTTAGACTTTATTTAGTTTTCAGAAAGCCTTTTAGACTAAAATTCACAATTGTCCTTTAGGGACTCTTTTTGTTTTCTGGAGGAAAACAGTGAAATTGAACCTGAAAATAGTCTGTGAGACTTTATTTAGTTTCCAGGAAGCCTTTTAGACTAAAATTCACAATTGTCCTTTAGGGACTCTTTTTCTTTTCGGGAGGAAAACAGTGAAATTGAACCTGAAAATAGTCTGTGAGACTTTATTTAGTTTCCAGGAAGCCTTTTAGACTAAAATCACAATTGTCGTTCAGGGACTTCTTTTTGTTTTCTGGAGGAAAACAGTGAAATTGAACCTGAAAATAGTCTGTTAAACTTTATTTAATTTTCAGAAAGCCTTTTAGACTAAAATTCACAATTGTCCTTTAGGGACTCTTTTTGTTTTCTGGAGGAAAACAGTGAAATTGAACCTGAAAATAGTCTGTTAGACTTTATCTAGTTTCCAGGAAGACTTTTAGACTAAAATTCACAATTGTCCTTTAGGGACTCTTTTTGTTTTCTGAAGGAAAACAGTGAAATTGAACCTGAAAATAGTCTTTGAGACTTTTTTTAGTTTTCAGAAAGCCTTTTAGACTAAAATTCACAATTGTCCTTTAGGGACTCTTTTTGTTTTCTGGAGGAAAACAGTGAAATTGAACCTGAAAATAGTCTGTGAGACTCTATTTAGTTTCCAGGAAGCCTTTTAGACTAAAATTCACAATTGTCCTTTAGGGACTCTTTTTGTTTTCTGGAGGAAAACAGTGAAATTGAACCTGAAAATAGTCTGTGAGACTTTATTTAGTTTCCAGGAAGCCTTCTGGACTATAATTCACAATTGTCCTTTAGGGACTCTTTTTGTTTTCGGGAGGAAAACAGTGAAATTGAACCTGAAAATAGTCTGTAAGACTTTATTTAGTTTCCAGGAAGCCTTTTAGACTAAAATTCACAATTGTCCTTTAGAGACACTTTTTGTTTTTGGGAGGAGAACAGTGAAATTGAACCTGAAAATAGTCTGTTAGACTTTATTTAGTTTCCAGGAAGCCTTCTGGACTAAAATTCACAACAGTCCTTTAGGGACTCTTTTTGTTTTCTGGAGGAAAACAGTGAAATTGAACCTGAAAATAGTCTGTGAGACTTTATTTAGTTTCCAGGAAGCCATTTAGACTAAAATTCACAATCGTCCTTTAGGGACTCTTTTTGTTTTGGGGAGGAGAACAGTGAAATTAGCCTGAAAATAGTCTGTGAGACTTTATTTAGTTTTCAGAAAGCCTTTTAGACTAAAATTCACAATCGTCCTTTAGGGACTCTTTTTGTTTTCTGGAGGAAAACAGTGAAATTGAACCTGAAAATAGTCTGTTAGACTTTATTTAGTTTTCAGAAAGTCTTTTAGACTAAAATTCACAATTGTCCTTTAGGGACTCTTTTTCTTTTCGGGAGGAAAACAGTGAAATTTAACCTGAAAATAGTCTGTTAGACTTTATTTAGTTTCCAGGAAGCCTTTTAGACTAAAATTCACAATTGTCCTTTAGGGACCCTTTTTGTTTTCGGGAGGAAAACAGTGAAATACAACCTGAAAATAGTCTGTGAGACTTTATTTAGTTTCCAGGAAGCCTTTCAGACTCAAATTCACAATTGTCCTTTAGGGACTCTTTTTGTTTTCTGGAGGAAAACAGTGAAATTGAACCTGAAAATAGTCTGTTAAACTTTATTTAATATTCAGAAAGCCTTTTAGACTAAAATTCACAATCGTCCTTTAGGGACTCTTTTTGTTTTCTGGAGGAAAACAGTGAAATTTAACCTGAAAATAGTCTGAGAGGCTTTATTTAGTTTCCAGGAAGCCTTTTGGACTAAAATACACAATCGTCCTTTAGGGACTCTTTTTGTTTTCTGGAGGAAAACAGTGAAATTGAACCTGAAAATAATCTGTTAGACTTTATTTAGTTTTCAGAAAGCCTTTTAGACTAAAATTCACAATTGTCCTTTAGGGACTCTTTTTGTTTTCTGGAGGAAAACAGTGAAATTGAACCTGAAAATAGTCTGTGAGACTTTATTTAGTTTCCAGGAAGCCTTTTAGACTAAAATTCACAATTGTCCTTTAGGGACTCTTTTTCTTTTCGGGAGGAAAACAGTGAAATTGAACCTGAAAATAGTCTGTGAGACTTTATTTAGTTTCCAGGAAGCCTTTTAGACTAAAATCACAATTGTCGTTCAGGGACTTCTTTTTGTTTTCTGGAGGAAAACAGTGAAATTGAACCTGAAAATAGTCTGTTAAACTTTATTTAATTTTCAGAAAGCCTTTTAGACTAAAATTCACAATTGTCCTTTAGGGACTCTTTTTGTTTTCTGGAGGAAAACAGTGAAATTGAACCTGAAAATAGTCTGTTAGACTTTATCTAGTTTCCAGGAAGACTTTTAGACTAAAATTCACAATTGTCCTTTAGGGACTCTTTTTGTTTTCTGAAGGAAAACAGTGAAATTGAACCTGAAAATAGTCTTTGAGACTTTTTTTAGTTTTCAGAAAGCCTTTTAGACTAAAATTCACAATTGTCCTTTAGGGACTCTTTTTGTTTTCTGGAGGAAAACAGTGAAATTGAACCTGAAAATAGTCTGTGAGACTCTATTTAGTTTCCAGGAAGCCTTTTAGACTAAAATTCACAATTGTCCTTTAGGGACTCTTTTTGTTTTCTGGAGGAAAACAGTGAAATTGAACCTGAAAATAGTCTGTGAGACTTTATTTAGTTTCCAGGAAGCCTTCTGGACTATAATTCACAATTGTCCTTTAGGGACTCTTTTTGTTTTCGGGAGGAAAACAGTGAAATTGAACCTGAAAATAGTCTGTAAGACTTTATTTAGTTTCCAGGAAGCCTTTTAGACTAAAATTCACAATTGTCCTTTAGAGACACTTTTTGTTTTTGGGAGGAGAACAGTGAAATTGAACCTGAAAATAGTCTGTTAGACTTTATTTAGTTTCCAGGAAGCCTTCTGGACTAAAATTCACAACAGTCCTTTAGGGACTCTTTTTGTTTTCTGGAGGAAAACAGTGAAATTGAACCTGAAAATAGTCTGTGAAACTTTATTTAGTTTCCAGGAAGCCATTTAGACTAAAATTCACAATCGTCCTTTAGGGACTCTTTTTGTTTTGGGGAGGAGAACAGTGAAATTAGCCTGAAAATAGTCTGTGAGACTTTATTTAGTTTTCAGAAAGCCTTTTAGACTAAAATTCACAATCGTCCTTTAGGGACTCTTTTTGTTTTCTGGAGGAAAACAGTGAAATTGAACCTGAAAATAGTCTGTTAGACTTTATTTAGTTTTCAGAAAGTCTTTTAGACTAAAATTCACAATTGTCCTTTAGGGACTCTTTTTCTTTTCGGGAGGAAAACAGTGAAATTTAACCTGAAAATAGTCTGTTAGACTTTATTTAGTTTCCAGGAAGCCTTTTAGACTAAAATTCACAATTGTCCTTTAGGGACTCTTTTTGTTTTCGGGAGGAAAACAGTGAAATACAACCTGAAAATAGTCTGTGAGACTTTATTTAGTTTCCAGGAAGCCTTTCAGACTCAAATTCACGATTGTCCTTTAGGGACTCTTTTTGTTTTCTGGAGGAAAACAGTGAAATTGAACCTGAAAATAGTCTGTTAAACTTTATTTAATATTCAGAAAGCCTTTTAGACTAAAATTCACAATCGTCCTTTAGGGACTCTTTTTGTTTTCTGGAGGAAAACAGTGAAATTTAACCTGAAAATAGTCTTTGAGACTTTATTTAGTTTCCAGGAAGCCTTTTAGACTAAAATTCACAATTGTCCTTTAGGGACTCTTTTTGTTTTCTGGAGGAAAACAGTGAAATTGAACCTGAAAATAGTCTGTGAGACTTTATTTAGTTTTCAGAAAGCCTTTTAGACTAAAATTCACAATCGTCCTTTAGGGACTCTTTTTGTTTTCTGGAGGAAAACAGTGAAATTGAACCTGAAAATAGTCTGTGAGACTTTATTTAGTTCCCAAGAAGCCTTTTAGACTAAAATTCACAATTGTCCTTTAGGGACTCTTTTTGTTTTCTGGAGGAAAACAGTGAAATTGAACCTGAAAATAGTCTGTTAGACTTTATCTAGTTTCCATGAAGCCTTTTAGACTAAAATTCACAATTGTCCTTTAGAGACACTTTTTGTTTTTGGGAGGAAAACAGTGAAATTGAACCTGAAAATAGTCTGTCAGACTTTATTTAGTTTCCAGGAAGACTTTTAGACTAAAATTCACAATTGTCCTTTAGGGACTCTTTTTGTTTTCTGGAGGAAAACAGTGAAATTGAACCTGAAAATAGTCTGTGAGACTTTATTTAGTTTCCAGGAAGCCATTTAGACTAAAATTCACAATCCTCCTTTAGGGACTCTTTTTGTTTTGGGGAGGAGAACAGTGAAATTAGCCTGAAAATAGTCTGTGAGACTTTATTTAGTTTTCAGAAAGCCTTTTAGACTAAAATTCACAATCGTCCTTTAGGGACTCTTTTTGTTTTCTGGAGGAAAACAGTGAAATTGAACCTGAAAATAGTCTGTTAGACTTTATTTAGTTTTCAGAAAGTCTTTTAGACTAAAATTCACAATTGTCCTTTAGGGACTCTTTTTCTTTTCGGGAGGAAAACAGTGAAATTTAACCTGAAAATAGTCTGTTAGACTTTATTTAGTTTCCAGGAAGCCTTTTAGACTAAAATTCACAATTGTCCTTTAGGGACTCTTTTTGTTTTCGGGAGGAAAACAGTGAAATACAACCTGAAAATAGTCTGTGAGACTTTATTTAGTTTCCAGGAAGCCTTTCAGACTCAAATTCACAATTGTCCTTTAGGGACTCTTTTTGTTTTCTGGAGGAAAACAGTGAAATTGAACCTGAAAATAGTCTGTTAAACTTTATTTAATATTCAGAAAGCCTTTTAGACTAAAATTCACAATCGTCCTTTAGGGACTCTTTTTGTTTTCTGGAGGAAAACAGTGAAATTTAACCTGAAAATAGTCTTTGAGACTTTATTTAGTTTCCAGGAAGCCTTTTAGACTAAAATTCACAATTGTCCTTTAGGGACTCTTTTTGTTTTCTGGAGGAAAACAGTGAAATTGAACCTGAAAATAGTCTGTGAGACTTTATTTAGTTTTCAGAAAGCCTTTTAGACTAAAATTCACAATCGTCCTTTAGGGACTCTTTTTGTTTTCTGGAGGAAAACAGTGAAATTGAACCTGAAAATAGTCTGTGAGACTTTATTTAGTTCCCAAGAAGCCTTTTAGACTAAAATTCACAATTGTCCTTTAGGGACTCTTTTTGTTTTCTGGAGGAAAACAGTGAAATTGAACCTGAAAATAGTCTGTAAGACTTTATTTAGTTTCCATGAAGCCTTTTAGACTAAAATTCACAATTGTCCTTTAGGGACTCTTTTTGTTTTCTGAAGGAAAACAGTGAAATTGAACCTGAAAATAGTTTGTTGGACTTTATTTAGTTTCCATGAAGCCTTTTAAACTAAAATTCACAATCGTCCTTTAGGGACTCTTTTTGTTTCCTGGAGGAAAACAGTGAAATTGAACCTGAAAATAGTCTGTTGGACTTTATTTAGTTTCCATGAAGCCTTTCAGACAGAAATTCACAATTGTCCTTTAGAGTCTTTTTTTTTTTTTCGGGAGGAAAACAGTGAAATTGAACCTGTAAATTGTCTGTTTGACTTTATTTAGTTTCCAGGAAGCCTTTTAGACAAAAATTCAAAATTGTCCTTTAGAGTTTCTTTTTGTTTTCGGGAGGAATACAGTGAAATTGAACCTGAAAATAGTCTGTGAGACTTTATTTAGTTTCCATGAGTCCTTTCAGACAAAAATTCACAATTGTCCTTTAGAGTTTCTTTTTGTTTTCGGGAGGAAAACAGTGAAATTGAACCTGTAAATTGTCTGTGACACTTTATTTTGTATCCAGGAACCTTTAAGATTGATATCAACAATGGTCTCTTCAAGACTTATTTTTTTTTCGGGAGGGAGCCAGTTGAATTGAACTAGAAAAAAGTCTGCGAGACTTTATTTTTTTTGAAGGAAGCTTCTAAGACTGAAATATGCAATGGTTTCTCCAGTAATCTTTTTGTTTTCGGATGGAAGCCAGTTAAATTTAAACTGAAAATAGTCTGTGAGACTTTATTTTGTTTCCAGGAAGCCTTTCAGACTAAAATTCACAATCGTCCTTTAGGGACTCTTTTTGTTTTTGGGAGGAAAACAGTGAAATTGAACCTGAAAATAGTCTGTGAGACTTTATTTAGTTTTCAGGAAGCCTTTTAGTCTAAAATTCACAATTGTCCTTTAGGGACTCTTTTTGTTTTCTGGAGGAAAACAGTGAAATTAAACCTGGAAATAGTCTGTGAGACTTTATTTAGTTTCAAGGAAGCCTTTCAGACTCAAATTCACAATTGTCCTTTAGGGAATCTTTTTGTTTTCTGGAGGAAAACAGTGAAATTGAACCTGAAAATAGTCTGTGAGACTTTATTTAGTTTTCAGGAAGCCTTTTAGTCTAAAATTCACAATTGTCCTTTAGGGACTCTTTTTGTTTTCTGGAGGAAAACAGTGAAATTGAACCTGAAAATAGTCTGTTAGACTTTATTTAGTTTCCAGGAAGCCTTTTGGACTAAAATTCACAATCGTCCTTTAGGGACTCTTTTTGTTTTCTGGAGGAAAACAGTGAAATTGAACCTGAAAATAGTCTGTGAGACTTTATTTAGTTTCCAGGAAGCCTTTTAGACTAAAATTCACAATCGTCCTTTAGGGACTCTTTTTGTTTTCGGGAGGAAAACAGTGAAATTGAACCTGAAAATAGTCTGTGAGACTTTTTTTAGTTTCCAGGAAGCCTTTTAGACTAAAATTCACAATCGTCCTTAGGGACTCTTTTTGTTTTCTGGAGGAAAACAGTGGAATTGAACCTGAAAATAATCTGTTAGACTTTATTTAGTTTCCAGGAAGTCTTTCCCACTAAAATTCACAATCGTCCTTTAGGGACTCTTTTTGTTTTCGGGAGGAAAACAGTGAAATTGAACCTGAAAATAGTTTGTGAGACTTTATTTAGTTTCCAGGAAGCCTTTTAGACTAAAATGCACAATTGACCTTTAGGGACTCTTTTTGTTTTCGGGAGGAAAACAGTGAAATTGAACCTGAAAATAGTCTGTGAGACTTTATTTAGTTTCCTGGAAGCCTTCCTGACTAAAATTCACAACTGTCCTTTAGGGACTCTTTTTGTTTTTGGGAGGAAAACAGTTAAATTGAACCTGAAAATAGTCTGTGAGACTTTATTTAGTTTCCAGGAAGCCTTTTAGACAAAATGACCAATTGTCCTTCAGGGACTCTTTTTGTTTTCAGGAGGAAAACAGTGAAATTGAACCTGAAAATAGTTTGCGAGACTTTATTTATTTTCCAGGAAGCCTTCTGGACTAAAATTCACAACAGTCCTTTAGGGACTCTTTTTGTTTTCGGGAGGAAAACAGTGAAATTGAACCTGAAAATAGTTTGTGAGACTTTATTTAGTTTCCAGGAAGCCTTTTAGACTAAAATGCACAATTGACCTTTAGGGACTCTTTTTGTTTTCGGGAGGAAAACAGTGAAATTGAACCTGAAAATAGTCTGTGAGACTTTATTTAGTTTCCTGGAAGCCTTCCTGACTAAAATTCACAACTGTCCTTTAGGGACTCTTTTTGTTTTTGGGAGGAAAACAGTTAAATTGAACCTGAAAATAGTCTGTGAGACTTTATTTAGTTTCCAGGAAGCCTTCTAGACTCAAATTCACAATTGTCCATCAGGGACTCTTTTAGTTTTCAGGAGGAAAACAGTGAAATTGAACATGAAAATAGTCTGTGAGACTCTATTTTGTTTTTGGGAAGTCTATGAGACTGAAAATTCACTAAGGTTTTGTCAATACTCTTTTTGTTTTCTGGAGGAAGCCAGTGAAATCAAACCTTGAAATAGTCTGCTGGACATTATTTTGTTCTAAGGAATCCTTTAAGACTGATATTCACAATGGTCTCTTCAAGACTTTTCCCGTTTTCAGGAGGAAACCAGTGTAATTAAACCTGAAAATAGTCTGTGACACTTTATTTTGTTTCCAGGAACCTTTAAGATTGATATCAACAATGGTCTCTTCAAGACTCCTATCGTTTTCGGGAGGAAGCCAGTTGAATTGAAACTGAAAAAAGTCTGCGAGACTTTAATTTGTTTCCAGGGGGCTTTTGAGACTGAAATTCACAATGGTCTCTTCAGCACTTTTTTTGTTTTCAGGAGGAAGCCAGTGAAAATAGTTTATGACACTTTATTCCGTTTTTAGCACATCTATGAGACTGAAATTCACAATGGTCTCTTCAAGACTCTTTTCGTTTTCAGGGAGAAGCCAGTGAAATTGAACCTGAAAATAGTCTGAAAGACTTTATTTTGTTTACAGAAAGCCCTTAAGACTCATATTCACAATGGTCTCTTCAAGACCTTTTCCGTTTTCAGTAGGAAACCAGTGATATTGAACCTGAAAATAGTCTTTAAGACTATATTTCGTTCTTGGGAAATCTATGAGACTGAAATTCACAAAGGTCTCTTAGAGACCTTTTTCTTTCTCAGGAGGAAGCCAGTGAAATTGAACCCGAAAATAGTATGTGAGACTCCATTTTTTCTCTTCAAGACTCTTTTTGTTTTTGGGAGGTAACCAGTGAGATTAAACTTGAGAATAATCTTTGGGACTTCATTTTGTTCTCAGGAAACCTTTAAGACTGAAATTCAAAATGCTGAAAAAAGTCTGCGAGACTTTATTTTGTTCCCAGGAAACTTTTAAGACTGAAAATTTGCAATGGTTTCTCCAATACTCTTTTTGTTTTCGGATGGAAGCCAGTTAAATTGAAACTGAAAATAGTCTGTGAGACTTAATTTTGTTTCCAGGAAGCTTTTAAGATTGAAATTCACGAATGTCTCTTCGAAACTGTTTATATTTTCAGGGGGGAGCTAGTAAAATTGAACCAGAAAAATGTCGGTGAGACTTTATTTTGTTCCCGGGATGCCTTTAAGACGGAAATTCACACTTGTCTCTTCGAGATTCTTTTCAATTTTGGGGGGAAGCCAGTGAAATAGAACTTGAAAATAGTCTGTGAGACTTTATTTAGTTTCCATGAGTCCTTTCAGACAAAAATTCACAATTGTCCTTTAGAGTTTCTTTTTTTTTTTGGGAGGAAAACAGTGAAATTGAACCTGAAAATAGTCTATGGGACTTTATTCAGTTTTCAGGAAGTCTTTCCGACTAAAATTCACAATTGTCCTTAAGGGACTCTTTTTGTTTTCGGGAGGAAAACAGTGAAATTGATCCTGAAAATAGTCTGTGAGACTTTATTTTGTTTCCAGGAAGCCTTTCAGACTTATATTCACAATTGTCTTTCAGGGACTCTTTTTGTTTTTTGGAGGAAAACAGTGAAATTGAACCTGAAAATAATCTGTTAGACTTTATTTAGTTTCCAGGAAGCCTTCTGGACTAAAATTCACAACTGTCCTTTAGGGACTCTTTTTGTTTTTGGGAGGAAAACAGTGATATTGAACCTGAAAATAGTCCGTGAGACTTTATTTAGTTTCCAGGGAGCCTTCTGGACTAAAATTCACGATTGTCCATTGGGGACACTTTTTGTTTTCTGGAGGAAAACAGTGGAATTGAACCTGAAAATAATCTGTTAGACTTTATTTAGTTTCCAGGAAGTCTTTCCCACTAAAATTCACAATCGTCCTTTAGGGACTCTTTTTGTTTTCGAGAGGAAAACAGTGGAATTGAACCTGAAAATAGTCTGTGAGACTTTATTTAGTTTCCAGGAAGCCTTTTAGACTAAAATGCACAATTGTCCTCCGGGGACTCTTTTTGTTTTCGGGAGGAAAACAGTGAAAATGAACCTGAAAATAGTCTGCGAGACTTTATTTATTTTCTAGGAAGCCTTCTGGACTAAAATTCACAACTGTCTTTTAGGGACTCTTTTTGTTTTTGGGAGGAAAACAGTGAAATTGAACCTGAAAATAGTCTATGAGATTACATCTAGTTTCCAGGAAGCCTTTTAGACTGAAATTCATAAATGTCCTTTAGGGACTCTTTTTGTTTTCGGGAGGAAAACAGTGAAATTGAACCTGAAAATAGTCTGTCAGACTTTATTTTGTTTTCAGGAAGCCTCTGAGAATGATATTCACAATGGGTTTTCTCAAGACTCTTTCTGTTTTCGGGAGGAAAACAGTGAAATTGAACCTCAAAATCGTCTGTGACTTTTTATTTTGTGTCTAAGAAGCTTTGAAGACTGAAATTCACAATGGTGTCTTCAAGCTTCTTTTGTTTTCAGGAAGAAGCCAGTGAAATCGAACGTGAAAATCGTCTGTGAGACTTTATTTTGTTTATGGTAAGTATATGAGACTGAAATTTACAATCGTGTTTTCAAGACTCTTTCCGTTACCGGGAGGAAGCCCGTAAAATTGTACCTGAAAATATTCAGTTAGATTTTAATTTTTTACCAGGAAGCTTTCAAGACTGATATTCACATAGGTCACTTCAAGACTGTTTCTGTTTTTCGGGAGGAAGCCAGTGAAATTGAAACTGAAAATAGTCTGTGAGACTTTATATCGTTTTTGGGTAGTCTTTGAGACTGAAATTCACAATGGTTTTTTCAAGACTCTTTCCGTTTCTGGGATGAAGCCAGTGATAGAAATCTGGAAATAGTCTGTGAGATCTTATTTTGTTTCCCGGAAGCCTTTACCACTGATATTCACGATGTTCTCTTCAAGACTCTTTTTGTTTTCGGAAGGGAGCCCGTGAAATTGAACGTTGAAAGAAATTATGAAAATTTATTTTGTTTTCAAAAAGCCTATAAATTGAAATTCACAATTGTCCCTTCAAGACTCTTTTTGTTTTGGGAGGAAGCCAGTGAAATTGAAACTGAAAATAGAGTCTGAGAATTTATTTTGTATCCAGGAAGCCTTTAAGAATGATATTCTCAATGGTCTTTTCAAAACACTTTTTAGTTTCGGGAATGAAGCCTGTGAAATCAAACCTGAAAATAGTTTGTGAGACTACATTGTTCACTGAGAGCCTTTAGGACTGAGGTTCACAATGATCTCTTCGAAACTGTTTTCGTTCCCGGGAGGGAACCCAAGAAATTGAACCAGAAAATAGTCTGTGAGACTTTATTCCGTTTATGGGAAGTGTATGAGACTTAAATTCACAAAAGTCTCTTCAAGATTCTTTTTGTTACCGGGAGGAAGCCCGTAAAATTGTACCTCAAAATATTCAGTTAGATTTTAATTTTTTTTCCCAGGAAGCTTTCAAGACTGATATTCACATAGGTCACCTCAACACTCTTTTTGTTTTCGGGAGGAAGCCAATTAAGTTGAAACTAAAAATAGTCTGTGAGACTTTATCTCGTTTTTGTGTAGTTTGAGAGACTGAAATTCACAATCGTGTCTTCAAAACTCTTTTCGTTTCCAGGGGGATGCCCATGAAATTGTACCTGAAAATATTCTGTGGGACTTTATTTCGTTTTTGGGAAGTTTATGAGATTGATATCCACAATGGTCTCTCCAAGACTCTTTTCGTTTCTGGGAGGAAACCAGTGAAATTGAACCTGAAAATAGTCTGTGAGACTTTATTTCGTTCCCAGGAAGCCTTTAAGACTAATACTTTCAATAGTTTATCCAAGACTCTTTTCGTTTCCGGGATGAAACCAGTGAAATTGAACCAGGATATAGTCCGTGAGACTTTAATTTGTTTCCATGTAGCTTTCTCCGAGACACTATTCGTTTTGGCGAGGAAGCCAGTAAAATCGAATTCAAAAATAGTCTGTGATACTTTATCTTGTTTCCAGGAAGCCTTTGACATCGATATTCACGATAGTGTTTTCGAGACTCTTTCTGTTCCCGGGAGGAAACCAGTGAAATTGAGCCTGAAAAAAGTCTTTGAGACTTTATTTTGTTTCCGGGAAGCCTTTAAGCCTGAAATTCACTATGGTCTCTTCGAGACTCTATTTGTTTTCGGGAGGAAAACAGTGAAATTGAACCTGAAAATAGTCTGTGAGACTTCATTTTGTTTCCAGGAAGCCTTCAAAAACTGAAATTCACAATCGTTCCTTCGAAACTCTTTTTGTTTTTTTTAGGAAGCCAGTGAAGTTGAACCTGAAAATAGTCTGTGAGACTTTATTTTGTTTCCAGGAAGCCTTGGAGACTGAAATTCACAATTGTTCCTTTGAAACTCTTTTTGTTTTTTTGAGGAAACCAGTGAAATTGAACCTGGAAAAAGTCTGTGAGACTTTATTTTCTTTCCAGGAAGCCTTTAGGAATGATATTCACAATGGTCTCTTCAAGTCTTTAAGAATGATATTCACAATAGTGTCTTCCAGACTCTTTTTGTTTCCTGGAGGAAACCAGTGAAATTGAGCCTGAAAATAGTCTTTGAGACTTTATTTTGTTTCCACGAAGCCTTTAAGACCGAAATTCAGTATGGTCTCTTCGAGACTCCTTTTGTTTTCGGGAGGTAGCCAGTGGAATTCAACCTGAAATTAGTCTGTGAGTCACTATTTTGTTTCCAGAGAGCTTTGATGACTGATACTCACAATAGTCTCTTTAAGACTCTTTTTCGTTTCCGGGAGGAAGCCAGTGAAATTGAACCAGGATATAGTCTGTGAGACTTTATTTTGTTTCCATGTAGCTTTTAAGACTGAAATTCACAATGGTCTCTTCGAGACTCTTTTCGTTTTGGGGAGGAAGCCAGTGAAATTGTACTTGAAAATAGTCTTTGAGACTTTATTTTGTTTCCAGGAAGCCTTTAAGAATGATA